>CM066032.1:169184811-170384811 GCA_033557465.1 Ichthyophis bannanicus | reverse complement strand
TTCCGCTTTCCTAGCAGTGCTGCGTATGTCTTCAATTAATTCTCTGTCCACTTCTTCCTCTTGTGAGGAAGGTCTGTATATCACACCAATGCAAATAGATTTATCTTTCCCTCTTTCTAGTTTAACCCACAATGCCTCTTCTCTCCCTTTTAAGCTCTGTAATTCCAAAGCTTTAATATTATTTTTTACATATAGTGCCACTCCTCCTCCCCTTCTTCCTACCCTGTCCTTTCTGAATAAAATATAGCCAGGTATAGTTACATCCCAATCATGGTTTTCTGTGAACCACGTTTCTGTAACTGCCACTAAATCCAAGTCAGCCACTCCCACCAAAGCTTCAACATCAGGGATCTTATTTCCCATGCTACGGGCATTTATACACACTGCTTTCCATATGTTACCCCTGTTACCCATTTCCATAAAGGTATTTAATGTATCACCTACCTGGGGGCTTTCACTTACCTGGGGGCTTTCTTCACCCATCCCCAACAAATCTAGTCTAAAGCCCTCTTCAGTAGATTAGCCAGTCTACTACCGAAGACGCGTCGACCTTTCTTGGACAGATGGATGCCATCTCTGCTCTGCAACCATTGGAACAGCATCCCATGGTCTAGGAAACCAAAACGCTCTCGATGACACCATCCATGCAGCCATGCATTCATCTCCAGGATGCGAGCCTCTCTGCCTTGGCCTTTACCCTCAACAGGGAGGATTGAAGAGAACATCACCTGTGCACCTAACTGCTTCACCCTCTGTCCCAGAGCCATGAAGTCACTTTTGATATGTTCCGAGGTATACCTGGCAGTATCATTTGTTCCAACATGGATTAGCAACATTGGGTAATAGTCAGTGGGCCTGATGAGTCTCGGCAAACTCTCCATAACATCTTGGATTTTGGCACCAGGCAGACAGCATACCTCTCTGGACATCAAGTCTGGTCGGCAGATGGACACCTCAGTACCCCTCAGAAGAGAGTCTCCAACCACCACTACCCTTTGTTTCCTTCTGGTCACTGATTCTGCAACTTTTGGGTACTTGAGCTCTGGTTCTTCCCTTTCCAGAGATGCTTTCACCTCCTTTACTTCCAGGGCTGCATAATGGTTCTTCAATTCAAGGGCTGGAGAAGTTGGATTGGTGATTTTGCAGGCCCTGGTGACTTGTGTCCAACCGTCGACATTCGGTTGGCACCCATCTTTTCCTGTGCTGGAGAGCTTGGCTGCTGCAAGAAGCATCTCATCAATGTACTTCTCTCTGTCTTGAATGCTCCTCAGCCTCGCCACCTCCTCTCTGAGTTCCTCCACTTGTTTCCTCAGAGCTTCAGCATGCAGGCACCCTGCACATGGAACCGGTCCTTCAACTGGCATTAGGACCTCTGTCTGGACCGAGGCAGAAGCTGTAACAGGGGCAACAGCTTTAGCGATACGATTTTTCCCAGCCATTGTTCTGTTCGTGGAGCTTAGGTATCTGTTAAAGCAAAAGAGAGAGATCTACCAAGTACTAGCTGGTTTCCCAGCTGTCCTTTCAGAGAAAAAGCAGTTACATCTCTTTAATTATATTCAAAATGTGCTGGTCCAATTCTCTGTGATTTGTTAAATGGGGAGGTGCCCTATAAAGCAAGACTGCTCACTAGGGGTGGGTGGGAGTCGGGGTGTTAGCAGTTTCCAAACCTGAGGAGGTTACTAGAGTTCAGCAACCTACTGTGCTCAAGGAAAGTCCCACTAAAGCACCAAAAAGAAAGTAACCTTGCTTTAAAAATATACAAAAAAACCCTTTTAAGAGCTCCCAGTCAGAGAGCTAGCAATTTAATATAATAACCCCCCCCCCCCCTTCAAATCCTTACTGTTGGTTGATCTGTAGAGCCCTTTTTAGGAAATCCTCAACAGGGCAGGGCACTGGAGCCTTTTATGCAGGCCTCAGCTGCTCTCAGGTAATCAGGCCCACTAACTCCTGATTAGGTGTTAGCAGTTTCCAAACCTGAGGTTACTAGAGTTCACCAACCTACTGTGCTCAAGGAAAGTTCCACTAAAGCACCAAAAAGAAAGTAACCTTGCTTTAAAAATATACAAAAAACCCTTTTAAGAGCTTTAGTCAGAGAGCTATCAATTTAATATAATAAAAAAACCCTCAAATCCTTACTGTTGTTTGATCTGTAGAGCCCTGTAGAGTCAGACACATGAAGAGAAGCAGAAGCAACAGTGTTGTCCGTGGCTCTACCCGCTTAGGCCTGTTGCTCCTGACAAGAGTCCCACAGTGACTATCCCAGTTAGGCTGGACAGCAGGAAATAAATAAACATACTAAGAGTTACAGTGTCATTTGGAGCAATTTTGTTTGCATATATCATGATAGCAGTGAATCTCACTTCTAGGTCCAGGTATGTGAAGTATGATCTCTGTCTCAGACACTGCTGATATTCGACGTAGTACTTGCATCAAGCCAAAGAGAGCCTCCTTCTGGCATTCATAAGATGTAACATGTATTCTTCCTCCTTTTGGGTTTTGGCGGATTTTCTTTATATACCCTCTTGATTTAAGTATAGGGTTTGTAGGAAAAAGGTAGCAGTGCATTACCTCTTTAACTGCAGCAGTCCACTTTATTGTAGCCAATCCTCTTAACTTTTTTATTAATGTCTGTGATTCATCTGCTGCTGAAGTAGGTCCAAGAACACATCCAGCATGCTGAAGACACGATCCCGGACCCTTGTGATCTGTGACTGTAGCGCTGTTCATGGCAATCTACAGGTGACGGACAAAGACCTCACATAATGGAACGCAGAATGCTATTTGGGATAAGTCCTTTGAAGCATGCGGAACTGTTCACATGTACGCACAGAGGAGGAGGTTTGTACTGGATTCTGGTACAAATTAGTGAGTCCTCAGATCTTATTCCAGGTGACATCCGTCACTACCTTAAAAATACAATTATTCATGTGCATCATATGTAAGCCTAGGGATTACAGTTAAATCGAAGTTTTATGTTTCCAACAAAGAATATGTGATCATCCCAACAGTTTTTATTGAGGGCGCCTTCGGGGATTATACTGCAATATTATATATGTTGCTGTGGGCTTTTGCAATACCAGGTCCCTGTTTATCAAATGCACTGCTGTTGGAGGTTTCGTTGGAAAGACTTTACCTCATGTTCCAGCAAAAAGTGGAAGCATGACTTTTTGGTCAGTAGGCTGGGGGAACTTGTTAAACAAGGTAGGGGTTGGGTGAGGGAAAGCTGGGATGGAAGTATGACTGGATATATAGGAATGAAAGAGGGTAGGTGGCAAAACGGGGAGCTGGAGTTTTCTTGTTATTTATTATTTAATATTAAGCTACTGATTGAATTCTAACTCACCTCAGACTATATCGGTGACTTGAGATCTATGGATCAAATGTGCAAAATAAAATAAATTAACATTTAATTCTTGGATCCCTGGTTGCATCACCATTTCCCAGGGGTAGAAAGATATCTCTTTGCATCCCTATTACCTGCTGCTCTGAGAGGGCCTGGGGACAATTGAAACTGTTCATACAGCTATATTACCGAGTGCAGTTATTAGTGTAAATATTTATTTAATTTATTTTATTTATTTATTTATTTAACAGTTCTTCTATACCGCGCTTTTCTGATCAGTGCGGTTTACATTCAACGTCAACTATACAACACAGGCATTCTGAGTTGTAAACTTTACAATAAACAGGGAAATCAACATGGAAACAACTGGGGAAACTATCTACATTGTATTTACACTATTACCTTTTTCAAGCAGGGTCTATCTACATCTTATTACTTTTGAAGGATCGGTGGGTTAGAATCTTTGAGGGCAGTAAATATACTGCCCTCAAAGATTCTCATGGGCTCACTGATATCTTACAGGTATACCAGGCCTTGGAACCATTAAATATAAACCTACGGAACACTCACAGTTCATTGTCCTGAGGGCAGAGGATCATTGAAAACTGCTGTGCCCTGCTTGCAGATGTTTATGCATGTGTACGGTTAACCCTGATTGGGCATTTCTCTTAGGGATCTGTTTATTAGCTAATGCCGCAAAAGAGTGCAGATAGCGTGGTGTTAGCTGCAAAAGCTGTGTGTTCTGTTGAGCGTGTGCACAGCATTCCCCCAGCAGATAATGCAGTGAAATTGCAGAGCACACTGGGGCAGCATTGTGGATGCAGCTATCGCCACCCATTGAGGTGGCATTATAAGCACCTGCACTGTCTGCAACGTGACGGTTACTGTGCACTGAGTACGATTGTTACTGCTGACAGTACATGCACTGACACAACCACTCCCCTCCCATATGCCTCCCATTCTAGCAGTTAGTGTGGGATCTGAAGATAGCACAAAAAAATCACTGTGTTATACACATTTTCCCTGTACTATCTGTTAATGCTCCCAGATAGCATGTGCAGTTTTAGCTTCTTCCAGAACTCAGAGTGGTCATAGCAGTTTCGTAGATCATGAGGTAGAGCATTCCATAAGGAAGGGGCATAGAGGGAGAGGGTACGGTTACATGTAGCTTGATTGCAATGTCTTCTATTTGTTGGGATGGTAAGGAGGTTTTTGGTAATGGAGCGGTGTGTTCTGTTGTTGTTGATAGATATGAGTGAGGAGAGGCAAGGAGCTGACTCGTTGGAGATGATTTTGTGTGTGAGGGTGAGTACTTTGAATTTAACTCTGGATTGAATGGGGAGCCAGTGGAGATCATGGAGGATTGGTGTGATGTGGGAACGTCTGGGGTTGTTAGTTATGAGACGAGCTATTGTGTTCTGGGCCATTTGAATAGGTTGTATGCTGTTCTTGGGAAGACCATGGTAGATAAGGTTACAGTAGTCAAGAGAAGGGATTTTAAGGGCCTGGCAGACAGTGCGGAAGGAATCAGGGTTTAAGAGAGGTTGGAGGTTCCGAAGAGTACGTAATTTTGCGTATATTGTGTTACATGTTCTCTTTATCTGATCTGAGAAGGTGGGGTTCTGGTCAAGGATAATACCAAGGTATTTCACTTGGTTTTTTATGGTGAGTGAGAGATCTCCAATAGTTTGCCGTGTTACCAGGTATTACGCTTAGTAAACATGCTCCTTACTATAGGCCTGCTTTCTGAAATAATAAAATTACTTCTGTTTGACCTTTTACCTCATTTCAAGGATAGCTCCTCTCACTAGTCTATCCAGAGAGGGAAATAACCTACACCCCTGGGTGGAGCTACAACGCTCTGCGTGACTTGTATCACATTTAAATGGAATACCTGCCAAGCTGTTTATCTACAGTAGTAAAAAGGTTTTATTTTCTGGAACAACACAGCCTGGTGTAGTAGACAGTGAATTTTTCTTGAGCTCAGTGGTGTCTGGCTCTCGATTCCTAACCCTATGGGCCCCGAAGCTATGGCTTATGCCCCTTTGTGTGGACAGATCTGCAGTGGAGTGGATGGTATTAATGAAACCTCTGATAGCTTCTTCTCATCGAATATATTTTTCAGACTGTATCAAATGGCTGTTTGTTTCTGTGATGATTGCTTCATGAATATCTCTTTTTACGCTACAGGGTGAAGAGTTGAAATATGTTTTAATGGCCAGGCAAAGCTTTATCTCTTCTATTCTAGAATAAGACTGTATCTCTGGTAACAAAGGTCACTATACAAATATGAGACTCTTGAGTTCTCTGCCTGTAATTATTCTGTGACTTCCAGGTTCCATATGGTCAGCTAGCAGGTTGAAATCATGCTTTACATCTTGAAAGCGAAAGAGAGCGCGGGATGCAGGCTTTCAGTAGCTGGTGTCATTAGACAGAGCCTGAAACAGGAAAGCGAGCCCATGTGAGTTGAAAGCCATATAACCCAGCAGCTACGCCTAAAGGGAACCCAAAGGACTCATTTCTACAATGAGACTTCTCTCCAGAAGGATGTTTCATTTGCATCCCTAATGGAATATTTAAATAGAATTACTTTTCTCTCAGTACCCAGTGTAGCAGGTATTAGTTGCTTGGAATGTAAGTACTGTAATAGTGAGACCGTAGGTAGAGATAAGATGCTTCATCAGTGAATTTCCTCGTTCTAATCTTGTGTGATTGGAACAAAATTATTGTGCAATCCAATGAAAATGATTTATGAAATAATCCTTTGTAGTGGCAAGATCTGCTGTGAGATAACAACAGAAGTCGCCATAGGTTTTCTGAACTAACAGAATTGCTTGGCCCAAGTCAAGAATAGTTATCAATAGGGTGAAACCCATTGCCAAGGGAATTCTACTTCTAAGAGAAAAATGTAATTTGGCATGGGAGTGTTGGTGGCTCAGTAGTAGTGCTGTACAGTGCAGTGTCGTGCAGTGTAGCTGAGTTTTGATTTTGCTCCCCAGTCCTGCCCAGGCTGAGGATATTGTGATGGCAGAATTCACAGCCCCAGGACAGAGGGACAGCAACTGGCCAGAATCAGAGGACATGTGTTTTAGGTTACAGAAGCAGCATGAATTTGCAGTCCCTGACGGGGCATGGCAATATAGGAGGTTATGTTGCTATGTTTCATTTTTCTGAGGGAACGCTTATCATCCTGTGATAAAATTTGATATAATCAATGGAGGTAGAACAGCAAGGAAGTCTACTGCAATAACATTTGACTTTCAAAGGAAGACTCTGATAAAATGAGGAGAATGGTTGAGAAAAAACTAAAAAGAGCAGTTGCAGAGGTTAAGAGTTTGCATCAGACCTGGATATTTTTTAAAAATAGCATAATGGAAACCCAGACAGATGTATTCCATGCTTTAAAAAAGGGGGAAAGAAGGCCAAACAACTGCCAGCATGATTTCAAGGTGAGGGGAGAGAGACTGTTATAGTAAAAAAAACCCACAAAAACAAAACCTTTAGAAAAATGTAAAAAGGATCTGAATGAAGAAAACAAGAAATGTCGTAAGAATTGGAAAGTTAGATGCAAAGCATTGATAAGGCAGACAAAGAGAATTTGAAAAGAAGATTGCCGTGGAAATAAAAACTCATAAAACTTTTTCGGGTACGTTTGAAGCAAAAAGCCTGTGAGATACCTATGGATGAAATGTTATTTATAGGTAATGAATCAGAGGAATTAAAACAAATCTCTGTAAACCTGGAAGATGTGATAAGGCATTTTGACAAACTGAAAAATAGCAAATTACCTGGACCCGATAATATACATCCCAGAATGCTGAAAGAACTAAAAAATGATATTGCAGGCCTACTATTAATAATTTGTAAACTATCATTAAAATCATTTATAGTTCCTCAAGATTGAAGCGTGGCCAATGAAGCATGTATTTGGGCCAAGGAAGTCTTGCCTCACCAATCTGTGTCAAACCAATGGTCCATCAATCCCAGTATCCTGTTTTCAACAGTGGCCAATCCAGGTCACAAGTACCTGGCAGGATCCCAAACATTAGACAGATTCCAAGGATAAGCAGTGGATTTCCCCCATTCTACTTTAATAATGGTTTATGGAATTTTCCTCTAGGAACTTGTCCAAACCTTTTTTTAAACCCAGCTACACTTACAGCTTTAACTACATCCTCTGGCAACAAATTCCAGAGCGTAATTACATGTTGAATGAAAAAATATTTTTCTGATTATTCTTAAATGTATTATTTTGTAGCTTCCTTGCATGGCCCCTATATGTTTTGAAGGACTAAACAAGTGATTCACAGTTACTCATTACATTTTTCTCATTAATTTATAGACCTATATCATATAAGAACATAAGAAATGCCATACTGGATCAGACCAAGGTCCATCAAGCCCAGTATCCTGTTTCCAATAGCAGCCAGTCCAGGTCACAAATACCAGTTAGGTTCCCAAAAAATGTACACAGTTGTGGTCAACATTATTGGCACCCTTACAGTTCAACCCCTTAATGTCTAATATCTCCTAAAACAAACGGCCAATGAAATGGCTTTGGACTATATACACACACGTATTTGACACACAAAAGAATCAAATAAAACAAAGTCAATTAAAAAAGGAAATAGTATGAAAACTGACATTACTAGGACATGATTATTGGCATCCTTATAAATAATTCAAATCAGTTTGAACAGAAGAACCACATTCCCACTGCAGTAAAATGAGATGTGCCTGTGATCAATTGTCAGTACTCACATGACTTGAATCAACCAATGAATGATGGCTCTAATGTCTAACATGGCCACATTCACTCCCTGTTCCACTTTCACAATGGTGAAGACAAGAGAGCTGCCTGAGACCATAAGCAATGCCAATAGGGAAGAGTGGCCTAGTGGTTAGGACACAGTACTTCAGGTCAAAAGGCCAGGGGTTCAATTCTCACCTGGGAACAGCAATCTCAGGCCAAAGGGATTGGGGTTTCTAGTCCTATAGACACTCCTTGTTGTGGCCTTTGGCAAGCCACTTAACCCTACATTGCTTCAGGTACACATAGATTGTGAGCCCTTTGGGTACAAGGGAATGTATCCATTACCTGTTTGCAGTGATTACATAATGTAAACTGCTTTGATTGAAGGATAAGGTGGTATCAAAAACTGGTTAAATAAATTATCAACAAACATCAACAGGCCATCTCCAAACACTTTGGGATCCCCTTGTCTACAGTTTGCAATGTTATTAAGAAGTTTTCTGCTCATGGAACTGTCAAGAACTTCCAAGAATATGGTGGGAAGAGGAAAATTAATCCAAGAAGTCTTTGAAGGTTAGTGTGAGCCATTGGAAAAACACAATTGGAGAAATCTGGAGTGGTGGTTTCAACCCACACCATACGCCACACATTTAATAAAGAAGGACTTCATGGACCAAGGCCAAAAAGGACCCCACTGCTCAAAGTCAGACATAAAAAGGCATGCCTGATCTTTGCCTAAATCCACCTTGAGAAAGCACAATCCTTCTGGGAAAATATTCTGTGGACAGATGAAACTAAACGAGCTCTTTGGCCTTGGTGTTCTCTAAGAAGAGGGGTGCTTCCAGAGCTTCCATAGCTCTCCCAAAGGTGATTTTTTACTGAGTTGCTGCATAACTGTGAGTCTTGTTTCCAATAACTGTGAATCTGTTTGTCTCCACATAGCTCTCTATCTGTCCATAGTATTGGGTTCCCTTACCCACTCCTTTGCTGTAGAGGTTTACCTTTTAAACTTTCTCTTACCCTTCCCTGAAGGACTCCTCCCCTCCCCCTCTGCTGAGTTAGTGTTGTGGTCTTCCATTTTCTGTGCTGCACACGTGGGTTTAGTTCAGATTGCCTTGGTGCTCTCTAAGAAGAGGGGTGCTTCCAGTGCTCTCCCAAAGGTGATTTTTTACTGAGTTGCTGCATAACTGTGAGTCTTGTTTCCAAATAACTGTGCATCTGTTTGTCTCCACATAGCTCTCTATCTGTCCATAGTTGGGTTCCTTACCCACTCCATTGCTGTAGAGGTTTACCTTTTAAACTTTCTCTTACCCTTCCCTGAAGGACTCCTCCCCTCCCCCTCTGCTGAGTTAGTGTTGTGGTCTTCCATTTTCTGTGCTGCACACGTGGGTTTAGTTCAGATTGCCTTGGTGTTCTCTAAGAAGAGGGGTGCTTCCAGAGCTCTCCCAAAGGTGATTTTTTACTGAGTTGCTGCATAACTGTGAGTCTTGTTTCCAAATAACTGTGCATCTGTTTGTCTCCACATAGCTCTCTATCTGTCCATAGTTGGGTTCCTTACCCACTCCATTGCTGTAGAGGTTTACCTTTTAAACTTTCTCTTACCCTTCCCTGAAGGACTCCTCCCCTCCCCCCCTGCTGAGTTAGTGTTGTGGTCTTCCATTTTCTGTGCTGCACACGTGGGTTTAGTTCAGATTGCCTTGGTGTTCTCTAAGAAGAGGGGTGCTTCCAGAGCTCTCCCAAAGGTGATTTTTTACTGAGTTGCTGCATAACTGTGAGTCTTGTTTCCAAATAACTGTGCATCTGTTTGTCTCCACATAGCTCTCTATCTGTCCATAGTTGGGTTCCTTACCCACTCCATTGCTGTAGAGGTTTACCTTTTAAACTTTCTCTTACCCTTCCCTGAAGGACTCCTCCCCTCCCCCCCTGCTGAGTTAGTGTTGTGGTCTTCCATTTTCTGTGCTGCACACGTGGGCTTAGTTCAGATTGCCTTGGTGTTCTCTAAGAAGAGGGGTGCTTCCAGAGCTCTCCCAAAGGTGATTTTTTACTGAGTTGCTGCATAACTGTGAGTCTTGTTTCCAAATAACTGTGCATCTGTTTGTCTCCACATAGCTCTCTATCTGTCCATAGTTGGGTTCCTTACCCACTCCATTGCTGTAGAGGTTTACCTTTTAAACTTTCTCTTACCCTTCTCAGCTGTAACTTACCTTGCCTCTCTCAACTAACTGGGCTTTATGTGGTACCCCCCTCCCCCCTGCTGAGGGTTCAGGACAGGGTACCTTGTAACTGCCCTCTTTAGTAGGACTTTTCTCCCTCCCTCCCCCCCCAGCACCCACCCACCCCTTGGGTAATTGTACTTTTATAGGTACTTGCACATCTTAGAGGAAAGGGGCTGCTCTCAGGTGCAGCTCGTTATCCAAATCAGTCATACACGGAGGATCTGAGCTTAATTAATTAAGCTTCAGGTATACAAGGTGTATTAGGGTTATTAGATACACTTTTATTGGTATAAGCATCTACACCAATCCTTAGTATATACAGAATTTAAAAGACCTAAACACAAGCTTTAAACTAAGATGCAGACAGAAGTCCAGCAACGAGATGGGGGTTCTCCGGTCTTTTGCATTGAGTGTCGCATGTATGATTTTCTCCCAGTTGGTGAGAGGTCTTACGTATGCACTAAGTGCAAAGAACTCTTTGCTCTCAGGGAGCGAGTCCGTTCTCTAGAGGCTAGAGTAGCAGACCTGGAAGACATAAGAAAGACAGAGATGTACATGGACGTGACCTACAGGGATATAGTCCTGAAGTCCCACCTCCAGTCTGGCAGCATCCCTGCTGCCATGGAGGAGAGAGGTCACGTGACAGGAGAGCATCACCCTGGTGTGGCAGGAAGTGATCCTGTAACTAGGACCTGTCCTCCAGGTGATGTAAAACCCTCTTGCACCGAGGACGTTTCTCCAGGGCCACGTGCCCATGAGGGGAGGGTCAGGACAGCTGTTATAGTTGGTGATTCAATCATTAGGAATGTAGATAGCTGGGTGGCTGGTGGACGTGAGGATCGCCTGGTAACATGCCTGCCTGGTGCGAAGGTAGCGGACCTCATGCACCGCCTAGATAGGATCGTAGATAGTGCTGGGGAGGAGTCTGCTGTCTTGGTACATGTTGGTACCAATGACATAGGAAAATGTGGTAGGGAAGTTCTGGAGGCTAAATTTAAGCTTTTAGGTAGGAAGTTGAAATCCAGAACTTCCAGGATAGCGTTCTCCGAAATGCTTCCTGTTCCACGTGCAGGACCCAAAAGACAGGCAGAGCTCCGGAGTCTCAATGCGTGGATGAGACAATGGTGCAAGGATGAGGGTTTTGGATTTGTTAGGAACTGGGGAACATTCTGGGGAAAGGGGGGCTCTTCCGAAGGGATGGGCTTCACCTTAATCAGGATGGGACCAGACTGCTGGCATTAACCTTTAAAAAGGAGATAGAGAAGCTTTTAAACTAGAAATTAGGGGACAGCCGACAGTCACCCAGGAGCGCATGGTTCGGACGAAGGTATCCTTGAAGGATACTACCAAAAGCAGTGAGGTTCCAAAAGGGAGTATAGTAGCCGAAATGCCCTTGAGTAAGGAGCAGACAGAGAATAAAGATTCCAAATTACCCATGCCTACCAATAGCCAGATTAATATGAATAAAATACAGTCTCTAAAATGCTTGTATGCCAATGCTAGAAGTCTAAACAATAAGATGGGAGAGTTAGAATATATGGCACTAAATGAGAGGTTAGATATGATTGCACTCTCAGAGACATGGTGGAAGGAGGATAACCAGTGGGACACTGTGATACCTGGATTCAAACTATATCGTAATGATAGAGCTGATCAAATTGTTGGAGGGGTTGCACTCTATGTTAGAGAGGGCATTGACTCAGAAAGGATTAAAGTTTTGCAGGGAACAAAATTTGCTGTAGAATCTCTATGGATTGAAATTCCACTTATGAAGGGGAAGGTGATGGCAGTGGGAGTATATTATCGACCGCCTGGCCAGAATGAACAAATGGATGATGAAATGCTCAAAGAAATCACAGAAGCTAACAAAAGTCACAACAGAGTAGTAATAATGGGTGATTTCAATTACCCCGGTATCGACTGGGTCAGTGTCACGGCAGGACAAACTAAAGAGATAAAGTTTCTAAATGGAATAAATGACTGCTTCTTGGAGCAGCTGGTTCATGAACCGACCAGAGGGGAAGCCATACTGGACCTAGTCCTTAGTGGAACGCCAGATCTGGTGCAAGAAATAAGGGTGTTGGGACCACTTGGCAATAGTGATCATAATATGATCATGTTTGATTTAATTATTGGAGAACAAATAGTAAAGGAATCCACAGTACTACCTTTTAACTTTCAAAAGGGAGACTATGATAGAATGAGGAATATAGTTAGGAAAAAACTAAAAGGAGCGGTTCCAAAGGTTAAAGACTTACAGCAAGCTTGGGCGTTATTTAAAACTACTATCCTCGAAGCCCAGCTGTATTCCACGCATTAAGAAGAGTGGGAGAAAGTCCAAAAAACTGCCAGCATGGTTTAAAGGTGAGGTCAGAGAGGCTGTTGCTGCCAAAACAGCAACCTTCAGGAAATGGAAAAAAGAGCCAAATGATGAAAACTGGAAACAGCACAAGCACTGGCAAGTTAAATGCAAAGCATTGATAAGGCAGGCAAAGCGGGAATTTGAAAAGAAACTTGCTGCGGAAGCAAAAACACGAAATAAAGACTTTTTCAAGTACATTCGTAGCAAAAGGCCTGTGAGAGAGTCAATTGGACCGTTAGATGATAGAGGGGTAAAAGGGGCAGTAAGAGGAGACAAGGCTATAGCGGAGAGACGGAATGAATTCTTTGCTTCGGTCTTTACTGAGGAAGATGTAGGGATGTTACCCAAGACTGAAGTGGTATTTAAAGGTGATACTGCAGAGGAATTGAGAGAAATATCGCTACACCGGGAAGATATATTTCAACTATTTGATAAACTGAATAGTAGCAAATCACCTGGACCGGATGGTATACATCCCAGAGTGTTGAAAGAACTGAAATATGAGATTGCAGACCTGCTATTGGTAATCTGTGAACTTTCATTAAAATCATCTGTAATACCTGAAGATTGGAGGGTCGCCAACGTAACACCAATTTTTAAAAAGGGTTCCAGGGGTGACCCGGGAAATTACAGACCGGTGAGCCTGACGTCAGTACCAGGGAAAATGGTAGAAACCATCATAAAGAACAAAATTACACAGCATGTAGATAGTCATGGCCTAATGGGAGACAGCCAACATGGCTTTAGACAAGGAAGATCTTGTCTTACTAATCTGATATGTTTTTTGAAGGTGTGCATAAACAGGTAGACAAAGGTGAGTCGGTTGATATAGTGTATCTGGATTTTCAGAAAGCTTTTGACAAGGTCCCCCATCAGAGACTTTTGGCAAAGCTAAAAAGTCATGGGATAGGAGGCAGTGTACTATTGTGGATCGGGAACTGGTTAAAAGATAGAAAGCAGAGGGTAGGGCTAAATGGCCAATATTCCCAATGGAAAAAGGTGAATAGTGGAGTACCCCAGGGATCTGTACTGGGTCCGCTGCTTTTTGACATATTCATAAATGACCTGGAAAAGGGAATAACGAGTGAGGTTATCAAATTTGCAGATGACACAAAACTGTTTAAAGCTGTTAAAACCCAAGAGGATAGTGGAAAACTGCAGGAGGATCTGGATAAATTGGAAGACTGGGCATCCAAATGGCAGATGAAATTTAATGTGGACAAGTGCAAAGTTATGCACCTAGGAAAGAACAACCCACACTATAGTTACTCGATGCAAGGCTCCACATTAGAAGCCACCACCCAGGAAAAAGATTTAGAAGTCATCGTGGATAACATGTTAAAACCCTCCGCCCAGTGTGCAGCGGCGGCCAAGAAAGCAAACAGAATGCTAGGTATCATAAGGAAAGGGATGGAGAATAAAACAAAGGATATTATAATGCCTCTGTATCGCTCCATGGTACGACCGCACCTTGAATATTGTGTGCAATTCTGGTCACCGTATCTTAAAAAGGACATAGCGTTATTAGAAAAAGTACAGAGAAGAGCCACCAAATTGGTGAAGGGGATGGAAGGCTACTCCTATGAAGAGAGGCTAAAAAGGTTAGGGCTCTTTAACCTGGAAAAGAGACGGCTGAGGGGAGATATGATAGAGGTCTATAAATTAATGAATGGAGTGGAACAGATAAACGTGGATCAATTGTTTATGCTATCAGAATATAGAAAGACTAGGGGACATGTAATGAAGCTACAGGGTAAACTATTTAAGACAAATAAGAGAAAATATTTTTTCACTCAACGTGTAATCAAACTCTGGAATCTGTTACCGGAGGATGTGATAAGGGCTGTTAGTATAGCTGGGTTTAAAAAAGGTTTGGACAAGTTCCTGGAGGAAAGGTCCATAAACCACTATTAAAAAGGGACCCAGGATATCAATGCTTGACCCAGTACAAGCATTGAGGAACCTGTGTCTTTTGGGGATATTGCTAGGTACGTATGACCTAGATTGGCCACTGTTGGAAACAGGATACTGGGCTCGATGGACCTCGGTCTGACCCAGTATGGCATGTCTTATGTTCTTATGTTCTTATGGCAATGCAGACCAGCGATACATTTATGGGCAAAGAAATGAAGCTGTGTCTTTTGGGGATATTGCTAGGTACGTATGACCTAGATTGGCCACTGTTGGAAACAGGATACTGGGTTCGATGGACTTCCGGTCTGACCCAGTATGGCATGTCTTATGTTCTTATGTTCTTATGGCAATGCAGACCAGTGATACATTTATGGGCAAAGAAATGAAGCTTCTAAGGAAAAAAAAACCCCTTCCTATAGTTAAATATGGTGGAGGTTCCATAATGTTTGCTGCCTCAGGAACTGAAGGCCAGGAACGTATTAAAAAGAATCATGAAGTTAGAGCACTATCAAGGTGTTTTGGAGTGAAATATTCTACCTAGTGCAAGAAAGTTAGGTCTGCGTTGAAGGTCAAAGGAGAGAAGATGGTTAAATGCTTCCCAGGCTCTTCAGCCAGCAGGAATGCAAACCCAATTGTTGATATAGTTAGTGCAGAAAGTGAGCACTCCAAAACTGATGTTGTCATCAACTTGGATGCAAATGACCTGACTTGAAACAGTGCCTCTGCAGTTCAAACGGACTTCAAGACTCTGGGAGAGAAACTCATGCTTATTAACATTATAGTATTCTCAGAAATTCTACCTGTTCATGGTAAGGGGGCAGAAAGACTGTATCACATAAACAACTTTAATACATGGCTCCAAACCTGGTGCAAACAAGAAGGATTTAGATATATAGGTGTCTGGGGAAACCCGTGGATCAACAAGAGACTATACCGTACTGATGGACAACATCTCTCCATCACAGGGAAAAGTATCCTAAGTGAAAAATTCAGACAGTATGTGGACAGGCATTTAAACTAGAGAAAGGGGGTGACGGATGGAGAAGGACAAGTTCAGGACGTCACTCCCAGCAAAAGTAATATGACATTGGTTTAAAAGTGTGGCTGTTTCCACACATCAATGGCAAATGCGAAGGGGCATGTAGAACAAAATCTATGCAAAACACAGGCAAGCCAGTTAACAAATGCTGGAAAGCAATGAGAACAAATGCTTGAAGCCTAGCCAACAAAGTTCCTGATCTGGAAGCCCTAATGGTGGAAATGGACTTGGACATTTTGGTTTCCTAGACCATGGGATGCTGTTCCAAGGGTTGCAGAGCAGAGATGGCATCCATCTGTCCAAGAAAGGTCAACACATCTTTGGTAGTAGACTGGCTAATCTACTGAAGAGGGCTTTAAACTAGATTCGTTGGGGATGGGTGAAGAAAGCCCCCAGGTAAGTGAAAGCCCCCAGGTAGGTGATACATAAAATACCTTTATGGAAATGGGTAACAGGGGTAACACATGGAAAGCAGTGTGTATTAATGCCCGTAGCATGGGAAATAAGATCCCTGAAGTTGAAGCTTTGGTGGGAGTGGCTGACTTGGATTTAGTGGCAGTTACAGAAACATGGTTCACAGAAAACCATGACTGGGATGTAACTATACCTGACTATACTTTATTCAGAAAGGACAGGGTAGGAAGAAGGGGAGGAGGAGTGGCACTATATGTAAAAACTACTATTAAAGCTTTGGAATTACAGAGCTTAAAAGGGAGAGAGGAGGCATTGTGGGTTAAACTAGACAGAGGGAAAGAGAAATCTATTTGCATTGGTGTGATATACAGACCTCCCTCACAAGAGGAAGAGGTGGACAGAGAGTTAATTGAAGACATACGCAGCATTGCTAGGAAAGGGGAAGTGCTACTGCTAGGAGATTTCAATATGCCAGATGTTGATTGGCACATTCCTGCTGCAGTATCATCTAGAAGTAAAGAGATCCTGGATTCTCTACAGGGAGAACTATTCAGGCAATTGGTAACAGACCCCACATGTGAAGGGGCCATACTGGACTTGGTGCTTACCAATGGTGAGAGTGTTTCTGATGTTGTAGTGGGAGATCATTTTGCATCCAGTGACCACCAGATGGTGTGGTTCAGTATTAGGACTAGGGCTGTTAGAATCCATTCCAAGGTGAAGATCTTAGACTTTAGGAAGACTAACTTTGCGAGTCGTTAGTGGGATGGGAACAGCTGGGGGATGTAGAAAAACAGTGGGCAAAACTGAAAGGGGGTATTTTAAAGGCAACCAACCTTTTTGTTAAAATGGTAAATAAAGGCAAAAGGAACAGGAGACCGCTATGGTTTTCGAAGGAAGTAGCTGAAAAAGTGAAGAAAAAGAGGGAGGCCTTCATGAACTACAAGAGATCACAGAGAGAGGAAGACAGGCATCTGTATTTGGAAAAACTTAGAGAAGCTAGCAAAGTAGTCAAGAAGGCAAAGATTCAAAAGGAGGAGGAAATAGCCAATGCAATAAAATGGGGGGATAAGACATTTTTCAGATATATTAGTGAGAAGAGGAAGGGCAAAAGTGGTATTGTCAGACTCAAGGGTGCAGGGGGGGAATATGTAGAAGCTGATAAGGATAAAGCGGAATTGCTTAACAAATATTTTTGTTCTGTGTTCACAGATGAAGAACCAGGAGCAGGACCTCAGAAAACACCCACAAATAAGAACAGAAGCGAGGGACATCTTGAACAATTTTCAGAAGACTGTGTTCTTGAGAAACTAGCTCAACTTAAAGTAGACAAAGCGATGGGACCGGATGGGATACACCCTAGAATACTGAGGGAACTTGGGGACGTTCTAGCAACTCCACTGACTGACCTTTTCAATGCCTCGTTGGAGTCGGGAGTGGTGCCAAAGGACTGGAGAGAGGCTCATGTGGTGCCTTTACACAAAAGCGGAAGTAAGGATGTGGTTGAAAACTACAGGCCGGTTAGTTTAACTTCAGTGGTGAGTAAATTATTGGAAACACTGCTGAAAGAGAAAATAGTGAGGTTTCTGGAGTCCGGCGGATTACAGGATCCGAGGCAGCATGGATTCACCAGAGGCAGGTCTTGTCAGACAAATCTGATCGATTTCTTTGACTGGGTGACCAGGGAGTTGGACCGAGGGAGAGCTCTAGATGTGGTGTATTTAGATTTCAGTAAAGCCTTTGACACTGTTCCTCACAGGCGACTTATAAACAAACTGAGCACCCTAGGGATGGACCCTAAAGTTACTGCTTGGGTTAGAAATTGGTTGGGTGGGAGGCGACAAAGAGTACAAGTAAATGGAGCTCACTCTGAGGAGAAGGATGTTACCAGTGGTGTGCCCCAGGGATCTGTCCTTGGTCCGATTCTTTTTAACATCTTTGTTAGTGATATAGCGGAAGGGCTGTCGGGTAAGGTTTGCCTCTTTGCGGATGATACCAAAATCTGTAATAGAGTAGACACCCAGGAAGGTGTAGATAACATGAGGAGGGATCTAGCTAAGCTTGAAGAATGGTCTAGAATTTGGCAGCTGGGATTTAATGTTAAAAAATGTAAGGTCATGCATTTGGGCTGCAGCAATCCAAGGGAGCAATACAGTATAGGAGTTGAAGTACTTTTGTCCACTAAAGAAGAGCGGGACCTAGGCATGGTTGTGTCTGATGATCTTAAAGTAGCTAAACAGGTAGAAAAGGCGACGGCAAAAGCTAGAAGGATGCTTGGGTGCATACGGAGAGGAATGGCTAGCAGAAAAAAGGAGGTGATAATACCTCTGTATAAGTCTTTGGTGCGACCTCATTTGGAGTATGGTGTGCAATTCTGGAGACCGCACCTTCAAAAGGATGTGAACAGGATGGAGTCGGTGCAGAGGGTTGCTACTAAAATGATTAATGGGCTTCATTATAAAGCATATGAGGACAGACTTAAGGATCTTAATATGTACACCTTAGAGGAAAGGCGGGATAGAGGTGATATGATTGAGATGTTTAAATACCTCCGTGGCATAAATGTTCAGGGAGAGAGCCTCTTTCAATTGAAAGCAAGTTCTGCTACGAGGGGACATGGGATGAGGGTGAAGGGAGAGAGATTCAGGAGTGATATGCGGAAATATTTCTTTACAGAAAGAGTAGTGGATCCGTGGAATAGTCTCCCAGTGGAGGTGGTAGAGATGAGGACAGTAACTGAATTCAAAAAAGCATGGGACCAACACAGAGGATCTCTAAAGGTAGAAAGTGGACTGTTGTAGTTGTTGTTATGGAAGGACAGACTAGATGGGCCTTGTGGTCTTTTTCTGTCATCATGTTTCTATGTTTCTATGTTTCTATTACAGAAACATGGTTTAACGAGTCACATGAATGGGTTATAGCCATAACTGGCTATAATCTGTTTAGAAGAGAGAGGGTAGAAAAGGAGGAGGAGTAGCCTTATATGTCAAAAGCAATATTAAAGCTGCTGAAATGCGGGGGACATGGGGAAAAGAAGAAGCGCTGTGGATTGTGTTAGAAAGAGGAGATGGCACTATCATCCATACTGCTGTAGTCTACAGGCCTCCACTCAAACCGAAGAAGTGGATAGCAAATTGATTGCTGATATTGCAAAGATAGCCATGAAGGGAGAAGTGATCATATTGGGTGACTTTAATCTACCAGATGTGGATTGGAGTATTCCTTCTGCAAATCTGGAAAGAAGTAAAAAATTGTGGCTGCCTTCCAAGATGCATTACTTAGACAAATGGTGAGCATCAGCTTAGGTGATGTACATTTTACCAGCGGAGTGTGGCCACATGGAGATGGGAAACATTTGAGAGATCTATCTTGTCAGAATACGGTGGGCACGGGGACATATGCCGTGCTGGGGACATATATCTCCCTGATTCTGGAATCTCAGGTGCATCTATACCCATGGTTTCAGAAACAGGTTTATGATTTGCCCATTTTCAGGTTAGATGTTTCTGCCGCCTGACGTGGCTGTTATAGAATCGCATTTCCCTTGTTTAACTTTGCACTTGTTCACATTAAATTTCATCTGCTATTTCAACGCCCAGTCTCCCAATTTCTCAAGATCCTTTTGAAATATTTCACAAGTCCTTTTGTGATGTAACCATTTTGAATAATTTTGTGTTGTCTTCTGCAAATGCGATCACTTCACTTGTCCCCCATTTCCTGGTCATTTATAAATATGTTAAAAAGCAGTGGGCCTAGCATAGATCATTGGGGTAATCCACTAGTTACCTTTTTCTATTGAGAAAATTGACTATTTAACCCTGTTCTCTGTTCTCTGTCTTTAACAAGTTCCCAATCCTCAATAATGCACTGATTTCTATCCCATATATAGTATTTCAACTGACTCACCTTTACGTACCTGTTTGTTCATCTTCAAAAAATGCAGCAGGTTGGTGAAGCAAGACTTCCCTTAGCTAAATTCATGTTGGCTTTGTCCCATTAAACCATGACTATCAATATGTTCAGTAATTTTGTTCTTTATAATGGTTTTTACAGATTTTCCAGCTCTGATGTCGGGCTCACTGGTCTATAGTTTTCCAGATCATTGCTGGAACCCTTTTAAAAATTTGCATTGCGTTTGCTAATCTCCAATGATAGATTAAAAATACAGTAGGCTTCTACTTTAAGGCACCTCTGTCCAATCTAGATATCTGAAACAGATTTTCACTACACCAAAGATTTGCTTGATGGTGTTACGAGTGGCCTTTCAAGGGTCATTTTAAAAGGTTTAGTTGTGATTTAGACATCTGCCCAAATGAGGTTCGAAGACGTCTCCGGTGCAGGAACATCCAAGTAGGCAAGGGGGTGTGGCAGAGGCGTGGCAATGTACTTACATATCCAATTTGATCTCAGAAACGGAGACGTCTACACACTCGCCAATGTTTACACCTGATCCAGGCACAAATAGGCATCAGGAAAGTGCTTGTTTTCACTTAAAACATCCAGAGAGTGTAGAGAAGATAGAGCATTAAGCGACTAGCCTTAGATCACAAAGGCCCGCACTGGGATTTGGATCCTAACCACTGTTCTTAAGCTAATACTCTAACCATTATGCTATTAGATGTCTTGGTTCTGAAATGCTATCTTGCGGACGTCTATATAGATGTTTGATACATATGCATATTGGGCATGTCCACGTTTCCGAAACTGTGCCTGAACTTGCACGTTGCCTGCTTTTTTTCAGATATTCTTGCTTTGACGTCCCAGATTGCACTTAGGTCCCACTGTAACATGTGCCTCTTTGTGTGTTGTAGCTTCTCTTTGTTGTTCTGGTACGGATACTGAGAAGTGTTAGTGCTACAATGTTACAATGTAAGTTTTCTGTTAAGTTTAATGCTAGCTGTAAATAAGTTCCATTGATGTTATAATGTAATGTTATATCTTAACTTTACTGTTAGCTGTAAACAAGTTTGGCCAATTGTATAATGTAACCTTAAGTTGTTTGTTCCTTGTAAACTGCCATTGATCTCTGGAAGTGGTGGTATATAAAAGTTTCTAAATAAATAGTCAGCAGCCAACATCTGCATTAGTATCCAGCATCAACTGAGGATTCAAAGCAATAGTTATTCCTTGGGCTGGGTTACAGTCTTCCCAGGAGCTTTTTTCCTGTTCAAGAAGTAACATGTGCAGGCTGAAGGTGTGCTTTTACAAGCCCATAGTATGGTGTTAGTTTGGACATTATTAGCCAGAGCCTTATTGTAAGCCTCTTCCCTAGCCGCCAACCCTAGATCAGTCATATTGTGTACTTGTGAAGAGACAGAGGTCCAAACAAGCTTTTTACTTCCTAACTCAGAGAGCTATTGACTGGGAGTCAGAGTACATTGAAGCAGAGAGATCTATGTCCCCCAGTCCCAGAGACCACGGACCTCAATGGAGTCCAAATATGGCTGGTAATTTTAATGCATTGTGTTGAAGGTATGCCCATGTAGCTTGAAGAGGTAGGGCATGCCCCTTCATGAAGGACCCTTTGAGGCTTACCTGTACCATAGTATAACCATGATTGTGATTTGCATAGGATGGGCAAGTACTTATTGTTTGGATACCCACTCTGATATTATTCTCCCTCAGACTGTGTGAATATGGCAGACTGCAGCAGGATGTAGGAGTAATGCATACTGCCTGGAAGCCTCACCAGCACATTGGTTAAGACTATGTGGGATTCACAGACTACCTGTACATTGATGAAATAGTGCTTGTGGTTTCAGTAGGACTCCTTCCTGTTTCCAGGGAGCATGAGGATTACATGGATGTAGTCTATGGCACCTAGCACATTGTGCATCATGGCCAAGTCATAAAAGGTGACCTTCTGCACCAGTCATCCCCATTTATGAATACTTTGTGATATCCCAGTCAGAATAGCTGTTGTGCTCTGGAAGAAACCAGAGGCCAATAGGTGAAATGCCCCTAATACAGGGCTCACAAATGCCAGGCACCATGTTGCCTAGAAAATGCATTCTGGTGCCTGGGATTTCATACCCCTAAATCTTTTGTGGAGCTGCAGAAGAAAGCCCACTCAACAATTCTCTTCTCTACAAGCTTGAGCTGCATAGTGGGGGACATTTGAACAGGTTTTGTGAAAAATTAAGCCATGACACTAGCTTGAACTTCCTTCACTGCATGGTTCAAGCTTGCAGAGAGCCAGATCATGGTAGAGAAGTAGCAAGCACATTAATGCAACAGCTGCAAATGAGGCAAGGGGATTAGGTGGCAAGCTCTGAAGCCTGAGAGAGACTGGGTATAGGCTGGAAGGGGGGGGGGGGGGGTGGAAGAGGTATGAAAGAGAGAGAGACTGGGTGAATGCTGGAGAAGGGATATGAAAGACTGGGTTAAGGCTGAAGGGGATTCAAGGCATGGTGATATCAAGTGAGTTCTGCCACATGACTGATAGCATCCTCCCCTGTCCCCAGATCCAAGGACACTGGCACAGTGGCAATGAGCTATCAACTATGAAAAAAACAAAACAAAAGCAAAAGCATGGTATCTTGCAACTGCAGCATGCTTGTAAGGTCCTGATGGGTCTTGTCACCTATAATGATGCTTTTTGTGTCAGAGGGGGTGGATCCAGCAGGGACTTACAAGTGCGTGGGAGTCTTGAAAACTGCATGCTTTTCCTTTCTTGCCACCAATATTGAGAGGTGGACGGCAGATGCTGGACAACAGAGGGAGGGGCAGGAAGACAAATGCTGGACAATGGGGGGGTACAGGAAGACAAATGCTGGACATGTCAGGGGGAGCAGGAAGACAAATGCTGAACAGAGTGGGGGAAGCAAGAAGACAAGTGCTGGACAACAAGGAGGTGGAGAAGTATAAAGACAAATGCTGGACCAGGGCCAGTGCTATCTGGTAAGGACACTTAGGTTCCCACCCACCCTACCCTTCACCCCACCAACCCCAGCGCGACATTGACTATATAGCAGTCATATACGTTGACATCTATCCTCTTAATTTGGTGTTACTGTATGTCCACCTTCTTCTCCTTCTAGGACCACGCATGTCTTGTATTCAGTGCAATAATTCTGGTGCCTTTATTCTGAGAAGAATCATCTGGAACCTAACAGCTTGCCCTATATGCCTCAAGTTAGCTGCCATGCATAAAGAATTGACTCTATTAAGGGAATAACTAGCTGCAATGAAACACACCTCTTCTAGGATACAAACCAAACAAAGTCCACCACCGCTCCCACAAAGAATCAAACATCCAAGGAACAAATGGATCACAGTGGGCTCTGATAGATTGTGTCCTGTAATGCAGAAACACCCTGTACATCATGAGATATCACTGCATAATGCCTTCTCTGCTTTGGTTAATGAGGATGCCCAAGCCATAGAAACTGAAGGGCCCTTAAATGAGACAGTCAATGCCCAATCTCCTGATAAAGCACTAAATATGAAGACAAACTCAAGGAACAGAAAACTACTACTACTTGGTGATTCCATCATGAGAGGCACCAACTTGGGAACACAGTTCAAAGGAGAGACGTTTGTCAAATGCCTCCCAGGCTCTTCAGCTAGCAGGAATACAAACCAAATTGTTGATGTACTTAGCGCTGAAAGTGAGCACTCCAAAATTGATTATGTCATCCACTTGGGTACAAATGACTTGGCTAGAAACAGTGCCACTACAGTTCAAAGGGACTTCCAAACTCTGGGAGAGAAACTGAAACTCATTGTTAACACTGTAGCATTCTCAGAAGTTCTACCTGTTCTTGGTAAGGGGGCAGAAAGGCTGCATCGCATAAACAGCTTTAACACATGGCTCCAGACCTGGTGCAAAGAAGAAGGATTCAGATTTATAGGCAACTGGGGAAACAGATGGACCAACAAGAGACTATACTGTACTGATGGACTACATCTCTCTGTCGTAGGGAAAAGAATCCTAAGTGAAAAATTCAGGCAGTATGGATATGCATTTAAATTAGAAAAAGGGGATGACAGATGGGGAAGGTCAAGTTCAGGACGTCACTCCCTGCAAAAGCAGAATAACATCAGAAATAGCCACACTTTTAAACCACACATCAAAAGCAAGTGGGAAGAAGTGGGCAGAACAAAGTCAATGCAAAATACACGCAAGCCAGTTAAATGCTGGAAAGCAATGAGCACAAATGCTCGAAGCTTAGCCAACAAAGTTCCAGACTTGGAAACCTTAATGGTGGAAATGGACTTGAACATTGTGGCCATTACAGAAGCATGGTTTAATGAATCTCATGATTGGTATATAGCCATAGCTGGCTATAATCTATTCAGAAGAGACAGAGAAAATGGAAAAGGAGGAGGAGCAGCATTGTATCTCAAAAGCAATATTAAAGCTACTGAAATGCAGGGGGCATGGGGAAAAGAAGAAGTGTTCTGGATTGTGTTGGAAAGAGGAGATGGCACTGTCATCCATACTGCTTTAGTCTACAGACCTCCAACTCAAACTGAAGAGATAGATAACGAATTGATTATAGATATTGCCAAGATATCCACAAAGGGGCAAGCAATCATATTGGGTGACTTTAATCTACCCGATGTGGATTGGATTACTCCTTCTGCAAATCTGGAAAGAAACAAAAAAATTGTGGATGCTTTCCAAGATGTGTTACTTAGACAAATGGTGATGGAACCAATCAAGGAAAGCTCAACGCTGGATTTAGTGCTCACCAACAGTGATAGAGTGTCGAATGTCTGGGTGGGTACCCCTGTGAGCAGCAGCGATCATCACACGGTATGGTTTGAGATAAAAGCCAAGGTGCAGTCCAATCATAGCAAGCTCAAAGTCCTAAGCTTCAAAAACACTGACTTCAGTAAAATGGCCAAGTACCTAAAGGAGGAGTTGGCAGGGTGGAAGGGGATAAGGAAGTGGAATTGCAATGGGCTAACCTAAAGGTGGCAATAAAAGGAGCAACAGATAAATATGTAAGGAAAGTAAATAAAAACAAGAGGAAAAGGAAACCTATTTGGTTTTCTAAAGAAGTGGCTGCTCAAATAAAGGCAAAAACCACAGCTTTCCCCAAATTCTAAAGCTTGCAAACAGAGGAACACAGAAATGAATACAAGATCAAACTCAAAGAGACAAAAAGAGAAATAAGGAAAGCAAAATCAAAAACAGTGAAAAAGATGGCTAAAGATGTGAAGGGTGGCGACAAAACTTTCTTCAGGTATATTCGGGAAAGGAAGAAGATCAGAGGTGGAATTGCAGGACTCAGAAGTGCTTTGAATGGACTCGTGGAAAGTGACATTGAAAAAGCAAAATTGCTAAACAAATACTTCTGTTCTGTTTTTACTAAAGAAAACCCTGGAGAAGGACCACCTGTGACTCCCAAATATAAAAATGGGAATGAAGTAGATACCACACCATTCACAGAAGATGGTGTGTTAGAACAACTTGCAAAAGTGGACAAGGCCATGGGACCAGATGGGATACATCCCAGGATACTGAAAGAGCTCATAGAGGTTCTTGCAGGGCCGTTAAAGGATGTTTTCAACAGATCCTTGGAAACCTGAGAGGTTCCTCAGGACTGGAAAATGGCTGATGTGGTACCTCTACACAAAAGTGGTGACAGGGAAGAAGTGACAAACTACAGGCCCGTGAGCCATACCTCAGTTGTGGGAAAAGTAATGGAGGCACTCCTGAAAGAGCGAATAGTGGACTTTCTCAAAACCAACAGGCTGCAAGATCCGAGGCAACATGGTTTTACCGAAGGATGATCTTGCCAAACAAATCTGATTGAGTTCTTTGACTGGGTGACAAGAGAACTAGATCAGGGGCATGCGATGGATGTCATCTACCTGGATTTCAGCAAAGCCTTTGATACTGTTCCTCATAGGAGGCTTATCAATAAACTCAGTAGTTTGGGGATGGGTCCCAAGGTGGTAAACTGGATCAGAAATTGGTTGACTGACAGATGACAGAAGGTGAGCATAAATGGAGCTCACTCGGATGAAAGGAAGGTGTTTAGCGGGGTGCCACAGGTTTTGGTCCTGGGCCCGGTACTGTTGAATGTATTTGTGAGTGATATTGCTGAAAGACTGAAGGAAAAGTCTGTCTTTTTGCAGATGACACGAAAATTTGCAGCAGAGTCGACTCCCCCGAGGGAGTAGTTAACATGAGGAAAGATCTACAAAAGCTGGAAGAATGGTCTAATGCTTGGCAATTAAGATTTAATGCAAAGAAGTGCAGTGTCATGCACTTGGGTAGCATAAATCCAAGATAAATGTACGCGATAGGGGGCAAGATGTAGGTGTGCACGGATCACTACTACTACTACTATTCAGCACTTATAAAGTGCCACGCACGCAGCGCTGCACAGCTAACCTATAGGAGGTAGCCAACATAGAAGAGACAGTCCCTGCCTGTCAGAGTCATGCTCATCGACGCTTACAATCTAGTTAGAACAGTACATTAATTAGAACAGTACAGAGCATTAGTCAGTTTGGTCATAAACATTGGCGAGGGTTAGGGTAAGATGAGGAAGGAGTCAGGATCTGAATGCGATGGTGAAGAGGTGTGTCTTCAACTTTGAAGAGGGCCAGGGAGGATGCAGGCAGGCTGTTCCAGGCGTAAGGTGCAGCAAGGTGAAAGGAGCGCAGTCGGGAGTTTGCGGTGCGGGTGAAAGGCATTGATAGAAGTAGTTTATTAGCGGGACGCAAATTTCGAGAGGGGACGTAGGGAGAGATAAGAGGTATTGAGGGGCCATAGAGTGAATGCAGGTCAGCAGGAGAAGCTTGAATTGGATGTGGAATTGGACAGGGAGCCAGTGAAGCAACTTGAGAAGAGGAGTAATGTAGGCATGGCGAGGCTGGCAGAAGATTAGTCAAGCAGCATGATTTTGTATAGATTGGAGGGGAAGGAGGTGGCTCACGGGAAGACCAGCAAGGAGTAGGTTGCAGTAATCAAGGCGAGAGGAGATTAAAGAGTGGATAAGCATTTTGGTAGTGTGTTCAGAGAGGAGGGGGTGGAATTTGCTGATGATATAGAGAAAGAAGCAGCAGGTCTTAGCTACAAGCTGGATATGGGTGGAGGATGAGAGAGAGTTGTCAAAGATAACCTCTAGATTGCGGGCCGAGGGAACAGGAAGGGTAGTAGGTCCATCCACATGGATTGAGAGAGGGGGAAGTGGGGGGGCAGGAGTTAGGTGGGAAGACAAGTAGTTCAGTCTTGGCCATGTTCAGTTTCAATCGGCGATGAGACATCCAGGCAGCGATGTCCGAAAGACAGGCAGAGATCTTGGACTGGGTTGCCGCAGAGATATTAGGTGTGGCGTGATAGATTTGAGAGTCGTCAGCATAAAGATGGTACTGAAAGCCATGGGAGAAGATAAGTGCGCCAAGGTCTTGGGTATAGAGAGAGAAGAGGAGGGGGCCCAAGACGGATGGAGTGGGGTAGGGGGAGGAGGAGGAGCCACCAGAGCATACACTGAATGAGCGATGGGAGAGGTAGGAGGAGAACCAGGATAGTATGAAGTCCTTGAAGCCAAGCGAGGAGAGGGTGATGAGGAGGAGGTCATGGTAAATGGTGTCAAAGGCAGCAGAAAGGTCAAGAAGGATGAAGACAGAATAGAGACCCTTGGATTTAGCCAGGTACAGGTCGTTTGTGACTTTTGTGAGTGCCATTTCAGTGGAGTGTAGGGGACGGAAGCCAGATTGAAGTGGGTCCAGGAGGGCCTGGGAGGTGAGGAAGTTGAGGCAGTGACGGTGGACTGCTCATTCTAATAGTTTGGATATGAAGGGAAGGAGGGAGATGGGTCGATAGTTAGAAGGGCATGTGGGATCAAGTGAGGGTTTCTTGAGGAGGGATGTGACAACAGCATGATTGAAGTCAATGGGGACAGTTGCAGTGGAGAGTGAAAGGTTGAGGATATGAGTGATGGAGGGGACAATGGTGAGGGGAATGGAACGTAGGAGATGGGTGGGGATAGGGTCTGATGGACAGATGGTGGGTTTGGAGGAGGACAGAAGGAATGTGGTTTCTTCCTCAGAGATCGGAAGGAAGGAGGAGAGGGTGGCAGAGGGAGTAGGGATGGGGGACGAGAATCAGGGGGGAGGGGAGGTAGATGGGGGGTAAGGAATTGGAGGGTAATCTTGTGGATTTTGTCATGGAAGTAGTCGGCTAGGGTTTTGGCAGAAAGGGAGGGTGGGATCGGGGGTGAGGGGACTTTGAGGAGAGAATTGAGGGTATTAAAGAGACGGCGAGGATCAGAGGCCAGGGAGTTGGTCAGATGGATGTAGTAATCTTGTTTGGCAAGAGCTAAGGCTGACTGAAAGGAGCCAAGCATGAATTTGCAGTGTAGAAAGTCTTCCAGGGAGCAGGATTTGGACCAAGCTCGTTCGGCAGAACGGACGCAGATGCGTAGGTGATGGATTGTGGGAGAAAGCCAAGGTTGGGGAGTAGATCGTTTGACAGGACATGGGGTGGGAGGGGCAAGAGTGTCAAGGGCTGAGGATAATGTAGCATTGTATGAAGATAATGCTTCGTCGATGGACTTGGAGGATAAAATGGAGGAAAGAGATGGAGAGATGGTGGAGGAGAGAGTCAGAGGATCAATATTATGAAGGTTTCTAAATAGGTTCGAGGAGACAGGACGAGGTTGGGACGGCGGAAGCTGAAGAGTAAATGTTAAGAGGTGATGGTCAGATGAGGGAAGGATTGATTTGTGGAAGTTTGAAGGAGAGGAGTTGGAGAAGAGTATTAGGTCAAGGCAGTGACCATGTAGATGTGTGGGGGCAGTGGAGCAAAGTTGGAGGTCGAATGAGGAGGTAAGAGCGAGGAACTTTGAGGCATGGAGGTCAGAGGAGTTGTCGATGTGAATGTTGAACTCGCCAAAAATAAGAGTGGGGGAGGAGAGATCCATGAAGGCAGAGAGCCAGGAGTTGAAGTCGGAGAGGAAGGTTGATTTGGATTTGTCCGGTGGGTGTTAAATAACAGCTATTCAGAGGGGAAGTGGTGAGAGGAGGCAAATGGAGTGGACTTCAAAGGAGAAGGGGGAGTGTGATTGGGGTTGCAGGAGGGGTTGGAATTGTCAGGAGGGGGAGAGTAGGAGGCCAATGCCACCACCGCGACCAGTAGATCGAGGTGTATGGGAGAAATGGTAGCCCCCATAGCAGAGAGGCAATGGAAGCGGTGTCATCTGGGGGGAGCCAGGTCTCGGTCAAGGCAAGAAGGTGTAGGGCATTGGAGATAAAAAGGTCATGAATGAAAGTGTTTTTGATAATGACTGAGCATGCATTCCATAGGGCGCATGAAAACGGGAGAGCGGAAGGGGGGAGGAGAGGGATATGGATAAGGTTGGATAAGTTACGTGTAGATTTCTTATCAGAGTGGTGTGGGGGTCTATTTCTAGGGTAATGCCGAGATTTAGGTTTAGAGGGAGCAGGGTGTGGGTGGGTGTGACTGGGTGAGTGTGTTCTCCAACAGGGACATGAGGGAGGGGAAATGAGGGGAAAAACGATGGTATCGGGTAGGTTATGTGAGGGATTATTTTGGGGGGTAGGGTTGGAGTTGATATCTATGGATGAGTGAATGAGGGATGAATGGGGGAGGGCGGAAGGAGGGAGGAGCGGGATGTGGATGAGATTAGATGGGGTACGTGAGGAACTTTCTTTAGTGTGAGAAGGAAATCGGGGTGGGGCAGGGTTGGGGTTGATATTACCTGATGAGAGAAGGAGCAGGAGTATTAGAGAGCGAGGTAGAGTGGAGATAGTACGGCGGAAGCGAGGGTGGGGTTGGCTTAAAGAGAGAGGGGTTGGTTGAATGCAGGGGATGGTGTGAAGGTCAAGAGCAGGTGCTAGGCTAGGGGGAAGAATAGAGGGAGAAGTGAGGAAGGTAGAGAGGA
This sequence comes from Ichthyophis bannanicus, assembly GCA_033557465.1. NCBI lineage: Eukaryota > Metazoa > Chordata > Amphibia > Gymnophiona > Ichthyophiidae > Ichthyophis > Ichthyophis bannanicus. The sequence continues at coordinate 170,354,902 of CM066032.1, read as the reverse complement.
GGGCTGGTTGAATGCGGGGGATGGTGTGAGGAAGCTCAAGAGCAGGTGCTAGGCTAGGGGGCAGAGTGGAGGGAGAAGTGAGGAAGGTAGGGGGAGGGTAGGGGGACAAGGAGGGAGGGTGTTGGTAAGAGGGGAGGCAGTTGGGGAGGATAATGAAGAGGAGGACAATGAGATGTGGGGCCATGGTAGTGGGTAGCAAGGTCTGAGCAAGCAATGGGTAACAGGTTCTAAGCAAAACAACGGGTAGCAAGCGAAAGGCAAACAAGCAGGCAGTAGTTAGCAGTTCAATGCAAGCAGTGGGTAGCAGGCAGAGGATAAGCAGTGGGTAACAGTTATATGCAACAATGGGGACAGCAGTCTGCAAACAGTGGGTAATAGTACTATGCAACAATGGGGGCAACAGTATGCATACAGTGGGTAGCAGTACTATGCAACAATGGGGGCAGCAGTATGCAAACAGTGGGTAGCAGTTCTATGCAACAATGGGGGCAACAGTATGCAAACAGTGGGTAGCAGTTCTATGCAACAATGGGGGCAACAGTATGCAAATAGTGGGAAGCAGTTCTATGCGACAATGGGTGGCAGTATTATGCAAACAGTGGATAAGCAATGGATAACAGTTCTATGCAGGCAATGGGTAGCAGTTCTATGCAGGCAATGGATAACAGTTTTATGCAGGCAATAGATAACAGTTGTATGCAGGCAATGGGAAGCAGTTCTATGCAGGCAATGGGAAGCAGTTCTATGCAGGCAATGGATAGCAGTTCTAAGCAGGCAATGGATGGAGGAGTGATTGTGCTTACTTGGTTCCAGGGAGCTACGGTGATTTGGAGGAGCAGGGTAGATGGATTACGCCAGAGCGCCTCCGGGCCCACGCCTAAGGGCCACGCCAAAGGGCCCTCTGGCGAAGCCCTCTGGTGCGGGCCTGCCCGCTAGAGCATGCCACTTTAAGGGCCGATCACCCTTTGATGTTGGCTGGTGGCGTGAGTGAGGGCTCCCGCTGGAGCACGCCGCTTTAAGGGCCGATCACTCTTTTTTTTTTTTTTTTTGAAAATCATTTTTATTGAAACAAGGCAGCCATCAAACAAGTAATAATCGTCACAAAACAACGTAAACCTAACGTACAGAACAAACTTGGTTACCCGGGTAGGGTTGTATCTGATCCACTACCCGGGAAGACAGCCAAAATGCAACAGTCCAGCATCAGCACTTACATTTTTCCCCCACAAAGTCCCCCCCCCCTTCCCCCACCCCTACCTTACCACCCCCCCAAGCAGCCCTACCCGCTCCTCATCGAATCCCTGCACCTCAATATCCTCTACTCCCCACAGAATAACTAGGCCCTACGCAAAGCTAATGGTACGCCTGGAGTACTGCATTACGCGTAGCAGGCCGCAGGGTCTGGATATAGGGTTCCCAGGTCAATAGGAAGGATGTCCAACATCTAACCCTGCCTCTCGCCCCCCGCTTCTCGAACAGCATCAGCTGGTGAAAGCTGTTACGCCATTCCCAGAAAGAGGGGGGAGTAGGTTCCCTCCAGCTGCGTAACAAAGGACCCTTCCCCACTAAACAGGCCTTCCTGAGTAAAAGGCGCTCCCATCTCCCCTTCGGGTGGAGTGGCCCAACCTGATCCAACACCACAACAGACCCCGTCCAACAGACCCGCTGGCGCAGCACGCCATACATATAATCCCGAATCCGCATCCAATATCTGCGAACTTTCGCGCACCCCCACCACATATGACCCAAATCTGCTAGTGCAGCGCCGCATTTCGGACAGCTCCCATCTAGTGTAATATGACAGCGAAATGCCCGTCGTGGGGAAAAATGGGCTCGCAAAAGACATTTGATCTGAATCTCTCTCCAACGGGCCCCATCTACGATCTCCCCGACACGTCGCAGGGCCTCGTGAATAGTACCGGGGACCACCACCACCCCCAGCTCGTTGGCCCACGCTCTCTCCACCCCTGTATAATCCAGCAGGGGCGTCCACTTCTCCATACGTCGCTTCAACCCGGCTATAGACGGCCCTAGGCCTGCCCCAATATCAAAAAACTCAAGGATCCGCGCCACCCGTTCAACCACCAGCCCAGTCTGCGGGAGCGATGCAACATAATGGGAGACCTGGGCATATGCAAACGCATGCCGGATGCCTAGTTCAAAGTCTCCACAAAGAACCCGAAAGGATTTACACCTCCCCTCGCAATCAATAACATGTCCTAGATACCGAATCCCCCTCTGTTCCCAGAGCCGAAAGGAGGAGGAAATAGCCAATGCAATAAAATGGGGGGATAAGACATTTTTCAGATATATTAGTGAGAAGAGGAAGAGCAAAAGTGGTATTGTCAGACTCAAGGGTGCAGGGGGGGAATATGTAGAAGCTGATAAGGATAAAGCGGAATTGCTTAACAAATATTTTTGTTCTGTGTTCACAGATGAAGAACCAGGAGCAGGACCTCAGAAAACACCCACAAATAAGAACAGAAGCGAGGGACATCTTGAACTATTTTCAGAAGACTGTGTTCGTGAGAAACTAGCTCAACTTAAAGTAGACAAAGCGATGGGACCGGATGGGATACACCCTAGAATACTGAGGGAACTTGGGGATGTTCTAGCAGCTCCACTGACTGACCTTTTCAATGCCTCGTTGGAGTCGGGAGTGGTGCCAAAGGACTGGAGAGAGGCTCATGTGGTGCCTTTACACAAAAGCGGAAGTAAGGATGTGGTTGAAAACTACAGGCCGGTTAGTTTAACTTCGGTGGTGAGTAAATTATTGGAAACGCTGCTGAAAGAGAAAATAGTGAGGTTTCTGGAGTCCAGCGGATTACAGGATCCGAGGCAGCATGGATTCACCAGAGGCAGGTCTTGTCAGACAAATCTGATTGATTTTTTTGACTGGGTGACCAGGGAGTTGGACCAAGGGAGAGCTCTAGATGTGGTGTATTTAGATTTCCGTAAAGCCTTTGACACTGTTCCTCACAGGCGACTTATAAACAAACTGAGCACCCTAGGGATGGACCCTAAAGTTACTGCTTGGGTTAGAAGTTGGTTGGGTGGGAGGCGACAAAGAGTACAGGTAAATGGAGCTCACTCTGAGGAGAAGGATGTTGCCAGTGGTGTGCCCCAGGGATCTGTCCTTGGTCCGATTCTTTTTAACATCTTTGTTAGTGATATAGCGGAAGGGCTGTCGGGTAAGGTTTGCCTCTTTGCGGATGATACCAAAATCTGCAATAGAGTAGACACCCAGGAAGGGGTAGATAACATGAGGAGGGATCTAGCTAAGCTTGAAGAATGGTCTAGAATTTGGCAGCTGGGATTTAATGTTAAAAAATGTAAGGTCATGCATTTGGGCTGCAGCAATCCAAGGGAGCAATACAGTATAGGAGGTGAAGTACTTTTGTCCACTAAAGAAGAGCGGGACCTAGGCGTGGTTGTGTCTGATGATCTTAAAGTAGCTAAACAGGTGGAAAAGGCGACAGCAAAAGCTAGAAGGATGCTTGGGTGCATACGGAGAGGAATGGCTAGCAGAAAAAAGGAGGTGATAATGCCTCTGTATAAGTCTTTGGTGCGACCTCATTTGGAGTATGGTGTGCAATTCTGGAGACCGCACCTTCAAAAGGATGTGAACAGGATGGAGTCGGTGCAGAGGGTTGCTACCAAAATGATTAATGGGCTTCATTATAAAGCATATGAGGACAGACTTAAGGATCTTAATATGTACACCTTAGAGGAAAGGCGGGATAGAGGTGATATGATTGAGATGTTTAAATACCTCCGTGGCATAAATGTTCAGGGAGAGAGCCTCTTTCAATTGAAAGCAAGTTCTGCTACGAGGGGACATGGGATGAGGGTGAAGGGAGATAGATTCAGGAGTGATATGCGGAAATATTTCTTTACGGAAAGAGTAGTGGATCCGTGGAATAGTCTCCCAGTGGAGGTGGTAGAGATGAGGACAGTAACTGAATTCAAGAAAGCATGGGACCAACACAGAGGATCTCTAAAGGCAAAAAGTGGACTGTTGTAGTTGTTATGGAAGGACAGACTAGATAGGCCATGTGGTCTTTTTCTGTCGTCATATTTCTATGTTTCTGTTTCTAGTAAAGTGTACATTCCCCTGCAGCGGTAACCAGCTAGAAACCTCTGGCGGCGCCCCCCACCATTTATTCAGTTGTTGCCATGCGGATCGGGCCGGCCGTATTAGCACACTCTGGGTCACCCATCCCGGTAAAACGGAACCCGGCAGGTGCAGGGCCGCCAGCAGGGCCTGCGGAGCAACCAAGGCCGCCTCGAGCGCCCGTGGAGTATGGTCGTCAGTCTCTCCCAGCCAGTCTCTAAGATGCCTTGCCTGACAGGCCAGGGCGTATAACCGTAAATCAGGGATGCCGATTCCCCCATCCCTCCATCTCCTCTGCAGGTGACAGAGGGGGATACGAGCCCGTGCCCCTTTCCACAGAAAACCCTGGAACAAGCCCTCGATTTCTTGCAAGTCACGTTTCCTCGGCCACACTGGGAGTGTTTGCAACCAATATAGAATACGCGGGAAAATGACCATGTTCAGGGCCGCCGTCCTACCTAACAGTGATAAGGGGAGAGGGGCCCACGCCTGCAACTGTGCTCGAGTTTTGGACACAATCCGGATCAGGTTCGTCCGATATAGTTGCTTGGGATCTGCAGTCAGAGAAATGCCCAGGTAGGTGAAGGAGTCCTCCGCCCACCGAAGGGGGAAGGAGTCACCCCAAGCCACACGGAGTGTACCCCCCACATCTAAGGCCTCAGACTTGCCCATATTAATACGGAGGCCCGCGAAGCTCCCGAATCGAGAAAACTCCTCCAGTAGCCTCAGAAGGGAGATACGCGGGGCCGAGAGATGGACCAACATGTCATCGGCAAAAGCCGCTATTTTAAAACCATGGGGTCCCACCCGTACTCCGGCAATCGCAGCTGATGTCTCAATCATCCGGACCAGGGGATCTAAGGATAAAACAAAAAGTAGGGGGGAGAGCGGACATCCCTGCCGGGTACCTCTTTCCAAATCAAAGGCGTCCGACAGGACCCCGTTACAACGAACGCTCGCCGTGGGCCGGGCATACAGCAAGTTCACCATCCCACAAAAAGACTCCCCTAGTCCGTATTTCAGCAAAAGAGCCTTCAAATACGACCAACCAACCCGGTCGAAAGCTTTCTCAGCATCAAAGCTAATCAAAAGCGAAGGTATGCCATGTCGATGAACCCATTCCAGGGATGCCAAGATCCTCCGGAGGTTCCGTACCGCATACCGGCCCTTCACAAAGCCCACCTGGGACTCATGTACCAGGTCTCCCAGCACCCCGGCCAGGCGCAATGCTAGGATTTTAGCTAAAATCTTCAAGTCAAAGTTAAGGAGTGAGATAGGTCGGTAAGACTCCGCGTACGTACTATCTTTGCCCGGTTTAGGGAATAGAATAATATGCGCATGGTTCCCCCCCCACATAAACGTCCCATTTGCCAGCCGCTGGCGGTAGACCTCCACCAGCACGGGCGGGACCAATTCCCCAAGCAATTTATAAATTTCAGCCCCGAACCCATCCGGCCCCGGGGCCCGACAGCCCCTCGCCTGTTGGACTACCAAGGAAACTTCCTCCGCCGTAATCGGCGCCTCTAAACCCGCTCGCTGTTCTTCGTCAAGCTGGGGCAGCTGTACTTCCTGCAAATACTCTTCCATGGCCATACCTGGGTCAGCCCCCCGCGAATATAGCTGCTGGTAAAACCGGCGGAAAATCTGGGCGATTTCCCGATTCCCTGACTGGAGGCTACCCTGCGCATCCCGTAGGGCCACCACCGTTCTAGCCCCCCCTCTACCTCGTAGACATCTAGCCAGTAATTTCCCCGATTTATCCACGAACCGATAAAGTTGATATTTATAGTACATAAAGGATTTCTTGGCACGCTGGTGGAGCAGTTCATTGAGGACACATTGGGCTTCCCATAATGCCTTCCTATTTGCCGCCGAGGGGGCACTCGCCTGCCGGCGCCAAGCCCGGCAAACCTGTGTTTCAAGGCGGATAATCTGTTGTGCTATCAATTTTCGCTTACGGGCCACATATCCTATTATCTCGCCCCGTAGAACCACTTTAGCCGTTTCCCAAAATAGCTCCGGGTTATTACGATGTTGTTCATTGTACGCAACAAAGTCTTGCCATTTCTGCCTAAGAAACAAGGAAAAGTCCGCATCCCGGTAAAGCTCCACCGGAAAGCGCCAAATACGGGACGACGGAGCAGCATCGCTCCACTCTAATTCCACCCATATTAAAGCATGATCAGAGATTTCGAAGGGACGATCTGCGCATCCTGTACATAGGTAAAAAGTCTTTCCGATAAGAGCACATAATCAATACGGGCACCCGTACCGTGCGCTCGGGATTGGTGGGTAATATCTCGCTCCCCTGGGTGTAAAAGTCGCCAAGGATCCGTCAATTGGAGCCGCCGCCGCAATTGTTGCAGGGCCTGAGTGCCCCGCCTGCGCGACCGCCCATCTCCATCCCCCGAGAGGTCCAAAGCAGGATCTAGAACGCCATTAAAATCGCCGGCTAACAGCAATGGGGCGTCTGGCAGCTGCTCTACCCGGGAGCCCAGCCGGGCATAAAGAGCCCGATCTAAGACATTGGGGCTGTAAAGGTTACCCAAAATTACGGGTTTACCTTCCAGAATCCCGTAGAGCAGAATATATCGCCCCTCCAGATCTACACAGAGCTCCTCCTTAGTAAACCGGAGTCTCTTGTGTATCAAGATGACCACTCCACCCTTCCTACCCTGCGCCGGGGCCCCCCATTCTTGTCCCACCCAATCCCATTTAAGTTTAACATGTTCCTCGGTACTCTGGTGAGTTTCTTGTAACATAGCTATGTCGCAGCGCTGCCTCGCTAAGGCCTGTAGCACCTTATATCGCTTGATAGGGTTGCCTATACCGCAGACATTCCAGGAGAGGATCCTCACGTCAGCTGGGAATGAAGATCAAATAAACCGTCATTAACAGCAGAAGCGGGAGAGATCTCCCCAGCCTGAGATCCTCCCTTCCTTCCTCTAAGGGATTCCTTGCCTTCTACCTTTACAAAAGTCCTGGGCTGCGTCCCCACCCCACCACTCACCTCCCCACCCCCCCCCACCCCCTGCCCCCCCCTAATCCGGCGCCCTACCCCTCTCCTCCCCTCCCACCCTATCCGGATCAGCATCCCCCAAAACCTCCTTACTCCCATGATGATCACTAAGATGTGTACAGGACCCCCTCCCACCCTCTATCTGTCCAATGGCAGGGAGCCCCTGCACCCACAACCCCTGTCCCATCCCCCCCTAATGCTCTCCCATTCTTATGGGCTACAGGCGCAAGACTACAGCTGTGCCAGCAGCTAAAATCTAGGCATTATGGGCTGCGCGAAGCACTCTAAAATAGATATTCCCAAGTAACCATCCATCCACCGGTATTACATATAGCCACCGTGCACACTTACACAGGCCATAGCCTTCCTGACCGGCACCACCACAACACGCCCCTAGGTGACATAACAGTGCGGCAGCCGTCAACCCCACCCGTCCTCCACACACTATACTTTGGGCACATGCTTCCAGCCAGAGAGGCACGCACACACACACTCACACACACACACGCACTTACACCCCCACACCCAGCGACACGCACCCACCATCCATCACAGGGGAGTGGTACTCCCAGATTGGAGCTTCGCTATCCCGTCCCCCACCCCTCCCCCCCCAGACAATGGTCATCCGAGGCCCTCGAAGGGGGGAGATGCCCCCCTCTCTGGGAGTCCAACCCCCCGACTCCCTGTCAGCTGACCGCTGTGGAGGCCCACCACCCTCCACCCCCCCACCCCCATATATATACAATACACTGAACACCATATTGAAACATTACAATATAAGTTAACCAACAATTTAGAGCATAATAATGTCCCAACTATATGTCGCCGTCCATCTCGCCATTAAGTACGTCCCGGTGGGGCTTGGCAACAGTTGAACATTAGTAACAGGCCCCGGGGAGAACTCCCGGGGTAGGCACTAAGCCGCCCCTGGGTATAGGAGTTCTGCCGCTACACAAAGGCAGATCCCACGGTCACAAGCTCCGGGGGTAGCACCCATCAACCTCCCCCCCCCCCCAGAGCCTCCCGGACAGGGCACCAAGGCCGGGCCGGGGAGACAAGCACGACCGCTTATCCGCCACGGGGGAGCAACATAGTCACCTGGGGGGGGGGGTGGGAGGCCAAAATCCGGGGCCGCCAGCCGCCCCCAGTAATCCCCTCCTCCCCGATGTGGTAGTCTCCAGCTCCTCCGCCGGTCAGCAGCTCCGAAGGGGGCATCCTAGTTCATAGGGCAGTGCGCTATCGCGCCCGACAGAAGGCCGCATCTCTCTGCACCATCCCAAAAGTCCCATAGCACGCGCCACAGCAGCCCTCTATGGCGCCGGTTCACGGTTGTTCGCTGGCAGCGTAGTCAGCAGTTGCTCCACATATAAGCTGGCCTCCGGAGCGGCATCGAACACCCGGTGGGTGCCCTGGTGGATCACATGGAGCCTGGCCGGGTACTGGACATGGAACCTCACATTAGCCTCAACCAGTCGTTGGCAGATCGGGGCATATGCTTTACGCCGCTGACTGAGCGCGGCTGAATAGTCCGGTGTTATGCGGATCCGCATATTCCCACGTTCCACCGTGCCTTTTTGCCGCGCTTCCTTCAGAATGGCTTCCTTTTGTGTAAAATACAGAAAGCGGGCCAGCACTACTCGGGTCGCGCATTCGAGGCTTGCAGTTTCGGCCCCACTCTATGGGCCCTGTCCACTACTACTTGAGCTGTCCCCTCCTCCCCTTCCAGTAGTGAGGCGGCCAGAGCTTCCACATAGGCTCGGAGGTCTTTGTCCGGTATGGATTCGGCTATGCCCAGCAGACGTAGATTATTACGTCTGGATCTGTTCTCCAGATCATCAAGTTTCAAGGCGTGGGCTTTGGCTGCAGTCTGTAGCAGATGTACTTCACGCTTCAGAGTTACCACCTCCTCCTCTGCCTGTGCTAGTCGGCCCTCCGCCTCCTGCACCCTAGTACCTAGGGCAGTCAGCGTACCCTGCAGTGCATCCATTTTAGTATGTAAAGCTGCAAACTGTACAGAGAGTGCCGCTGTGATCGAGGCCGTAATTTCCTCGGTCATTGTGGGGGAGGCCGCCAGACTCGCCTTCGGCGGGGATTCCGCCATTTTCGCTTGCCCCACCGTCCGATCCTTTTCTCGTCTCCCGGCCTTCACCGACGTGGCCATCCCACGATTTTCCCCAATAAAGGTGCAGGGATCGGTCACCGAACTCTCCAAGCTGACAATCAGTGAATTTCTCCACTATTCACGGCCATAAAATACCGGTAGGTGGAGGGGGGCCCGGAGCTAAGGTGACTCACGTCTTCCCCAGCTCACCACACCACGTGATCTCCCCGGGCCGATCACTCTTTGATGTTGGCTGGCGGCATAAGTGAGGGCTCCCGCTGGAGCACACCGCTTTAAGGGCCGATCGCCCTTTGATGTTGGCTGGCGGTGTGAGATCAGGAGAAAGACCTTGGTATGATTATTTCTGTAGATCTCAAGGTGGCAAAACAGTGCGACAAGGCGGTGGCAAAAGCCAGGAGGAGGTTGGGCTGCATGCAAAAAGGAATTACTAGCAGAAACGAAGAGGTACTTATGCCACTGAGGCCTCACTTGGAATACCGTGTTCAGTTTTGGAGACCATATCCTGCAAAGGATGTAAAAAGACTGGAAACTGTTCAGAGGAAGGCGACCAAAATGATTTGGAGCCTGTGTCAGAAGCCTTATGAGAAGAGACTTGAAGACCTAAATATGTACACTCTGGAGGACAGGAGGGTTAGGGGAGATATGATTCAGACCTTTAAATACTTAAAGAGAAATAATGAACAAACAAGCTCTTCCAAAGACGGGGAAGCTGTAAAACCAGAGGGTATAACATGAAGCTGCAAGGTGGTAAATTGAAAGGCAATGTCAGGAAATACTTTTTCATTAAAAGGGTGGTGGATGCTTGGAATGCCCTCCCGATGGAAGTGGTAGGGGAAAACACAGTGACGGAATTCAAAATGTCATGCGACAAACACAGTGGATCCTTTTACAGCAACAGGATAAAATCAAAATAAACTGAACCATCTAATTTCTCAATAAATAGGGGTGTCCAACATGGAGCGGTGGGTTCACCCCTAAACAAAGACATGGGGAGGGGTGGCCTGCACAGAGTGGCAGGTGCACCTATAATACTCCTGTAATCTTACTGGGCAGATTAGATGGACCATACTGGTCTTTATCTGCCGTCATTTACTATGTTACTATGAAATATTTTTTTTAACCTTAGAAGGCAGAGAGAGGTGGAGGGCACTTGGCTGTTTTCGGACATTTTTTGCTACTCCCAAAACTTTGGCACCTGAGGAAGCTGCCTCACTCTGCCTCATTATAGTGCTGCCCCTGTTTGGATGGGCAGACTGGATAGATTGTATATTCTTTTTCTGTCGTCATAGTCTGTGTTTCTGTGTCTAAACCTCTATTGATTGACTGGGACGATTGCTCTATTTTCCACATTTTTTTTACTTCAAGATTACAAATAGCTATTATGCTCAATGATCAAGGCACCTTTGCAGAAATGAAGAAATATAGTCTTAGGTCTAGCACATAGAAGATAGTCAGCAATGATCAACACTTGGCTCTTTCTGTAAACAGGTTTTAGTTGTGCTGCTTGTATTTTTTGCTGAAATGCTCTTTGCTGATTATTGTTTAATATTTTATTGTTTATTATATTTTTGTTTTTTTATTTTTAACTTTTTACTAAATATAGTTAGCAATATCTTTGCTGCTAAATATGACACTCGTATTTTATGTTTATTTTTTATTCTATGCTGTGCATCATGTTGGCATGCTCTTTTGAGATTAAGGCAATTTAAAATCGCTTGAATAATTAAATATAATCTGCTCATACCCACTGCTGTTAAAAGAGGTGGGGGGAGGGGAGTGTCATCCTTGAGTTTTCTGATATAAAGAGAGAGAGATGAGCTTGAACTATCTTTCCATCCTCTGTGTTTGAGTTCCCATATCCTACCTTAATTTTGCCGTCTGGTTCATCTGGAACTTTGATTTGCTGGCACCTCCTATTTAATACACTGCAAATGCAGGATGGCTACCAAAGAAAAGAAGTTCTCTCGCTAAGAATGGATGCATTTGAGTCTTGAAGGACTAGAAAAAGGGACTGTTACTTCTGGAGAGAGATCTGCAATTGTGAGTATATACTTCTGGGAATTTTCTGAAAGGACTTCTTTGTATTAAAGCTAATTAATCTGTGAACACACAGTTTTTTGTTAAATCATTCAGGGCCTAGTAGCAGTAGCTTAAGTTTAAATTTAGAACACAGAAGAGAACTTTCTGGTTACATTTCATACCCAGCAGAGAGCTTGTAGTTTAAATTTAATAGTCACTCAGGGTCTAGTATCAGCAAAGTACTTTTAGTTTAAATTTAAAACACAGAAGAGAGCTTTCTGGTTAAATTTGGAACCCAGCAGAGAGCTTGTAGTTTAAATTTAATAGTCACTCAGGGCCTTGCTCTGATGAGCAGGGACTGTCTCTCTTACATGTCTGTACAGTGTTGCGTATGACTAGTAGCACTATATAAATGTTCAATAGTAGTAGTAGTAGTAGTCTCCCTGTTGCCATGGAAGAGAGGGGTCATGGTACAGGAGAGCGTCACCCTTGTGTGGCAGGAAGTGATCCTGTAGATAGGACCTGTTCCTCCAGGGCTATGTGCCCACGAGGGAAGGGTGAGGACAGCCATTATAGGCTGCTGGCATTAACCTTTAAAAAGGAGATAGAGCAGCTTTTAAACTAGATAATAGGGAAAGCAGACAGTCGCCCAAGAGCACATGGTTCGGAAGAATGTATCCTTGAAGGATACTACCAAAAGCAGAGAGGTTCCAAAAAAGAGTAAAGTAGCCCAAATGCCGTCGAGTATGGAGCAGACAAAGCTTAAAGATCCCAAATTACCCATGTCTACCAATAGCCAAATTAATATGAATAAAATACAGTCCCTAAAATGCTTGTATGCAAATGCTAGAAGTCTAAAAAAATAAGATGGGAGAGTTAGAATATATCGCACTAAATGAGAGGTTAGATATGATTGGAATATCAGAGACATGGTGGAAGGAGGACAATCAGTGGGACACTGTGATACCTGGGTACAAACTATATCGTAATGATAGAGCGGATTAAATTGGTGGAGGGGTTGCGCTCTATGTTAGAGAGGGCATTGAGTCAGAAAGGATTAAAGTTTTGCAGGAAACAAAATTTGCGGTAGAATGTCTATGGATTGAAATTCCATGTAAAAAGGGGAAGGCGATGGCAGTGGGGGTGTACTATCGACCACCTGGCCAGAATGAACAAATGGATGATGAAATGCTCAAAGAAATCAAGGAAGCTAACAAAAGTTACAGCACAGTAATAATTATGGATGATTTCAATAACCCCAGTATCGACTGGGTCAGTGTCACGGCAGGAGATGCTAGGGAGATAATGTTCCTAGATGAAATAAATGACTGCTTCTTGGAGCAGCTGGTTCATGAACCGACCAGAGGGGAAGCCATATTAGAGCAAGTCCTTAGTGGAACACCAGATCTAGTGCAAGAGATAAGGGTGTTGGGGCCACTTTGCAATAGTGATCATAGCATGATCGCATTTAATTTAATTAGTGGAGGAGGGATAGTAAGGAAATCCACAGTACTACCTTTTAACTTTCGAAATGGAGACTATGATAAAATGAGGAAAATAGTTAAGAAAAAACTAAAAGGAGTAGTTGCAAAAGTTAGAGACTTTCATCAAGCTTGGGTGTTGTTGAAAAATACTATCTTGGAAGCCCAGACCAGCTGTATTCCACACTTTAAGAAAAGTGGAAGGAAGTCCAAAAAACTGCCGGCATGGTTTAACCCTGGGAGTACCGATGGGGTCAAAAGTGACCCCATTGCAAGGTTCACAACACGTATCTCGGAACCTAGTTGTTCAAGAATGCAGTCTTTTTATTTCTTTTCACATGTCAATATTTTCTTTATATTGTGCCATGAGAGGAATAATTTTCATCTGCTAGGTGACGCTAGTGATGAATTGTAGCACAGAGTACCAGTGGGGTCATTTTTGACCCCAGTTGCTTACGTCCGGTTTGGATCGTGGTACAATTTGCAGTTTTGTGAATTTTTTGATCTGATAAAGGTATTTATCATTAATTATGTATCATTTATTTTTTGTACTCTTATTTTATGAAAATTACACATTTTCTGTAATTGATATCATACGTTCTCTCATTATTTCCGATGAAATCTAAAGGCTTTCAGCTCGTTCATCACGATTGTACACCTATAGTAAAACTGCTTTGCGTTTTATTCAAATTTATCTTTATTTATTTATTTTAGGTTATTGTTTATGATGTCATAACGAAAGTATTCAGCTGCCCAAGTAAAAGAAATATTGCAATGAGATGCTGACAGTGACGGCTATGAGTTGTCTGATGATGCAGCATATTCAGCAAGCGAAGAAGCATATCAGCCATGTTCGGGCGATAAATCTGATGATGACAGTCATGATTCAGATGGCGACAGCAGTTGGTCGCCAAGTGAATGTGAGACTGATGTTGAGCCGATAACATCACCTGCAGCAAAGAGTCAAGTTACAGGTCGAGGCAAAGGTCGAGGCTGTGCTGGACAGGGAAGAAGGAAGGAGTCCTCGGTGTCAGTATCATCTGTGAGGAATCTTAGTTGTGGTCGTAGAGGAGCTAAGAGGTCATCAACTATAAGCACAAATGTTGCCATTGAAGCCTATGTATCTAAGGATGCCACATCATGGAACAGGAAACCTATAAAGCAAGCTGCTGGAAGATACGCCAGAGCTAATGTCATGCCCGTACAACAAGGTCCTACAAGGTATGCTGTACAAAATGTTGATGGCCCTCTCGCAGCATTCCACTTGTTCATGAGAAAGAACTTATTGAATGAAATCATGATGTGGATGAGCAAACAAGGAAGACACATTTATGACAACACCTGGAAAGATTTGACAGACTGAGAATTTCAACACTTTCTTGGACTTCTGATCATCTCAGGCGTGTACAAGTCATGAAATGAATCCATAGATCAGTTGTGGAACCTTGAAGATGGTCGTTCTGTTTTCGGCAAAAATATGGCCCATAACAGTTTTCAGCAAATTTCTTGTGCTCTCAGATTTGATGAAGCAACCAACAGACGTGGACAACGAAGCGTGGATAAGCTTGCTCCAATCAGACACGATTTTGATACCTGGGAAGCAACTCAAAGTGATGCCTTTGTTCCTGGTGAAAATGTTACTGTGGATGAGCAACTGCTTACATTTCGTGGCCGTGTTCCGTTCAGACAATATATTCCCAGCAAACCTGGGAAATATGGCATAAAGCTATGGATGTTGTGTGACAGTGCAACGTCATAGGTTCTGCATCTTCAAGTATATACAGGAAGGGAACTCGGACAAAACAGGGAACAGAATCAGGGTGAAAGGGTTGTGCTGCAACTCACTGAAGGATTGACGCGATCTGGCAGAAATGTTACTGTTGACAATTTCTTCTGCAGTTTATCCCTGTCATGGAAATTGCTAGAAAAACAAATGACACTTTTGGGGACAATTCGAAAGAACAGAAAAGAATTACCTCCAGAATTTGTAACAGCAAAGGGCCAAGAGGTATTCACTTCACTGTTTGCCGTTCGCGATGACGCCACTCTGGTTTCCTATTGCCCGAAGAAAAGAAAAGTGGTTGTTCTGAGCAGTTTGCATGATGAAGAAGAAGTAGATAACACACAAAAAAACGCGCATGATCTTGGATTATAATTCTAGTAAAGGTGGAGTAGATACGGCAGATCAAATGTTGTGCATGTATACCACAAAACGAATGACAAGATGCTGGCCAGTGACAATCTTCTACAACATGTTTGACATCAGTGCTTTGAACGCCTTCATTGTTTAGATGTCACTAAATCCAGAATGGCAGTCCAAGTCAAAGCACAGACATCGTCTATTCCTCTTGGAATTAGGAAAGCAGCTGCTTCAGAGTAATTGCAGTGAGGCTTCTTCCAGCATTGAAGAAGCCACTGATGCTGTTTGCAATGTCGGGATCCCAAAGAAAAGGGCAAGGTGTCACTGCTGTTCCAGAGAAAAAGACAAGAAAAGCAACATAGTTTGCACCTCCTGCAAGCGCAATGATTGCAAAGAACATTCAGAAATTTGCTGTGTCTCATGCAAATGACTGTAGTACTTTACTGTGTTCCTCTAGTGCATGCAAAAACTGCTTTCATGGCAACTCTTCTTCATGTAATTTTATGATAAAGCATTACATTTCAAAACATTTAACTTTCATATAATAAATAATTAATTTGGAATAATATTTTGTCTGTTTAGTTTAAATTTTTCATGGTTAACAATTAAAATTCGTTGTGGGGTCATTTATGATCCCAGCGGTATTCAGTGTGTGCAAAAAAACTCAGTAATTCCAGGGTTAAAGGTGAGGTCAGAGAGGCTGTTGTTGCCAAAAAAGCATCTTTCAGGAAATGGAAAAAAGAGCTAAACGACGAAACCTGGAAACAGCACAAGCACTGGCAAGTCAAATGCAAGGCATTGATAAGGCAGGCAAAGTGAGAATTTGAGAAGAAGCTTGCTGCAGAAGCAAAAACACAAAATAAAGACTTTTTCAAGTACATTTGTAGCAAAAAACCTGTGAGAGAGTCAGTTGTTCCATTAGATGATAAAGGGGTTAAAGGGGCACTAAGAGGCGACAAGGCGATAGCGGAGAGACTGAATGAATTCTTTGCTTTGGTCTTTACTGAGGAAGATGTAGGGAGGTTACCCATGACTGAAGTGATATTTAAAGGTGTGGAAGAATTGAAGGAAATATCGATACATCAGGAAGATGTATTACAACTATTAGGTAAACTGAAGAGTAGCAAATCACCTGGGCCAGATGGTATACATCCAAGGGTGTTGAAAGAACTGAAATATGAGATTGCAGACCTGCTATTAGTAATCTGTGAATTTTCATTAAAATCATCTGTAATACCTGAAGATTGGAGGATTGCCAATGTAATGCCAATTTTTAAAAAGGGTTCCAGGGATGATCCGGGAAACTACAGACTGGTGAGCCTGACATCAGTACCTGGAAAAATGGTAGAAACCATCATAAAAACTTATTTACCGTAAGAGCATTATATTTGTTTATAATATGTGCATAGTTCCTCCCTCGTTTTTACTCCATGTTTTACATTCCCTGTTCAATGTAAAAAACTTGATGTAACTTGCTTACATTCTTGTATGTTCTGTTTCAAATGTAAACCGCACTGATTATAATAGCGCGGTATATAAGAAATATAAATAAATAAATATAAATAAATAAATAAAGAACAAAATTACTCAGCATGTAGATAGTCATGGCCTAATGAGAGACAGTCAACATGGCTTTAGACAAGGAAGAACTTGTCTTACTAATCTGTTATGTTTTTTGAAGGTGTGAATAAACAGGTGGACAAAAGTGAGTCGGTTGATATAGTGTATCTGGACTTTCAGAAAGCCTTTGACAAGGTCCCTCATCAGAGACTTTTGGAAAAACTAAAGAGTCATGGGATAGGAGGCAGTGTACTTTTATGGATCAGGAACTGGTTAAAAGATAGAAAGCCAGAGGGTAGGGCTAAATGGCCAATTTTCCCAATGGAGAAAGGTGAATAGTGGTGTACCCCAGGGATCTGTGCTGGGTCTGCTGCTTTTTGACATTCTTAAATGACCTGGAAAGGGGAATAACGAGTAAGGTTATCAAATTTGCAGATGACACAAAACTATTTAAAGTTGTTAAAACCCAAGAGGATTGTGGAAAATTGCAAGAGGATCTTGATAAATTGGAAGACTGGTCATCAAAATGGCAGATGAAATTTAATGTAGACAAGTGCAAAGTTATTCACCTAGGGAAGAACAGCCCAAACTATGGTTACACAATGCAAGGTTCCACATTAGGAACCACCACCCAGGAAAAAGATTTAGGCGTTATTATGGATAACATGTTAAAACCCTCGGCCCAGTGTGCAGCGGCGGCCAAGAGAGCAAATAGAATGCTAGGTATCATAAGGAAAGGAATGGAAAATACAACAAAAGATATTATAATGCCTCTATATCGTTCCATGGTGAGACCGCGCCTTGAATATTGTGTGCAATTCTGGTCGCCATATCTTAAAAAGGATATAGCGTTATTAGAAAAGGTTCAGAGAAGAGCCACCAAAATGGTAAAGGGGATGGAAGGATACTCCTATGAAGAAAGGCTAAAAAGGTTAGGGCTCTTTAGCCTGGAGAAGAGATGGCTGAGGGGAGATATGATAGAAGTCTATAAATTAATGAACGGAGTGGAACGGGTAAACATAGATCGAATGTTTACGTTATCAGAATATAGAAAGACTAGGGGACATGCAATGAAGCTACAGGGTAAACTATTTAAGACTAATAAAAGAAAATATTTTTTCACTCAACGTGTAATCAAACTCTGGAATTTGTTACTGGAGGATGTAGTAAAGGCTGTTAGTGTAGCTGGGTTTAAAAAAGGTTTGGACAAGTTCCTGGAGGAAAGGTCCACAAACCATTATTGAGAAGGGACCCAGGATATCAATGCTTGACCCAATACAAGCATTGTGGAACCTGGGTCTTTTGGGGAAACTGCTAGGTACATATGACCTAGACTGGCTACTGTTGGAAACAGGATACTTGGCTTGATGGACCTTGGTCTGACCCATTATGGCATATCTTATGTTCTTATGTTCATTTATTTTTAATCAAGTGTCTTAATTTTTTTGTTAGAATATCCCTGAATTTAACTGAGAAGGATTGCCCTGAGCAGATATCCACTCCAGTGCTTCCAGCATGTGATTGACTGAAATGCTTGAGTTTATTTAACTTATTTATTTATTTATTTAACTGCATTTTTATCCTGCTTGTCACCGGGTCAAAGCGGTGGGACACATAACAGGGGGGGGGGGGGAATCAATAGTGTGGGGGGGGGCCATCACTAGGGTTCAACATTAATGATTTTAGGATGGACAAAGAGACTGACAGCGTAGCATAGCTACTGGTCTGAAGATCTTGAGGGGAATAGGGGTTCGTATTCAGAGATGTTCTTGGAACAGGATGGTTTTTAGCTGCTTTTTGAATGATGGGAGATCGCCGTTGTTCCTGATGTGGTTTGGTAGAGAGTTCCAGAGTTGCTATTTTTCTAATGGTTGATTTAAAAGGGTACAACTTTTCTATGTCATATTAGGTCTTCTGATTTTAGGTTTTAGCTAGGAAAAAGGCTACATACTGAACTCTCAGTGCCTTATTAAGTGGATGATACTTCACAAACAAAGTCTCTGTATTATGGTCTGGTGTTTCTTTCTCCAGTTGGGATCTCTTCAGTATTAGTTAAGAGTCCCTCAGTATTTCAGAGAGAAAGTGGGAGGCATGCATTTTTATTCTTCATAGTGCTTTTGTTTATTTTCAATCACTTCCCTTTTCTGATGGTGATACATAGACAATTAAGCAATTGCTTGAAGTTGACCTAAGCAGACGTCAGCAAGGTTCCTCTTGCTATCAGGGTGTCTGGTGTAAATTTCTTGGAAGGGAAGTCTGTACAAGGTTGACTGCAAAGGATGGGTAGTAAATCAGTTTGAGTTCCTTCATCAGCACTGTATGAATCCTTTGCTAAACAGCAATCTCCGGGAGGGTAGATAGTAAACAGGAATTAACCATTTACAAGCAATAGTTAAGTTATTCTGAGTTCCATTATTTTTAATATCATGTTTTAGATAATTTAACCCACAAATATTAAAACATCCCATGTCATATTTTATGCTATTATAAAGCATCAGAGGGTTTTACATTGTGCCTTGCACATCTGCAATATTTCATAACATATTTTATACCGTAAAATTGATTAAAACCATTCTATGTGGTGAACAAAAAACCTGTCTTATCACATTCATGCCTATAAGGAGATATGTCTCTAGCCCTTGGGCTCATAAAGATTCACTGAGTTGCTCAGGTATACTATGTGGAAAGATGGCAAAACTGAAAAGGAAGGAAAAATACCAATATCTTATACACAAACACACACAGGCATCCTAGCTACAACTATGAAATTTGTATGTGCTTAGTATTAAGTTAATATGAGTTCTACAGAGCAATTTAACATTCTCATCTTGTAGTCATTTGCCCAAACTTGTATAACTGTACATATTAAAGATCAATTAAAATGACACTTCAATATTTGGTTTAAAAAGTAATGCTTTTGTAATTTCTCCTACATGATTAAACCTAGGCACCTACCAAATTAAAACAACAACCAGATCAAATAATAAATCCCTAGAATAGGAAATTGCACACAACATTGGTGTAAATACTCAACTAATTACAGCACTCTGTTTAGTTTTAAGCATCCGGATTTCATTGAAATATAGACTGTGATGACAGAAAATGACCGTACAGCCCATCCGGCCTGCTCATGCTCTGCATTGATTTAGTCTAGCATCTTGTATGTGCATTCAACAAAAGTATGGGACACTGATTTATGGGAACAAGACAATTCATCTGTGTTATCAGGCTGACAATCCCTTTGATTTTGCCTTCTCTGCCGGGTTCACTACACCAATTAGATTCTGTCACTATAATATGAACGTAAATGATGAACTGAGCATTGCAGTTTTGTGTTCAAGTCTGACATCGCAGTACACTTCTTAGGAATGGTATAATGGAGCAATGGCATGAGAGAATTTTGAGCTAATGTGACTTATTCGGCTATTGTCTTCATCCATCTAAGGAGAACAATAACCTTCATAAATACAGTTCTGAAGAGCCTTCCTGTGATTATGTGGGGATGTGGAAGCTGTTATGTGCAGAAAAGTGCATGTTTGACCTCTGCCTTCTCTACAAAGAACTGAAGCAAAGCCAGAGGTCAACTGAGATCTATGAACCAGGAATGAAATTGGGGTAGACTAGGTGGCTCTTATGGTTCTAACATAGCACCTGCACATCTTCCTTGCTTTTGGATTGCAAAATAAATCCACTGATGTTAGCAAGAAACATGGCTGCAGATTTATTCAAACTTCTACACCACCATTTAACAACAGCAAAAATATGAGCCATCCCCACACCCAACATCTCCCAGATTGGCCTTTTCTAATTTATCACATACCACTTATTCACTGTACAATATTCAGCATTGTCCTGCTTCCATAACCACATTTAGCCACCAGGTTAGTTGATGCCCATCTAGCCATGGTGAGGTTTCCAAGAAACATGTGTATAGACCACCTTACCTGCCCCTTCAACCCCTGCATTGTTGCTAAGCTATGCCCAGACATTTGTATCTGTTTCACACTAATCTCTGTACTAGATTGAATCTAGAGTATGTCTTTTGGAGTTTGGTCAGTGGTTAAATACCTTGGATGAAACTTGCAGTACTATGCAAAATCATGCTAATAAAATCAAATTTTTGGATGTGTTCATTTGCAATAGTTCTGATGGTTTTGATACCCAGATTTTTTTGGAAGACAGTGGATTGGAACAATTATTTATAGTTTGATAGTCATCATCCGTCTTCTATGAAGTATAGTGTACCAGTTCGTCAGTTTTTGCATGCTAGATGAATATGTTCTACTGATAAGACCTTCAAAACTGAATCTGGTCTTTTGCATCGGAGGAATTTGGAGAAGGGCTACCTGGCTTGGGTGATCTCCTGGGCATATCAGCGGGCTAGGTATGCCCAATGGGATTTCGTGCTTAATTATAAACAATCAAAAACAATCACCAAAAACAACCCCCGTGGAAAATGTAATACAAACAACGTTCTTTTTGTCGGATGTTACAGGAAAGGAACATGTACAAATACTATGTCCACCACTCAGTTACATCCCTTTTATTAAATTTCTTATTAAAATCACGTCTACTTAGCTGAATAAGACGGTTGTCCAAAGTCCTTATCAAGCACCGAAGTCCTTATCAAGCACTCAAGTGCTTGATAAGGACTTCGGTGCTTGATAAGGACTTTGGACAACCGTCTTATTCAGCTAAGTAGACGTGATTTTAATAAGAAATTTAATAAAAGGGATGTAACTGAGTGGTGGACATAGTATTTGTACATGTTCCTTTCCTGTAACATCCGACAAAAAGAACGTTGTTTGTATTACATTTTCCACGGGGGTTGTTTTTGGTGATTGTTTTTGATAGTACAATATAGTATCACTGAATTGGGGATTGGCTTTCGCATAATTATAAACAATAGCAGCAAGATGACACATTAATTTGAGTTTTGCCTTTTTTCAAGGCATTTTACTATGTTGTCCAATCCATGAGGAGACACTGGGAACTTTGGGATTGCATCCAATGTTGTCTGAATTTCCATGGATTACTTATAGATGGGGAAGGAATATTGGTGAACTGCTTACTAGATTTTCTTTACCAGAAGAACATGTTTCCTTTAATTTGGGCGATTTTGCAAGCAATTGCTGCTATTGGTGTCGATATGCTCTGTGTTGATGTTCTTGGACTCATACTGATGAAATAACTTCTTCAAGATGGTTCTTCATGAATTGCGATTCAATATTGGTAGCTTATATGATTATGTGCCCATGTTCTTTAGTCCATATTGGTAGAACTAAGAGAGAGATCCATTTGCACTTCAAAGAGTACAAAAGTCAATTCTTAATAAAATGGAGTCAGCCCCTGTAGTTAACCATTGGATACAGAAAAACAATGCAATCACTGATAATTGTTGGCTTAAGATAGTTACAGACATGGAAGGGTGGCGATTATGAACAACTATTGAATAACAAAAACATTCATGGATTTTTAACATTGTTGAACCCTATGGATTGAATTAAGTCATCGATTGGATGACTTTGGTTAATATTAATTAACTTTGAATAGTGGTGATCACTGCATTTAATATCACAATTTTTCTGGATTGCTATTGGTGGTTGATACCATGTGATCTGTGCCATCTTGTTTTTTTTCATTGTGGTATCAAGGAGTCGCAGACAACCGACTGAGCCTGTTGTGTTCTTGTAAGAGTTGGACTCTCCATAAAGAAACTTGACCTGTGAACAAGCCTGCTGATTTGGAAATGTTTGCTGTTGATTCCTGACGTAGATAAGTTTGAAACATCATATTGTGTCTGATATAGCTACTTTTTTTTGTCTTGAAGGACTATTTATCTTTGTATATATAAATGATTGAACATTTGAACTATTGCACCTTAAAATGTGGTAACAAAATGTCTATTGTCATGCAGCAGACCCTCTTGAAAGAAAAGAAAATGTTTTAAACGGAGAAAAAGATGTGCACAAGCTGCATTATTCAGAGGAACCAGCTAGAGGGAGCCAGAGCGACTTCAGAGACACTGAGGAGCCACGCCCCGCTAGTCACAAGGTAATGCCAGCCAGCTTCCAATCCTCGAAGGCAGGAGTGCTTCTTAAGGAGAGTGTGGAAGACTGGAGACAGTTCAGCCGGAAGGAAGTCGGCAGGAAGGAGAGAGAGAAGAGCAGCAGTGGAGAAAGAGAAGCAGGCCAAGGAGGCAAGTCCAGCAGAAGCAAGGGAAGGATCACTTGCAGCACAGAGAGAAAGAGGTTAGAATGGAAACCTGATTACTCTACTGCTAGCAAACCACCCCGAGTGGAAGGCGATTTCCCTGGAGCTGATGAAGGACCTGGGAAGGTCTCAGCTCAAACAAGAGCGAGAGCTGTTTGTCCAGAGAGGCAAAAGCATTGCTGCAACTGTAGTCTAAAGTCAAATGAGAGACAGCTGGAGAACCTAAGCCGTGCTGCACAGGCAAGCCAGAAGCTAAGCCGGTACAGGCCCAGACCTTTTCTTGGAGAAGGGACTCCAACCTCACAAGGTAAACCATACTTTCCTGGAAAAAGATTCCAGAAAGCTGCTGTATGGGAAAGACAGGCAGTAGAAGAAAACCGTTTGTCTGAAGGTTCCTACGATACAAAGTATGAAAAATGTTTACCTAAGAAGAAAGTTCTGAATGAAAAATGTTTATATAGAGCTGCTATAAAACCTCTGAATAAAGAGGAATCTTTTCAGTATAAAAGTGCACGTAGCCGACATCCTAGGCTTAGCCCAGAACATTGGGAAGTGATACAGGAACTGTATAAAAAGCCTGAATATATTTTACCTGAAACCAGGGGCACAGATTCAGAGGCTTCAGAAGAGGAGCCAATGCAAGTGGAACTAGCAGGGGATATTTCAGATCCAGAAATGGATTGTACATACTGTGTTACAGGAAGCCTAGAATCCTTGTCAGGCTTGTGAACTGTGTGACTTGCTGAATTAAACATTCTTGTTTTGTGTAAATAGCACCAGTCCTGTGAAAGTAACAGTTTTGGCTTTAAACCTGAGTTTTTCTTTTCCTCACCTGAAGTAAGGACATTTTGCTTTATAGTTGTATTCCAATCATTTGAACCATTGCGAAGAAGGGAAATAAAAAGCCTTTATTTTTCCCACCACTCTGAGCAGTTTTCATTGAAGATTGGTATCAAGGAAACTACTAGGACCAAAAGTCAATTGGGCCTTTGGAATACTTGCCAATCTCAACTTTATAATTTTTGTGTCTGACCTGCCCTGACCTCTACTAGCCACCAGGGTAGCCCTCACGACACTATTTATTCAGCTCTTGGCAGTTTGAGCTTATAATGGGCTGATGATGAAAAATGAGCCATCCTGGTTTGGTAACCTTGACTTTATATAGGCTCTATTTGCTTGAAGCTATAAAGCTTTCTTTATTTGATGTCCATTTTAAAAAACATTTGCTCAACTTTGGTTTTTTTTTTTAAAGATTGTTTATGATTATACTGTTCCCCTATTTGTGAAAAGACAATATCTTTTTGGTATTTTATGAAGAGAAATAAGTTTGAAAAAAAGCTTGCCGTGGAAGCAAAAATGCATAATAAAAACTTTTTCAAATACATTGGTAGCAAAAGGCCTGTGAGACAGTCAATTGAACCATTGGATGACAGAGGAGTAAAAGGGGCACTAAGTGAGGACAAGGCCATAGCGGGGAGATTGAATGAATTCTTTGCTTCAGTCTTTACTGAAGAAGGTGTATGGAATTTACCAGTGCCTGAAATGGTATATAAAGGTGATGTATCAGAAGAATTGAAAGAAATATCGTTAAACCAGGAAGATGTATTACAACTATTTGATAAACTGAAGAGTACCAAATCACCTGGACCAGATGGTATACATTCAAGGGTATTGAAAGAACTGAAATATGAGATTGCAGACCTACTATTAGTAATCTGTGAGCTATCATTAAAATCAACTGTAGTACCTGAAGAGTGGAGAATGGCGAATGTATCGCCAATATATAAATAGGGTTCCAGGGATGATTCAGAAAACTAAAGATCTGTGAGTCTGACATCAGTACTGGATAAATTGGTACAAAATATTATAAAGAATAAAATTACTGATCATGTATATAGTCATGGTTTAATGGGAGAAAGCCAACATTGATTTAGCCAAGGAAAATCATGTCTTACTAATCTGTTATATTTTTTTGAAGGTGTGAATAAACAGGTAGACAAAGGTGAGCTGGTTCATATAGTATATCTGGATTTTCAGAAAGATTTTGACAAGTTCCCTCATGAGAGACTCTTGGCGAAATTAAAAAGTCATGGGATTGGAGGCAGTATGGTATTGTGGATCAGAAACTGGTTAAAAGGCAGAGAGTAGGGCTAAATGGGCAATTTTCTCAATGGAGAAAAGTAAATAGTGGAGTAACATAAGAACATAAGATATGCCATACTGGGTCAGACCAAGGTCCATCAAGCCCAGTATCAGGTTTACAACAATGGCCAATCTAGGTCATACGTACCTAGCAGTTTCCCCAAAAGACACAGGTTCCGCAATGCTTGTACTGGGTCAAGCATTGATATCCTGGGTCCCTTCTTAATAATGGTTTATGGACCTTTCCTCTAGGAACTTGTCCAAACCTTTTTTAAACCCAGCTACACTAACAGCCTTTACTACATCCTCTGGTAACAAATTCCAGAGTTTGATTACACGTTGAGTGAAAAAATATTTTCTTTTATTAGTCTTAAATAGTTTACCCTGTAGCTTTATTGTATGTCCCCTAGTCTTTCTATATTCTGATAATGTAAACAATTGATCTACGTTTACCTGTTCCACTCTGTTCATTAATTTATAGACTTCTATCATATCTCCCCTCAGCCGTCTCTTTTGCAGGTTAAAGAGCCCTAACCTTTTTAGCCTTTCTTCATAGGAGTATCCTTCCATCCCCTTTACCATTTTGGTGGCTCTTCTCTGAACCCCAGGGATTTGTGCTGGGCCTGCTGCTTTTTAACATATTCATAAATGACCTGGAAATTAGAATAACAGCGAGATGATCAAATTTGCAGATGACACAAAATTATTCAAAGTTCTTAAAACTCAAGACTGGGTGTCCAAATGGCAAGATGAAATTTAATGTGAACAAGTGCAAAGTTATACATCTTTGAAAGAACAACGCAAACTTTGGTTACATGATACAAGGTACCACCTTAGAAACCACCACCCAGGAAAAAGATTTAGGCGTCATCATGCATAATACATTGAAACCCTCCGCCCAATGTGCAGCGGTGGCCAAGAAAGCAAATAGAATGCTAGGAATCATAAGGAAAGGAATGGAGAATAAAACCATGGATATTATAATGCCTCTGTATCATTCCATGGTTCAACCACACCTTGAATTGTGTGTGCAATTCTGGTTGCCATATCTTAAAAAGGATATAGCGGAATTAGAAAAGGTTTAGAGAAAAGCCACCAAAATGGTGAAGGGGATGGAAGGAAAAGTCTTTTGAGGAAAGGCTTAAAAAATTAGGACTCTTCAGCTTAGCAAAAAGATGATTGAGGGGGGAGATATGATAGAGGTCTATAAAATAATGAATGGAGTGGAACGGGTTAACATAGATCGGTAGAAAGAATAGAGGACACACAATGAAGCTACAATGTAACCTATTTATGACTAATAAGAGAAAATATTTTTTCACTCAACGCGTAATCAAACTCTGGAATTCATTACTAGAGGATGTAGTAAAAGCTGGGTTTAAAAAGTTTGGACAAGTTCTTGGAGGAAAGATCCATAAACCATTATTAAAGAGGACCCGGGAAATCCATTGCTTACCCCAGGATGAGCATTGTGGAAGGTGTGGACTTTGGGAACCTGCGAGGTACTTGTGACCTGGATTGGTTACTGTTGGAAATAGAATACTGGGCTTGATGGACCTTGGTCTGACCCAGTATGGCATTTCTTATATTCTTAATTGTCTACATCTCTTTATAAAATATGGGGTAGATTCTGGTTTGCATTTAGCGGGGATGGATGTCCGGTTTGGATCTAAACTTATGTCACAGATCCAATATGCCTAGCATTCAAGAATTGTATTAGCTGGGAGGGTTAAAAAATACATATTTATGACCTTCAAATTGGAGTATACATTTATAAGGAAATCAAAGAAAACAAGATGTACCAGGGACCAAGGACTCTGGCTTGCATCTCCAGAAATTTCTTCCTCCTAGATTGTGTCTCTTGAGAGAGATCTGGAAAAATTTGGACCCTCTGCCAAAAAAACAAAGCCGGATGATTCCTAAAGTATAGTCTCAAAGTAGAGTCTTTATCCTGTGAAAAAATACATGTAACTAGCAAAATAGCCCTCAGAACATCTTCAGACTCATTCAATATGGCCGAGACATCCAGTTCCTCTTCAGCCAGAGAATTAGGTCCCCCTCCAAGATCTTCTCTGTGGACTTTGGTGCTAGTTGGTAGGTAAGAAACCCTCCCCAAAGGAGGTAAGGCTTCCTCTAGCATATGTAAAATATCCTTCAGATACCTTCAAAAATGATCTACTAGTTCACTAAACACTGTTTTAGGAAAATGTAAAATCCTCAGATTAAGCTATTTTGGAACATTTTCTTGTTCTTGAGCCTTCGGTGAACCACAAATGTAGAAGTTAGTCTCTAACTTCCCTAGTCTAGTGGTCTGGAGTCTCACAGTAATGTCTTGACTTTGCATTTTACAATGAATGTTCAGAATCACTGTAGCCAGTGAGGAAAAACATCCTTTCCCATCCCTGACATACAGTTCCAAATAGTTTCCAAAGTTGTAGGGTCTGGCTTCACTAGGGGGAACCCTGTGCTTCAATTGTGATATGTTCCCCATTACCTCTGGGGGTGTAGCTTTGTTTAACACAGAGTGGAGGAGTAGCCTAATGGTCAGAGTACTGGCTTGGGAACCCAGAGACCAGGGCTCAATTCCCACTAGTACTCCTTGTGGCCTTGGGCAAGTCACTTAACCCTCCATTGCCTCAGAGAAATCCAAGTTATCAATATCCCTGTTTAATGTGTATTACCAAGTTTAAGTTACAATGTAAACTGCTTTGATTGAAATGATAAAGCAGTATATAAAACCTGATAAATAAATAACACTACTGACAAGTCTTCTCCACCAGGATCAACTGCAGAATCTTGATCAGCTGGCAGCTCCAACACATTCAATTGCCTGTCTGCCTCCAGGTCCTGCATTTGGGGAGGGGGCTACCACATTGTTCCCACAGATCCCATAACAAGAGCAACCTCCTCATGGGAGGAGTCACTTCTACCTCCTCCTGGGGCTCGTGC
This sequence comes from Ichthyophis bannanicus, assembly GCA_033557465.1. Lineage (NCBI taxonomy): Eukaryota > Metazoa > Chordata > Amphibia > Gymnophiona > Ichthyophiidae > Ichthyophis > Ichthyophis bannanicus. The sequence goes on along the minus strand of CM066032.1, from coordinate 170,327,143 downwards.
TCTGTCTCAGCCCATGCACATATGAGTCTTCATGGGAATAGGACCATCGGGGCTAAGAGACATTTTCATCTCTAGCAAGATCGCTGCTCCACTGTGACCTGCAGCAGAGTAAGATTCTGACTGGATGAGGCTGTAGGCAGTAAGGAGATCCAACATGGAGGGCTGCCTGAGCGCTGGCTGAACTGGTGTTGAGGAGGAAGTCTGATGGATAGCCCCCTTGTACTTCCCCATGCAACTGTCCATAGAACAGAGGTAAGAAATTCATGACAATAGATTGAATAGCTGGGAAGATGTGGAACTCACACATATGTTGCCGCACAGGTTGCCATCTTGCTCTCCAAACACTATCTTGATATTTTTCTAGAACTGCATACATAATTAAGAATTATTTCAGGAGCTAGGTCCTCTGGATACCTAAAATTTGGCATTTGGCACCTAAACTTCAGAAAAGCAAAAAATTAAAAATAATGAAAAGAAGAAAAAACTTTCCCAAACTGAGAAAAAGCTCCAAAACAAAAAGGAATGATAGCAAAATAAGGAAAACATCCAAACAAAATATGCCAACTAGCAATGATAAATATAAGCAAAAGGCTAGAATAAAGTAAGGAAAACTTTGTCCTGGGTGGCTAAAATGTTTTGACTGGTGCCTAGTTTTTCTATACATATTTCCACTTCTGCATGAAGCTATTTTTTTAATCATAAATGTTAGTAGTTGTAGAAGCAAATTTCATAATTATTTTTATAGTGCAGCTATAACATCATGATATCACCCCATCTGCCCTCAAATCCATGGTCCCCCACATTAAAGCTACTGCAAAGATCATATACCTCAAACTGAAAATGCTACAGCATCTCCGACCCTTACTAGACAGACAGGACTTCAGATCAGTCCTTCAAGCTTTGATAACACCCCACCTGGACTACTGCAACAGTATTCTACATGGCCTATCCAAAAGCACCATCCATCAACTCCAGCTAGCTCAAAACCTAGCTGCACGCATCATACTCAAAGTTCACTACTTGGACCACATCACGCCACTCATCCAATCCCTCCACTGGCTGCCAATTGCTACGAGGGCTAAATATAAATACCTCATAATTACTTTCAAATTGTATAATAAAATTGCTCCATCCATCCTCAACTCCCTCCTTAGCCCACCCATCAACTCCAGAACCAGAAGGATCTGCTCCCAGAATACACTAGCAATCCCAAACCATATCCGCAATGCCAACAAAACTAGCAGTAATAGAGCCTTCACTTAAATCGCCCTCTCTATTGGTAATTCATTACCAAAGAGCCATCAAAGACCTCCAAATGTTCCGAAAAGAGCTCAAAACCCACCTATTTGTGGAGTACTATGGACCCTCCACCAATAACAATCAGCCCCAAACACCCCACCACCCTTGACAGCCAGTGCCCCCCATACCTTCCCTCTCATGCACCAACACATATGCTATACACCTGCTGCTTATTGTACATAGTTATGTAAACTGCTTATTGTACATAGTTATGTAAATTGTTAATATGTATAGCCATGTTTAGTCCTGTAAATAAGTTCTCCAATGTTGCAATGTAAAGTTCCAGTTACGTTCTCTGTAAACCGGCACTGATCTTTGGAAGTGGTGGCATATAAGTTCTAATAAATAAATAAATAACATCGGCATTCACACATCCATTCCGTCCATTTGCCACCTCCTTACTGCCTAAGTCCAATAACCACTAACAACGAGGATATTGGCAAAATATGGCTGCAGCTTTATTCTTTCAACAACTTTAGAACTTCATCAACATACCAACAGAACATTGACTGTTCCAGATTGGCATCAGACTGGATTAGATGGGGGTATCCTAGTCCCCTACACACCGACTCATGCCCTTTAAATTCCCCAGCCTGTAGTGATGTCAGGTTAAGAGCAACTTCAGGACTTGTGGAGCCTTTAGTAACCTATGACACACATGGTGGTAATACCCTGTGTCACTGGAGGGAAAGATCCACTTCTCTCCCCCCACACCATTCTAGGATCTAACCAACAGGGAGGGAGGTCTCTTCCCTTCTACAGCTGCTCAAGCTGCAGCAATCCCTGCACCTCAATGATAGTAGTAGTAATATTATTTATTTATTTATTTATTTATTTATTTAATTAATTTTTTATTTTATTTAGCTGTATTTATATCCCGCTTTTCACTGGGTCAAAGCGGTCAATTGGGGGATACATTTAACACGAGGGGATATGAGACACATACACTAATACTTACAGGGAACATGGGCAATGGAGGGTTAAGTGGCTTGCCCAAGACCACAAGGAGTGCCTATAGGACTAGAAATCCCAGTCCCTCCGGCCTGAGATTGCTGTCCCCAGGTGGGACTTGAACCCCCGGCCCTCTGGCCTGAAGTACCTTGTCCTAACCACTAGACCATTCCTCACTATTAGAGGAAGACAGGCATCTATATTTGGAAAAACTTAGAGAAGCTAGCAAATTAGTCAGGAAAGCAAAGATTCAAAAAGAGGAGGAAATAGCCAATGCAATAAAATGGGGGGATAAGACATTTTTCAGATATGTTAGTGAGAAGAGGAAGGGCAAAAGTGGTATTGTCAGACTCAAGGGTGAAGGGGAGGAATATGTAGAAGCTGATCAGGATAAAGCGGAATTGCTTAACAAATATTTCTGTTCTGTGTTCACAGATGAAGAACCAGGAGCAGGACCTCAGAAAACACCCACAAACAGAAACAGAAGCGAGGGACATCTTGAGAAATTTTCAGAAGACTGTGTTCGTGAGAAACTAGCTCAACTTAAAGTAGACAAAGCGATGGGACCAGATGGGATACACCCTAGAATACTGAGGGAACTTAGGGACGTTCTAGCAGCTCCACTGACTGACCTTTTCAATGCCTCGTTGGAGTCGGGAGTGGTGCCAAAGGACTGGAGAGAGGCTCATGTGGTACCTTTACACAAGAGCGGAAGAAAGGATGTGGCTGAAAACTACAGGCCGGTTAGTTTAACTTCGGTGATGAGTAAATTATTGGAAACGCTGCTGAAAGAGAAAATAGTGAGGTTTCTGGAGTCCAGCAGATTACAGGATCCGAGGCAGCATGGATTCACCAGAGGCAGGTCTTGTCAGACAAATCTGATTGATTTCTTTGACTGGATGACCAGGGAGGTGGACCGAGGGAGAGCCCTAGAAGTGGGGTATTTAGATTTCAGTAAAGCCTTTGACACTGTTCCTCACAGGCAACTTATAAACAAACTGAGCACCCTAGGGATGGACCCTAAAGTTGCTTGGGTTAGAAACTGGCTGGGTGGGAGGCAACAAAGAGTACAGGTAAATGGAGCTCACTCTGAAGAGAAGGATGTTACCAGTGGTGTGCCCCAGGGATCTGTCCTTGGTCCAATTCTTTTTAACATCTTTGTTAGTGATATAGCGGAAGGGCTGTCGGGTAAGGTTTGCCTCTTTGCGGATGATACTAAAATCTGCAATAGAGTAGACACCCAGGAAGGTGTAGATAACATGAGGAGGGATCTAGCTAAGCTTGAAGAATGGTCTAGAATTTGGCAGCTGGGTTTTAATTTTAAAAAATGTAAGGTCATGCATTTGGGCTGCAGCAATCCAAGGGAGCAATATAGTAATGGGAGTGAAGTACTTTTGTCCACTAAAGAAGAGCGGGACCTAGGCGTGGTTGTGTCTGATGATCTTAAAGTAGCTAAGCAGGTAGAAAATGCGGGATATAAATGATGCGGGATATAAATGATGCGGGATATAAATGATTGTTAAATAAATAAAAGGTGACAGCAAAAGCTAGAAGAATGCTTGAGTGCATACGGAGAGGAATGGCTAGCAGAAAAAAGGAGGTGATAATGCCTCTGTATAAGTCTTTGGTGTGACCTCATTTGGAGTATAGTGTGCAATTTGGAGTATAGTGTGCACTCCTTGTGGCCTTGGGCGAGTCACTTAACCCTCCACTGCCTCGGAAGAAAGGCCTGGCAATCTACTTCTGGTGACACTGCCAAGAAAACCCAGGAGCTTCTGGGTCGCCAGGAGTCAGGACTGACTCGAAGGCACACATTGCATTTTTGTGCAATTCTGGAGACCGCACCTTCAAAAGGATGTGAACAGGATAGAGTCGGTGCAGAGGGTGGCTACTAAAATGGTTAGTGGTCTTCATTATAAAGCATATGAGGACAGACTTAGGGATCTTAATATGTACACCTTAGAGGAAAGGCGGGATAGAGGTGATATGATTGAGATGTTTAAATACCTCCGTGGCATAAATGTTCAGGGGGAGAGCCTCTTTCAATTGAAAACAAGTTCCGCTACAAGGGGACATGGGATGAGGGTGAAGGGGGATAGATTCAGGAGTGATATGCGGAAATATTTCTTTATGGAAAGAGTTGTGGATCCGTGGAATAGTCTCCCAGTGGAGATGGTGGTAAACAACTTCCTTTGGAGGCGGGACAATGCTGCACGGAGCCCGTTGAGAGACAGGGAGGCTCTGCAACGGTTTTACAGGCACAGCCGTGGTTCCCTAAGAGGCAGGGAGCCGCGGCTGCATTAGAAGGAAGGGGGTGAGTTTGCCGCTGCTGAGAAGCAGACTCGGCAGGGGCAGCAACTTGTGTGCTTTTTTATTTTTTTTTAGGCGGAGTGAGGCGACCCCAGCTAAATCCTGTGGCGACCCCCATGGGGGTTGCGACCCACAGGTTGAGAACCGCTGATCTACAGGAACCAGGGTCAGCACACAGCTACGAAGACTATGAAGATTACCATGAGAATGATTGAGACAGGATGTCACAAGGGAAGAAAAAGGGAGGGCAGAGATTAAGGAGCAGATTTGCTTGGAAAAAATAGGGAACATGAAAGGAAGGGAATCTGCATATCAATAATAGGTTTGTCTCAAGCTTAAAAGTGAATATAAATATAGCAGAGAAATTCAAATAGACAGACAGATATGGGCTGATCTCACTAGAGTGAGGCTCTCTCTCTGTCTCCAGGACCTTTTTACATTTAAGTCAGGTGCTTTGCTTGCTATAGATGTATTAATGCTATGGATTGATATTGAAATTTGTACCTTATAAGTTAAAAGCAAAGCTTGTGATGTTACAGACCTGGCAAAGATAAATAAAAAATTTTCCATGCTCTTATGGTGGCACGAGCAATTTGTTTAAGGTAGGTCCTGTATATACATTTTATGGATGTTGGGGTAGTACAAAAAATTGCAGCACTATCTGTTAATGCGCCCAGATTGCACACAGTATCTGTCACGTTACAGGTAGCTCAACTTAGTAAACATGTCCCAAACTCTTTAAAAATTGAGGAGGAGTTCTCATGATGAAAATGATCAAAGGATTAAGACTATTTAGTGCTGCTGAATGTACTTATAGTGACACTGAATCTATGTATTTTTTTAAACGCCACGGCTGGCATTCAAATAAATACATTGACTGCCACACTGAAAATTGATGCCAGTGGTTAAGACAAGCCCACATTACAGGAAGGAGGGAATCTATAAACAGAAAGCAAAATAGCTTACTAAAAAGAATCAGAATATTAGTTTACCATAGTCGTGTCTACAAAGAAGTGACATTTTACCTCCTCACCCCAAAAAACATGTCTAAAGTCAGGCAAAGAACAATATTTTTGTTGTCCTTTTTTATCCTTCATAAAATTATCCAGTGGCAAGGGGTCTGAAGAGGTATTCAACCTGTTGTCCTGATGACTCGCAAGCCACTTGCAGTGGAACTTTAAAATAAAGTTGCCCTCAAAGCAAGTATTTATGCTGTACTCTGCAGGAAAGACTTCCTGCTTAACTGAGTAGCCCTAGCCACATCAGGGAACAGACATGCCCTATGCCCACAAAAGGAAACATCTTTAGCTTTAAACAACAAGCTCTTATCAGACTCTGCACAGAGAGAACATTTCCAGAAGGGTAGCCATGTTGGTCTTGAGTAGCAAATATAGCAGAGGCTGGTGACATCTTAGAGAACTGAGGCATGAGCTTACAAAGGACAAGAGTCCACTTCTTCAGATGCATGTGATTAAGGAGGTCATTCCATAACACAGGCCGTTTGGACATGTGCAGGAGACGTTTTACTTGTGACAACATCTACAACTATATTCTGAAAACCTGCGCCCGTGCACAGAAGGTTCCCGGGAGGGGCAGAACAGTGGCGTGGTCAGCCACGGAGATGTATAAAGTGTATTCAGGAAAGGCCCATGTACGCTTTCTGTGTTCCTCACAGACATGCTCATTATTCCTGAGGGAATAAGGACAGTACTTAGAAATATCTCTGCTGTGCTTGTATAGATGATGTGACAAGTATGCTTCAAATTGGCATGGCTGCAGTCTGCAAAACACAGTTAAATGCATGTCTAATGAACAGAAATCAGGAGTGAGAGGATCTTGTAAACTAAGGGGCATTAATAACTACCCCTAAAGATATTTGAAAACCAACAATAGTAAATATGGTGACTATGTTGATAGTTGCTGTTTTGCTAAATGGACTAATCTGGGGGACCCTGCCACGTCCTGTGTACTGTAAAATGGGACTTCTTGATGTTAGAAGCGTGAGTGAGTAGAAAAATAAAAACATGACGACAGAAAAAGACCACATAGCCTATCTAGTCTGTCCTTCCATATCAACCACTACAACAGTCCCCTTTTTTCCTTTAGAGATCCTCTGTTTATTTGAGTGAAAGAGGGTGATCAGATATGTTGTCCTAGCACTGCTTTTATGGTATACCAGCTTTTATCTGAGCAGCTGTTTCCCAGAATTATGTCTTTTGTGACAGCAAGTGAGTGCGTGTGTGGTTTGAGAGTTGCATGAGAAGATCTGGTGTGCTGATCTGCTATCAGAGAGGAGGGCCAGGCTCCAGGAGACATGACTGATGTGGTGCCAACAATCCCCAGATTGTGCCATGCAGCATGCCATACTCAGGGCATACATTTGTGGCACAGCAATTATATTTTTTGTCGGAGACAATTTCATCCCAGCGCTATGTATAGTAACAAGGCACCACTGTGATATCTCCTTTTAATAATATACGTAAAAAGTTACTTAGCTTCAGTAACGGATACCATCCATATTGCCAAAGAGCCGTTGAGGACTATCGACGTAGCGCTCGTTTCGGGTATATAATAATTGAGAAACCCTGCTTCAGGTTACGTCCATGTACCAACAATGGCAACGATGTGTTTAGCTAACAAATCGGAAATGTAGTCAGCCATTTAAATCTTCAACGTCTGACGTCATCATCACGTATAGGAACTGAACCACCAATGATCATAGACCCTTTATTTAAGAGGGAATACCCACCAACAGGGAATCCCTCAACGGGTATGCTCATTAGATTATGGTATGCCAGTCAATATGTTGATTCAAGCCCCCGGGGGAGACGGAATTTAATTTATAAATCCAGCGTTGTTCCAAAGTTTGTAGTTTTTGTTCTCGATCTCCTCCCCGAGGGTCATGTGGAGCATGATCCAATATCCTCCACCGCAATGATTCAAATAAATGACCAAAAGACAGGCAATGGTCCACTATTGGAGCTGAAAGGGATTTTGTCCGTAGTCGCGATGCATGCTCAGACAAACGGAGGCGAATGGCACGTGTGGTGCGTCCCACATAGTAAAAAGTGCAAGGACAAATGATCAAATACACCACATACCGCGATGAAAAATCCGTGTGCCATTTTGTAGAGTAAACTCGAGCAGTGTGGATGTCCAGCCACTCAGATCCCACGATAGATAACGCACAGTAAATACAAGAGCCACATAAAAAATGACCGGTATCAATGTGACCAGTCTCTGGGCGATCTTGAGGATCCGTGGTCTTCATAAGGAGATCTCTAAGATTTGAGCCTCTAGAGTAAGCTACCTGTAGAGTTCTTTCCCGAAAACATGCATGCACACTCAGCACTGGCCAAAATTGTTTTAATAACTTGGAAACATGGTGAATTCCTCGAACATAAGGGAGAACTCCAGTGATCTTCAAGTCTCGATCCAAGTCCAGACCATGCGGTTGAGTCGCTAGCCATTCAACATGCGTAAATCTTGCTCGATTATATGCCCGATTGATAACCCAAGTGGGATAACCCCTTCGGAGAAGGCGTTGTGACAGCTCTACTGCGTGTTTTTTGAAATCCATCAAAGAAGAGCAATTTCGCTTCAGCCGAAGAAATTGACCGAAAGGTAACCCTTGTTTTAAAGCCCTTGGGTGGAAACTTCCATAATGTAGCAGCGTGTTTCGCTGCACTGGTTTTCGATAGAGGGCTGTATGCCGAGTACCATTTGATGCAAGGTATGTTCTGTCATACATGTTCATATTTACCTTCTCTTATACTATCTTAGAGTGTGCTGGGATTACCTAGCACTGTTCTGGGCATGTAGAGGACTAGGATATGGTCTAGTTTACATCAGTATGCATTTATCATCAGTTTCTATGTCTTGCATGCATCAGTAAACTACTGACAGTGAGCACAGCAGCTTAGGAGATGCACGTTATTACAGCGGAGGCGTGATCAGCTTGGAGACAGGCACAATCAGAGACGGCTGACTTTACAGAATGTGGTGCGCATGGGCACGTCGAAAACCTGATCACTATTTGCCCGTATCTCTCACTATTGATGGAGATGCGTTTGCTTTACTCTATGGACCGTGCATGTATCCGTGTGTAGGCCTTGGGTTGGATAAGTGAACGAGCCTGTGGCAGCATGTTGGATGTGCATTGCTGTACACATCTATGATCCTGATCCCAGAAACGTAGGAGTGTCTAAACCCATGTTTCCATAATTGGGTGGGAATTGCGCCCATGCCTGATGTAGGACTGTTGTAGTTGTTATGGAAGGGGACTGTTGTTATGGAAGGACAGACTAGACAGGCCATGTGGTCTTTTTCTGTCATCATATTTCTATGTTTCTATGTTTCTATGATGTAAACTTCTCCGCTGCAGCAAGATATCCTACATGGAATCGGCCTCTAAGTGGATTCTTGTCTTCAAAAGCTCATACCTCAGTAAATTGGCTACTCAAAATGTTCCACCAGATTCGTTTTTGCAGAGAAAACAAGCAGCAAAGTAGTACAGGTCGAGAAGTTCTTTTGAAGCCTTCGAGAATGTTAAAAAGTTTTAAACTATATTCGCCTTATAGATATTATCCATTTCTCCCCTATGACTACCACATTGCACTTAATAAGTCTTGGAAACCCCAATGGCTTCTATGTTGGATGAATGCCTTTTAGGAACACTTTAAGTAGCTCCTGATGGTGAAGCAGCCTGGATTTTAGAAAAGTAAGAATCCATAGCTTCCTGGCCCTTGCAACATTTGCTAAAGACTCTGATTTCAGATCTGGCAAATGGCTATCCTTGCTATAAAAAGACAGGTCCAGCCCTACCACTAGGAGAACTAGTCACTCACTTACAGGAACAGAATTTGGTGAACAGCGACACAGCCTGGAGGGGATCCCAATGCCTGACAGCTGAGCAAAGAAGTGAGCCAGAGGTGGTGATGAACTCAAATGTCAGGACTTCCCTGCCAGAGGTGTAGAGCTGGGCTCTGATGACTCAACCACACATGTGGAGATGGTCTGGAAGAGTCATTAAAGCCTGACCATACTAAGCAGAAGAGTCCTGATGCTTGAGTTCAGCATCATCACTGGATCTCTAAAGGATCTTTGATACCTACTTTCAACAACAAGGAAATACAAACATGATAAGGCTTCATCCACATGTGAATCTATTAGGCTGAAAACTAAGGACATAGACCCTAAAACAAAGGAGTTGGTTTTACCTTTTATTTTCCCCATTGCAAACAAATGTAGTAGGATCTCCACAAAGCTCCCTCTGTATGTGCTATGAGGAAGTTTCTGGAATCATGCTCCAAGATGTGTTATGTGATGAGGTAACTTAGTGGGCAAGATCAAATTAATTCAAAAGTCCTGTTTTAAGATTTATATTTAGTATTTATCTCATACTTTTCCAATAGTAGATCAAGGTGTGTTACAATCAGGAACTGTAGGTATTTTCCTGTCCCAGAGGGCTTACAATCTAATAAGGTGGTACCTGAAATAATGGAGGGTTAAGTGACTTGTCCAAGGCCACAAGGAGAGTCAGTAGGATTCAAACCCCGGACTTTCTGATCTTGAGTTGCTGGCCCAGCCACTAGGTTACTTCCCACTCTAGAGGATTATTAAATTCAAATACAGCCCAATTCAGGAAGGGGTATGTCTGGGCTGTCTGGACAACCCCGAGCAGGACGGGCACATTTGGACCCGATTCTGCACCATGGGAACCAGAGGTTCCCATGGCATGCAGGATCAGGCCCGGAGATGGCCCAGCGTGCCCCTTCCACTGCCGTGGGGACATCCTCTGATCAGTATGGCCAGGCCCCCCGATCCCACTTGTGTGCAGACAGCCCAATACCCCCCTGTCTGGTTCCCTGCTGCCCAGCCCATGGCTGGCTCACTGGGGTTCGGATCGGGCAGCGGGACAGTGCCTGCCATGCGTCTGCTGTGTTTGGGGGGCTGCCAGGCCAGAGCACACGGGTGACCAGCACTTATTCCATCTCTGAGGTGGAATAAGCAATGGGTATCCCTGGTGCTCCCCAGATGTACAGGGCTGTGACCAGAATCAGCCCTGTAGGTCAGGGAAACTGGCCTGCCCACGCTCCGCCCCCATGCTGCCCCTGTCTCCATCTCCCCGCACAGATCCTCTGTGCATATGGGGAGACTGTGACTTTGAATTCGGGCAGGACAGCTGACAGGGCTGCATGTCCCACTGGGACGTACAGCCCCGCTAATCTCCTTCCTGAATTGGTTGTCCATAATGAAGTGATGAGTTCATGTAAGGACTGTCCTTCAGCTATAGTTTTAGCTGATTATTTTAAGAATAAAATTGTAATTTTAAGAAGGAAAGTTAAGTCTTAGAATACCCCCAAAGAGGGAAATCTAATGGAATCAGGAGATATTGTTCAGCTTAGTGATATGTTATGGGACTCTTTTTTTACCTATTGGTCTTGAAGAAGTGGAACATTTAGTTAAGAAATTCTCAGGGTCTCATTGTTCGTTAAATATATGTGATTTTCTTTTAAGGAACCCACCCATCTGAGTAATAAGATGTATTATGATGCCGACTTATTAAAATGGTACCATCTGGTTTCTAGCAAATATGGGAAATATTGTATTGACATTGGAAGTGCAGACCAGATATATTCCATGCTTTAAGAAAGGTGGAAGGAAAGCCAAGTGACTGGCAGCATGGTTTAAAGGTGAGGTCAGAGAGACTATTGTAGCCAAAAAGCATCTTTCAGGAAATGGAAAAAGGAGCCAAATGACAAAAACTGGAAACAGCACAAGCACTGGCAAGTTAGATGCAAGGCATTGATAAGGCAGGCAAAGAGAGAATTTGAGAAGAAGCTTGCTGTGGATGCAAAAACGTGTAATAAAGACTTTTTCAAGTACATTCGTAGCAAAAAAACCTGAGAGAGTCTGTTGCACCATTAGATGATAGAGGGGTAAAAGGGGCACTAAGAGGGGACAAGGCTATAGTGGAGAGACTGAATGTATTCTTTGCTTCAGTCTTTACTGAGGAAGATATAGGGATTTAACCCATGATTGAAGTGGTATTTAAAGGTGATATTGCGTAAGAATTGAAAGAAATATTGATACACCAAGAAGATATATTACAACTATTTGATAAACTGAAGAGTAGCAAATCACCTGGATCGGATGGTATACATCCAAGGGTGTTGAAAGAACTGAAATATGAGATTGCAGACCTGCTATTGGTAGCCTGTGAACTATTATTAAAATCATATGTAATACCTGAAGATTGGAGAATGGCCAGTGCAATGCCAATTTATAAAAAGGGTTCCAGGGATGATCCAGGAAACTACAGACCAGTGAGTCTGACATCGGTACTGGGCAAAATGGTAGGTAACATTATAAAGAATGTTGTTGTTAAGTGCCGTCGAGTCGGAATGGCGAAGGCTATGGCGACCCTCTGGATAGCTATCCTAAATTGTGTTCGGTCTTCAGTCAGGCGGCTCATTGTTGACAGACTGGTACCCATAGCTGCTGTTATTGTATCGATCCATCTCATTGCTGGCCTTCCGCTTTTGCGTTGACCTTCTATCTTGCCAAGCATGATGTCTTTCTCTAATGATCTCTCTCTTTGCATGATGTGTCCAAAGTATGAAAGTCGAAGTCTTGTCATCTGAGCTTCTAAAGAAAGCTTAGGTTTGATCTCCTCTAGTACTGACTGGTTTGTTCTTCGGGCAGTCCATGGTATACACAGTATTCGCCGCCAGCACCATAATTCAAAGGCATCAATTTTCTTCCTGTCTGTCTTTTTCACTGTCCAGCTTTCACATCCATATGATGTTATTGAAAATACCATGGCTTGAACAAGTCGAATCTTTGTATGGAGAGAGACATCTCTGCTCTTGAGAATCTTATCTAGGTCTTTCATAGCCATTCTGCCAAGAGCAATGCGTCGTCTGATTTCTTGACTGCTTGTTGCTTCTTTATTGATAGTTAATCCAAGTAGGTTAAAGTTGTTCACGATTTCAATTTCTTCTCCTTCAACGATGAACCTGTTGATTATGTCAGTTGTCATGATCTTTGTCTTCTTTACATTAAGGTGCAGGCCCATTTTGAGACTATGTTCTTTGATTGTGAGAAGCAAATGTTTCAGATCATCTTCACTTTCAGCCAGTAATGTGGTATCATCAGCATAGCGAAGGTTGTTGATGAGTCTTCCACCAATCTTCACACCTCTGTTGTCTTCATACAATCCTGCTTCTCTGATGATTTGTTCTGCATATAAATTAAACAGGTAGGGGGAAAGTATGCAGCCTTGTCTTACACCTTTGCTTATTTTAAACCATTCTGTTTCTCCTTGTTCCGTTCGAACTGTTGCTTCTTGATCAATGTACAGATTTCGCAAGAGAACGATCAGGTGTTCAGGTATACCCATGCTTCTTAATGTGGCCCAGAGTTTCTCATGGTTTACACAGTCAAAAGCCTTGCTATAGTCGATAAAGCACAAATAGATATCCTTTTGGTATTCTTTAGTCTTTTCAAGGATCCATCTCACATCCGCAATGATGTCTCTCGTTCCTCGCCCTTTCCTGAACCCTGCTTGCACGTCAGGTACTTCTTGTTCCAGGTATGGTTGTAGTCTCTTTTGAATAATCTTCAGTAGAATCTTGCTGGCATGTGGGATCAGAGCGATTGTGCGATAATTTCCAAAATTACTAAAATGTAGATACTCATGGTTTAATGGAAGAAAGCCAGAAAGGATTTAGCCAAGGAATGTCTTGTCTTATTAATCTGGGTTTTTTTTAGAAGGTGTGAATAAACAGGTATATAAAGGTGAGCCAGTTGATATAGTGTACCTGGATTTTCAGAAAGCCTTTGACAAGGTCCCGCATGAAAGACTCTTGAGGAAATTAAAAAGTCATGGGATAGGAGGCAGTGTGCTATTGTGGATCAAGAACTGGTTAAATGATAGAAAACAGAATCGGGTGAAAGGGCCACTTTTTTCAATTGAGAAAGGTGAATAATATACCCCAGGGATCTGTGATGGGCCCACTGCCTTTAAACATATTCATAAATGACCTGGAAATAGGAATAACAAGTGAGGTGATCAAATTTGCAGAGGACACAAAATTATTCAAAGTTGTTAAAACCCAAGAAGATTGTGAAAAACTGCAAGAGGACCTTGATAAATTGGAAGACTGGACATCCAAATGGCAGATGAAATTTAATGTGCAGAAGTTCAAAATTATGCTCTCAGGGAAGAACACCAAAACTGTAGTTACACGATGCAAGATTCCACATTAGGAACTATTACTCAGGAAAAGGATTTAGGCATCATTGAGGAAAATACATTGAAACCCTCTGCCGAAGTGTGCAGCAGCGGTCATGAAAGTAAATAGAACGTGAGGAATCATAAGGAAAGGAATGGAAAATAAAACAAAGGATATTATAATGCCTCTGTAACGTTCCATGGTGCAGCAGCATCTTGAATATTGTGTGCAATTCTGGTCGCCGTATCTTAAAAAGGATATAGCGTTAATAGAAAAGATACAGAGAAGAGCCACCAAATTGGTAAACGGGATGGAAGGAAAAGCCTTATGAGGAAAGGCTTAAAAGATTAGGACTCTTCAGCTTGGCATAAAGACGACTGAGGAGATATGATAGAGGTCTATAAAATAATGAATGGAGTGGAACGGGTAACCATAGATTGGTTGTTTACTGCTTCAAAAAGTAGAAAGACTAGGGGATTTAAGATTAATAGGAAAAAATATTTTTTCACTCAACACGTAATCAAACTCTGGAATTCGTTACCGGAGGATGTAGTAAAAGCTGTTAGTGTAGCTGGGTTTAAAAAAGGTTTGGATAATTTCTGGAGGAAAAGTCCATAAACCATTAAGGAGGATTTTGGAAAAGCATTGCTTGCTTCTGGGATAAGCAGCATGGAATCTGTGTACCTTTTTGAAAACAGAGACCTGGATTGGCCTCTGTTGGAAACAGGATCCTGGACTTGGTGGACCCTTGGTCTGACCCAGTATGGCATATTTTATGTTCTTATGACTCCAGTTTTGAAGGGAGTGATTTGGACAGATGTCTGATAAATAATTATAGACCGATTGCCAATATCCGTACTTTTGCAAAACTGATAGAAGCTTTTGTTGCTAGACTACTGATTAAATATTTAGATGATTTCTCTTTGCTACACCCATCACAGTTTGGATGCTGTAGCAACCATAGCACAGAATCTTTACTGGTTGTTTTGGTATCTGATGTCATGACACTTTTTGGAAAAGTTCAGTGGGCCATTTTGGTCCAGCGAGATCTTTCGACAGCTTTTGATATGTTGGATCATGAACTGTTGCTATGTAGACTGAATATGAAAGGGGAATCAGCAACTGTTCTTAAATGGTTTAAAGGATTCTTGACTGGAATAAGTTATATGGTGTGGATAGGATGGGAAATGTCTCATATTTGGCAATGTGACATTCTCCAGGGGTCTCCCTTTTCTCCAATTTTATTTACTGTACTGTGTTTCTGAATACATTGGGTATAGGTTTATGTGAATTAGGAATGTCTTAGTATTCCTATGTGGATGATATACTCTTGTTGGTACCTGTTAAGGATAATTTTAAACAAAGTTTTGGAAAAGGGACTCAAGAACGTATTCAAATAGATGTGCAAACCGCCTAAATGGTGCTCAATGGAATTTCCCTGGGTACCACCACTGTATGCCCCAACGCTAATACTGTGGCATTTTGTGGGAGGATTGGAGGCAGCACCCAAGGATAACCAGCTAGTGGCGATATTCAGCCTCCAGCCAGTTATCCCTAAGTGGCACAAGCTAGGCACCTGGAAAGTTTGCTTAACTTTTGCTGCTGAAGCTAACGGGGTAGTGGCCGATTATCACCGTTGCCCCGTTAGATTCGGCACTCTCTGGCCCACCCAGATATTCAATTCCGGTGGCTGGATATAGCCCTGGCCTTGAATATCTGGTTGCAAAGTTCAGCGGCAATGGCTAGTCGCTGTACAAGCACTAGCCGCCATTACCACTGAATATCCGCAAATGTCCCTTTTACCCCTAGGCAAATGACTTTTGGATATTGTCCCTCCTGCCATCCTCGGCCACGAATATACGTAGACATTTCTCTTGCTCTCTTCTGTCAGAATTCCAAGCTGCGACCAAAGGCAATCTGCTGAAATGAACACGTAGGTGACATTTTTGGTGCAGAAGGATGCGTCGTGACACGTTCCATTTCTAGATCTCCTGAAGTAATTGGGTTGTTAGCCAATCCTGGGCCTTTTGTAGCAAATGGGCACGATCACACTATTTGACATTTAGGCGTGGTGCGCAAGCTAATCTTATCTGTTGGTAATATGCTGCTGTTTAGATATAGCCTGGCCCTGGCATTATCATTGACCGTTTGTTCCACTGATGCTTTTGGCTTGTTTTCTGGCTTGTGCAGTCATTTTTTTTTTTTTTAAATCTGAAGTTATCTGTTCTCATATGCCTATTAAAAATTCTTGGCAGGGTAGCTTTTCCCCTACTCTGGGCCAAAAATAACATGATTAGATACTTAGGCCTGCAAATCTCACCAAGCCAAACTGAAATTTACAGATCAAATATTTCATCTCCCCCGTCCAAAATGAAATTGAATTTTGAAGCTTGGCAACACCTCGCTTTATTCTTTGGTGGCAGAATCCATTTATCTAACATGATCATCCTCCGCCCAAGATTATAAACCCAAAGCAGATGCTGACTTTTATTTGAGGCAAAAAAAATAAGACTATGATTAATATCCTGAATAAACTGATGAAAGAACGTATTTGGAAGAAGAAGAAAAAAAGCACAAATTAGTTTGAGCAAACTATGTTATGACAAGGTACAGGGGAGTCTTCCGTTAATTCTAGGAAAGAAAAATTTGTGAAAGTCGATATGTTTAACTATTGTTTTTTTTGTTTTTTTTTTACAAAAGGGAAAAGACACAGAACTGCCAATGACCTTGTTCCTGATAGAAAAATCTTACTCAGTCCAGGTATTTTAATTTATATGCTAGTGCACTTTGGGATGTGTAGTCCTCCTTCCATCAGACATTTGCACTACCAAAAGCACTTGAATTAATGTGTCAATGACCAGGACTGATCTCATTTTTCCTTTGGATCTTAGGTCATTTGATAATTCACAGGTCAATATTCAGCTGCCATGGTCAGTTTTTCATTTTGAAATACATATATTCAGTGTCTCTATCTGGATAGTGGCTGCTGCTGAATATAGTATGGTTAGCACCAGAGGTATCCGGATAGCGGCAATATGCAGTCTTCTGTCTGGATAACTTAGGACAGTCTTTTTGCTGGAGGAGTAGCCTAGTGGTTAGAGCAACAGCCTACTACTCAGGAGATCTGAGTTCAATTCCCACTGACACTCTGTTTCCTTGGGCAAGTCACTTAACCCTTGGAAGAAAAGGCCTGGCAATCTGCTTCTGGTCATACCTTGCCAAGAAACTCAGGGGCTGCTGGGTTAGCAGGAGTCAACTTTTTTTTTAGTGCCTTCAAGTCAATGCTATCTGGATAGTCTATATAGATAGTAATTGGATATTGCTGCTGTCTGGATAATTCCCACGACTGCCCATGCTCTCTGAAAACTGCTGGATAGACCTGGCTAGCAACACGTATCTGGATAGCAGCCGCCACAATCTGTTAAGTGTTCTTATTCTAAACTTCCTTGATACCCCCTAGGACAGTCAATAGGCAGTATATTAAGTGCCCATAAATAACTAAATGTCAGGCCCTTAGGATTTAGGTTTCTTGCTTTAGATCAATTTGTTTCGTACATCTTCATTTACAGAGTAGAAAGTGGTTCAGACATAGGATGTCCTGGATAGTTTCATGCCGAAAGGGTCGAGCTGAGCCTGTCCTGCTTGTACAGTACTGCGTGCATGGCAAAAAGGTTCACACCGTGGACTGTAAAAGGCTCTTCAAATATTACTTACAAAGAAGTGACTCCTTTAGAAAGATCACACAGCTTTCTGTGTCCTTTGTTCCTAAAAGACCTATATTCAGAAAACAGCTAAAAACCATCCTTTTCCAGGAATACTTCAACTCGAATCCCACCGAAAAACCCACAAACCCCTGATCTCACCCACAATGAACCTCTAACTCAAGCTACCCTAACCTGTCTATGTCCAACGTCTGTCCTATGTCCAAAGTCTGTCCTATGTCAAAATCATCAGTGTTGCCTCCCCGGTGACGGCCCTACTCTTGTACTTAATTCCCCCACCCCCTATGTAACACCGCTTTGACCCGTTGAAAAGCGGTATATAAATACAGCTAAATAAATAAAATAAATAAATAAAGACCTGGCATACCAGGCACAAGAAGAACTTCCGAAAACTGGTTAACTCCAACAGGAATTCTCATCAGATTAGAGCTACTGCAGTAACTGTGGCGCTCCCAAAATCTCCCCCCTATCTACACTCTGCAAAGCAGCTACATGGCCCTTGCTTCATACTTTTTCAGCACGTTATTGTTTGGGCCAATATTCGGCAAAGTGCAGCGCCTTTAGTCCTGCTGTACTGGCCAGTCTTGGAGCTGTGCACTAGAGTTCTGAGCTATGGGAGAGCAGTTTCGTCCCAGCGCCATCAGATAACACCCACTTATCAGTCTTCTGTCTACGGAAAACATGTGTTATAGATGAGCGACATTGTTTTTTTGTGCTGAAGTGGGCTCCAAAAATTTCCCAGCGGTATACAACACGGGTGCACGGTCACATCAGCATGTAAAGCATGTTTTACAGGCAAAAGAGGGCTGGTATAAAATTGTGCATGGAAATACATGCATAAAAGTACAGTTATAGGACCAATATTTAAGTTAGCAGGACCTGCTAACTAGATAAGCCCCAGTGAGCACAATATTCAGCAGCACTATCTGGATATCAGGTAGGCTGAGATACACAATTTTGTAAAAGTTTATTTCTGCAGATAAAGCACTGTTTTCCTCATGGAAATGAAGCACACATCCTCAGTGATCAAATCTCGCACCTACAGTTTCACCAGTAATGTGGGAAATTTGTTCTCCAACCAGATCTATCCACCAGCTCAGACTCTTCACCTGCTCCTGGTCACCAGCTAATTCTGTGTCTTGCACTTTCAGTCTTTGTTTATTAAAATTTGGTATACCGCCCTTTAAATGGGTTGGCAGAGCGGTTCACAGTAAAAACAGGAATAAAAGAATATGTGAAAGAACTCCAGATTTCAAGATAGGAAAGAGCCACAGTCATACCAGGGGAAAAACAAGAGGGTATTTGAGGTATTGAAATGCTTTACTCCGTAGCCCAATGCTAGAGTCTTGTTTTACCTGCTTTTGATTTTTCTTAATTGTATAAAGCTGTGAAATTTGGCATACCTTTGGACTGAAATTACTAAGAGACTTGCTTCCTTATATATATATATATATATATATATATATACACACACTAACATGATATCCTAATGAGGGCAGAGGAGCACCATTTAAAAGGAGCGCCATCCGGCGCACCCGCGCCTGAGGGCCTTGCTAGAGGGCCCTTTGGCGTGGCCCTTAGGTGTGGACCGCTAAAAGATCTCGCACGCTGAATGTAACCTACAGTCACAAAAAAGCCAGGACGACTCCCCCACCATGGATCTGAAGGAAACATCAACGGAGCACAACCACGGACAGCAAAAGAGGACAGTTTCTCCAAATGCTCTATTTCGTACATTGCACGACAGTCACGAATATCACTCCCGAGTCCAAAAAGAGGTAACTCAAGATGCTAGCAAACTCATGACACTAAGCAACCTACTGCTGAATATATTTACTCCCAAATTTGAACACCTTAGATATCTACAATTATTGTATAAGCACACTAGAAGTTACTTGCCGTGTTTTACCTTTGTGACAATTACTATGCAGACTAGTATTTGCCGCTGTAACCGTGCAATCATATACCTCTCTATGTCATTTTTACCTGTAGTCACGGTTATCTGTGCTACCTGCAATGTTAGATCATACTATCTGCTGAACTGCACGCTCTTCTACATCTAGAGCCAACAGCCAACTTAGAAACTGTTTAGTTATCACCCAGTCAGCAACGCCATACTGTATTTTAGTAGGTAGAGACCATTTTCCCACCAACTACACGCAACAGGGTAGATACCCAGAATGTCCCCCTCAAACATCACCATAGTTGCTCTATACCTCCTCTCCGGATGGTTCAGTAATGCCACAGCCTTATCCCCCAAACATAATCACATACCAACTCTTCAGAACCATAGAAGAAGATGGTCAAATGCTCCCTTCCACAAATCGGAAGAACCGCCCAGAACACCCCACGCCCACTTATTACACATCGCACTACAACATAATAAGAAACCAAAGCAAGAAGAAAAATCTCATCCCCAAAACTTGAGATGCGCTCTCATAAACGCCCGATCAATTCGCAAGAAATGGCCAGTGATCTCCGACGTGATATCTTGCTATGACCTTGACATACTCTTAATTACAGAGACATGGCTCTCCAATGACGATAATGTCCTACTTAACCAACTCTTACCTACTAATTGCACAATACACACATGCCACAGAACCAACAAAGGGGGTGGAGGAGTACTCGCCCTCACCAAATCGGACCTCCATTTCCAGCTGGTAAGCGCAGACAGCACAACAAACCTCCAGTCAATCACAATAACCAACAAGTTCTGCTCCATTAACCTCCTTTACAGAGCCCCATCAACCGATTCGGATGTCCTCTCCTCAATAATCGATCTGGCTTCCAACACTCAGAGTCCTTGCACACTCAGCTGGATTCTGGGAGACTTCAACTTACCTTCTCTACAAGAGGCGCAGGCATCATCCTTCCTTGAGGCCCTCAAGGATTTAGGATATAGCCAACTGGTAAATGAACCTACTCATGCGAAAGGAGGCATATTGGACTTGGTATTCGCCCCAACTCCTCTCAACTCAAACAAAGACCCTGGGTTGTCCATCCTCGCAGTTCCCTGGTCTGACCACAAGATGATTATATTCCAAATACAACTGCCCAGAACCACTCAGAACAAAGCCAGAAGTCCAAGCAGCACTACCAAGACACCACCAAGAAGGTTTCTAGCCATTGACAGGGATTGGATCCTGAGTAAAACTCGCCCACTCCTCGCCTCATCAACACTCGACCCTGATGTCTTGGTTTCTGAATGGAACAATAGCTTCAGTACTCATGCACTACGTACACCGTCCAATAAGCCTCCAAGTAAGCGACCCTCCGCAGCCTGGTACACCTCAGAGCTGCACACCTCACTCACTCTCCTGAGAAAGTTGGAAAGATGCTGGCGTCGATCACACTCCCCAGAAGACCAAAGGGCATATAACTCTCACCTTGCATGGCACCGCGAAACAGTAACCGAGAATTTAAGGCGATTCCACACTGACACTCTAAAATGATCACTGAACAAACCACATGACCTGTTCAGCCTTGTTAAAAATCTAACTAAGGAACCTGCTCCCGAACAAACAAATGAGATCCACCCTCAAGACTTTGTGGATTACCTGCAATCAAAGCTATGCCAAACCAACAAATCTCCAATTCCCACCATGGCCCTTGTCACAACCAATATAACACCCTTGTCCACCTTCACCACGCCATCCAAGGAACACATTGAAAACACCATTGCAACGATCAACACCACCACTGCCCAGTCTGACCCTTGCCCTGCCTTCTGGATAAAGGAGCTACGGTCTGACCTGAGCCCATTTATAGCCAGGCTCATGGACCGATCCTTCATGACAGGCATGTTCCCCCAATCTCTTAAGCACACATCTATTAGACCTTTGCTAAAAAATAGCAAGCTCGACACCCAGAAGGTAGACTCATATAGACCGATATCGAGCATACCACTTCTAGCCAAGATAATGGAGAAAGAAGTCCAAAGACAAATTCAAGAACACATTGACACCAGTTTGCCGCTGGACCACTGCCAACATGGATTTAGAGAATATCACGGTGTTGAAACACTCCTCACCACCCTCATCAATAACATAGCTGCTGAAATCGATAACATCCGTCATGGGTTTGTCCTCATTTTCTTGGACATAGCAGCTGCCTTTGATTCAGTAAGCCATGGGCTTCTCCTAGATCGCCTCAAGGAGAAGGATATCTGTGAAACAGCAATAGACTGATGCAAGTCTTACTTCTCGGACAGATGGCAGCACGTATGATCAGGGACCTCAACATCCGAACCATTCCACCAAAAACAAGGCATCCCACAAGGATCCTCCCTTTCTGCCCTGATGTTCAACATATACATGCAGCCCATCTGTAACCTTATCCAGTCCTACAGTGTTAACTGCTTGATATATGCAGACGATGTGCTACTTTATATGTCCTTCTTGAAAGAGAACCCAGACCTATCCCTTCTGACAGACTGCTTCAATGAGGTATCCAATTGGCTGCAATCCCAGAACCTCAGAATTCAGCACAAGAAAGCAGAGGTCCTATTCATCACGAGGAATCCAAACTTCACCACACCGCCTCACCTAAAAGTCAATGAGGCTGAACTACAGACCAAACCCACGATCCGGTACCTGGGAGTCACCTTGGACCAGCGCTTGGACATGAAAGCGCACATAAGCAATGTAGTTAGAGCAGTTTACCACAAGATCTGTACCCTCAGGCAGCTCTGTTTCTTGCTAGAACCAGATGACTTCCGGACAATTTACCAAGCGCTAATCATACCACAGTTTGACTACGCCAATTCAATTCTTCATGGTCTCCCTCAATCTACGTTGAACCCTCTACAGCTCGCGATGAACGCTGCAGCGAGAATACTACTTGGAGCCTCTAAGAAAGATCACATCACGCCCATCATGAAACACCTCCACTGGCTTTCCCATACATGCCAGACTCACATTCAAAACCCTACTGCTTACCTTCAAAGCTATCAAAGGCCTCGCCTCCGCATCACTAGCAGATCTTACCCAAATCACTCCCCCCAACAGGTCCAGAAGATCAGTAGCGATCAACACACTAATAGTCCCCTAAAGAAATAACCCAATGTACCCAGGCAACAGCAAACAGAGCCTTTAAATTCTGTGCACCTAGATGCTGGAACACCCTACCACCAAACATACGCGCAATCCCTGACCTGACCCAGTTTAGAAAGGCTGTAAAGCACCACCTATTCTGCAAGTACTACCAGGTAGACTAGCCCACACATTCGATTCCGTCCATACAAAACACCAATGAATATGACTAGCGAAATACCCCTTCCATGAAGAAAAATGTAAAACTGTTAAAAATGTAAAAATGTAAATAGTTTCCCAAGTTATCCAAGTTCTCATACCTGTTCATTGTAAACACAGTTCTGTAAAGGCATTGTGTATGTGTTATGTTCCATGTAAACCGCACTGATATTGAATAGCGCGGTATAGAAGAAATGTAAATAAATAAATAAATAAATAAATATCCTATGCATCATTTCACGTTCAAGTGCTGAAAGAAATTAGCAAGAGAAAACAAAGCCAGTCCTATTCTGGACGATTAGATTCTGAAAACATGGACCAGCTCTTACTGGTTCATCTCAGAAGACTTGCCACAGTGCCACGAGTTAGGGTCCCACTAAGCTCGCTTAACCAAGGAAATCAAAAGAGAAAGAAAGCAGTTTAAGAATTAATTTAAACCAATGAACCCGTTTAGCTTTTCCAAACCTTTGAATCAACTTTAAGCTTAACCATTAACATGGGGCCCATTTTAAATTCTAATGTATTTGGTGGTTTCATTGTAGCGCAACGATTAACCTTTACAAGGAATGATGTGACTCTGGATAGTACTCAGAACACCCCTCTGAGTCACTCATTCATTCTCTCTCTTCTGGTTAACTCTCTGAATCATTCATCCCCTCCCCTTTTACCTCCATTCCCTTTTAGGTTCTTCTGTTCCTCTCCACTAATGTTGACTGTCAGTTTTTGTGCATGTATTTAAAGTTTTATTGAGCAACAAAAAAAAAATTGAAGACCATCATGAAAAAGGAACATAATACAAAAATCACTTTTAGCATTCCTTTGTACTGAGTTTGTTATAAAAGGAAATTATATCACAAATAATCCCTGATCAGAGCATAGTTAGGCAGTTTAGGGCTACGGGCAGATAAACATATTCATTCTTCTTCCACCATGATTTCCCCTCCTTTCTCCTCCTACTCTTTTTGAAAACTGTTTATTTAACAAGGCAGGTGTTACACTCCAGCTATAAAAGTAATACAAAGAAAGAAGGAATAAAATCAAAGCCCCAGTAAACCATCTAGCAAGTAGAAACAACTACAGCAAAGGCAGCCGGCCATCAATCAAGTAGAAAGAGGATGAGGAGACCATTGCCAGAATTTATACTAGATATCATTGTAGGCGTCAATCCTGCCCTCACAAAGAATGTGATAGCTTCTCCATCTGGGCAATCTCAAGTACCTGTTTCAGCCAGTAAGCAACTGGAGGGACATCTTTCTGAAAAGTGGCAATAGTAAATCAGACAGCATGAAGTAACTGCTCTACCAAAGCCTGGTCAGATGGGGAATGAACCACATCTCGTCAATAACCTACCAAGCAAAGCTAAGCCCACAGGTGCTGTCCCAAAATCTCCCTACCACCTTTCTCACCTGCTCCAAAAATAGAGCAACGCAAGGACAAATCCAGCATCTGTGGGAAAACACTGCAGGGAGACCACATCTCCTCCAGAACTTGCCAAATGGGGCACCCATGTGTTTAACATAAAAGAGGGGATAGCGATAGGTATGATGTAACAGCCACACCATCATTTCCACCCACTGGGAGCACATGGAAACTGAATGAGCGGATTGCCAAATAACACCCCAATCAGAATCATCTAAAACTTCCTGTAAACCTGCATTCCAGCGCTCGATAAGAGCTGTAAATTCAGAGGCAGAGACTCAGTGTTCATAATCAATTTAATTAATTTAATTAACAGATTTTTTTATATACTGCTCCTTCCATAGATCAGATGCGGTTTACATGGAACAACAGTAAACAGGGAGAGCTGTTTTTACATATAACAAATTGGAACTTACATTTAACAATTAACAAATAGTGAACTATGTACAAAGGAACAGAATTAAACTATATACAGAGTTATTTGTTATTCATTTGTCATCAATACATTGTTTTAGGGCTTCAGTACTTCATTCCTTTTCTGGAAAAATATATTAGCTGGAATAGGATTATCCTTTATCTAGCTGAGAGGTGAGAGGTGAGTTCGTCACGGCTCCATAGTGCATTGTAAATAAGTGTGTTTTAAGTTTTTTCCTAAACTCCATGATTTCAGGTAAGGATCTTAATTCTGATGGGATTGTGTTCCACAAAATGGGGGCTGCATGGGAGAAGGCTTTCTTGTTTGTGGATTTTTTGGCCCTTATGAATTCTTTTGGAGTTGTTAATTTGTTTAACTGGTCTCTCCTTTGAAGATTATGAGTATGATATAAATAAGAAATCCATTTCCTGCCACTGTCAATAGCACAGAGGTACGTTTCCAAAGGAGTAGGAGGACAACAGCTCCATCCTCTCCAGAACAGTTGATCCACAGTCTCATGCACTTGCAAGAACAAACAAAGGGTACTGGAATAAAAAATGAACTCCTTCCTCAGGTTGGCAAAATCATTCTACACTTCAGCACCCATTTGCCAAAGTAAGCAGAGACCTTGGGTGTCCCATTGACTCCTGTCGGGGTAAAAAATACAGCATGACAACTTAGGGTTCTTGTTGAGATGCACTAATAGAGACAGCACCTTTCCAGGGATCTGCAGAAATTTGCAGACCTGACAGTAACAAAGTTCCATTGGAAAGTTCACCATCCCACTAGAGTTTTTTGGTCCAAAGCAAGTAGGAGAGGGAGAGACAGGCCCTTTTTCTGGGCTTTCTCCAACCAAAACCACCTAGGATCATAAATACCACCCTGGAGCCAATGGTGATCCCCCTAATCTCCTGTTCATCCCTTATGTGTTTCCTTACCATTCCCCTTGACATATTCTAGTCCCCAGTTGTTGTATCATCTGTCTTGATTAGATTCTAAGTTCTGATGAGCAGGGACTGTTAAGCTGCGTACACCATGTAGTGCTACATGAATGATAAGTAGTAGAAGTACTGTAGCAGTAGTAGTAATGCTTAGCCCCCACCAACTGCAGCTCCCAGCAGTATATTTAGAGATTCGGTAAACCCATACCTCCATCTCCCTTGAGTCAACACAAAAGAGAAAAAGCAAACCTAGAACTCAGATTATGCCAAACAAAACTAGAAAGTTGACCTTCAGCCTCCGAAAGACCTCTCCCAAAATCATGCAAGGTCAATGCTGGAAGAGATATAACAAATGAAGAAGAATGTTGATTTTAATAAGGTTGTTTTTGCTTCCCCAAGAGATAGGCAAATCCATCAGAGATTGTAAATTGTGATTAATTTTAAGAAGCAAAGGCTTTTATATAGGTCGTGCAGACAGGGAAGGATCATGTTGCTAAAATATGTAAAGCCAGGGACCTGCCAAAAAAAATGTAGAAGACAAGGCAGATTCTGCTGAAAGACCAAATCATTTCTACCTCTGCTCTGATCACCTGTCTTCTTTCTCACTCTTTACCCTTCCTCCCCCCCCCCCAATCTAGACGCTAGAAACGTAGTGCTTTTTTCATCTTAGCAAACCCATACTTACGTTTTAGTTATGTCTCCGCTGTCGGAAAGCTTTAGGCCATGGGCAGCTGCCCCTCTCGCCTACCCCTAATTACAACCCTGTCCCTTCTCCCTTTTCAGCACTGACCAATGAGATCCCTTTTAGCAGAAAAAAAGCATAACAAAAATTGTCTGGACACACAAGAAATGTAGTAAAACTAATACAGTGTTTTGAGAAACGGCCAGGTTATGTGTAAAGAAGTCTGTAACATCGTTTGCACTGCTTAATGGTTACATTTATTGGGCTATTATGCATTTTTGATGTACGAGTACTTATTGTTTATTACTGTTTATTATTTTGTTATTTTGTTTATTATTTTTGTTTATTATTTTTGTTTATTATTATTATTATTGTTATTATTATTATTGTTAATATTTTGTTTGTTATTGTTATTATTATTTTGATGTACTATTGTTTATTATTGTTGTATTGTGTTATCTTGATTGCATTTTTTTAGATTGTAAACTGCTTTGGGTCGCCTTTATAGAGAGGAAGGCAGTATGAAAGTCTAAAATAGAAATAGAAAATTATATTCAGAATCCTTACAGCTTTCAGTGTCACTATATTCAATCCCTACATGCAACAAGCCTTTTATCTTGGAAGGTAATCATTCATGTGGTTTAAAATCAAACTCTTTAGCCCATAACACACTTACAGTCATCATCTCTCACAACGACAACTGTCTGACCTCAGGATGATTGTGAAGTTTAAAGCTGGCAATCATACTGTATAATAGTGAACAGAAAACCAATGCAACACTAAAGGTGGCAATAAAAGGGGCAACAGATAAATATGTAAGAAAAGTAAATAAAAACAAGAGGAGAAGGAAACCTATTTGGTTTTCCAAAGAGGTGGCTGCTCAAATAAAAGCAAAAACCACAGCTTTCGCAAAATTCAAAAGCTTGCAAACAGAAGAACACAGAAATGAATGCAGGATCAAGATCAAAGAGTCTAAAAGAGAAATAAGGATAGCAAAATCAAAGGCAGAGGAAAAGATGGCTAAAGATGTTAAAGGTGGCGGCAAAACTTTCTTCAGGTATAGTCGGGAAAGGAAGAAGATCAGAGTTGGAATTGCAGGACTCAGAAGTGCTGGGAAAGGACTCGTGGAAAGTGACACTGAAAAAGCGAAATCGCTAAACAAATACTTCTGCTTTGTTTTTACTAAAGAAGATCCTGGAGATGGACCAGCTGTGACTCCCAAATATAAAAATGGGAATGAAGTAGATACCACACCATTCACAGAAGACGAGGTGTTAGAACAACTTGCTAAACTGAAAGGGGACAAAGTCATGGGACCGGATGGAATACATCCCAGGATACTGAAAGAGCTCAGAGAGGTTCTTGCAGGACCGTTAAAGGATGTCTTCAACAGATCCTTGGAAACAGGAGTGGTTCCTCAGGACTGGAGAATGGCTGATGTTGTACCTCTACACAAAAGTGGTGACAGGGAAGAAGGGTCAAACTACAGGCCCGTGAGCCTTACCTCGGTGGCGGGAAAAATAATGGAGACGCTCCTGAAAGAGAGAATAGTGAACTTTCTCAAAACCAACAGGTTGCAAGATCTGAGGCAACATGGTTTTACCGAAAGATGGTCTTGCCAAACAAATCTGATTGAGTTCTTTGACTGGGTGACCAAGGAACTAGATCAGGGGCATGCAATGGATGTCATCTACTTGGATTTCAGCAAAGCCTTTGATACTGTTCCTCATAGGAGGCTTGTCAATAAACTCAGTAGCTTGGGATGGGTCCCAAGATGGTAAACTGGATTAGAAATTGGTTGACTGACAGACAACAGAAGGTGATGGTACATGGAACTCACTCGGATGAGAGGAAGGTGATTAGCGGGGTGCCCCAGGGTTCGGTCCTGGGCCCGGTACTGTTCAATATATTTGTGAGTGATATTGCTGGAGGACTGAATGGAAAAGTCTGTCTTTTTGCAGATGACACAAAAATTTGCAACAGAGTGGACTCCCCCGGGGGAGTGGTTAACATGAGGAAAGATCTACAAAAGCTGGAAGACTGGTCTAATGCTTGGCAACTAGGATTTAATGCGAAAAAGTGCAGTGTCATGCACTTGGGTAGCAGAAATCCAAGGGAAATGTACACCATAGGGGGTGAGAGGTTGGTATGCATGGTTCAGGAGAAAGACCTTGGTGTGATTATCTCTGATGATTTCAAGGTGGCAAAACAGTGCGACAAGACGGTGGCAAAAGCCAGGAGGATGTTGGGCTGCATACAAAGAGGGATTACCAGCAGAAAGGAAGAGGTACTTATGCCACTGTAGAAGTCACTGGTGAGGCCTCACTTGGAATACTGTATTCAGTTTTGGAGGCCATATCTTGAAAAAGATGTAAAAAGACTGGAAACTGTTCAGAGAAAGGCGACCAAAATGATTTGGAGCCTGCATCAGAAGCCTTATGAGAAGATACTTGAAGACCTAAATATGTACACTTTGGAGGAGAGGAGGGACAGGGGAGATATGATTCAGACCTTTAAATACTTAAAGAGAAATGATGAACAAACAAACCTCTTCCAAAGACGGGGAAGCTGTAAAACTAGAGAGCATAACATGAAGCTGCAAGGTGGTAAATTGAAAGGCAATTTTAGGAAATATTTCTTCACTGAAAGGGTGGTGGATGCTTGGAATGCCCTCTCGATGGAAGTGGTGGGGCAAACACAATGACGGAATTCAAAACGATGGTACCATCTAACTTCTGAACCATCTAACCTCTCAACAAATAGGGGTGTCCTACATGGAGTGGTGGGTTCACCCCTAAACAAAGACATGGGGAGGGGTGGCCTGCACAGAGCGACAGATGCACCTACTCTTGCCATCTTGCTGGGCAGACTAGATGGACCATGCTGGTCTTTATCTGCCGTCACTTACTATGTTACTATGTATGTTACAGTCGAATAAGGCCCTGGATATGTTTTTTCTGCTGTGGCAGCACCCATCTGCTCTTTTTGGATTTCAGCCAAATTGGTACTGGCATTTATTGGACTATGTACCATGAGTCTTCATATGCAACTATCTGGAGGATGAGGGGCCCCTTGTATTTATCTATTCTCCCAACTCACACCTGCCATTGCAGCTCCCTCAGGAATCTAGTGTCTGTGCATCCTAATACTGGCCAATAAATGTCCCTGTTGAGTAGGGATGGTTAGGATTCCTTCATCATAAGGGGCCATGAACAGTGCATTTATAGCATTCCCAATCTTGGCGGGTCCAAGGAGCAGAATCCTTGCCTGGGAAATGAACTCATGTTCACTGATGACCATTAGCTTGGCCCAGAATCCTGAAAATGTAGCAAGAAAGCATTATAATTTTCCCTTAGCATAGGCTACTTATACCTTTTTCTGTTTGCAAATACATCACTTCAGTATATTTTGCCATCTCAGCAAGGCTGCTGCTGTAAACTAGTTTACCATTTTAAGGCCTTAGGGAAATCTTTCCTAAATTTTGATTTAGGCAGAACAAACCCACCATGCTAATTAAGAATGTTGAATCTGATTCCGGTGCCATTAATATATCAGTGCATTGTATGAAAGAAGAGGGCGGCACATAGTACGAAGAGCTATGATTCATAGTCATCTCACTCACAATTCAATGTTACCTAATGACAGAATGTGTTCGACTTTCATTTCCAGTATGAAAATCAAGTTTCACCTCTAATAAACCATTTTTAAGAAATACATGTCTGAGTTTATTGTGGCGTGGGTTGTACAGTATGTGGAAAGAATGAGTGTAGATTTGGATTCGTTTTATGATAAACTTCAGAAGACAGAATAATCCTTTCACTGTGAACTAATTCACAGGGTTCTTGAGTCAGATGTCGGACGACAATTTGACTGAACGATTTTAAAGTACAGAATGCTCAAAAATGGGTGAATAGACTAAGGAATCTATTTAGCAGAGTGCATGAAACACACACATTAATGCACTAATTTAATGTGCTTATTAGCAATTAAACTAACATATGATTCAGTGTTGGGTGTGAAGCCTATGGAGTGTTAGAGGTGAAGTTAATTTTTTGCATTAGTGGCCACATTTATATGTACAGACACACTGGTGCAGAATGCATTAATAAAATAAGTGAGTGATTGGTAGGTCTGTGCCTAAGAGGGCTAATAACCTAAATGGTTCAATATTCAAATCTTTAGGTGGCAGCTCTACAAATATCGGCAGTGACTGTTGACATAAAACCAGACAACCAAGGGGGCATTTCTGGGTGGAACGTGGACATGGCCAAGGTTTACATAGACAATGTTGATATTCAGAGCTGCTGTAAGCAGCCAACTGAGGACATATATCTGTACATAATTAGGACAACCTTTTTGGCAGTTTGGCATGCTGAGCTCAGACTATCTGAGTTTAACTGCAGTGGACCTGTCCACAGCCACACCAGCAGTCTGACCATTGCCCCTGCTGTATAAGCAGCCATCCCGTCCAAACATGTGGTAGCCAGGAGAGGAGATGGTTGCTCCAAAGGAGGAGGCAGAGGGGACAGCTCCAGGCTTGCAGCTGCTACTGTGATCACTGGGTCTATAGGCCCAGGGTCAGTTTCCTACAGCTCACAGAGGAGGAGGTGTTTCCGAGATACCGTCTGATTAAGGCCACCATTGCAGATTTTTGTGAACTGTTGAGAACTAACCTCAAGGCCCCAACTCAAAGAAACCATGCCCCGCCAGGGCATGTCAAAGTCACCATGATCTTGGCATTCCTTGCAAATGGAAACTTACAGCATGTTGTTGGGGTCAGTACAGTCATCACCAAATCTGCCACCTCTCATTGTATTGAGACCTTCATGAAAGCCTGTCTAAGAAGAATGCATGATTTCATCAACTTCCCACACAGCCAGGACCAAAGGGAACAGACCATGAGAGCACTGGCAATTCAAATGCAAGGCATTGATAAGGCAGGCAAAGAGAGAATTTGAGAAGAAGCTTGCTGCGGAAGCAAAAACGCGAAATAAAGACCTTTTCAAGTACATTCGTAGCATAAAACCTGTGAGAGAGTCAGTTGGTCCATTAGATGATAAAGGGGTTAAAGGAGCACTAAGAGGCGACAAGGCGATAGCGGAGAGACTGAATGAATTCTTTGCTTCGGTCTTTACTGAGGAAGATGTAGGGATGTTACCCATGACTGAAGTGGTATTTAAAGGTGCGGAAGAATTGAAGGAATATCGATACATCGGGAAGATGTCTTACAACTATTAGATAAACTGAAGAGTAGCAAATCACCTGAGCTGGATGGTATACATCCAAGGGTGTTGAAAGAACTGAAATATGAGATTGCAGACCTGCTATCAGTAATCTGTGAACTATCATTAAAATCATCTCTAATACCTGAAGATTGGAGGATCGCCAATGTAACACCAATTTTTAAAAAGGGTTCCAGGGGTGATCCGGGAAACTACAGACCGGTGAGCCTGACGTCAGTACCGGGAAAAATGGTAGAAACCATCATAAAGAATAAAATTACTCAGCATGTAGATAGTGTGATAAGGAAGCTTATCATAGCTCAGGAAGGAGCTATAGAAAAGGTGAAGTGACTCTGAACAAGCAACCTGTCAGTTCTGGTAGAAATAAGAAAACAGAATTTTCCCATAAAAGACTACCAGTCCCAGAATGCACCAGGTTTCCAACAGCCATTAGAGGAGCTGAAGTGGGGAAACGTGTGTTCAATCAGGAGGGCTATGAGGTAATCCCTAAGCACTCATCTCAAAGGGCAGGGCCTGATTCAGCACAGCTGCGCTGTGTTAGGGAGGAGCACTCATCAAGGCAGAATAAGAGTAGAGTTTATTCTACAGATGACCATCTTCATGATCACCTTGGATATCCAGAGAATTGTCCTCAGTATCCTGAGAATCAGCTGGAGTTTGATCATCAGTTTCATCTGAAGGATCATCAGAAGCAGAAGCCAAACCGGACGGACAGAGAGGGAAGGAGACCCTTTGGAAGAAGGAAGAGAAAAGCCTTTGAGAGGTCTAGAAGAGTCCAAAGCAGTACGTATACTGGGAGGTATTCCAAGGGCCAGCATACACCATTGGACTGGGGAAAGCCAGAGGAATGGTGCTGCAGAGCTAGGAATCACCAGAGGCTACCTGTGAGGGAGACGGCTGCACGTGGAAGGGACCCTAAGACCTGTGCCAGAAGGTATGTGAAGAGAGATCCAGTGTCCAGGGATCTGGATTGGAAGGCTGGACATAAGAACTGGACTACATACTGGCCAGGCTATATAGAGAGGAACTCTAGCAGCAATGGAAGCTCAGGTATGAACACTGATCTATGCCCTAGCTATAACCTTGAAAGACAGCAGGGAAACAAGTATTCTCCTGAAAATGCTCTATTGAGAGATTCATCTGTGCCAATCCATGATATTGAACCCATGCTTGTTGAACAAGGGGGAATAATAGCAGATGAGGATCCTGTTTATATGGACTGCTCTCTATCTAAACTCCGTTGGTAACTTTCTGTTATAAAGTACAGCAACCATCACAAAGAAATACAAATTTGTTCTTTAATCAACTCAGAAAAGCTCCTGAAGCAGGATTTGACCCACACAGTGGAAGGCAAGCCAGCTAAGGGGTTTCAGCTGGTGACTGCTAGCAATTAAGCCTTACCTAATTGCTTGTGAGCTAGGAGAGAATCATTTCTGAATCTGTGTGGGAAGTAATCAGAAGTTAATCTAAAAAGAACAGTTTGTTTCTTGCTTTGTGGCTTTTCATTTGTTGTTTTCCTGATTTTGACTTTGTTTTTCCAAGTTAACACTGAAAGCAAGTAACCTAATTTATGTGCTACCAAGCATATCTGTGTTGGGAGAAATAACCCCATAAATAAATATCTTATTGGCTTTACCCAAGAGCACAACTAAATTATTGTCAGCAGCTGTGTCTGGTGTGAATGAACTACATTGCCCACAATACCTTGCAAATCATATAGAGATATTCACTTGCAAAGACTGTGAAGATTCTCACCCAGGCAGCCGTCTGACAAATGGCGTAGTTTTTCGGATTGCTTTTGCACAAAAGGGGATTTACTTGCTGAGGATTACAACTACAGTTCAAGTTTAAAGCTGGAAAAAAAGATTTTCCCTCAACTACACTTTGGAGGAGAAGGAGTTGTTCCAGGAAGCTGTCCCAGGAGGAAAAGACCCTGTGCAGAGCTGGATTCATCACTAGCACAAGGTAATAAGTACCTGGGCATGTCTAGTGGTGGATGGGAGTAAGCACAGGGGTAATTGAAAAAAAAAAAAGAGTGTAGAAAAAAACATCTGTTTGGAAAGTGGTGCACTGTGGTTTTTTTTTCTTTGTATTTTCTTACATGGTTCAAGATGGATTCAAAGGAACTAGCTCAGTGGATGGCAGCCCAGTTCAGCAGGCAGCAGGAGCTAGCACAGCAGGCTCAGGACACTGCTATGAGAGCCTTAATGGACCAGCAGAAGCCAGTGCTTGATCTGGTGCAAGCCCTAGTTCAGCTGCAGAATCAAAGTGGAACAGATGCAAGACCAGCAGTGAATACTGGTACACCACATGTGGACAGTGTGGGACTCAATCAAGGGATTGGGGCATTTAGTTTTGGGAAGCTAACTCCAGATGATAATGTTGATGATTTTCTAGAGTCTTTTGAAAGAGTGGCACAAGCTTTAGCATGGCCAGAGACCCAGTGGGCAGTAAGGCTGGCAGCCTCATTAACTGGAGAGGCGCTTGCAGCTTATAGAGCAATGCCAGCAGCCCAGGCGTTGAATTATAAGGATGTAAAGGCTGCTATTAGAGATCGCCTAGGGTTGTCTATTTCAGAGTATAGGCGAATGTTTAGAGCTACTACATTGAAAGTGGGTGAAACACCCAGGGCTCTGAGTCAGAGAATCAGAGGTTTAGCTGTAAAATGGTTGGAGCCTGAGCAAAAGACGGTAGAAATGTTATTAGATATTATAATGCTTGAACAATTTATGTCTGGGGTGCCTAAAGATTTGCACACTTTCCTTATACAGCAAAATTGCCAAAATCTTGGAGAGGCAACCATGCTAGCAGAGAGATTCTTGGGAGCCACGCAGGCTTGCCATAGAATGGGTGGCCCTCTGAAGATTGGTGTTGAAGCAAGATGTGCTGTATCAGAAAAGAAAATAATTAAAAATGTTTCTGATAATGAATGTACTGTATCAAACCAGATGACACAGTGGAATAGAGAAAAATGTTTCAAGTGTGGAAAATGGGGACACTTAGAAAAAGGATGCCAGTCACACACTAGCTTAATGGGTGTGGAGTTAGAACAGCCCAAGGAAGGATTTCTTTTGATGGTTGATGTGCAAGGAATTACCATTAATGCTTTGTTAGACTCTGGGGCATACCATGTTAAAACCCAATCAGCTGCCATGTCTAACGGCATAAAAACCACCGTTCTAAGGGCGCGCCCGCGCCTGAGGGCCTCGCCAGAGGGCCCTTTGGCGTGGCCCTTAGGCGTTGGTCCGTGGCGTCTGTTTTTGGAGTTTCGCTGATGACATATTCTGGGTTGTTGTGTCCATATATCATGGTAACGTTACTGTTCTGTGTTCTTCTCTCTCTTATCTGTCTGACTATCTCTGTCCCCTATTCTGTCCTATCAAATAAATGGCGTTCTTTTCTTATTTCCTTGAATGATATATTATTGTAAACCGCTCTAATGCCTTTTGGCCTGAGCGGTATATCAAATTTAAATAAACATAAACATAAACCCACGGCCCAGTGTGCAGCAGCGGCCAAGAGAGCAAATAGAATGCTAGGTATGATAAGGAAAGGAATGGAAAATAAAACAAAAGATATTATAATGCCTCTATATCGTTCCATGGTGAGACCGCACCTTGAATATTGTGTGCAAGTCTGGTCGCCGTATCTTAAAAAGGATATAGCGATTTTAGAAAAGGTACAGAGAAGAGCCACCAAAATGGTAAAGGGGATGGAAGGATACTCCTATGAAGAAAGGCTAAAAAGGTTAGGGCTCTTTAACCTGGAAAAGAGACGGCTAAGGGGAGATATGATAGAAGTCTATAAATTAATGAACGGAGTGGAACGGGTAAACGTAGATTGATTGTTTACCTTATCAGAATATAGAAAGACTAGGGGACATGCAATGAAGCTACAGGGTAAACTATTTAAGACTAATAAAAGAAAATATTTTTTCACTCAACGTGTAATCAAACTCTGGAATTTGTTACCGGAGGATGTAGTTAAGGCTGTTAGTGTAGCTGGGTTTAAAAAAGGTTTGGACAAATTCCTGGAGGAAAGGTCCATAAACCATTATTAAGAAGTGACCGAAGATATCAATGCTTGACTCAGTACAAGCATTGTGGAACTTGTGTCTCTTGGGGAAACTGCTAGGTACATATGACCTAGATTGGCCACTGTTGGAAACAGAATACTGGGCTTGATGGACCTTGGTCTGACCCAGTATGGCATATCTTATGTTCTTATGTTCGTAGACCTCCATGAAATTGCGGACTTCCCCTCTGTTTTGGAGTACATAGGCCATACATACATGGCTCTTAAGACCGATGGCCAGGATGAAGGAGTATACAGGAACTGGTGGAATTACTACTCTGTGACAATACGGATTGTCTGCAATGCCCAACTTCTTATCACTAATGTGTGTGCAAAGGTATCCAGGAGCCTGCCATGATGGATATGTGCTCTTGCAGTTTAGGCTTGGAAAGCCAGTTCCATGGGCCAACTGGGAGATGCCTGACTACTAAGTAATTTTATCTAAAAGAATCCAGAACCAGGTCACCCCCAACAAACTTGATCCAGGAAAAAGGTGAACCTCCCAAAATTCAGGCAATTAAAGTGCAAATATATTATGTGTCAGATGTGCTGTCGATAGAGAAAATCTATTCTCCAGAAACAGAAACTCCTTTTAATTACTTTTTTTATTCAAGGAACACTTTATAAAAATCACTTATCTTATGATGCGCATTGAAGAGCATACAGTCTACAATTCTCTCACTTTTGATATGCGTCACGTTTTGAGCTACAGTCAGCCCGGCTTCAGGTGTTAGGACGACTCTTGCTCTCAAGCAGTCAAAGCACTTATGAATAGAGTTAAAATCTGATTAAATACATGGCATCTGATGTCACCAAGCAGTAGTAAACCTTGAATTAACCACTGAACATAGGCGAGAGACCATCAAAAGGAAACCATCAAATGCACTTGGTTCAATCAAAAGAGACTGGGCCAATCCAATTCCAAGTTGAAACTTGATGGAGACACAGTGTGCAATTTAAAGATCCAGCGCTGCTCAGCCCATTAAAGTCTGAAAGTGTGAACGTCTTCCCGGGATCAATAGGGATATGATCAATAATTTGCCACTTTAGATCACAGAATTGATGTTTGTGATGTAAACAATGCTTTACTACCGGAGTTGAAGTGTGTAACCGGGAAGCATGCTCCCCCAGGCGTGTTTTCATCAGTTTAGTGGTGCGCCCTATATATAGAAGGTTGCATGGACAAATTATAAGGCACACCACATAAATAGATGAATAGGTTGTGTGCCATAGGGACTTCAATATAGTTCCAGATCTCGGGTCACACCAAGTTGGACCCTCCCATGTAGTTCCACCAAAACGGCAACTGCTGCAAGCAAAATGACCAGGGTTGTCCTGCTGAAAAGGGGGATGATCCATCTTAGTGTTAGAATGGACCTCTCTATCCTGGATGTTAGGTGATCAACAAGGGCTTGTATTGTCTGTCTTAACTAGATTGTAAGTTCTTCAAGCAGGGACTGTCTTTTTATGTGTTTATACTGCCCTGTATACGCCTTGTAATGCTTTATAAATGATAAATAGTAATAGTAGACCTCTGTGACCTTAACAGGCTCAGTATTCTTTAGGCACTTACATTAATGGAGTTGACTGTCAGCTCGCTCCTCAACCCTGCACTGCATGTACATGCCAGAGGCACATATACCAGCATTACATGCATGCATCCCTCCTGCCTATTGAGGCAATCCCAATAGTATTATGCAAGTAGAGAGTGCCTACATCTTTCCCTTTGGCCCTGTGCCTTGCTATTACATAGCTGTGAGTATATCAAACTATTGCCAGCGTATGGTTATGCTTGGGGAGCCCTCAGACAGGGTAAACAGAATGTGCCCCTGACCATCAATGCACAACTCTCCAGACATCAGAGATTGGTTGAATCTCCTCCATTGGACAAAGTACATGAGGTGTCTGAGTTGGCCTGAGTTAGACGGTACTCCATTACCTGCTATGCCCCTACTTGAGAACTGGCTGTGTGTGTTAGGAGCCTTTATGGCACTTATTATCAGTTTGGGTGGGCATGTGAATGGGGGCTCCCTTATGTTGCCAGGACTACTCACTGCTTGCTGGATTTTTCCCTCTGGTACACCTACATTTGTACTACACCTATTCCCTGTGCCTTATGTGCTAGGGCCTTTCCCATATGCCCTACAGGTATCTCTCTCCCTACCACTGGTGATGTACATACTGCCATTAAATGATGACAGGGGTTCATTGTGGTGCTTTTTCTTTCTGATCTTATTTTTTATGTAAAGCCATATTTGCATTGTTGTCCATTGTAAACTGCATAGACTATTAGATATGTGGTAGATAAGACTAGCTAAATAAATAACAACCATTTGGAGAACAACTGGCAATAGGCTACGTATATGTACTGTAGATCACCAGAGTGACAGCTGTTCATTAACAGCCGGGGGGTGTTCACACACTGCAAATGTCTGTATAGCCACATTACTTAAGACCTTCTTATTTATGGAATACTATGACCAAGCAGCCTAAGAACTCCATTAACCATGCATGAATGTACAGATAAGCACAACCATGCATCAATGTAATGATAAGCTCTACCACTTTATCTCTTTGTAAGTTATATATGGAGTGGAGGAGTGGCCTAGTGGTTGGGGCACGGTATATAAGAGAATGTAAAATAAAATAAAATAAAAATATATATATATCATCCCTTATTCAATGTAAACCCATTTCGTGTAACCCACCACTTTGATTGAAGGAAAAAGTGGTATACAGTATACAAATCTGGACAAATAAATAAATAAATTATTATGTTGTTTAAAGCCAGGAGAGGATGGAGCTGCTATCAACATTCCTGCACACTATACGTTATGAAGTGGCAGCCATACCCAATGCCCAAGAAGACGACTACGGTTTAACTCAAAATAGTTTCTGTATTTGTCAATATAAAAACAGCAGAACATAAAAAAGCATTACAAACATACAACTGTCAGTCACACCAAAGGCTGTCTGAATCACACAGGAAATTGTTAAGAAATTACCTTAGAAGCACTGCTATAAATAGGTAAACCAGAGCTCTGTGATTCTCAGTCTTGAAGGACTACCAAAAGGGACTGCTACTGCCGGAAAGAAATCTTCACTTGTAAGTATCTACCTGCTGGGAAATTCTCTAAATCTTGAGAAAAAGAGAATTCTTCGGGTTAAAGCTGATAAATCTGTGTATTTTAGAATTCTGTGTTTTTGTAAAGTCACTCAGGGCTTAGTACCATCAGAGAGCTTTTCATTTAAATCAAAATCAGAGCATAGCTTAGCATAGAAGGTAGAATAGGGTAAATATTCTTTGAGTAGAAAGAAAGAAATTGTTTCTAGAGACCTTTACAAAGAGATCTTCCAGTTAGGAGGCAAAAGACCTATGAAATTGTTTTAAACAGGTGTTAAAGCCAAGTGACAGATCAAAGAGGCAATTTGAAAAGCTCTCTCTGTTAAACAAAGGGCTTTGTGAATCATCTAGGACAAACATATCCAACTTTGAACAGGTCGTGATCTACTTTTTCTGGCAATCTACCACCATGAAAATTAAGTTTAAAATTAGTTTCAAATTATATTTTAACCCAATAAAGTTGGAGGATTCTCCCCCCCCCCCCCATTTTTAATGAATCTTCTGTCATTTACTTGGACAT
The DNA here is from genome assembly GCA_033557465.1 of Ichthyophis bannanicus. Taxonomy (NCBI): domain Eukaryota; kingdom Metazoa; phylum Chordata; class Amphibia; order Gymnophiona; family Ichthyophiidae; genus Ichthyophis; species Ichthyophis bannanicus. Next base: position 170,287,952 of record CM066032.1, on the reverse strand, counting down.
GATCAGCTGTTAAGCAAATTAAGCAAAAACAAAACAGAGAGACGAAGATCCAGTAAGAACTGCGAGGGGAAATGGAAAGTACATTTTCTCTTAAAGTTTTATTAAGTAATAACTGTCTTTAACTGTCTTAATAACTTTCTTTAACTTTTATTGAGTAATTTGTATTAAATTTAGGTCGAGTATTGATCCAGGCTGATCTTGCACAATCTTTAATATTTCGCTCTTGCTCATTAGTGAGACGTCTGAGCCTGCATTTCATCCACCAGCTTTTTGAAGTTGGGTGAATATTGCATGAGGGCCAGTCTCAGGGAATCCTGGACTGACACAGTACAAGCATTGCGGAACCTGTGTCTTTTGGAGAAACTGCTAGGTACGTATGACCTAGATTGGCAACTGTTGGAAATAGGATACTGGGTTTGATGGACCTTGGTCTGACCCAGTATGGCATATCTTATGTTCTTATGTGTCATGTTGGAACATTGTGTACTCTTTGTTATTTTCAGATGGGAAAACGCAGATTCACACAAATAAGTTGAACCGAAACAGGAGTGTACAGCTTCACTGCATCTTCTCAAGTTGGGAAATTTGTCTCTAAGACTAGTTTTCAAAACGATTCTTGCTCAGCCCAGGTCTTGATAAAAATGTCATTTTTAAGGGTTAATATTTCGTTTTCAAGAGATGGCTTGTTCAATGAGTAATTTTTACTGATAGCAGCTGTAGTTTCTTTAATGTCCACATCTACTTAGAATGGGTATGACAAGTACTCCACAACTGTTCCAATTTTTTGGAAGTCACAGACTATTTTTGAATTCCTGGATAACAGAACTGATTTCTGTCACATACTTCTCATTCTGAAAAACAAAATTTGGATATTGTCCCAGATGATCCTGCATATTAGGAAAATGAACAAAAGTGTTGTTTGCAAGGTCAGACATCATTAGCTCAAATTTGTTCTTGTAGGATGAAACTGTACTCATCATCTCGCCAATGCATTTGTTTTTACCTTGTAGTTCAAGGTTCATATCACTTAGTTTGCCTGTAAAGTCAGTGAGAAATGCCAGATCACATAACCACTCCTCATCTTCCAACCCTGCTTGGTCATCTCCCCTCTCCTTCAAAAAACGTAGTAAACATGCCCCTTTGTCACAAAAGAATGGAAAGAACTGAATATTTCCTGACCGGTAGTTCTCCCTTTTAAAGAAATCATTCCAAGTAGTTCTTCTTTAACACTGAAGTCTTCAAAAACCATCTGGATAAAGACTAGTAACTGGGCTATGTCTCTTGTGTCTGTAGATTCATCCAGTTGGAGTGAGAAAGCAATACAATTTGAAACATCCTCCAACAATTGTTCAGTTGTGTCTCCACACATCTTTTCTATTCGCCGCATGATGGTGTTTCTTGACAATTGTACATCTTGAATAGCAGCTATGATCTCTTTCTTATTTTAAAATCCTTCAAAAAGATTGTCAGCTGCTTCAAGAAAACAATCTTTTACAAATTCCCCTTGGTTTGCATTTCTTTGCGATCAGGTTGCTGATCTTGAAGGATGCTATGGTTGCATTGACCGAATGTGACTTTGGCTTCAACTGTTGCTGAGTAGCCAATTTTGATTTAAGTTCTTTGAGCTTCAGTTTACGAATTCAACTTTTGGGTGGAAAATCAGCATCAAACTTATTGCTATGCAGAGCCTTATAATGACGTTCCAGATTACCCTTTTTGGGCAAGGATACTGGGGCGTTACAAATTAGACAACACCACTTGTCTTTCACCATGATGAAGAAGTAGTCCATTTACCATTCATCATGAAAGTGGTAGGTTTTGCTCTTCTTTGGAACACTCGTCTTCGTTATACTGGGGTAGCTGGATGTAAGAAGGCCAAATCTGCTAAGTTAGTATAAACACTGGCTGAATCTGGTCCACAACTGTCACTTTCCCAAAGTATTAAAGATCAACAGGAACTGAAGACCTCTGGATGATGTGCAATACAAGGGCTGGAGATGCCAAAACCACACATGCAGTTCTAAAAGTAAAAATAAGAATTCATCATACTGGCACCAATAATCAAATACCACCAAACAATCATCAAAAAAACTTCAAACACCTGTCCAACAAACCAGATAAAAATCAAATACTGCCAAACAAGTTCAAATACCACCACACGCGATTTAATAAATTCTGCACACACTGTAGAATCAATGCAAAGGCAAGGCGAAATAAAATTATAGTGTAGAATCAACGCAAAGGCTAGGCAAAATAAAATTGCAGAGGCAAGCAAAAGTCACAGTGGTTTGAACCAATTCGAAGGTAAGGCATAGGCAAGTTAGAACAAAATTGGAAAAGCCCACCAAAATCACCAAATTCCTGACACTTTGTTGTGTCTGCCCGAAAACGTTTAATGAAAGCAAACGATAAAGCGACCAATGACCAGCACACGACACAACTAATACGATAAGTGTATTCAGATAAAGCCCGGGTGAATGGATATTGCTCGGTATATAACACACTTCTAAGGAGTGTTGGGGCAGAAGCAGGAATGGGTGATTCTGAGAGGCAGGAGACCAGGTATGACGCCGGGCCTGTGGTTTCTCGTCGCGGGGCATGGGCGGTGGCCCCCTGGGGTACCCACAACCTATTGGCACGAAAACTACAAGCGCCCCCAATACACCCGCAGGCAAGATTCCCGCAGGCAGGGAAAAAAAGACAGGCAAAAGATCAGCGGCGGCGGCGGCAAGCCCTCGGCAGACGACCTGCCAGCACGAGCTCTCTCCTAGCGACGGAGAGAGCTGCTGGAGAGATGGAGCCAAGTGGGGCTGGCGATCTACCTCTGACCCCTCCGTGATCTACAGGTAGATCGCGATCTACCTGTTGGACATGCCTGATCTAGGAAATAGCAAGCCAGCTTTTACTAAGTGTTTCTTTCCCTCCCACCCAACCCTAACTCCCACGTACCCCAGGTGTAGTCTTAGATTTATAGACTCTTAAACCTATTAAAGGGAATGAGGTAGTCAAATTCACTTTCAGGTTTGGCTGGTTATTCTCATCAGGAATAGATTAAGGCCCTGAAATTAATTAATCTTGAAATGAACAAAGTCCCTTAAATGTATTAGGTATAGTTGTATTGGTACTTGATCTTCAGAAATGCGGTATATAAAAAATGCTAAATAAACAAATCAATCCCTAGCAACTTTGAGTAAGTAAACAACTTAAATAGCTAAACAAATCCTTGAAACTAAGATGCAGACAGCAGTCCAGCAGCGAGATGGGGACTATCCAGTCTTTTGCATTGAGTATTGCATGTACGATTTTCTCGCAGTTGGTGAGAGGTTTTACATGTGCACTAGGTGCAAGGAGCTCTTTGCTCTCATGGAATGAGTCCAATCTCTGGAGGCTAGAGTAGCAGACTTGAAGGAGCTACTACTACTACTAAACATTTATATAGCGCTACCAGTCATACGCAGCGCTGTACAGACACCTAAGAGACAATCCCTGCTCGTCAGAGCTTACAATCTAGTCAAGACAAAGCACAGAAGTCAAGATCTGAAAGCAACGGTGAAGAGGTGGGCTTTCCTAAGGAAGACAGAGAGGTATATAGACAAGACCTACAGGGACATAGTACTAGAGTCCCACCTCCAGTTTGGCAGCCTCTCTGTTGCCATAGAGGAGAGAGGTCACGTGAAAAGAGAGGATCACCTTGGTGTGGCAGAAATTGATCTTGAAGTTAGGACCTGTTCTCCAGGTGATGTAAAACCTTCTCACACCAAGGTAGTTTCTCCAGGGGCATGTGCCCACGAGAGAAGAGTTAGAATGGCTGTTATAGTTGGCAATTCAATCATTAGACATGTAGATAGCTGGGTGACTAGTGGACGTGAGGATTGCCTGATAACAGGCCTGCCTGGTGCGAAGGTAGCAGACCTCACACACTAACAAGACAAGGAGTCTGCTGTCTTGGTACATGTTGGTACCAATGATATAGGAAAATATAGGAGGAAAGGTCTGAAGGTATTTAGGTAGGAAGTTGAAATCCAGAACTTCCAGGGTAGCCTTCTCAGAAATGCTTCCTGTGCCATGCGCAGTCCCCAAAGGTCAGGCAGAGCTCCGGAGTCTGAATGCGTGGATGAGACAATGGTGCAATGAAGAGGTTTTTGGATTTGTTAGGGACTAGGCAACATTATGGGGAAGGGGAAGGGACTTTTCCAAAAGGATGGGCTCCGCCTTAAACAGGGTGGAACCAGGCTGCTGTCATTAACCCTTAAAAAGGAGATAGAGCAGCTTTTAAACTACATAATAGGGGAAAGCCAACAGTCGCCCAAGAGTGCATGGTTCAAAAGGATTACAGTATCCTTGAAGGATACTAACAAAAGAGGGAGGTTCCAATAAAGATAAAAATAGCCCAGATGCCTTTAGGCACAGAGTAGGCAGAGCTGGAACAGTCCAAATTTTCTTGTCAACTTATAAACCAGATAAATAAAATACAACCTCTAAAATGCCTGTATGTAAATGCTAGTAGTCTAAAAAAATAAGATGGAAGAGCTAGAATATAGAGCCTTAATGGAAGGTTAGATACTGTATAATTGACATCTCAGAGACTGGTGGAAGGAGGACAGCCAATGGGATACCGTGATACCTGGGTACAAACTATATCAGAAATTGGTGGAGAGGTTGCACTGTATGTTAGAGAGGGTGTTGAGTTTGCAGGAAACAAAACACACCGTAGAATCTCTATGAATAGAAATTCCATGTAAAAAGGGAAAGGCAATGACAGCGGAGGTATACTACAGTCCACATGGCCAGAATGAACAAATGGATAATGAAATGCTAAAAAAAATCATGGAAGCTAACAAAAGTTACCACCCAGTAATAATGGGTGATTCCATTTACCCCAATAATGTCTGAGTCTATGTCACACCAGGACCAGCTAGGTACATAAAGTTTCTAGAAATTAAATAAATTAGTACTTCATAAAGCAGCTGGTCCATGAACCAACATGAAGGGAAACTATTTTAGACCTAGCCCTTAGTGAAACACAGGATCCGGTGTGAGAGAACGGTGTTGGAGACACTTGGCAATAGTGATTATAGCATGATCTAATTTGATTTAATAAATGGAGGGAGGATGGCAAGGAAATCCACAGTACTCCCATTTAACTTTCAAAAAGGAGACTATGTAAAATGAGGAAAAAGTAAGAAAAATTAAAAGAAGCAACTGCAAACGTCAAAGGTTTACATCTAACATGGGTGTTGTTTAAAAATGCTATCTTGGAATCCCAGACCACATCTATTCCACGCTTTCAGAAAAATGGAAGGAAGTCCAAAAAACTGCCAGCATGGTTTCGAGATGAGGTCAGAGAGGCTGTTGTAGCCAAAAAAGTATGTTTCAGGATTTGGAAAAAGGAGCCAAATGATAAAAATGGAAAACAACATAAGCACTTTCAAGTTAGATGCAAGGCATGAATAAGGCAGGCAAAGAGGGAATTTGAAAAACAGCTTGCCGTTGAAGCAAAAATGCACAATAAAAATTTTTCAAGTGCATTCATAGCAAAAACCTATGAGAGAGTCAGTTGGACCATTAGATGATAGAGGGGTAAAAGGGACACTAAGGGAGGACAAGGCCATAGAGGAGAGACTGAATGAATTCTTTGCTTCAGTCTTTACTGAAGAAGATGTAGGGCAGTTACCAGGGGCGGCCCAAGGGGGGTGCGGGGCCATGTGCAGAGACTCGGTGCGGGGCCTCATTTGCATAATGGTCCTCATTTGCATAAATATTTGCATAATGTTACCATGCACTAACTTTTAATAAACATGCCTCTTAATGAGTGTATGGATAAAGAAAGACAAAAAGATTTCTATCATTACTATAATCCAGTGCCAACCGCCAGGCACATTAGGAACTACTACAAACACTGCCCATTTAGAACCCATAGCAAACCCGCCGTATCCTAACAGCACTACCAGGACTCACAAAGCACCATACCCTACCTATCAAAAGGCAACACTGCAAATATTAAACCAATACATTTCAGAAAATAACAATACATGACCTACTGGGGAAAGGGAACAAGTAGCAATGTCAAATAGCAATTACATAAACAGAATACCTCAGCTCAGTTACACATGCAGAACACAGGCCGTCACCAAACAAGGAATCACAATTTAGAAACAGGAAGACAATTAAACTGGGAACCCCAAAAGCCAAACTTGAAATGTACAACAACACTGTAGAAATAAAACTATAAATTAATTTCTTCTTCTCCTAAACAAAGCGCAGACGTTAATGATGCACATTTCCCAGAGCTGACATATTCCAGTTAATAAATTCAAAATAAAGAGATATCTTTCTACCTTTTGTGCATTTTTTTTCAGTTGCAATTGCTCCAGCCACTTTCTTCTGGTTTCTGTGTCTTCTGCTAACTCTCCATTGTCTGCTGTCCATTTGTCCTTTCTTCTCTCTTCTAATTTTTTTCCATTCTCTCTCTACATCTGCTTTAACATACTAATCTTTCTCCGTTTGCGCTTTCCTCATTCCTATTTCATCCACTCAAATTTTACCCCTCCATCCTCAATCCCCACTTACTCTCCCAATACCCAGCCAATTGTAGATTTTTCTTCCGTTCCACACAAAATATTTTCCCCTCTCCATTTCACTCTCCCAGCTCCATCCCATTCTAATCTCCCCCAACATCAGCTCCCTTCTAGTTCCAGCCCCACCCAGTATCCGCTCCCTTCTAGTCTCTGCATCAGCCCATTTCCAGTCCTAGCCCCCCCATCAGCCCATTTCCAGTCCTAGCTCCCCCATCCATTTCCAGTCCTATCCAAGTCCCTCCATTCAGCTCATTTCCAATACCAGCCTCCCATCAGCCCATTTCTAGTCCTTTCCTAGCCCCACCATCAGCCCATGTCAAATCCTAGCTCCCCTCCACTCAGCCCATTTCCAATCCAAGCCCCCCATGAGTCTACTTCCAGTTCTTGCCCCTCCATGAGTCCATTTCAATCCAAGCCCCCACCACAGCCCATATCCAATCTTAGCTCCCCCCAACACCCAATTCCCAGTCCTATCCTAGCCCCCTCCATCAGCCCATTTCCTGTCCTAGCTCCCTCCCCTCACAACCCATTTCCATTCCAAGCCCCCCTCCCCATCAGCTATTTGCAGTTCAAGCCCCCCTTCCACTTAGCCCATTTACATTCCAAGCCCCCCTCCCCATCAGCTATTTGCCGTTCAAGCCCCCTTCCCCTCAGCCCATTTCAATTCCAAGCCTCCATCCCCATCAGCTATTTGCAGTTCAAGCCTTCCCTTCCACTCAGCCCATGTCCAGTCCTAGGAAAAAACCCAACCAATGACCAGTCCTAGCTCCCCCCCCCATAGCCTATTATCAGTCCTAAGTCCCCATCAGCCCACTCTCAGTCCTAATCCCATCAGCCCATTTCCAGTCCTAACCCCCATCACCCAATTTTCAGTTTAAGCCCCCCATAGCCCATTACCAGTCTTAACCCCCCCATCAGCCCATTTCCAGTCCTAACCCCCATCACCCAATTTTCAGTTTAAGCCCCCCCCATAGCCCATTACCAGTCCTAACCCCCCATCACCCCATTTCCAGACTTACCTCCCCATAGCCCATTACCAGTCCTAACCCCCTATCAGCCCTCTTCCAGTCCTAACCCCATTAGCCCATTTTCAGTCCAAACTCCCACCCCAACAGCCCAGGGAAAATTAAAAAAAAAAAAAAAGCTGTCTGCTGCCACTGCCGCTGCCGCTGTGGCGGGCTTAACAGAGCCAAGAAAGGGAAACTAGTCTCCCTTCGCGCTCTGAAAGCCGGTGCGACTGCGGAGATGGAGCTGATGCAGGGAGGGCAGGCTCTGTCAGGCAGGGGGGGGGGGGGACCCGCGGGATATTCGATTCTGCTGTTGCCACAGCAGACAGCTTTTTTTTTTTTTATTTTAAAATTTACTTTTAAGCAGAATGTTCTTTGCGCGGGGGCCCCCTGAAACGCGGGGCCCTGTGCAAAAAACATTCTTGCTCAATGTTCGGGCCGGCCCTGGCAGTTACTCATGCCTGAAATGGTATTTAAAGGTGATGTATCAGAAGAATTTAAACAAATTTCGATAAATCAGGAAGATGTATTAGAACTATTTGATAAACTAAAGAGTAGCAAACTACCTGGTCATGGTGGTATACATCTGAAGGTGCTGAAAGAACTGAAATATGAGATTATCCCTGCATCCCTCAAGATGGCATCAATCAGGCCCATTCTAAAAAACTCCAAATCTAACAAAGCAGACCAGCATCATACCGAACAATCTCCAGCCTACCTTTCATGGCCAACATAGTAGAGAAGGTTATCCAGATACAACTACTGGACCACATCAACTCATTCGCATCCCTGGACTCACATCAACACAGATTCAAGCAGCATCACGGTGTTGAAACATTAATCACAGCTCTCTTTGACGATATCTTCAAAGAAATTGTTAACATGAGAAAGGGCATTATCGTGATATTTCTCAACATATCAGCAGCTTTCGAATCGGTCTCTGCAAAAATACATTAAAATGGTTCCAGTCATACCTAAATGATAGACAACAGTATGTCAGATGTGGAAGAAATACATCCTCTCCATTCACACTGACTCAAGGAGTCTCCCAGGGTTCAGTACTATCATCCACCCTATTTAACATATATATCCTGTCACTCTGTCAAGTCATACAAAACCACAATCTTCCTTACAAAATCTATGCTGATGACATCATGATATACACAAAACCCCAGACTACACGGCTATAACCGAATGCCTCACAGAAATAGCCGATGGCTAAACTCCCATAATCTCAGCCTAAATTACAGCAAAATGGAAGCACTAACAATAACAAGAAACAAAACCTTCAACCACCCCGCCACAATAGACCTAAGAATGGATGCATTACTGTCAAAAGTGAAATTAGATATTTAGGGATCATCCTCAATCAAAATCTAAACTTACAAGGTCACATTTTAAAAGGACAACAAAGAGCGCTTACCATAAATTGAGAATCATCCGGAAATTAAAGCCCCTACTAAGTCACCATGACCTCAGAACAGTCCTTCAGGCCATCATCACACCAGTATTAGACTTCTGTAACTCAGTCTACCAAGGCCTTCCAGCAATAACAATCCATTCTCTTCAAATGGTACAAAATACCGCTGCTTGTATTCTCACAGGAACAAACAAATGCAAACACATAACATCAATCCTTGCACAGCTTCATTGGCTCCCAATAAGGAGTCGTGCAAAATACAAAGCTATTATCAACATATTCAAAACACTCCAGAATGAATCAGCTGAATCACTCCAAGACCTATTAAAAACAAACTCAGAAAACCGCTCATCAAAAGCAAACAATAGAAACACACTAATCACCTAAGGATTTCTCGAAAGTCAAACAATTCACATCAAAGAGAGCCTTTTCACTGTATGCATCAAACCTATGGAACTCCCTACCAAACAAATCAGATGCACCAAGGACATTAAAGAATTCAGAAATCTGCTGAAGACACTCCTTTTCATTGAACATTTTGGCAACATCACCTAAAATAACTTCCATGTCTATCCACACAAGCTGGACAAGGACTACAGATCAATGCTAGTCATCTCGAAACATAACCACAAACTGTAAATAAGTTATTTATGTAAAAAGTTATGGAAACACTCTGTTACTACCCAGTTACAAGTTATAGAGCTTAAAACACCGTGTTACAATGTAAATAGTTGCTTTCAAAATGAGTTTTAATGTAAACCACTAGCTGGTAAATTGAGTTCTATGTAAATCACCTTGATTTAAGGAAAAGATGGTATATAAATACTGTTAAATAAATAAATTTATTTAGCAGTATTTACAGCAAGAACGAGGCACTAATCATCACCCGAAACACCAAATGTATTTATTATTTATTTATTTAGTAGACACTTGTATACCGCTACTTCCTACGATCAGCAGCGGTTAACTTTACAGATCAGGTTGCACTGCACAGTACAGTAATTTGTATGATTTACATTTTGATTGGTTAAAGATTTGATTTGAAACAACACAACGCAAGGTCATTTGATTTACATTTGATTAATTGTGTGCGGGTTTGCTTATTTATATACATTAGGAAGCGTGGGTGGGGTTGTGCTACGTATATACATATATACAATATGACAGATCAATTGGAGATATCAATGTGTTGGGACCATTCTGGAGCAGGGGTTGCTGGTTAGTTCAGCCTATAATGGGACTGAAAAAGGTGCGTTTTGAGGTTTTTTCTAAATTCTTTCAAGTCACTTATTAGTCGTATGTCGTGTGGCAGCTGATTCCAGAGCAGCGGTGCAACGTAAGAGAAAGCTCTGCGGCTTGTTTCTGCTTTGACCTTTCTTATGCTGTTTGGGACGCTGAGGGTGTTTTGAGTTATGGTTCTTCTGCATCCATTGGATGACTGTATGGCGATTAGATTGTTGAGGTATGATGGGGCTATGTTGTGAATGAGCTTGAAAGTGGTTTGTCCCTCCACTCAACATCAAGGTAAACAACACAACCATACCCATAAAACCGGAAGTAAAATACCTCGGAGTGACTCTGGACAAAGAACTGGACCTACAATCACACATAAGCAGAACCACCAAAAACGCATACCACAGGATGAGAATAATCCGATGCCTTAAACCCCTCCTCTCCCCGGAGTACTTCCGCACAGTCTGCCAGGCTCTAATAACCCCAATTCTAGACTTCTGCAACCCAATCTATCTCGGTCTCACAAAACAAACACTGAGACCGCTGCAACTGGCACAAAACACAGCGGCACTCATAATATCTGGTACAGCAAGACAAGAACACATCACACCCATCCTGAAAGATCTACACTGGCTTCCAATCAGCTCACACATCAAATATAAGACAGTCATAAACATATTCAAAATCAAACAACAGTCATCAGCTCTCAGCTTACAACCAATCATACAATCTGACACAAACACACGACTGAGGAGGAGGGGCACCTTCAACCGTGTCAACACACCAAAAGACCTCACCAAGGTCTGCAAGGACACCGCAGACTGAGCCCTTTCTCTGGCTGCACCAGCAATTTGGAACACCCTCCCAGATGACCTACGATTAACAACAGACATCAAAGACTTTCGGAAGCAGCTTAAGACAACACTATTCATCGAATACTACGGGGACGTCACATGATCTACTCGCCAGTCAAGACCGCAGACCAACCCCCCCCACTTCCCCATGTTCATAGGAATGTATAATAGCGCACGCTGTAAACAGCTCAGCATGAATCTACTATACACTACCACACACACGCGCACTGTATCACTGCAAGAACACACATAACCCATTCTTGTTGATTGTTTGCTGTGTAGACCGCCTTGATTGAAGGAGAAGGCAGTATAGAAATCCTTTTAAATAAATAAATAAATATCATTAACATCATCTGTAGTGCCTGAAGAATGGTCAATGTAATGCCATTTTTTAAAAAGAGCTCCAGAGATGATCCAGGAAGCTACAGACTGGTGAGCCTGACATCGGCACCAGGCAAAATGGTCGAAACCATTATAAGGAATAAAATTACTGAAGATTTGGAGAGTCATGGTATAATGGGAAAAAGCCAACATGGATTTAGCCACGGAAGATCGTGTCTTACTAATCTGATATAGTTCTTTTGAAGGTGTGAATAAGCAGGTAGATAAAGGTGAGCAGGTTGATATAGTGTATCTGCATTTTCAGAATGCCTTTGACAAGGTCCGATAATAAGAGACAGGGCTTGATGGACCCTGATCTGACCGACTATGTTGCACAAGAAGCACTGGAGACCCTCAGATCAGGAGCTCTTCCCTGCAGTTGTAGAGATATGGATCCCATGATGTCTCAGGTCCTCTGAAAAGGCATGCATCTCTACAAACAGACCAACAGCCATCTGTTTGTTGCTATCCCTCAGGACCTGCATCTTCAATAGGATCTCATGGAGAATGAATGGCAGGTCCTGGGGAAAACCATACCCACAGAGTGGCTGATGCTGCTGGAGGTGCAAGGCTTGCAACAGGGAGGAATGCAGAGCACTGCTGTCCTCCTGGTGGTGTGCACCTCCTAGGATGTAGGTTGGGACCTGGATATCATTTTCTTCAGGAATCCCCTCTTCATACTCTTCCTCCTCAGGATCCTGGGGTGGTGTGCATGTCCCCCCCCCCTCCTCTCCCCCTAGCACATGTGCAAGAGTGATACCCACATCACCCCTTCTTCCTCCTCCTTGTCAGCAGTCTCTGTGGGTGGTGTGGCAGCCTTCTCCTCCTATGCTGAGGATGACGATGAGGAGTCCTGGGTTTCCTCATCCTCCTGCTGTGTATTCTTATGTTATCTCTGCCGTTGGGTATCTGTATGTATGAGACAGAGGCAGAGATTTAGTACCACATGTCACAGACACATGACACACTGGAAAATGACAGCTGCCCCGTCTAACACCATGGTCACTGGCCCATACTGTGAACCCATTCTGTTGGCAGATGTGTCAAGAGATCAAGATTTCAGGAGTAACTTCCTGCTACAGTGGCCGGGACCACAATCCATCCTATTGTTGCATTAGCAAAGAAATGGGGAATGTGCTCTGTTATACAGCTGTTCCAGTCACATGTGCTGCATATCACAGGCTTTGGCAGTTATCATCTCCTATGTTACCACTGAGGATCTGTGGGACTTTCAATCTTTAAATCGCTGCATGGGTACTGTGCCACCACACTGGATGCATTCCCTATGACAGCAATGCACTGGAGCAATGACATGTTTGTTAAAGAGCACAACATCTTACCTCTGGGGGATGGCAGTTCCCATATAAACACAATTGCAGCTAAAGCATATCATCGCTTAAAGATTATAAGAAGACTAAAACCAATATTAAATACAAATCACTTTCTCACGGTATGTCAAGCTGTCATAACACCTCTACTTGATTTTGGAAACGTCTTGTATCAAGGTCTTCCTAAAAGCTCTACCCATCCTCTCCAATTAGTTCAAAACACGACTGCACGTATAATAGCTGGCTCTGCAAAATTTGATCACATAACTCCTGTTCTTAAACAGTTACATTTCCTTCCAATTATTGCAAGAGCAAAATACAAAAACCTAATGATTATTTTCAAAAATTTTCACTAATCTTCAGCAGATATTCTACAGCATACAATATCCAAAGACAAGAGCCTAAGACCTAGACAATCTCAAAACTCCAACAAACTTAGTACACCTTTAAACTTCAATAAATCAAAACAAATGACCTCTAAAAGAGCATTTTCCTTCATGGCACCAAAGGTATGGAATTCTATTCCTGAAGAATTAAGAGCTCAGGAAGACATCAAAGACTTTTGCACATCTTTAAAGACTTATTTATTCATAGAATCATTTGGTCAAATTAAATTGATCAACTTGTATATCCAATTTCACTATGAGATAATATTATAATTTACTGTTTGTACTGTATTTATATTGTAATGTATTGTTTATGATTTTCCCATGCCCTCAACATGTTAGCCCTTTGTTGTAGTGTCACCCACTTTGATTGAAGGATAACGTGGTATACAAAACTGCTTAAATAAATAAATAAATATGAGTACAAAATTAAAGATCTAAACATGTATATAGAAACATGACAGTGGAAAAAGACCATATGGCCTATCTAGTCTGCCCTTCTATATCAACCACTATAGTCCCCTTTTTCCCTTGAGGAAGGATGGGAAAGGTGAAACGAGAGAGAAATTCAAATACAATCTAGGAACAGCTGCAGAGATGGGCCTTGTTTCACTAAAACAAAGGGAAAGGGAATTGGATTTAGCATATGCCTTTTCTCAGACGTTCAAAGCGAGTTACATTTATGTACAGTGCATATTTTCTAAGGGGCCCTTACACCAAAGGGCGCTAAGCAGTTAACATGCACAGTAACAGTTTTCTTGCGCTGATCTGTGTGCTAATTGTGCACTGAATGGGCAGGTTAAAGGTGGAGAGCAGATATGGAGGGCACATTGCAGTTATTGCAGGGGGACATATCGCACCATAGCTGTAAACATTATAATTGGCGTGAGTGCAATTAATGCCATCTCAAGAAGTGCAGTTAGGTGCAGCCATGATAATTGCGCCATGGGTTAAGCTATGCATCCATCTGTTAGCGGTTGGGAACACGCCGGACATGTCTTGGACCGTGACTGCACAGGCTTTGCACTTAATGCATGTTAGTTTTAGCAAAAGGGCATTTCAGTAGAAGGGCCACTGAGTTTCTGCCGATGCAATGGAGGCTTATATGACTTGCTCGAGAAAGTCATGGGATGAGGGTGAAGGGGTAAAGACTCGGACGTCATCTATGGAAATCTTTCCTCGCAGAAAGGCTGCTGGATTCTTGGACTGGCTTCTTGATGGAGATGGTAGAAGCAAGAACAATATTAGACTTCAAAAAGGTATCAGGAATGCGAGGGGCCCGGAAAACGTTCATGTCCTTTTTTTGAATTTTGGAAATTATTGGTTCTTTTTTTGTTTGTTTTGCACACAATAATTTTTTACTATGTAAATTTTTTACTATACATTATAATATTTTGATACATGGAAATCAATTGTATGTAAATTAATTCATAGGTTAATGCACATTAAATTTATTTTACCTGCTTTAAGGCACATCCTTAGAAGGCATGAGAGCAACACAAAAGTTCTCTGAATGAGAGGAATTGATAGCAGTGTTTAGTAGGAGGTGTGGACAGACTGGATGAGCCTTGTGGCCCTTATCTGCTGGCATTTGATATGGTTCTATTCAAGTCCTAAGATTTAAACAATGCAACTCAGAAGCTCTGTGTCTCAGGAAAGTTGCATAAACCCTCTCTTGATGCTTTTGTACACTGGCCCTTGCTGGAATCATTTATCGGCTTCATTATAGTCTACATGAACCTCGTCACTTTCCCGATAGACAGGGCATCTTTCACGAAAGCACCAATATCGAATTGGGCAGGCAAAACCCACCAGGTAAGTTCTCACAATGATATCACTACAACCCACAGAGAAGAAAGCAAAAACTCATGCTCACTCTTGCAATACCACATTGCTTCATTTAATTTACACTCAAGCAAGACTTTGATGCCACCTCAACTTTCTCCTAACTCCATCAAAATATTGTAACTCTTTAGTCCAACGAGCCGTGAGACTTCGGGCCAGGAGGGAAGAGCCGCTGGGCCTGGAGCAGAGGCAGTGTGGCAAGCCACCCACCACATTAAGGTAGGTTTGTCACGCTGGCACCGCTGTGTGGGCTTGCTGGGGATGGTTGCATAGCGCCATGAGGAGGGGGCACAACCGCTCGATATGCCCACAGAGTTTGGAATGCCACTGCCAATTACAGACCAGTGTGAGTACCCTGGAAGTGCAAAGGAGCTGGATGAAACTAGCATTTGATTTTAATGCTAAATTAATTCTTCTAGGAAAATAGAATTGTTGCTCTATACTTTGAATGATTCAGTTTTAGGAAGCACTTTTCATAATCTTTCATTTTGGGATGACTCATTTTTCGATAGTTTCTGAAAGCATTATTTTCACTCAAAAATAAAAGCAGTCATTAACAAAAGCTGTCTGTGACGGATGCAATTAAAATGATAATTTTAGCATTAGTAGTAATGTTTGTAATAATAGTGATCACTTGAATCTATCTAGCACCTTTGAAACATGCAGGGTCTCCACATACTTTGCAATTAAATCATTTCAGAAACATACGAGCTGTCACCTTTAGGGCATATAAACTTTGCTTTCCACATTGTAGTGTGGCTTCTTCAGCGGTGAGAAATCAAGGAACAATCTGGCTGATATTCAAAGGGATATGTGTACCGGCTGCAGGACAGCCAATAGAAAACTCACCTATCTGTGCATTTTTAAAAATTATATGGATAGTATTGAGCCATTTAAATAGCTAAATGACCCAGTACTATCCATAAAATCCTATAGGAGGATGTTAAACTGGGCAGATAGCGGCTACCACATTATCTATCCAGTGTAGTGTTTGCTTGATGGTTAATTGTGTTTTTATTTTTTTACATTTTATAATTACACTGTTAATATGCAATTTGATGTGAGAGTTCTTTGGGGGTAGTGTGTGTGAGATTTCAGATATCCAAAAGGCTGTTGGGAGTGTTAATAATATGAGGGCAGAGAAGTAGGTGTCTGGAAAGGGGAAGAGGAGCTGGAACCCAGGGTAAGTGGGCAGGATGGAGCATAGGAAGCTGGTTGGCATGTGAAGGCGTGAGTGTGCTATGTGAGAGGATGGGGGGGGGGGGGTGCTTAATATGTTTGCCTGTCATATTTCATGAGTGAAGTGAGATGCTTATTATGTTTGTTTGTAGTCATTGTTTGGGAATCCATGGGATTGAGGGGATTGGGGTTGCTAATGCCTCTGTGTAATAGGGAGATGGGAGGTGAATGAGAGCTTAGGAGAGGTTTGGAGGCTGTGTATTTGGGTTGTTCTTGGAATTAAGGCAGGGAGGCCAGAGTACATCATTGGTAACCTTAGAGGTGATGTTGGAGAGTGCCATGCGTGGTGAGAGAGGGTTATGGAAAGGGATGGGGGTGCTGGGAAGGGACGCTGAGACAGGATGTGCACTCTTAAATACACATGGAGAGTATATCTTGTGCATCTTATCAGAATGTGAGTGGGCTGACTAAGGGAAGTCTGTCTGATCTTCTGGAATGTTTGTGGCATGGGATCGCCCATCAAGCACCATAAAATTTTAAAAGGTCTGCGAGACCTTGGAGCAGATATTGCTCTTTTGCAAGAGATACACCTCACTGAGAGTGAACATGCAAAACAAAAACAGTGTTGGGTAGAGGAAGAAAATAGCACCTCTTCTGGGAGAAAAACGGCAGCAGTAGCTCTCCTGGTTCATAAAAGAGCCAATTCCATTCTAGAACAGCCTTGGAAAACCCCTCAGGAGTGTTATATTTTAGCTCAGGACAGAATACAAGGGAAACAAGTTCTCTTAGGAACTACTCTACTGCCCCACTGCTTATGACCAATCTTTCTGTGCAAGACTGGTGTGTGCCATTATATCAACTAATCCGTCCACTTGTACTCTGGCAGGAGATCACAATTCTGTACTGGATGTCCAACTAGATAAGTCATCTGGGTCACTTTGGGAGCTTACTGGACAGCAGTGTAAACTGATGGGTTCATGTGCGGGATATGATCTGATTATACCCACTAATCCTGGGCCTATGCCACCTGTTCACAAATTGAGTACTTTCTTATCTCTAGTAGTTTTCTAGCTACTGTCTGTGACATGTTGAGATCCCTGATCATGCTATGGTCTGTTTAGAGCTTTATGGGTCCAGAGATCAGGATTGCTTTTATCTATGGGCATAAGGGGCAGCTACCCTGGGCCCCCTGCACACTGGGGGCCCAGCTTCCCTGCTACCCATAGGTAAAAGCGGCTCTTTTCAGGGCTGGTGAAAGGGTATGAGACAAACTAGATGAACCTCATTCCCAGCAAAATCCTGCTTCCGCCCCATGCCCATTGCTGCTGCTGCCACCCCTCTATGGGATGTACATTTAAAAAGTCACCGTGGCGCTGGAGTTACTGTCTCTTCTGGTGCTGCAGTATCATTTGTGGCTTCGACCCCTCTGATTTCACTTTGACAGGAAGTGGAATCGGGGGGTGGGGAGGGGGGAGGGGTGGAAGCATGAATGGCACTGTGGCACCGGAAGAGAAGGTAACTTTGGCACCTCGGTGCCTTTTTAAATTTATTGTCACCGCCACACAACCCAGTGATGGGTGGCGGCAGCAGTAGCAGCAATGGTGACATAGCAGTCATCCCTATGGTCCAGGTACCAGCCAGCTAGTCATGTCCCCCCCAGACTGGTGGATGAGCCCACTTGATCTTCCCTTGCAACACGCAAACCCACCCTCCCCAAACACACACTCTCATGGGTAGTCTCAGAAAAACATACTTCTGCAAGAACGATGCCCTGCACCTATCACCAACAGCTGGTATAACACTATAGCATGGAGTCCCAGGACTCCATCAACACTCACATTCTTTAGAACATACGAATTGTTATGGAACCTGGATCCGTCCCCTTAGCACAGGCAGCTAATGACAGCATTGCCAGAATAAACGCTAATGTACCTCTTCATATGTATGTGGGGGTGATTATTAATGTTTTGTTATCATAAGAGCATAAGATATGCCATACTGGGTCAGACCAAGGTCCATAAAGCCCAGTATCCTGTTTCCAACAGTGGCCAATCTAGGTCATACGTACCTAGCAGTTTCCCCAAAAGACACAGGTTCCACAGTGCTTGTATTGGGTCAAACATTGATCTCCCGGGTCCCTTCTTAATAATGGTTTATGGACCTTTCCTCCAGGAACTTGTCCAAACCTTTTTTAAACCCAGCTACACTAACAGCCTTTACTATATCCTCCGGTAACAAATTCCAGAGTTTGATTACACGTTGAGTGAAAAAAAATATTTTCTTTTATTAGTCTTAAATAGTTTACCCTGTAGCTTCATTGCATGTCCCCTAGTCTTTCTATATTCTGATAACGTAAACAATCGATCTACGTTTACCCGTTCCACTATGTTCATTAATTTATAGACTTCTATCATATCTCCCCTCAGCTGTCTCTTTTCCAGGTTAAAGAGCCCTAACCTTTTCAGCCTTTCTTCATAGGAGTATCCTTCCATCCCCTTTACCATTTGGGTGGCTCTTCTCTGAACCTTTTCTAATATCGCTATATCCTTTTTAAGATACGGCGACCAGAATTGCACACAATATTCAAGGTGCGGTCTCACCATGGAACGATATAGAGGCATTATAATATTCTTTGTTTTATTTTCCATTCCTTTCCTTATGATATCTAGCATTCTATTTGTTCCCTTGGCTGCCGCTGCACACTGGGCCGAGGGTTTTAACATGTTATCCACAATGACGCCTAAATCTTTTTCCTGGATGGTGGTTCCTAATGTAGAACCTTGCATCGTGTAACCATAGTTTGGGTTGTTCTTCCCTACGTGCATAACTTTGCACTTGTCCACATTAAATTTCATCTGTCATTTTGATGCCCAGTCTTCCAATTTATCAAGATCCTCTTGCAATTTTCCACAATCCTCTTGGGTTTTAACAACTTTAAATAGTTTTGTGTTATCTGCAAATTTGATAACCTCACTCATTATTCCCTTTTCCAGGTCATTTATGAATATGTCAAAAAGCAGTGGACCCAGCACAGATCCCTGGGGTACACCACTATTCACCTTTCTCCATTGGGAAAATTGGCCATTAAGCCCTACCCTCTGCTTTCTATCTTTTAACCAGTTCCTGATCCACAATAGTACACTGCCTCCTATCCCATGACTCTTTAGTTTTGCCAAATGTCTCTGATGAGGGACCTTGTCAAAGGCTTTCTAAAAGTCCAGATACACTATATCAACCGACTCACCTTTGTCTACCTGTTTATTCACACCTTCAAAAAAACATAACAGATTAGTAAGACAAGATCTTCCTTGTCTAAAGCCATGTTGGCTGTCTCCCATTAGGCCATGACTATCTACATGCTGTGTAATTTTGTTCTTTATGATGGTTTCTACCATTTTTCCTGGTACTGACGTCAGGCTCACCGGTCTGTAGTTTTCCGGATCACCCCTGGAACCCTTTTAAAAAATTGGCGTTACATTTGCGATCCTCCAATCTTCAGGTATTACAGATGATTTTAATGAAAATTCACAGATTACTAATAGCAGGTCTGCAATCTCATATTTCAGTTCTTTCAACACCCTTGGATGTATACCATCCGGCCCAGGTGATTTGCTACTCTTCAGTTTATCTAATAGTTGTATCGATATTTCCTTCATTTCTTCTGCACCTTTAAATACCACTTCAGTCATGGGTAACATCCCTACATCTTCCTCAGTAAATACCGAAGCAAAGAATTCATTCAGTCTCTCTGCTATCGCCTTGTCGCCTCTTAGTGCCCCTTTAACCCCTCTATCATCTAATGGACCAACTGACTCTCTCACAGATTTTTTGCTATGAATGTATCATATCACCTTCACTCCCTCTGCTTTCTGTGCTGTACAACTGAATCTATTGTTCTCCCAGACTGCAGACACACTGGTGCAAGATATCATTGTCACAGTCATGCTCTACATGGGATGCATTGCAGAACAGAGCAGAATATTTTCCTGCCCTTATTCCATGTTTCCACAGGTCTAACTTGGATGTACTGCCTTTCCTGGATACACTTTATACGTCTCTGCGGCTGGCCATGCCCCCATTCGCCCCCTCCCGCACATGTTTTCAGCTCCCCGTGCTAGCGCTGTATGTGGGATTTTCATGTGAAAAAGGTGTATCCCTCACATCTAACAGGCCTATTCATATTCTGGAATGACCCTCATTAGGTATAGTTGTATTAGTATAAGCATCCCCAGCAAACCTAAGTAAGTAAACAATTTAAATACCTAACAAAACCTTCAAATTAAGATGCAGATGGCAGTCCAGCAGTGAGATGGGGGCTTTCCAGTTTTTTTGCATTGAGTGTCACATGTATGATTTTCTCCCAGTTGGTGAGGGGTGCACTAGGTACATGTGCACTAGGTGCAAGGAGCTCTTTGCTCTCAGGGAACCAGTCCGATCTCTGGAGGCAATAGTAGCAGACTTGGAGGACATAAGGAAGACAGAGAGGTATATAGACGAGATCTACAGGACGTAGTACTAAAGTCCCACCTCCAGCCTGGCAGTCTCCCTGTTGCCATGAAGGAGAGAGGTCACATGATAGGAGAACATCACCCTGGTGTGACAGGATGTGATCTTGTAGCTAGGACCTGTCCTCCAGGTGATGTAAAACCCTCTCGCACTGAGGAGGTTTCTCCAGGGCCATGTGCCCATGAGGGAAGGATTAGGACAGCCATTATAGTTAATGATTTGATCATAAGGCATGTAGATAGCTGGGTAGATGATGGACGTGAGGATTGCCTGGTAACATGCCTGCCTGGTGCAAAGGTAGCATCACCTAGTCTGCTGTCTTGGTACCAATGACATAGGAAAGTGTGGGAGGGAGGTTCCAGAGACCAAATTTAGGCTTTTAGGTAGGAAGTTGAAATCCAGAACTTCCAGGGTAGCATTCTCAGAAATGCTTCCCATTCCATGCGCAGGACCCAAAAGACAGGCAGAGCTCTGGAATCTCAATGCGTGGATGAGACAATGGTGCAATGAAGAAGATTTTAATGCAAAATATACCCAACATATCAATAGCCTTTGGAAAATATCCTCTCTCCCCACCCCCCCCCCCCGCAATCTAACTCCTCTGTCTAACTCTGATGATCATATAAACTCACTTGTAAATAAGTTGATTGCAATATATGTTATCTGTAAATACTGTATGATCTAACCTGTAGTACATACTCTGATTTATCTCATTGAAATCACTGTACCATATACAAGTTCTATGTTTTTGTAAGTTTAATGTATTTGTTTGTTAATTGTAAATCACCCTTGATCTCTGGAAGGGGCGGTATAGAAAAACGTATAAATAAAATAAATAAAAGACCTGATCCCTATCTTTTTGCTTGTACTTCTATTTCATTGAATGGGGTTTCTTGCAGAAGACTCAGGGGGAAAAATTGTGGGGGGGGGGGGAGTAGACGGGTACTACAAAAAAAAAGTTGTGATGAGTATAGTTGTTGTTGAACCTATGTATGTTTGTTGGCATCATATTTTTTCCTGATTCTAATACTTGAACATAAAATGGATCCAGTTGCAGCCAGATGTTCTCCAGGTGCTATAAACTGTAGCGTGTCCAACAGTGTTTTTACCAGGACGTCCTTCCTTGGTAGACACCAGCTATGATTTCTATTTCTCCAGCTCTGTTAGCATAGGCAAACCTAAAAAACAGAAGATATCTGGATCTTCCTATAAAGTAAGGCATAGTGCTATCTTTAGAATATCAGGTTGTTGTTATAAGCCAATATTTATTAAAAGATCGAAAAAGCTCTGCTGTATCACACAATAGCACTTTAATATTTTTTACTGAATGGTAAATCAATCCCAGCAGTAAGAGATTAAAATGACTAACATTGACAATACGTTCTGTTGGTTTGAATGCTGGGAGGGATCAAAGAAACCCAAGTATACCTTGGCAAGGCAGATGCTGAAATCTGCAATCACAGTTTGGGACAAGAAAATAACAGGGATTTTCATGCCAGTTATTTGCATGTTATCCAGAAATTATGCCTCATGCTGCGCTGTCGTGGGTATAATGCTCTCTTTGAAGTTTTGTTTACATCTCTCTTCATCACAGGGTGTGCACTTAATTTTGTTTCAAATGCCAGTAGAAGACCAGTGTTAATTACTACTATAAATTCTGTAGGACAGCAGGCAAAACAGTAGTGTTTGGATACCATATGTGGTGTTTAACATGTGCAGATGGGGCCATTCTCCAGGCACACACTCTGAGACTCATGTTTATTAATAAGATGCTGATAATATTTGTGCGGTAAATCATGGCCACAACTTCACTAATACATGAATTTGGGTGAGGGCTGCCAACTCTAAGACAATAACTCACGCAATTTTTTGAAGCTTGTCACCCACCCCCCTATATAAGCTAGGTCATGATAGCTCAGATTTGAACTTTTGGAGTCATAGTGGTGACCTGGCATGCCATGCCAAGCTAGGTCTCTGCCGTGGTCATAGCTTTATACCCCAGCAGCTGGCATCCATCATGCCCAGAAAACTAGTCACGACCAATGGGAGGATTCATCCAGCTGTTATCAAGCTAAGTGCCTATTCTGCATGAACCTTTCCTGTTTGACTCTGGTTCATCGCTAATATTATATTCTGTGAGAAATTACTGACAATAATTGCAATGAAATTATCAATACCAGATATAACAACAAAAGAAATCTAACATCATTGACTGATTATAAATTGTTTGTATCCAAGGGAATAGTATCCATAGTGCACCACCAACTTAAAAAAGAGCATTTCAAAATTCATAGCTAGCGAATATTTTGGTGCACCAACAACTTCAGTAGTCACCTTACATCCCTGATCGCATCAATCATTTTATTAATGGGGGCCATGATTAATCTTGGCTAGGAACTGAATAAAATGATTGTAGACCCATGTACTATATTTAAAAGATTCTGTGGACTGTTTCTTCCCCACCTCCTGACTCCACCTCAAACCCATCAATCATCTTGACTGCTCCCTTGCCAAGATAGATCCCATGGAAAATTTAATCATAGGGAGAAGATTTGGGAGACTTGAGGATAGGGCTGGCTCAGGGAACAACGAAGTATGCTTATGATGCCAGTATCCTCACTGGGTTTAGCTCATTCGCAGCTCTCATGACCTAAGATTAACATGTGCAGATGAGACCATTCTCCAGATATGCCCTCTCAGAGACTATCAAAACGTTTCTGACAATATGAAATCTTGTCAGAAAAACATACATTTTCTTAGAGACACACTAGCGTCAGATCTGCTGACTAATGAATTAATGGTTCCATAAATTTATTTGTATATTAGTTTTCTTTAAGCCCCCTTCCTCCTGATTCCATAAGTTGGCATTCATGGTATGATGTCACATGATGATTATACAGGGGATATGTGCTGACAGGTCCTGTAAATCTCCCTTAACTGCGTTGTAAGTTGCTTGCAAGACCATGTGCCGAAGTTGTTCCCTCCTGAATATATTATGATGATATCAGGGTGAACAGATGCAGCCAATCACTGATTCACTAAAGAAAGAAAGTATCTGATGCCAGCACCATACCTAGCCCTGTGCAAGTGGGGCAGCCGCACAGGGCACAAAAGGATTAAGGGTGCATGTCAGGCTGCCGGCCGCAGCCCACCACCCTCCCCATATTACCCTGCCACTGCCACCACCCCTTTTCTGTTTTCTCGGAAGCGGCAGCAGCAGTGAGGCAGATTTGCCTCTGTAGGCAGATCGGGTCCCTCCTTCCTTTTTCTGATGTAGGTTGCATCAGAGGACGGAGGGATCCAACCTGCCTTAAAACGCATCTACCTCACTGTTGCTGCCTCCGAGAAAACAAAAAGGGGCAGCGGCAGCAGGGCAATGTGGGGGATGGGACGAATTGCAGAGTGAAGATTGGGGTATGAAATGGAATGCTTCCATTTGGAATTAAACCCTTTCACATCGCATGAACAAAAGTAACAGTCGTCACTATGGTTCTTTTGCTCTCGCCATACCATAGGAATCCCATAACGGAAAGATTTTTTCTTACCCTTGAACCAGTTTCGGAGGTCCTCAACACACCGTTTGCACATTTTATGAGGCGCCCAGACTTTATCTTGATCTCCAATTTTTAGTCCAAAGTATGCAAAGTATACTTTTTCACAAAGTCTGTAATATTCTGCTGTTGCTTCAACACTGTATATTCAGCACAGATGAAACAGAAACTGTCTGGCGAATTAATACACTTTTGCGGAGCCATAACATAACGGATCAAGAATGACGAGCTAACACAAATTACGATGAAAAAGTGTGAGCAGCCTAGAACCAAGAACCTGATGATGATTCGTGCACAAGTGTGGCATGCAGGAGAGAGCAGCTCTGTGTCTGTACGCGAGATGTCACAGTGCTGGCCACGCCCCCCTGCACTGACAGGAGCTGCTGCTATCTGCCCTGTGTCTCCCTCCCACTGGATTCTTCAGGAAAGATTAACCCCTTCTATCATTAGTAGCACGGACTTAAAACTTGCTTAGCTTATGTATATATTGCTGACCATCAGATTTACAGTGCTATATTTTTTTTTACATAACTCGGACAACCCCTTTAAGGTTTTTTTGGCATTTTATATCTTAAATGCACTTATGTGAATTAATTAATAGTTGTTGTTGTTGTTAAGTGCCGTCGAGTCGGAGTTGACTCATGGCGACCCTCTGGATAGCTATCCTAAATTGTGTTCGGTCTTCAGTCATTGTTGACAGACTGGTACCCGTAGCTGCTGTTATTGTATCGATCCATCTCATTGCTGGCCTTCCTCTTTTGCGTTGACCTTCTATCTTGCCAAGCATGATGTCTTTCTCTAATGATCTCTCTCTTCGCATGATGTGTCCAAAGTATGAAAGTCGAAGTCTTGTCATCTGAGCTTCTAAAGAAAGCTTAGGTTTGATCTCCTCTAGTACCGACTGGTTTGTTCTTCGGGCAGTCCATGGTATACACAGTATTCACCGCCAGCACCATAATTCAAAGGCATCAATTTTCTTCCTGTCTGTCTTTTTCACTGTCCAGCTTTCACATTCATATGATGTTATTGAAAATACCATGGCTTGAACAAGTCAAATCTTTGTATGGAGAGAGACATCTCTGCTCTTGAGAATCTTATCTAGGTCTTTCATAGCCATTCTACCAAGAGCAATGCGTCGTTTGATTTCTTGACTGCTTGTTGCTTCTTTATTGATAGTTGATCCAAGTAGGTTAAAGTTGTTCACAATTTCAATTTCTTCTCCTTCAACGATGAACCTGTTGATTATGCCAGTTGTCATGATCTTTGTCTTCTTTACATTAAGGTGCAGGCCCATTTTAAGACTATGTTCTTTGATTGTGAGAAGCAAATGTTTCAGATCATCTTCACTTTCAGCCAGTAATGTAGTATCATCAGCATAGCGAAGGTTGTTGATGAGTCTTCCACCAATCTTCACACCTCTGTTGTCTTCATACAATCCTGCTTCTCTGATGATTTGTTCTGCATATAAATTAAACAGGTAGGGGGAAAGTATGCAGCCTTGTCTTACACCTTTGCTTATTTTAAACCATTCTGTTTCTCCTTGTTCCATTCGAACTGTTGCTTCTTGATCAATGTAAAAATTGCGCAAGAGAACGATCAGGTGTTCTGGTATACCCATGCTTCTTAATGTGGCCCAGAGTTTCTCATGGTTTACACAGTCAAAAGCCTTGCTATAGTTGATAAAGCACAAATAGATATCCTTTTGGTATTCTTTAGTCTTTTCAAGGATCCATCTCACATCCGCAATGATGTCTCTCATTCCTCGCCCTTTCCTGAACCCTGCTTGCACTTCAGGTAATTCTTGTTCCAGGTATGGTTGTAGTCTCTTTTGAATAATCTTCAGTAGAATCTTGCTGGCATGTGGGATCAGAGCGATTGTTCGATAATTTCCACAGTCAGTTGGATCACCTTTCTTTAGTATTGGTATAAGCACAGATATTTTCCAGTCAGTTGGCCATGATGTTGTCTTCCATATTTCTTGGCAGAGCCTTGTAAGTATGGTAACAGCTGCATCAGATTGCTGCAATACTTCTATAGGAATGCCATCAATGCCTGGTGCTTTGTTCTTTGATAAGGCTTTCAATGCTGCTTCAACTTCTTCTTTCATCACCAATGGTTCCCGATCATAAGGTACAGGTTGAAATGGCTGTTGGTCCACTTGATCTTTATCATATAAAAACTCTGTATATTCCTTCCACCTTTTCTTGATCTTCTCAGCATCATTCAACATAGAACCTTGAGCATCTTGTAACATTCCAATTTGAGGCTGGAACTTTTTCTTTAACTCTCGTAGCGTTAGGAAAGCCGATCTTGTTCTTCCTCTAATAGTTTCTGCTTCTATTTCCTTGCATGCGTCGTTGTAGTACGAATTAATTAATAGTAATTTGAAAACATTTGATAAATTTGAAGACAATTTTGCATGTTGTGGCAAATCATGACGTCTAGGAGTTTTTTCAATATTTTATTTGTTTTCAGCACACCAAAATACATGGAAATTAGATGAAAATAATCAAACAGCTTTTTAGTCGCAGACCTGTGTAATTGCACGGGCGAGATTCAAGGCAACCCTAAACATATTCAATATCATACATCAATGCTCAGTAGATGTCCTTCAAAACACATTAACCAAGTATACAACCAGTAGAACCAGACGAGCTAATGGCATAAACAGACTCTGCACACCCACGGGATACCATAAAACAAAACAGGCTACCTCCAACAGAGGTATATCACTCTCAGCGCCGGCCCTTTGGAACTCCCTCCCGGATGAATTAAGAGCCCTAAACAACATCAATGATTTCCACAAATCGCTCAAAAGTCTCCTGTTCACGGAATTATATGACTAAGTAACATAGAGAACCTCCAGCCTACCGGCATGCCCAAATGAGAACTAAGAACCAACTGCCTAAAGTCTATATGTTTATTTTGTTACCCCCTCCTCTTGTTCAGTGTAGACCCACAAATGTGTTGTCAACCACTTTGACTGAAGGATAAAGTGGTATACAAAACTGGTTAAATAAATAAATAACATAATATAAAGCTGCAAGTGGGTAAACTGAAAGGCAACATCAGGAAATACTTTTTTCACTGAAAAGGGTAGTGGATGCTTGGAATGCCCTCCCAATGGAAGTGGTGGGGGCAAATACAGTGACAGAATTCAAAATGGCATGGGACAGGC
Source organism: Ichthyophis bannanicus (assembly GCA_033557465.1). NCBI lineage: Eukaryota > Metazoa > Chordata > Amphibia > Gymnophiona > Ichthyophiidae > Ichthyophis > Ichthyophis bannanicus. Next base: position 170,260,506 of record CM066032.1, on the reverse strand, counting down.
ACAGTGGATCCCTTTATAGCAGCAGGATAAAATAAAAATAAACATGACTATCTCTTATGTCTCAACAAATAGGGGTGACATACACAGAGAGACGGGTACACCCCTAAACAAAGGCATGGGGAGGAGTGACCTGCATGGCGTGGCAGGTGTATATACTCTTGCCGCCTAGCTGGGAAGACTAGATGGACCATACTGGTCTTTATCTGCTATCATATACTATGTTACTATGTATCTTGCCATGAAAACCCAATGGATAGTCACAACAAAACAAATTGCACTATAGTGCTGGAAGATGAGACCCCCAGTAGCCAGTTGAGTGCATTCCCCCAGGTCGGAAGGCACTCAACTGGCTACTGAGGATGAGCTGAAGACTTTTCAGAGTAAAGCCAGCATTTATGATGTGGTTGGATCAAAGCCCTCAGGACATCTGACTGCTGCTGCAGCTGCGTATGAAATCAGTTAGAAGCTGCAAAGATGTCTGACATATTGAGACATGGAACGTACGAAGTATGAACCAAGGGAAGTTGAAGGTGGTCAAGAATGAAATGGAATGTATACAACTTGATCTGTTGGGTGTCAGCGAACTGAAATGGACTGGCATCGGTCACTTTGCATCTGATGATCACATGGTCTTCTAGGCTGGAACTGAAAGACAAAGAAGAAATGGTGTTGCATTTATAATCAAGAAGAAACTTGCAAGAATTATAATGAAATACAATGCAATCAATGAATGTTTAATTTATGTTAGTCTATGAGGAATGCCCATCAACACAACTATACAGTAATATGCTACAGAAGAGAAGAAGTTGATAAGTTCTGTGAATGAGTACAAGCTGAAATTGACAGAACACACAAACAGGATATCCTGATATTCATGGGTGACTGGAACACAAAAGTTGGCAACAAAGAAGAAGGCAAAGTGCTTGGAAAACATGGACTTGGCAACAGAAATGAAGTTGGAGAAAGACTGATAGAATTCTGATAAAACACCTTCCAGCAACACAAGGGCCAACTGTACTCATGGATTTCACCCAATGGATTGTACAAAAATCAAATCTGTGGAAGTCAATGATGGAAAAGCTCTATAACATCAACAAAGACACAACCTGGAGCTGACTATGGTACAGATCACCAACTATTAGTATGCAAACTCTTTAATTAATTACCCTGTTATCCGAGTTGTATTTCCTGTTTTTTCTGTAAACACAAAGTACCGTTGAATTGTGTAACTCCTTGTTTATTGTAAACCGCGCTGATGCTGAATAGTGCGGTATATAAGAGACTATAAATAAATAAATAAATAAATAAATAAACTCAAGCTGAAGTTGAAAAAGAGCAAGCCGCTCATGAATGTAGCAACATATGACCTTGAGAATATACCACTGGAATTTAAAGACTGCCTGCAAAATCAATTTGCTGCTTTAGATACAAATGACAGAGCTCTAGAAGAATTATGGGATGACATCAAGAAAGTTGTGTTGGAAGAAAGTGGAAAGTCTCTACCAAAGGTGAATAAGCAAAAATGGCCAAAATGGGTGACTGAAGAAACTGAAAATTGCCCAGAAATGCAGAGAAGCTAAAGCCAGAGGATAAAGAAAGGCAATCGCAGAACTCAACAGAGATTTCCAATGAGCAGCAAGAAAAGACAATACAAAGTACTACAATGCAAGGAAATAGAATCAGAAACTATTAGAGGAAGAACAAGATCAACTTTCCTAAAGCTACAAAAGTTAAAGAAACAATTCCAGCCTTGAACTGGAATGCTCAAGAATCCATATTGAATGATGCCGAGAAGATCAAGAAAAGGTGGAAAGAATATACAGAGTATAAGAATATACATAAAGATCAAGTTATGCAGGGGCAACCCATCTCCCTCCTCCCCTTCATTTCTAAACTACTTGAATGTGCGATTCACTGCCGTTGCCTTGACTTTCTCTCCTTGCAAGTCCTTGTGGATCCATTGCAATCTGGCTTTCATCCTTTACATTCTATTGAAATGGCTCTTGCTGAAGTCTCCAGTGACTTATTCCTGACCAAATCCAATAGCCTTTTACTCAATCCTCATCCTTCTTGAACTTTCTGCTGATTTTGACACTGTTGACCTTGTCCTCACTTGGTTTTAAGGGCGCTGTGCTATCTTCATTCTCTTCTTATCTCACCCACCGCACTTTTAGTGTTTGTTCTGGTGGACCCTCCTCTATTGCCATCCTGCTCTCAGTTGGTGTACCCCAAGGGTCTGTACTGGGCCCACTCCTTTTCTCTCTTTATACTCAGTCCCTTGGTGCACTCATCTCCTTCCACAGTTTTCAGTACCATCTTTATGCTGTTGACTCTTAAATCGACCTCTCTACACCTGAAATCTCTCCAGGAATCCAGGCCCAAATCTCTGCTTGTCTATCTGTTATTGCTGCCTGAATATTTTATTTATTTACATTCTCTTATATACCGCGCTATTCTGCATCAGTGCGGTTTACATTGAACAAACTGAAATTACATTGAACAGGGCATTATAACTTGGAGATAACTATTTTGCAGGGAACATGGGCTATGGAGGGTTAAGTGGCTTGCCCAAGACCACAAGGAGCACCTGTGGGACTAGAAACCCCAGTCCTTCCGGCCCAAGGTTGCTGTCCTCTAGTGGGATTTGAACCCCCAACCTTCCGGCTTGAAGTACCTTGCCCCAACCACTAGGCCACTCCTCCATTCCACTCCTCCACTCCCTCTCAGCAGCATTTGAAATTGAACATGGCCAAAACTAAGCTTCTTATCTTTCCCCCTAAATCTACTTCCTCCTTTCTTCCTATCTCTATTTCTGTAGATAAAGCTCTACCTCTCCCTGTTTCCTTGGCTCTCTACCTTGGGGTCATCTTTGACTCCTTCTTCTCCACACACATTCAACTAATTGCTAAAACCTGTCATTTCTTTCTTTATAACATCAGCAAAATTTGCCCCTTCCTTTCTAAACACACTACCAGGACACTTATCCACTCTTTAGTCATATCAAGTCTAGACTATTGCAACCTTCTTCTTGCTGGTCTCCCTCTTAATCATCTATCTCCCCTTCAGTCTGTTCAAAATTCAACTGCACAGTTAATCTTCTATCAGCCTCGATATGCTCATATAACCCTTCTCAAGTCACTTTACTGGCTCACTATCCTTTTCCATATCATTCAAACTTCTCTGCTGACCTATAAGTGCACTCATTCTGCTGCTCATCACTACCTATCTTTTCTTATCTCTCCCTACGGCCTGACCCACATAGTCTCCTGCTCTCCAACCAGTGCCGTACCTAGCCCTGTGCGAGCGGTGCAGCCGTACAGGGCACAGAGGCTTAGGGGGCACATTTTGGCTGTCCGCTATTGCCCTGCTGCCGCCACTTTTTGTTCTCTCAGCGGCAGCGGCACCGGTAGCAGCTGAGCAGACCTAAAATAAAAATACCCAAACCATGTGGGTCTTTCCGCAGATATGGTTCCTCCCTCCTCTAAAGTGATGTCAGAGCAGGGAGGGATCAGATTTGTTTAAAGCGCGGAGTTGAAAGATCCGCGTGGGGTTTTTTTTTACACATTATATAGTTAAGTCTGCTCTGCTGCTGCTGGTGCCGCCATGGAGAAAACAGAGGCCGGCAGCAGCAAGGCAAAGAACAGGCAGCTGCTGGACAGAGGTATGGGTGAGAGGGGGGCGCCCGATGTGCAAGTTGCACAAGGTGCAATTCTGGCTTGGTACAGCCCTATCTTCAACAATGGGTTTCTTTACCATTCCCCTGGACATATCCTTGTCCCTAGCTGTTGCCTTGACTAGATTGTAAGCTCTGATGAGCAGGGACTGTCTTTTACATGTCTCTGCTCAGCGCTGTTTATGCCTGGTAGTGCTACACAAATGATCAGTAATAGTAGTAGTAGTAGTAGTAATGTTTGTCCTAGTGGACAAATGACACTTTTATCCAGTTAGACCAATATTCAGTAACCATCAATCTGCCCAATTTAGGCTGCTTGTAAATTATGCATAAGGTACATATAGATATGCTGGCTGAAAATCAATGCTTGGTAAGAAAATGTATTTATTTATTTGAACTCATTTCTATACTGTCTTTCTAAAATTCAAAGTGGTTTACATTCAACAAAATCTAACAGAGCAAGAATGCATCCTTTTGTAGAAAGAACCAAGCTCAAGAATTTGTTGGCAAAAGTAACATGTACATTTGGGTATAAATGAATTTTATAACATCGTATAACTATATACGAAGGGAAATGTAACATAAAATAATTTATCAAGTGGCCATCTCAGTGGAAACCCTTCATAGTGGCCCAGTGCTATCAGGCCCCTCCCCTTCCACAGAGCAGGGCACCTCTGTCAGTATGAGGACAACCTCCTCATCCTCCCCACTCTCCTCCAAAGGGGAGTTGCACAATAGCACTATGGGGCTGTGTGTGCTCTGGCTGCTGGTGCTGCCCATTCCGGTGGCATGCCCTCTGCCACAGTGCGCTGGCTGTGACTGCTCCTCTACCTCCTCTTCCCCCCCCAACTTGGGCTCTTCTGGCATGGGGGTCAGATACTGATCAGGCCCATGACATCCTGTGGTGTGGCTGGGGGTGCTGCCATGGCCGCCCTCTTTTCCCTCTGCATCTCCCATAACATGAGACACACCTGTTAACCTACAGCATGTAGCCTTTTCACAGGGATCTGGACACACCTGCTGATCACTGCTCCTGTCCTACCACTCTCCAACTACTATTTGCTGATGCTGCTCCCATCTCTGAGCAGTGCACCATAAATAAGTTAATTCCCACAGTGTCTCCAACAGTGTTCATATGTCTTTGGTCTGGACTAGATGAATAAGTGTGTTGTCTCTAAACTCTCTATGGCATCCACTTACTGCTGTGCTTCAGCCTGGGGGTCAGTGCTAGACTTTGTGGCTTGGCATCATGTTTGGGGACATGTCTGGCACGGGTCTGGCAACATGATAACTGTCCTGACACTCTACATAGACACTCATCTTCCTCCTGCTGTTTGAGCTGCTGTATCAGCCTGGGCCTTGTGTGCCATGTTGTCCTGTACCGGACCTTGTAGGCCTCCGTGTCCCTCATGATGTGGAAGTGTCTGTGGACATGAAAGATAGAGAACTCCGTGAGTGCATGTGCTTTTCCCTCCTGGGTCAGACCAAACAGCTGTATGCTCGCAGTCCCATTTCCCGTGGCGGCAGGACCCAGGCCCAGTGAGCTGGCTCATGTCCACAGTTACCTCACCATAGACTGTGGCTTGCTCTGCTTCCCCAGGCTTCTTGTTTCATAAGTGGCTGCTGGTTGGTGCAAGGGCTGGGGAACCAGGGAATAGGAGTTCAATTCCCAGCACCACTCCTTGGGCAGGTCAGCATTCAACATTGGTCAGATGGCCCTGGGACATCTACTGCTTGGGCTGGGATGCACATTGTGGACTGTGCGTGCATTTTTGCAGACCTGGCAGGCTCTTGGGCACAGCTGTGCCCGGAATACAGGGCACATTGCACCTTCGTCTGACACACTGTTGATTTTCTTATGCTCTTCTGCTGTTCCAGCCTTTTCCCACCTCTCTTGGGCCTATCAGTTCTATAGTGCACCTCTCTTGGGCCTATCAGTTCTATAGTGCACCTCTCTTGGGCAGCTTGGCAGTGTGCATCCTGTCACATTGCAGCATTGCATTGCACATTTTTTTGCACCTGTCTTTACTGCCATCTCTGTGGTTGGGCGTACACAGGTGCCTCAGTTCATGTTCCCTGCTGGCCTGGTTGTTGTTGTCTCAGCCTTTGGTGGGGCTGAGTGGTGTGGCCCACTGGTTCTGGTACTGGCCTGGTATACATGGGGTCAGGGTTCAATTCCCACTTGCTCCCTATGTTTTGCCAGGCCCATTGCTGTGACTCACACTTTTTATCTGTTTTGGGTACTTTCTATCTATGTGGCTTTCTTTGTCCATTCTTTCATGGCGCTCTCCCACAGGTCCAAGCAGTTTTACGATGACACACCAGAGTTTTACAACACACAGAGTGTCATGCTACTTTGCTTCATATCACAGGGCTGTCGCTGCCTTTTGCTATAAACATGTTGGTGGCTGCTGCAGCTTGACTGTATACATTTTGGGTGGAGTGGGGATGGTGTTTTGGATAGTTGGTGTGTTCAATTATACATTAGCGTGTGCTGATCTTTTGGGTCTTCTGTTCTTTGTATTTGGGCATCAGTATTATCTTCATAGTATTCTCTGGGGAGGTATGTTTCTAGCTCTGTGTTTCCCATTGCTACCCGTGCGGTGCTTTCAGTGGTCACTCCTCTGTCCACATGAGATTCAGGTGGGGGCACCCTGCTTCTTGTTTCCAGGATCTGGGCCCTGTTTTGTGTGTCTGTCCATTTGGTGCTATGGTCTCACTGTGTGCCCATTCTCTGGGTCAACAGGATCCACCGGGCAGTGGGCATCACATCCTGTCATTCACATTGGGGTTGTGCAGTGGGGTTGCATTCCTTTCTTTCTGCACTGTTGTTGTTCCTCCATATGCATTCATCCTGCACATGCCTAGTCCATCCCCTTCATGCCCTCTCTCTGCCCTCACCTTCTGATTGCATGCTTTCAACAGTACATGTCTGCCAGCTTTATAGCTATTTCTCTACTTAACTGATCTTTGGTGGTCCAGATCCTCTCCCAGCCCCTGCGTGCTTCTATGCCCTGTGGTGAGCAGCACTTCCTCGTCCTGCAGGACAAGCCTGCAGATCAGGTGGATCTCAGGTTTGGAGAAGTTAGGCTGCCGTGTTGCCATTGTTTCTCCTCGCGGTCTGGGGTTCCCTGGGGTGGGGGGATGCCACTCCATCCTGTTTCCTGTTGCACATAGATCACAGTGCAGGTAGGCATGTTTTTGGCCTTGAACAAGGATGGCAGCAACGGAATCGGGTGCGGGTGTAGATGGGTAGTTCACATACTATGCAGGGGTGGTTTCGATGGGCTGCAGGGCGACAGGTTTTCAGTGTTTACAAGTGCGGGGTGTGCATGCACATCCGGCACTGCTATATGTGTAGGCGCGGATAAGTTTGTGGTATGATTCTGTTGCCGCAGGTGCATTCATAGATGCGCCTACGGAATCGCCTCCACTGACTGCCCATTTCTGTGGTGCACATTTCCATCGGGGCTGGACGTTCTTTCCTGAATTGGCCTCATACAGCATATATTTCCACTTTTGCATGTTATCATTTTTATGGCATATTTTTATCTTTGGTTCATGCATAACTGTCCCCTTATATTTATTATCAAGATATATTAAAATATATTAAAAAGATTAAAATCATATCTTTTTGTTTGTTATTTTACATTCACTACATATTCTTGTTGATTCAATATTTGATATGTTATATATTCATGTGTTATTTATTTACTGTAGTTTTTATTGTTTGTAGAATTTTATGTCTAGACTCATTACATAACACTTTTTCATATGTCACTCTTAGATGCATGTCTTGATCTTATATTGTTTTTTTGATCTATGAATGTATTTTATTGGTTTGATTTTTTTCTATATTTCATATTTTCTATGAGATCTCAAGCCCCTGAAGAAGGCTTACGTCAAAACATGTGTAGGGTTGGACCTTGCTGGATACTGAATAAAGCCATTGCCCCCATCCATGGTGTGGTGTGAGTCCTGCTTTCTTTTGCTGCAACTTCAAAGGCTAGTCAGACAAACCCTTTGGTGTCTTGGAGGAACAGTGAGATAATGGCTTGTCCAGAGCCAATCAGAAAATCATTTGCATAGGAAAATCAGACATAAAGGTCAATAAACAAGTTGCAGGTAACACCTTTTTGTTTGTAATTGGCACGTGAAAGCTCCACTTCCTTCATCAGTATAGAAGGAACTAATGATATTCTTGGATACACAAGTAAATTGTAGGCTGGATTGCTGCAGTGGTTATGTTTTTCAAAGCCATAAAAGATTGTAGAGGGCAAGGCAAGAGGTGGATGTATTCAGAGACGAGTGAAAACACTGAAGGAGACAGACATAAAATTAGCAGGACATTATTATCAAGCTTACAAAGCAGCCTATGTTGTGATTATAAATACAGAAAGTACATAGAAGAGAGATACAGACAATTCTCAAACTGCACATAACACAGGAACTCTAAGCTTGTCTACTACACCAATCCCTCCTCCCCGGGTCTTGCACAGCTTAACCACTGTCTTGATGAAATTGCGCAATGTCTTAGGTCACTTCACTTGAAATGGACTCCTACTAAATCTGCATTCATGTGGATTACTTGTAGCCCTTTGGCTAATACCACCTCCTCCATTTTGTTGAGCCAGCAGGTTCCCCTCTCTAATGCGCTGCTTATTCTAGATTGTATTGTTGATTTTGAACTTTATAAAATTTCATGAGTGGTTAGGTCATGATTCTTTATCCTCGAGCATGTTAGGTCTGTCCACTCATTTGTAGACACACAAGCTCTGCTCATTCTTATTCAGAGAATGGGCTGCCTCTTTACACCGTGAAAAAGCTGCATATAGCATAGAACTCAGCTATTAGGTTAAACATACTGAGCATTTTAAACCTGTAATAGAAAATCAGTCAGAGATCAAGAAAATGTGGCAGAAAGATACCGAGACGTCCCATTGTGTTGGGTGCCAAAGGCTTGATGAAAAGGAATTTCCAAGCACACCTTACCAAATGACCCATACATGTTACGTCTTATGAACTCCAGAAGCAGGCTCTCTTTGGTACGATGCAAGTACTGTGGCAAGTGTTAGCAGTAAATTTGAGAGACTGAGATCATACTCCACATTCCCCGGCCTAGGAGTGAGGTTCATAACTGTCATGGCATGGACACAACTAACGTGTTTGGAGAAATTGCCCAAAAGAAACCTCATAGGATAAAGTTTAAGGCCCGGTATTCAGAAGTGGCAGCTAGTGCAGATACAGTGCCTAACCATCACTGCTGAAGGGTTAACCTGGATATTCAATGCCGGGACCATATCCGGCCGCTAGCATTCAATGTCCGGGTCTGTTGCACAGCACCTCATGGCATGGAAGCTAACCAGGCAGTGGTTTTTGCTACACCTAACCTTCGCTGCTGAAGGATAACCGGACAGTAGCGGAATATCACTGCTGATCTGTTATCTCTGGGTACCGCCGCTGGAACGCCCCTGGAATGCTCTGATGCTAACCGTATGGCATCGGGGTGTATAGCGGCAGTATCCGGGAATATTCAGCAGTACTAACCGTGAATAGCCTGCTTAGAGGCAGTTATATGGCATACGGCAGTTACATGGTTTACGGGTCTGTAAACCATGTAATTGCTTTGGAATTTCGGGCCCTAAACTACGTGCAGTCACTTTAATGGCTATCCAGTCTGGTTTCCTTTTTTCTTCTCTTGAATACTTTCAGTTCCTATCCTCTGGCTCATTCCTTTGGATTGCAGCGGGACAACCAACCTTTTTGTTGCAAAGGCATATTCATTGATCCAATGATCACCAGGGCAGGCCCGTACATTGTGCGAGAATGTTGTTCGCACAGGGCCGCACACTTCAGGGGGCCCTGCGCCAACAACATCCCGCATTGAATACTGGTAGGCAGGGCAGATTTAGAGGGAGCTGGAGAGGTCACAGCTCACCACTAACAGCTGCTGAAGTGAAGAGCTCCTTTTTTCTTCACTTCGGCAGCTGTACTGTAGTTTAGAATGCTGCCGCGCTGAGCGCCGGCAAACAGGAAGTCCCCTTTGACCTCAATGTCATAAACTACAGTACAGCTGCTGAGCTGAAGAAAAAGGCACTCTTCACTTCGGCAGCTGTTAGAGGTGAGCCAAGGCCTCTCTGGCTCCCTCTAAAGCATTTTAGACAGCCACGGGGCTCTTCAGGAGGGGAGTGGGGGGGGGGGGCTTGGACTGGAAATAGGCTGAGTGGGGGGGGCTTGGATGAAGTAACTGATGGGGAGGGGGGCTTGGACTGGAAATGGGCTGAGTGGGGGGGGGGCTTGGACTGTAAATTGTGTGGGGGGGCTAGGACTGGAAATGAGCTGAGTGGGAGGGGCTTGGAATGGAAGTTGTGCGGGGGGAGCTCGGACTGGAAATGGACTGAGTGGGGGGGCTTGGATTGGAAATTGGGGGGAGCTAGGACTGGAAATGGGCTGAGTGGGGGGAGCTAGGACTTTAAATGGGCTGATGGAGGGGCTAGGATAGGACTGGAAATGGACTGATGGGGGGCTAGGTTTGGAAATGCACTGTTGGGGGGGCTTGGATTAGAAATGGACTGATGGAGGGATTAGAACTGGAAATGGGCTCATAGGGGTCTTAGATTGGAAATGGGCTGAGTGGGGGGAGCTAGGACTGGAAATAGCTGATGGGGAGGGGGGCTTGAAAATGTGCTGTTGGGGGGACTTGGATTGGAAATGGACTGATGGGAGGGACTAGGACCAGAAATGGGCTCATAGGAGGATTTGGATTGGAAATGGGCTTAGTGGGAGGATCTAGGACTGGAAATGGACTGAGTGGGGAAGCTTGGATTGGAAATGAGCTGATGGGGGGGGGGGCTTGGATAGGACTGGAAATGGGCTGATGGGGGCTAGGATTGGAAATGGGCTGATGGGGGGTCTTGGATTGGAAATGGACTGATGGAGGGGCTAGGATAGGACTGGAAAAGGCTGATGGGGGACTAGAAGGGAGCGGATGCTGGGTGGGGCTGGAACTAGAAGGGAGCTGATGTTGGGGGAGGACTAGAACGGGATGGGGCTGGGAGAGTGAAGTGGAGAGGGGAAAAATATTTTGTGTGGGAGGGAAGAAAAATCTATGATTGGCCGGGTATTGGGAGAGTAAGTGGAGATTGAGGATGGAGGGGTAACATTTGAGTGGATGAAAAAGGAATAAAGAAAGAGATGCACGAAAGAGCAAAAGGAGAAAGATCAGTATGTTAAAGCAGATGTAGAGAGAGAATGGAAAAAAAACTAGAAGAGAGAAGAAAGGACAAATGGACAGCAGACTGGAGAGTTAGCAGAAGATAAGAAGAAACCAGAAGAAAGTGACTGGAGCAATTGCAACTGAAAAATAAAATGCCCAAACAACAAAAGTTTGAAAAATACTTTTTTATTTTGAATTTATTAACTGGAATATGTCAGCTCTGGGAAATGTGTGTCTTTAATGTCTGCATTTTGTTTAGTACAAGAGGAAATTAATTTATAGTTTTATTTCTCCAGTGTTATTGTACATGCCAAGTTGGGCTTTTGGGGTTCCCAGTTTAATTATTATCTTCCTATTTCTAAATTGTGATCCCTTGTTCTTTGTATGGTGATGGTCTATGTGTAACCGAGCTGAGGTATTCTATTTATGTAGTTTCTATGTGACAGTGCCACTTCTTGTCTTTCCCCAGTAGAAGATGGTATTGGTATTCTCTGAGATGTATTGGTTTAATATTTGCAGTGTTGCCTTTTGATAGGTAGGGTATGGTGCTTTGTGAGTCCTGGTAGTACTGTTATGATATGGTGGGTTTGCTATGGGTTCTAAATGGGCAGTGTTTGTAGTACTTCCTAATGTGCTGGCGGTTGGCACTGGAGTATAGTAATGTAGAAAATTTGGTAGTCTTTCATTATCCATAAACTGATTAAGAGGCATGTTTACTAAAAGTTAGTGCATGTTAACATTATGCAAATATTTTTGCAAATGAGGCCCCGCACCAAGTCTCTGCACATGGCCCCGCACACCCCTTGGGCAACCCCTGATGATCACCATTCTATATATTGGCTTCTTATGGAATTCCATTTCACACTACCTCTGGCAAATTATTACGATAGGGTTGAAGTCAATGACCTTGATTGAACTACGGTACTTGGCCCTGAAATACAGGCTATATTTTATAGATTTATGCTTTTATGCTTTTTTGTGTCATGTTTCTTTAATTTTTTATTATTATTAGTTTATTCTTTCATTGTAAACCATCCTGATGCTCCTGTGAAAGGTGGTGTATAAAAATGTGAAAGAAAAATAAACAAACTCATGTAGGAATATGTAGAAAACAACCGAAAAAACCCTTAACACATTTCTAAACTATTGTTTCAACGGAAAAAGAACCCCTTAGCAATTTGTCCTTCCTTTCTACGTGCTACCCCAAATCTACAAACCTTGACAGCCTGACATACTGGGTGCTGCCACACACACTCACAGTAAAAAGGTTTGGACTGACAGAGGAGATTCTTAGAGCCTTAGCATAAATCATAAATAGCTTCATACAAGGTACTATGGACTTTCACAACAGGCTAAGCAACATCAAACAGATATGGTCCCACATGTTCTTTGCACAAGGGATAAAAAATCAATCCACATTAACATTCCCTATGCAGATGACAAGGCTGCGTTTTACAAATGTCCTAAAATGCCTACCAGTATTCAGAACATTAATTAAATTCATCCTGGCTTACTCCTTCAGCTTTCAGATCATGCATATGCCATCATGCAGATCCCAAGCAATGCACAGAAGGGGGGAAGCAGAAAATTCCAGAGACCGCAACAAAGAGAAGGATGGGGTTGTTGGTGGTGGTGACTTCCTCTTACATGGGGTAGAAGGGCTCATCTGCCAGACAGACCTGCTGTCCAGAGAGGCATGCTGCCTTTCAGAAGTCTGAATCTGAAGCACAGCAGAAAGGTTACAGAAGCTCATCAGGGCTTCCAACCATATTAATCATCTGTGTGGCACTGATATATCGATGTATGAAGACTGCTTGATATTGGGAATATGAGTTAAAGAGGTTTGGATGCAGTCTCTAGTCAGGCAAAAGGACATGCCAAAGGGAAAGATAACCATATGGCTGTGTAGACGGTGTTTCTTGGGTCAGGGTGATCCAGGTCATGAAATGCTCTACCGAGTAATGTATTAGTCCCAGCAATGTATTGTTATGCTGCAGGGGTACCATTTATCCTGGGAGATGTATAATGTTATAATGTGGAAGAGATTTTCTAGCGGGCTTCCCCACTGGGAATGGTTCCAGGAGAGGAGTTTGTGATGTCACTTTGACAGGAAAATTGTCTTTGCCTGCTTTCTGTCAAACTTTGAAGGGGGAGCACAGAGCTCCTGAGGGTGCGGGATCCTGGATAGGGAAAGAGAGGCTGTGATAGTTTGTCTTTTTAAATCCTAAAGAAAAGTAGATGGAGTTGCTGGAGTCCTCTGGGCTAGAGAATATTGAGTATGTTCCATCGATGAAGGCTGTGAGTTCTGGAAGAGAAGTGCCTAGTTACGAAGAGTCTTACGTATCCACGGAGAAGTTCCTGGTTGGAAGAAAAGACAGAAATCCAGTGTGGTGCCTTACAGGTCTAAAGAGATGTTTTCTGCCTGTGAGAGAAAGCAGCAAAGAAGAGGATTTCTTGACCGAGGAGCCTATAGAGTCTGGGTTGGACATGGAGAGAAGTCCCAAGAATGTTTATTCTGGGCCTGATATTAAAAACGAGTTTTGCATTTTCCAGTAGTTGACAAACACATTGTTTATGCCTCTATTTTCAGCACTTCCACAGGTATAACTGAGTCATTTAGCTTGCTAAACAGCCACATTCTATCTACAGAAAAGGGGGCGAGCTTTGGGGTAAGCAAAAGTGGAGCTGGTATGTATAGCTTTAGTCACACTTAAAAGCCCCCACCATAGATCAGTCAAAACACATTTATTTGAAATCAAACGGTATGATGTACACAGTAATGACAGCACCTTACTCTCTCTCAATACGAATCGTGAAATAAGGACCATCAGTCAATGAACGACAAACTGTTAGTCTTTGGACTTCAGAACACAGCTTTGGAATGTCACCAAGCCATAATACAGTCCTAATTAATGCCTCAACTGTCCGTGTAGTATAGTCCAAATTCAAAATATAATTTTTTTTAGGCTTTTAAATTCAATTAAAATGTTTGTCTCATTTATCCCATCAGCTTCTCAAAATAAGGAAGCACTTATCTCTCAAGGTCTGTGTTTCCCAAACCAATGGGTTCATGGCAAAGCTGGCTGGGATGATGGTCCCTTTTAATGAGCAATACCTGAGGGCAATTTCCAGAGTCACTGCAGTGCTTGCAGACCGGTGGGAACTTTGAAAATCTTGCAGGCCGGCTGGTACAAAGGGAAACGCCCCACATGGTTTCCCTTTGAAAATCCTGTAGGCTGCTGAGCCGCCAGGACATTTTTCTCCTCCATACTTTGCATATACCAAGTATTTAGTGTAAGAAATGAACAGAGATTTCAAAGAGAATGCCCTGTGCATACCTCAGTCCCTTGCCCCACCTTTCGGCCTACATCTTTCCTTTCCTTCACAAAGTACCCATGCTGATGACATTGTGGCTATTTTTCCCCATGGGGGGAGGGGGGAGGATAATGCCACAAACTGCTGCTCCTAGTGCAGACCCATGTGTATTGCATGTGGCATGCTTTCCCATGTTAGTGAATGATTTTTCCACACAAGCAATTTGTGTTCTATATGCTTACTGCATCGGGAGCAATTTTTTCTTTTACTCGTGTGTTAGGAAACGTGCACTGAGTTTTAAGCTTTCTATCATCCCCGAAATTTGTACCTGAAGCAATGGAGAGTGCAGTGACTTGCCCAAGGTCACAAGGAGCATCTGTGGGATTAGGACCCCGGCATCTAAGCCGGCTTCTCTAAATGCTAGGCAACTTGTCCATTCAGGATTCTAAAAGTTAGCTTCAATACTACACAATGACGTGCAACATTTGAAGTTAAAATTGTCAAATGCCGTAAAACATAAATGGATGAATCTTCAAAAAATCATTGAATGGCAAAAATCAGCTGATGCATCCAATTAGGTGATTTTTCAGCCAAACCTAATCAACTAGGTTTTCACTTAGGATTGCTATTTCAGTGACTTGGTTGAGTGGCTAAACTTAGCTGGTTCCTGTTGAAAATCTGCACTAATCAGCTAAGCCTTAATCGTGCACTGGGGATGCCTCTGCAGCTATCCATTTTGTGACTTGCTAAATTTAGCCACCTTTTGAATTTAGATAGATAAATTTAGCTGCTCTTCAGTGGGAAAACTTAAAAGCAGTGCTTTATCCAGCTGATTCTCAGTTATACCCTTTGAAAATTGACATGAAAGAGACTTAGAGCTTCCTTTCTGTAGCTGTAAGTTTTACCTCTTTTTTTGTTTCATTCGGCTTTCTCACCCCTCTGTAAATACCCTACCGTCCTACAAACTTTTACTTCACAGCTTTCCACAGCTTTGAAAATAAAAAGCCATTATAGTAATACAACTTGTAATTTACTTGTAAACAGGGGCAATATACTCCTTAGCTCGTACTGTATGCACTGAGCCCCAGGGGATGGGGATTATTGATTGTCCCTGGGGTTCGGGAGGTTAGACAGAAGTGCTTTCATGCACAAATGTTTTGGGTTCATGGCACGGTGTTATGGAATGCTGTTTCAGACCAATTGCACAGGGAAAGAGATTTTAAAAACTTCATCAGTAAGTTGAAGACTCATCTATTTATGGAGGCATTTGGGAGGGGATTGGAAGTGCGAGTCTGCTCTTTTGTATTTTCTGTGAGTTATGTTTTACTCTGCTTTTATTTCTGTACATCACTGAGAGCATAGTTGGATATATGGGGCCTGATATTCGAAGGCCTAGGCACGTGCTACATAGGTAAGTGCTGGCCTTATCCGTGGAAAACCGCCATAACCGTGTAAACCACATATTCAACAAGATGACTTGAATCATTGAGGCCCAGCTACCTGCACAGCACCAGACGCAGAAGACAGGGGGCAGAATGGTGGGGTGTCGCAGTGAAACCCACATAAAGTGGATTTACAAAACCCGTGTGCATCCACATTGGACGTCACTAACCGCATAGCATTAAGCGATGGAACCTGGTGCATATGACCGCTGATAGTAAGCCGCGAACCCGTGTAGCGATGGAACAGGGCACAGTAGAGCGAGGGATGTGTGAGCAGGCCCGCATCCAAACCAGGCAGACAAAGCACTACCAGACAGGCAGAGACACCATGTGGGCTATGCACATGGTGATACAGAAGTGGAGACATGCACACCGTGCCCGGGCACAGCAGAGGATCTGACAGGTGGTGCATACCCAGCAGTTGGCAGTGGCCCAGCACCCAAAATGCAGGTACCATGCCCCATGTGTACACAAGCCCAGGGTGAGTTACCTGCAACTGACAGAGGAGGAGGTTTACCAGAGATACAGACTGGATGGGGCAACCATAACTGAGTTGTGCGGGATACTCAGTGAGGACCTGGAGCCCAACTCATACAGAAGCCAGGCTCTGCCTGTGGCTGTGATGGTGACCACTGCCCTGGGATTCCTTGCAACTGGCAGCTTCCATCATGTGATAGGGCGACTGTCGGAATCACGCGGCCCACTGCCAGCCATTGCATTGGAACATTCATCAGGGCCCTGCTGCAGAGGATGGGCCACCTCATAGCCCTCCCCCGGACACAACAGAGGCATCAAGAGTCCTTGCAGGCATTCTACAGTGTTGCTGGATTCCCATCGGTGCTTGGATCTATAGCCTGCACCCACATTGTACTGTGGGCATCAAGGCTGGAACAGAAGACATACCGGAATAGGCATGGGTACACATCAGTGAACATGCAGATAGTTGTGAATGCCAACATGGCCTTCACAGATGTATGTGTTCACTACCCGGGGTCCTGCTATGATGCATTTGTCCTTGCACAGTCTGGCCTGGGACAGGCAGCAGCCTGTGGTCAGCTTGGAGATCCATGGCTGCTAGGTGAGTGTGTACGTGTGTGGACCCCAGGACAGGCCCAGAATGGATGTCTGCTGCAGTCTGATGCTATGGGTACTGCAAACAGGCAATGATAGATGTATACTGTCTATATGTCATGCACCACATGAGCACCACTGCACGCTGTCCACAGCAGCCCATAGACCATATCCAATGCACGTCCCGATGCACATCCTCACAGCTCACATTGTCCTCACAGGTGACCGTGGGTATCCCCTGAGAACCTGGCTGCTGATCCCAGTGCACCACCCCAGAAGTCAGCAGGAGCAGTACAACAGCATCCACCAGCAGACACGAGCGGTTGTGGAGCATGCAATCGGGGTGCTGAAGAGCCACTTCCGCTGCCTCAACAGGAGCGGTGGCCAACTCCTCTACAGTCTGTATCGGGTATGCCATATATTTGGAGTGGAGGCGTGGCCTAGTGGTTGGGGCAAGGTACTTCAGGCCGGAAGGTCGGGGGTTCAAATCCCACTAGAGGACAGCATCCTTGGGCCGGAAGGACTGGGGTTTCTAGTCCCACAGGTGCTCCTTGTGGTCTTGGGCAAGCCACTTAACCCTCCATAGCCCATGTTCCCTGTAAAATAGTTATCTCCAAGTTATAATGCCCTGTTCAATGTAATTTCAGTTTGTTCAATGTAAACCGCACTGATGCAGAATAGCGCGGTATATAAGAGAATGTAAATAAATAAATAAATAAAATTTGCTGCATGCTGCATACTCCACAACCTGGCACCTGTGTGGAATGCTGGACCCAGAGCCAGCAGATGTAGAGGAGTGGGAGGCTGCAGAGGCAGCAGATAGTGATGGGGCCGAGTCCAGGAGCCAGTCGCAGGCCAGGGCACTGGCCCACCATTCGCAGGTGATACGGGAAAGCTTTTGAGGTGACTGCCATGCACCATCACCAGGGTTGTACATACACAAACACCAATTATGTGCCCAGTACCATGTAATGTTCAGTGAAGGACCCAATAAAGTGCCCATTACCATCCATTGTGTCAGAGTATTCTTTATTTCCCCCCTTGTGAACCCCCTTCCTCAGGGCTCCCTGTTGGCCATGGGCACTTGCCCACACACACACTGCAATGCAGTGGAGCATTGTCAGAGGACGTGCTAGCGGTGTCACCACCCTCCCCAGCAGGGTGGTGGGATGGACATGGCACCAGGATAGCAGGTGACTGTGCAGCTGCACTGACAGCCCCAGCACCCACCCCCTGTGCCTGCATTAGGCCCATCAAACTGTTCAGGGAGCCAGCTATGGATGCCTGGTACTCTGCAATCTCCCACATCAGTTGCAGGTGTCCCTCCATGTGGCACTCCACACGCTGTCTGTGGTCCTACCACACCTCATCCTTGGCCTCTCTGGCCTGTTCTGCAGTATGCAGGTCCTGCCGCATATCCTGAAGCTTGGACAGTATGCCCTCAGTGCCTGCCACCAGACGCACACACTCCTATCATAGCTCCTGGTCCAGGTCATCTCTCCCTGCACACACAAGCTCCTCCAGGATGGTGAACTGTAGCTCAGCAAGTGGTGCATCCTCTGCAGCTGGCCCCACCCCTCCACCCTGGCTAGCAAACACAACAGCCTCTCTGCACTGGCCGTCACAGTGGGCTGCTCTGCATGGCTAGTTGGTGGACTGGAATCAAGGGCCATGCTGCACTCTGGCTGGTCACTGGAATCCTGCATGGTGGGCTGTGAGGCTTCCCCCAATGCAACAGTCCTAGACTGTGAAGGTGGTGTAGCTGGTGGGTCTGTGGGAAAGCAAAGGTGGCAGAGGTTAGACATGGCATGCTGTCATGACCCGAGGGTTAGCACCCAGTCCACCACAGTACTGGCAGCTGATGCACGGCCCACACTGTACCCATCCCATGCAACACCTGCAGTTTGACAGCCACACCTGTGCTATGGGGCACCCCTACTCACCCCCTGTGTGCCTGTGGTGGAATTGTCAAAGCCTGGAACCCTTGTGACAGTGACCTCCTCCACATACTGCAGCACCTGCTCCTCCAGTGAGGTGAGGCTGTGCTGCTGTGCAGGTGGCAGTCTGCTGTTGCTAGCCCTTTTCTCGTTCGCTGCCTGACGGGACATGTGCCACTTTTTCTTGAGGTCTTCCATGTTGCGGTTGTGGTGCTGTACCGCATTGACCGTGTTTATGATGTCCCGCCACACTGTCTGCTGGGTGCTGCCATCCTCAGCTGTGAAGAGGGCAGTGTGCTGCTGCAGGATGAGCCCCAGGGCCATGGCTGGCTCAGAAGGAGTGAAGTTATTCTTTCTCATGTGATTTGCCACTGCCGCAGGATGCCATACCCACACAGGACTGAGCAATGGCATAATAGGTGTGCAGGGACGACCAGACCACGATACCCAGGTAAGATGCATAGCACTATATGCAGGCATGGTGACCACGGCATGTGCCACCCCAATAATGTGCCTTCATGGGCCAGAGGATGTCCTGCATGTGCTGCACCGCTGTGTTGTGGTGTCTGCCCAGGTAGGGGCCTTCTGCCATAGCTACGGAGGATTGCCGTTCCGGTCCAAACTTCACCATGCCCATGGAGCACTGGACCCCTTCCCTGGTCCCTCTCCTCTGGTCCCCTCCCCTGGTCCCACCCCCTGGACCCTTCCTGGACCCCTCCTGGACCCCTCCCCTGACCCTCTGCCATGGCCCTCCTCCCCTGGTCCCCCTCCACTGGACCCCCCAGACCCTTCCCCTGGTCCCCCTTCCCTGGACCCCCTCACCACCCACACATATGTGCTGCCCTGCCCCCGCAAGCTGGATGATACAATGCTTACAAACATGGAAAGATTTATTTGACAATTGTGTCAACATATTTACAATCCTGCCAAAAGTGGCAGAATTTGGTGCACTTTGGATTCCTTGCGTCCTGCCCAGGCTCAGGGCATATGGAACAGGGGGTCACCCTATGGTGCAGGGGGTCCCTGCCTGTGCCCTGACACAGCTTCTGTGAGGGCCTTTAGGTGCTGGCTTATGGTCTGTGCTGCGATACGCACCTCCTCCCTGATGAGGCACACCTCTGCCACCAGGGCATCCAGGGCCAAGTCATACCATTGATGAAGGGATGTTGGCACTGTGGGTCTGGCTGTGACACGGCCAGGGCACACACCTGGGTGCTGGTGTGACTGTGTAGGACCCCAGCTGCAGGTGGTGGACTGCGACACCGTTCCAGGTCTACCCTGGCCTGTGCTGCACCATGTGGTGGGCACATGGCCCCTTGGTTGGTCAGCTGGTGGGCATGTCTATGGGCTGTGAGGTTCTGTTGGGGGGTGCAGCTCTGCCTCTAGCCTCCATGCCTGTTGCCTGCTGGAGGTGCCCTGTGCCATGTCATCGCACCTAGGTCACTTGGTGGGTGGTTCCTGTGTCCCCCCGCCACCCCCCTGCTCCCACCCACCTCCCCATCCTGCCTCTGGTCCACCCAGCCCTCCTCCTGCTCCCCCTCTGACACCCCCTCCTCCCCACCCTGCTCCTGGTCCTCTGATCCTTCCTTCTCCACCTCCTCCTCTGACACCCCTTTCTCCCCACCCTACCTCTGGCCCTCTGATCCCTCTTCCTCCTCCTCCTCTGACACCTCCTCCTCCCACTTTGCCATGGACCCCTCGCTGCCCCCCTCCTCTGATGTGGTGTTCTCAGATGCAGTGCCACTTGTCGTTGATGATGGCGACGTCTCCTCCTCATCATCACTGCCACTGGTGTTGGTGCTGCTGCTGCTCTGCTCACCTGCTGCTGTCCCACAATTCCTGGGTGGCTGGCATGGTGGCCTGGCAGTCCCCCGGGCAGCCCTGGAGCCAGCTGTGGGGAGAGAAGAGAGAGGGCTACTGGTACACATTGGCATGGCCCTGGGGTGAGACTGGCACACCTCTGGGCAGGCCAACACATGCATCACTCACCCACCTTTGGCCCACAGTAGCCTGCCCCCACCACATTCCTTAATTTAGCCCCCCCCCTTTGCCCTCCTCCAACCTGCTTCGCTCCCTCTCACATGCTGGGCTGTGCCCTGCTACCCCCCCCCCCCCAGTCACTGGGTGCACATGGGTAGCAGCATGGGCAGGTACACTCTGGGCACCTGTGGCCTCAGTTGGGGTTGTGTGCCCCTGTACTGCCCTTATGTGCCATTCCCCAGCCAGGTTCACGCACTCCTGCACATCGTGTATGCTGACTGATACACAGGCAGACTGGTGGCTCCGGGGGATGGCACAGCTGCCCCAGTCCAGTCCCATCATTGCATATTGGGAGTGTCTACCACCAGTTGGTCTGCCTGCACTAGTCTTGCAGCCCTGGCTGCCGCCCCCTGCATCTGCTGGGCACCACTGTGTACCCCATTGATCTTCCTCAGCCGCCAGCTGCTCCCTGATCCTCTGGTTGGGTTGCCTCCAGAGCAACATTCTGAAGTGGCATTTCAGGGCCTCCAGTGTCCGGTGTACTCCATATTCCCTGTGGGAGAGAGAGGGAGACATGTGCTCACTTGGCCAATACCATTTTGCTTGCTGTGCATATCCAAATCCTGCAATGGTCTGGTGACATACCCTTCCTAGGGACAGGGGCACAGCCATGGGTATGTGGCTGTGGTGGCAGAGCTGCTTGCAGGGACGTACAGGCACCACATGTGTGGTTTCTGCCTCCAGTCCTCCCACACCCCTGCACCAGGGCACAGGGGCTAGGGGGAAGGGCAGGTGTCCAGGGCATCTAAACTGACTGCCTTTGTCCTCTGCAGATCCCAGCCCTGCCACAACACCCCCTGAACTGGGCTTTTCCATTGCTGTGCATGCCCTGTGGCATTGCTACCAACTACCATCAGGGGTGCAGCGCCCTCACCACCTGCTATGTGTGCGTATGCCCCCTGCTGCAGGCATTCGGGGCTGGCACCTGTACCAATGCATGACCCATCTCCTGATAGGCACACAGTGAGGCAGCCAGCAGCATCTGTCTTGGCATCATGCCCAATCTCCCTATGCAGACACACAGCTGTGCCCTTCAGGATGTGTCTGCCTAGCATGGTTCTCAGCCCCCTCTGACTGTTGTAGCCTTCTTACCTGTGCAGCCAGAGTGGGATCCCCCTCCATAGGGCTGCTGCCAGCTTCAGGTTTGGGCAATGCCCCCCCCCCCCGGGGTAGAGGACCCCTCATGCTGCAGCACAGAGTGGATGAGGCATTCACTCTTATCTGGGGAAAAGTTCACACTTCTCCTTGCTGCTATGCCGCTGGTGTCTGTCCCCCCAGCCACAGGGGGCTCCTGTACAGGCAGCCCGCAGGCTCTGCATGATGGTGTCACCTATGCTTGGGTACGCCAGATGGCCAGTACTCAGGTACACTGGTCAGGCGATACACAGATTGCTGACAATGGTATGTCGTGCATCTCTAGCCACTGTTGTGGCCAAATACACGGGTATCACCTCTGCCTTCAGCACCATGCCTGGGTTATGCGCCTTGCGCTTATCCGTTGCCATGGTGGGCGCCTACCGCTGTGCTTGGTTTATGCTGCATTTTCATTGCTTGCCCATTTTGTCAGCGTCTGACTCACGATTCAAGCACTTTTCCTGACTGGGTAACCTCCTGCGGGTATGGCAGATCTCGGCGCATTGTTGAATATTGGGTCCCATGGTATATAGGCTTAAATAAATAAAATAAAGAATAAATGAGAGTTGATAGCTCCAGAAAGCTAGTCACCAATATATTAAACTAGTTCAATAAAAAGCTATCGTCTATGTCTTTACCTATCTTTCTTTCTTTTCCTCCATGTGAACTAGCACAAACAACACATTGCTCCATTCTGAGTTTGTCTCCCAGGACTCCTCCTGATTCACAGTCCATTGCTCAAACCACTAGACTGTTTAGGCTCCAAAGTGAAAAAAATGAACACAGCAGCAGTCTTCTGACAGTTTCTGTGTTGAAAAGTGCAGCTGGAGCAACTGAAAAAAAATCCACTGAAAAAAAACCCCAATGGTTCTGAGTAAAGTCAGCCGCATAGTCTGTGTGGTTCTATTAAACGTCATACTTCTTGACTGAGGGCTGAGGTGAGAAACAAGATCTGCGAGGAAATGACTGCAGATGAGCTTTGGCATCTTAAACATTTGTCTTCTTCTGACCAGAAAAAAAAATGAAGTTAACGTCTTCATCCTTAGCAGTTGAAACATTTTTTTGAATTCAAATCTGCAGGCTTGGTACTGGTTTAAGAAGACTGCAAAAAGGTTTTCAGCAACTTTTTGAGTTCTCGAGAATTTCATTCTGTGAGACCAGTGTCCTGGTGAATGGTCCCTTGCAGCATGAGAGCCGCCACGCTATTCTACAGGTGAAAGGTGGGCAAGGAAACCATCAGTACTGGTGAAACAAACTGGACCTGTGACTTGGCAATGGCAGGAAATAATAAAGGAAGGAGCAGCAGGGGCCACAGAAAATGCATCAGGCCTCGAGGGGGGTCCCAAAATGCTAAAATAGGCTGCCCTGGGCATTTTTACCTTAATTGGGGAAAAAAGCTGCAGCTGTGGAAAAAAACCTCTAGGGATGGTAGGCTGCATCAGGCCGTGCAACTGAGCACTTCAGCAGCAAAAGTTAAAAAAAAAGAAAACAAAGGAAAACCATGGGAAAAAATGCTACAAAAAGAAGCAGAGCCACAGCGAAGAGCCCCAACAAGGGAATCCCAGCACCTGGCCAGAGAAGCCCCGGATGCCTATGCAGCACTGGGTGATCTAGCTGCTCATCAAAGGCTGTTTTTCAACTTGGAGCTGCTTTATTTGTAAGTAGTGAGTAGGAAGTTGCAAGAAAGCCAAAAATAGCCCATTGCAATCAACTGGAGGAAAATAAGAAAAGGAATCTAAAGGCAAAGATAAAAAGGAATGGAGATTGAGGACAGCAAGAGGGAAAGAGGGCCTGACCCTGACTCACCAGCCTCCCTGACAGTCTCGCCCTGCTCTTCTTGGGCTCATTATTTATTTATTTATTTATATTCTCTTATATACTGCGCTATTCTGCATCAGTGCAGTTTACATTGAACAAACTGAAATTACATTGAACAGGGCATTATAACTTGGAGATAACTATTTTACAGGGAACATGGGCTATGGAGGGTTAAGTGGCTTGCCCAAGACCACAAGGAGCACCTGTGGGACATTAGCGCTAGAACCAGTGGGAAACAGTACAGGACATAGGAGACAAGAGTATACCCAAGGTCTGAGCAATGTTGGACCTACAGGTTTCAGTTACAAAGGCCACAGCACCGATCCGAACACCTTGCCACCTGCTGGAGGCAGATGCAGTAAATGCCGGCTTCTCTCAGTGCTGCGCCTCAAGTCTGCCGCCACCTGCTGGCAAGGCAGCATAACCACTCATCTCGACTGGTCTAGCGGGATGATAAGGAAAGCTCATTTTGTTTCCTTCCTTTCTAATCCCTAGAATTTAGTAGCTTTAATATTTAATAGGAAGAGCTGCCGCTCCACACTCACTCTTACCTTCCCTTTCCCTCCTGAACAAACTATAGCCTGGTATAACCGCTTTTGATCGCCTGGAAAAACGCGGTATAAAAATGTTAAATAAAGAAATAAATATAACACATTCCAGTCATGCTTCTCTATGTGCCACATTTCTTTACTTCTTTAACTGTCTTTTTATATCGCTTTTCACCAGGGCAAAGCAATGTGCAGTTAACAAAGGTTGCGTTAAGTTACAATAAGTAGTAGCTTATGGGTAAAGTTAAACCAGGAGGGATTGAACATAGTAATTAACTATTTACAGTACATAGAACATTAGATATACTTCTTTTGTCAAGTGAAGGGGGGATGGAGCAGATGGGATGATGGGGGGAGAGGATAGAGAGGGAGGGGTAGATTATGTGGTGGGTCTGAAGCGTTCTGTGAATAACTGAGTCTTTAGGTCACCTTCATGCATGAGGGTCTGTAAGCCTGCAAGTTTATCCTCTGTGGAACATAGTTTTGTGGATGTTTATCTCATTAGCCTTTTAATTTACTCTGCAGTGGTTAAAGTTTAACTTAATAAGGAGTTTTAGTCACTCATCGCCGATGATCCTAGTTCAGAGCGCTCCTCTCTAGGTCTGCCAGTCTCTTTTGGAAGGCAATTCATAAGTGAACCTCATCTCTGCTCAGCAGTCCTTCTTGGAAGCCTTATTTGCAGGCCTTGACGTTGAAATAGCCAACCATTGCCTCCATGGGGTAAAATGTGACTTGTACAAAGAGCAGAAGTTTGCAATAAACATGCAAGATAAAAATCACATTTTCATCTTTAGTCTATGGTAGAGAGTTTATAGCATTTGTCTATCAGATAAAGATTTTATTTTACTACGATTTACTACTACTACTTAACATTTTTATAGTACTTCCAAGCATACACATAGTAACATAGTATATGAGGGCAGATAAAGACCAGTATGGTCCATTTAGTCTGCTGCTCCGTGCAAGTCACCCCTCCCCATGCCTTTGTTTAGGGGTGTACCCAACTCTCCTTGTAGGTCACCAATTTTTTCAGATATAAGAGATAGTTATGTTTATTTTGTTTTTATCTTGTTGCTATAAAGGGATCCACTTTGTCTGTCCCATGCCATTCTGAATTGTCACTGTATTTGCCCCACGACTTCCATTGGGAGGGCATTCCAAGCGTCCACCACCCTTTCAGTGAAAAAGTATTTCCTGACATTGCCTTTCAGTTTACCCCCTTGCAGCTTCATGTTATGCCCTCTAGTTTTACAGCTTCCCCATCTTTGGAAGAGGTTTGTTTGTTCATTAATACTCTTTAACTATTTAAAGGTCTGAATCATATCTCCCCTGTCCCTCCTCACCTCCAAAGTGTACATATTTAGGTCTTCAAGTCTCTTCTCATAAGTCTTCTGACATAGGTTCCAAATCATTTTGGCTGCCTTCCTCTGAACTGTTTCCAGCCTTTTTATATCTTTTGCGAGATATGGTCTCCAAAACTGAACAAAATGTTCCAAGTGAGGCCTCACCAGCAACTTGTACAGTGGCATTAGTACCCCTTCCTTTCTGCTGGTAATTCCTCCCTCTGTGCAACCCAGCATCCTTCTGGCTTTTGTCACTGCCTTGTCACACTGTTCCTCCACCTTGAGATACTCAGAAACAATCACTCCAAGGTCCTTCTCCTGGTCCATGCACACCAAAATCTCGCCCCCTATCACATACAATTCCCATGGATTTCTGCTTCCCAAGTGCATGACACTGCACTTCTTCACATTAAATCTTAACTGCCAAGCATTAGACCATTCTTCCAGCCTTTGTAAATCTTAACTCATGTTCTCCACTCCTTCAGAGGAGTCCACTCTGTTGCAAATTTTCGTGTCACCTGCAAAAAGACAGAGTTTTCCATTCAGTCCTTCAGCAATATCACTCACAAATATATTGAACAGGACCAAACCCTGGGGCATACCGCTAATCACCTTCCCTTCATCCGAGTGGGTTCCGTTTACCATCACCTTCCGTCGCATGTCAGTCAACCAATCTCTGATCCAGTTCACCATCTTGGGACCCATCCCCAAACTGTTGAGTTTATTGATAAGCCTCCTATGAGGAACAGTATCAAAGGCTTTGCTGAAATCTAGATAGATCACACCTATCGCATGCCCTTGATCTATTTCTATGGTCACCCAGTCAAAGAATTCAATTAGATTTCTTTGGCAAGATCGTCCTTTGGTAAAACCATGTTGCCTCGGATCATGCAACCTATTGGTTTTGAGGAAGTCCACTATTCACTCTTTCAGGGGCACTTCCATTACTTTTCCCACCATTGATGTAGAAACATAGAAGCATAGAAAAATGACGACAGAAAAAGACCACATAGCCTATCTAGTCTGTCCTTCCATATCAACAACTGCAACAGAGCCCTTTTTTCCTTTAGAGATCCTCTGTATTTGTCCCATGCTTTTTTGAATTCAGATACTGTCCTAATCTCTACCACCGCCGCTGGAAGACTATTCCACGGATCCACCACTCTTTCCGTAAAGAAATATTTCCACATATCACTCCTGAATCTATCCCCTTTCACCCTCATCCCATGTCCCCTGTAGCAGAACTTGCTTTCAATCAAAAGAGGCTCTCCCCCTGTGCATTTATGCCATGGAGGTATTTAAACGTCTCAATCATATCACCTCTATCCAGCCTTTCCTCTAAGGTGTACAGTACATATTAAGATCCTTAAGTCTGTCCTCATATGCTTTAAAAAATGAAGACCACTAACCATTTTAGTAGCCACCCTCTGTACTGACTCCATCCTGTTTATATCTTTTGAAGGTGCGGTCTCCAGAATTGCACACTATACTCCAAATGAGGTCGCAGCAAAGACTTATACAGAGGCACTATCACCTCCTTTTTTCTGCTAGACATTCCTCTCTGTATGCACCCAAGCATCCTTCTAGCTTTTGCTGTCTACTTTTCTACCTGTTTAGCTACTTTAAGATCATCAGACACAACCATGCGCTCTTTTTTAGTGGACAAAAGTACTTCACCCCCTATACAATATTGCTCCCTTGGATTGCTGCAGCCCAAATGCATCACCTTGCATTTTTTAACATTAAATCCCAGCTGCCAAATTCTAGACCATTCTTTAAGCCTAGCTAGATCCCTCCTCATATTATCTACACCTTCCTGGGTGTCTACTCTTTTGCAGATTTTGGTATCATCCACAAAGAGGGAAACCTTACCCGATAGCCCTTCCACTATATCACTAACAAAGATGTTAAAAAGAATCGGACCAAAGACAGATCCCTGGGGCACACCACTGGTAACTTCCTTCTCCTCAGAGTGAGCTCTATTTACCTGTACCCTTTATCGCCTCCCACTCAAAAATTTCTAACCCAAGCAGTAACTTTAAGGTCCATCCCTAGGGTGCTCAGTTTGTTTCTAAGTCGCCTGTGAGGAATGGGGTCAGAGGCTTTACTGAAATCTATATACACCACATCAAGGGCTCTCCTCAGTCCAACTCCCTGGTCACCCAGTCAAAGAAATCAATCAGATTTGTCTGACAAGACCTGCCTCTGGTGAATGCATGCTGCCTCGAATCTTGTAATCCGCTGGACTCCAGAAACCTCTTTCAGCAGCGTTTCCAATAATTTACTCACCACCGAAGTTAAACTAACCGGCATGTAGATTTCAACCACATCCTTACTTCCGCTTCTGTGTAAAGGCACCAGATGAGCCTCTCTCCAGTCCTTTGGCACCACTCCTGACTCCAACGAGGCATTGAAAAGGTCAGTCAGTGGAACTGCTA
Source organism: Ichthyophis bannanicus (assembly GCA_033557465.1). NCBI lineage: Eukaryota > Metazoa > Chordata > Amphibia > Gymnophiona > Ichthyophiidae > Ichthyophis > Ichthyophis bannanicus. Next base: position 170,232,531 of record CM066032.1, on the reverse strand, counting down.
GAACGTCCCCCAAGTTCCCTCAGTATTCTAGGGTGTATCCCAATTAGTCCCATCGCTTTGTTTACTTTACGTTTAGTTAGTTTCTCACGAACACAGTCTTCTGAAAATTGTTCAAGATGCCCCTCACTTCTGTTCCTGTTTGTGGGTGTTTTCTGAGGTCCTGTTCCTGGTTCTTCATCTTTGAACACAGAACAGAAATATTTGTTAAGCAATTCCACTTTATCCTCATCAGCTTCTACATATTCCTCCCCTTCACCCTTGAGTCTGACAATACCACTTTTGCCCTTCCTCTTCTCACTAACATATCTGAAAAAATGTCTTATACCCCCATTTTATTGCATTGGCTATTTCCTCCTCTTTTTGAATCTTTGCTTTCCTGACTGCTTTGCTAGCTTCTCTAAGTTTTTCCAAATATAAATGCCTGTCTTCCTCTTTGTGATCACTTGTATTTCATGAAGGCCTCCCTCTTTTTGTTCACCTTTTCAACTACTTCTTTCGAAAGCCATAGCGGTATCCTTTTCCTTTTATCTTTATTTACCATTTTAACAAAAAGGTTGGTTGCCCTTAAAATATCCCCTTTCAGTTTTGCCCACTGTTTTTCTACATTCCCCAGCTATTCCCTTCCCGTTAACGACTCCCTGAAGTATTGGCCGTTCTTGGCAAAGTTTGTTTTCCTAAAGTCTAAGACCCTTGCTTTTGAATGTATTCTAACAGCCCTAGTCCTAATACTGAACCATACTATCTGGTGATCACTGGATGCAAAATGATCTCCCACTATAACATCAGAAACACTTTCACCATTGGTAAGCATCAAGTCCAGTATGGCCCCTTCACGTGTGGAGTCTGTTACCAATTGCCTGAATAGTTCTCCCTGTAGAGAATCCAGGATCTCCTTACTTCTAGATGATATTGCAGCAGGAATGTGCCAATCAACATCTGGCATATTGAAATCCCTTATCAGTAGCACTTCCCCTTTCCTAGCAAAACTGCATATGTCTTCAATTAACTCTCTGTCCACCTCTTCCTCTTGTGAGAGAGGTCTGTATATCATTTATTTCTTTATTTTATTTATTTAGTCAGATTTAATATACCGCTTTCTCATTAATTCAAAGCAGTTAGCACATCAAACAATCAGGAGGGGGGCTATAGTGTGAAAACATGCAGTGGAAACATCTGTATGAGTGTGGTGAGAGGGGTGTGAGCGATTCATTTGCATTATATGCAAGTGATCTATGTACAGGTATGTATACAAGTGAGCTATATACAAGTGAGCTATGTACAGGTCTATATACAGTTCATATGGGTTGCAGGTTTGGCTAGGGCAGAGTCTGGTTCAGGTGATGTCCTTGTAGTGATCCATGAAGAGCTTTGTTTTGAGCATCTTTCTGAAATCTTTGAGGTCCGTGGCTGATTTCAGATCATCAGGGAGAGAGTTCCACAGGGTGGGTGCTGACAGGGACAGTGCTCTTCTTGAGGTATCCTGTCTAGATTTGGTGAATTCTCTTGGGGTGGTGATGGTGTCTGTGGTTCTCCTTCTTCTGGGTCTGGTGCATAGGTCCGCTTTGATGAGAGGTTGCAGGCTGAGATGTTCTGTCTTATTTTGAATATGTTTAGGATAACTTTGTATTGTATACGGGAGCTGATTGGGAGCCAGTGGAGGTGGTACAGGATGGGTGTAATGTGGTCGTGACCTGAGCAGCCTGTTATTATGCGTGCGGCAGTGTTCTGTGCCAGCTGCAGTGGTCTGAGGGCCTGTTTTGATAGCCCGAGGTAGATGGGGTTGCAGTAGTCTGGTCTGGGAGTGATGAGCTCTTGACAGACTGTACGGAAGTGGTCCTGTGCGAGAATGGGTTTGAGGCGCCTGATGGTTCTCATTTTGAGGTAGGCATTTCTTGTGGTTCTGGCAATGTGGGCTTGTAAGTTCAGGTCCTTGTTGAGAGTCACTCCGAGGTATCTCACTTTGGGCTTTACTGATATTGTGATGTTGTTTAGTTTGATGGTAGGTGTAATTGAGAAGGTGGGGTTTCTTGAGATGAATGTTGGTTGATGAGTTTGTTATATTCTTCTTGTTTCAACTGGTATAAATCCTGTATGGAGGTTGATTTGGTGCATCTCCATCGGCGTTCAAGCCTTCTTAGTGCTCTCTTTGCATTGCGTATTTCCTTGGAGTACCAAGGGGTGGAGCTGGGTCTGTTGCTGTGTGGTTTCCGTGTATCATGCCAATGCAAATAGATTTCTCTTTCCCTCTTTCTAGTTTAATCCACAGTGCCTCCTTTCTCCCTTTTAAGCTCTATAATTCCAAAGCCTTAATATTATTTTTTACATATAATGCCACTCCTCCTCCCCTTCTTCCTCCCCTGTCCTTTCTGAATAAAGTATAGCCTGGTATAGTTACATCCCAGTCATGGTTTTCTGTGAACCATGTTTCTGTAACTGCCACTAAATCCAAGTCAGCCACTTCCACCAACGCTTCAACATCAGGGATCTTATTTTCCATGCTACGGGCATTTATACACACTGCTTTCCATATGTTACCCCTTTTATCCATTTCCATAAAGGTATTTAATGTTTCACTTACCTGGGGGCTTTCACTTACCTGAAGGCTTTCTTCACCCATCCCCAACGGATCTAGTTTAAAGCCCTATTCAGTAGATTAGCCAGTCTACTGCTGAAAATGCGTCAACTTTTCTTGGACAGATGAACGCCATCTCTGCTCTGCAACCCTTGGTCCATGAAACTAAAATGCTCTTGATGACACCATCCATGCAGCCATGCACTCATCTCCAGGATGCGAGCCTCTCTGCCTTGGCCTTTACCCTCAACAGGGAGGATTGAAGAGAACATCACCTGTGCACCTATCTGCTTCACCCTCTGTCCCAGAGCCATGAAGTCACTTTTGAAACTCTCTGAGGGATACCTGGCAATATCATTTGTTCTGACATGGATTAGCAACATTGGGTAATAGTCAGTGGGCTTGATGAGTCTCTGCAAACTCTCCGTAACATCTTGGATTTTGGCACCTGACAGACAGCATACCTCTCTGGTCATCAAGTCTGGTTGGCAGATGGACACCTCAGTACTCCTCAGAAGACAGTCACCAGCCACCACTACCCTTCATAAGAACATAAGATATGCCATACTGGGTCAGACCAAGGTCCATCAAGCCCAGTATTCTGTTTCCAACAGTGGCCAATCTAGGTCATATGTACCTAGCAGTTTCCCCAAGAGACACAAGTTCCACAATGCTTGTATTGGGTCAAGCATTGATATCTTCGGTCACTTCTTAATAATGGTTTATGGACCTTTCCTCCAGGAACTTGTCCAAACCTTTTTTAAACCCAGCTACACAAACAGCCTTTACTACATCCTCCGGTAACAAATTCCAGAGTCTGATTACACGTTGAGTGAAAAAATATTTTCTTTTATTAGTCTTAAATAGTTTACCCTGTAGCTTCATTGCATGTCCCCTAGTCTTTCTATATTCTGATAACCTAAACAATCGATCTACGTTTACCCGTTCCACTCCGTTCATTAATTTATAGACTTCTATCATATCTCCCCTCAGCTGTCTCTTTTCCAGGTTAAAGAGCCCTAAACCTTTTAGCCTTTCTTCATAGGAGTATCCTTCCATCCCCTTTACCATTTTGGTGGCTTCTTCTCTGAACCTTTTCTAAAATCGCTATATCCTTTTTAAGATACGGCGACCAGAATTGCACACAATATTCAAGGTGCGGTCTCACCATGGAACGATATAGAGGCATTATAATATCTTTTGTTTTATTTTCCATTCCTTTCCTTATCATACCTAGCATTCTATTTGCTCTCTTGGCCGCAGCTGCACACTGGGCCGAGGGTTTTAACATGGTATCCACAATGACGCCTAAATCTTTTTCCTGGGTGGTGGTTCCTAATGTGGAACCTTGCATCGTGTAACCATAGTTTGGGTTGTTCTTCCCTAGGTGCATAACCTTGCACTTGTCCACATTAAATTTCATCTGCCATTTTGATGCCCAGTCTTCCAATTTATCAAGATCCTCTTGCAATTTTTCACAATCCTTTTGGGTTTTAACAACTTTAAATAGTTTTGTGTCATCTGCAAATTTGATAACCTCACTCGTTATTCCACTTTCCAGGTCATTTATGAATATGTCAAAAAGCAGCAGACCCAGCACAGATCCCTGGGGTACACCACTATTCACCTTTCTCCATTGGGAAAATTGGCCATTTAGCCCTACCCTCTGCTTTCTATCTTTTAACCAGTTCCTGATCCACAATAGTACACTGCCTCCTATCCCATGACTCTTTAGTTTTGCCAAAAATCTCTGATGAGGGACCTTGTCAAAGGCTTTCTGAAAGTCCAGATACACAATATCAACCGACTCACCTTTGTCCACCTGTTTATTCACTCCTTCAAAAAAACATAACAGATTAGTAAGACAAGATCTTCCTTCTCTAAAGCCATGTTGGCTGTCTCCCATTAGGTTGTGACTATCTACATGCTGAGTAATTTTATTTTTTATGATGGTTTCTACCATTTTTCCCGGTACTGACGTCAGGCTCACCGGTCTGTAGTTTCCCAGATCACCCCTGGAACCCTTTTTAAAAATTGGTGTTACATTGGCGATCCTCCAATCTTCAGGTATTAGAGATGATTTTAATGATAGTTCACAGATTACTGATAGCAGGTCTGCAATCTCATATTTCAGTTCTTTCAACACCCTTGGATGTATACCATCCGGCCCAGGTGATATTACAATCATATCTAACCTTTCATTTAGTGCTATATATTCTAACTCTCCCATCTTATTCTTTAGACTTCTAGCATTTGCATACAAGCATTTTAGAGAATGTATTTTATTCATGTTAATTTGGCTATTGTTAGACATGGTAAATTGGGATCTTTAAGCTCTGTCTGCTCCATACTTGAGGGCATTTGGGCTACTTTACTCTTTTTTTTTTTAGAAGAACTGTTAAATAAATAAAATAACCTCTCTGCTTTTGGTAGTATCCTTCACTTCCATGTGGTCACTGATTCTGCAACTTTGGGGTATTTGAGCTCTGGCTCTTCCCTTTCCAGGGATGCTTTCGCCTCCTCCACTTCCAGGGCTGCATTACGGTTCTTCAATTCAAGGGCTGGAGAAGTTGGATTGGTGATTCTGCAGGACTTGGTGACTTGTGTCCAACCTTCGTCATTCTGTAGGCACCCATCTTCTCCTCTGCTGGAGAGTTTGGTTGTTGCAAGAAGTATCTCATCAGTGTACTTCTCACTGTCTTGAATGCTCCTCAGCCTCGCCATCTCCTCTCTGAGTTCTTCCACTTGTCTCCTCAGAGCTTCAGCATGCAGGCACCCTGCACATGGAACTGGTCCTTCAACTGGAATTGGGACCTCTGTCTGGACAGAGGCAAAAGCTGTAACGAGGGCAACAGCTTTAGCGATATGTTTTTTCCCAGCCATTGTTCTGTTTCTGGAGCTTAGGTATCTGTTAAAGCAAAAGAGAGAGATCTACCAAAGTACCAGCCGTTTCCCAGCTGTCCTTTCAGAGACAAATCAGTCAAATCTCTTTAATTATATTCAAAATGTGCTGTTCCAAATCCCTTTTGTTTTGTTAATTGGGGAGCTGCCCTATAAAGCAAGACTGCTCACTAGGGGTGGGTGGGAGTTGTGGGGGGGGGGGATAGGGAGGGAACTAACACCTGATTAGGTGTCAGTAGCTCCAAAGAGCTGAGAACATTACTACAGCAGAGTTTTAATCCTACCCCACTAAAGAAAATATTACTCCTTTTAAATTAAAGCACCAAAAATAATGTAACTTTGTTTTAAAAATGTACCAAAACCCTTTTACGAGCTCCCAGAGAGCTAGCAATTAAAAAAAAACACAAATTCTTACCTTTGTTTGAAATGTATAGCCCCTGTTAGGTAAGGCTTATTGGCCTGTAGTTTGTCAATTCATCCCAGCTACCACTTTTGTGAAGAGGTACCACATGATCCCTTCTCCAGTCCTGTGGAACTTCTCCTGTCTCCAAGGGTCTATTAAAAACATCCTTTAAAGGCCCTGTAAGAACCTCTCTGAGCTCTTTCAGTATCCTGGGATGTATCCCATCTGATCCCATAACCTTGTCCACTTTCAGTTTTGCAAGCTGTTCTAACACATCATCTTTTGTAAATGGTGTGGTATCTACTCCATTCCCTTTTATATATTTGTCAATCACAGGTGGTCCTTCTGTAGGATTTTCTTTAGTAAAAACAGAACAGAAGTGTTTGTTTAGCATTTTTGCTTTTTCAATGTCACTTTCCACGAATCCATTCCCAGCACTTTTGAGTCCTGCAAGTCTACCTCTGATTTTCCTTCTCTCCCGAAAATACCTGAAAAAGGTTTTGACGCCACACTTCACATCTTTAGCCATCTTTTCTTCTGTCTTTGATTTTGCTATCCTTATTTCTCTTTTTGTCTCTTTTAGTTTGATCTTGCATACACAAATACATAAAAGGGACAGTACCTGCTCCATGGAAATTGCAATCTAATTAATACACAAAAAACAATTTCTAAGAGCCACTTATGTATTATAGTAAAACAGTTTAGTGTGAGAGTGAAAGTCATGATCTTGAACTGCCTATGGAACAGTATTCCTAAAAAAATGATGAGGGAGATTAAACCCCACATGGAAAGATCAATCGTTATGTATTTTGGTTTATACCATATATGAAAGGCTTTGTGCTGGAGCAGGATGCCTTTATTCTGCGCATGACCACTGTAGAAGCAGCCGATTCTGTGGCATTAGTCACCTCTCATTGATCTACTGCCTTTCAAAACAGTAGCTGATGTCCTGAAGTGAAGTAAAAAAATAAATCCTGTAAAAATTCCTGGAAATTTGCTTATTGGTTTTGTACATGACTGCTGTTCGTCCAACCTGATTTATCTGGGACCTCTACTTGGAGCCTCTTACTGTCCGTCTAGAGGCAATTTCTCCAAATCAGTTAGTTTTGTGAATACTATGACCATCATGAACCTCATTTCTAAGCCAGGATATATGGAGTATGATCTCAGTCTTAAATTTACTGTTAATGCATGGCATAGTGCTTTGCATTGTGCCAAAGGGAGCCTCCGTCTGGAGTTTTTAAGGTGTAACATGTATAGGTAGTTTATCAATTTATGTTTGAAAATTCATTTTAATCAAACCTGTGGCACCCAATAAGATAGGAAAAATATCTGTATCCTGCCACATGTTCTTAGTCTCTGACTACATTGCTTTTTACTTAATGATCTTGTCTTTCTATATTAGATGCTAGTATCAATCTTTCATCTTTCGAATTCAATTCACCTTTTCTTAACCATTTGTGTGTCCTGTTTTGATTGACAAATGGCTCCTGGAGTAACACTTTGTATTTCCCACTGTATTTGTGCATTTGTCACTTCTTATTCCTAGTTTGCTGATCTCATTCTTGGAAGAGTTTTTCGTTTGTTTTACAAATTCTGTTGCTTCCTTTTCTTTTGTGGACTGGTAGATTCTCATCCATTCCTTCTACTCATTGGAATGCCTATTAAATTTGATAATGGAGACAGATTCTGTAAGTTTACTTTCATGTTGCTACACTTTTGGATCTGTTGACACTATTAGGTAGGTCTGGAGGCCTATGATAGTAGCTTTGTATATATAATCAATTTCTGTGAGGTTCATTCATCCTTCAGCTCTAGGATTGCACAGTCTTAGTATACACTGGTTCTTATACATTACCTCGTGGGCAAGGAGAAATATTCTTGTCCATATATCCAGTTTTTTAGGATCTTTAAGAGGCCAGTCTATAGTTCCAAAGCTATGTGACAGTACAGGAGTTCCCAGCCATTTAGTGGCTTGTATCTTATTTCTTAAGCTTCTGGGTCGCCAGGAGTCAGGACTGACTCAAAGGCACACATTGCATTTTGCATCTTATTTCTTGATATTTAAAGCACTTTTGAATAACAATTTTAATCTCCTGTAATATGCTTTATTGATGTTTTCTTTCAGTTAGTTTTGCTTGTTGGTCACTCTTTCCTCTACTCCTAGATGTTTATATACATTTTCCTGTTCAAGTTCCTTGATGTCACATCATCAGTCAGAGAGACATTCTCCATTTTGCAAAAGTTTCCTCTAAGGACAGTTGCCTTAGCACATTTGTCAAGACCAAATACCATCTTGATGTCATCTGAGAAGCTTTTTACTACACGGAGTTGTTCTACTAGTTGTTGGTCACTGGAGCTGTAGAGTTTCAAATCATCTATAACCAGTAAATTGGATGTTATTTCTGGATTGTTACCATTTTTAGGATTACGGCTAAATCTGTATCCCAAAAGGTTAATGAGAGCACTCAGTGGATTATGCACCATACAAAACAGAAGTGACAACAAAGAGTGTCCCTGAAATATTTTCCACTGGATCTGATGTTAGGAATGATGAACTGTCCATTTTCATACTTCAGATGGAGTGTGGTTTGCCAAACATTCATGGTAAACTTGATGTACTCAGTCAATTTGGAGTTTATTCTTTACATTTCCAGGCAATTTATTATTCAAGAGTGCATAGTGCTATCAAAAGCTTTCTTATCATCAGTATCATCAATCCTACACGGAAATTTCTGCTTTTCTTAGCAATAGTCACAATGGCTTCATTCAGCATTAACTGGTCCTTGGTTCCATAAGGTCCTTTATTATTGCCCCTCTGCTGTTTGCCATGATGATGCTGGAATCAATATCTCCGTATATTCTGTCAGCATTCATTGTAGTAAACAACTTATAGATTGTTGGTAGACAAGTTATTGGCCTATAATTTTAAGGGACTTTACTTGGAGCTCCCTTTGGAAGGAGAAGTATTCTTTCTGCTATTAGCCATTGCGGTGTTAAATCTAGCTGTTTGACCAATCTGGGTACCTAGGTAGTGGAGCTGGCAATAGACCATATTAATAATGATAATAATTATTATCACATTTATGTTATTTCTGAAAACAAAAACTGGGAAGAAGCAGAATGTACAAAGAAAGGGGTGAGTGAAAATACAACAGATTTTTACTTTGCTGACTTACAAAAAATGATATTAATTAATGCCTTCTACTTCCAGAACTGTGCTTAAACATGCCTGTCCCTTAAGATTCTCATGCCATAAGGAGTATTGCAGAGAATAAAGAAGCATTACTGCTCTATTTTTGCTTTTTATATTGAGAAAAATGAAAGAAAAAAAAGAGTTCCTAGGTATTATAAAAATACATGGTTACTGCTGCAGGAGGCAGCCTGAAAAAACAAAAATGAATCTTAATTGCTGGATCCAGATTAACCCTGTAAATAGAAGAGATAAGTACAATTATTAATGATTCACTGACAGCTGTTGACTTGAAGTATCTGTTAGAGCTACTACGATGTCTTCTTTTGTTACCAAGGTTTGGCTGCTATAGACAATGCCTGTAAATATATCTTCTGTCTATTTATCATGGATATTCTAGAAATAAGACTTTTTAGGGAATGAAAAAATAAAGAATTGTTTCATTAAAATACACATGAAGTGTTAGACAACAATAGATGAATAAAAATAAGCTTTATAGTACAGTCCTTTGTCAGCTTTCCCTTCTTAAGTTAGTAATGCAAAATACTTTAGGCAACTTAGAAGGTTCTAGATGGGGTGAACTGGGTTTTAAGAACCAAGAATTATGCTCTCGTGGTGCTGGAAAACCCGGTGCCCCTCCCTGCTCTGCAGTAACCAGCAGCACATTTTTGCAGTGCAATATCATGCATTATTTCAGCAATGAATGTAGGAGGTATCATGGGAGAGAAAGGTGTTTGCACCCAATAAAATGAATGTGATTAATATTGTTTTAATACAAAATGTGTTATGTTTTGTCTGCCTACCACATATTGGACTAAAATAACATATATTGCCTTATTTCAAAGTACATTGCGTTATTTTAATGTGCACTGTAAATTGTCATGCTCAGTACTTCACCACAACTGACTATATAAGCCAGGCATATGCAAACGTTCATCATCAGTGCTGTTAGTCAGCTGGTGGTGGGTACTGGACTCAGGTGTAGGAGGTGATAATTGCTAGAAAGAAAAGAGGGGAGCTGTTGTTATTATTGATACTTGCTTTGAGTGTCTTGTTCTCCATGAAATCCAGTTTTTCCCCATTTGCCTTTTTTTGTTCCCTTTTGTGCGTCGAGCTGAGTGAATCGTGCTTGTTTTCTTTGTCCTTGTGGTCTACTGTTTATCTGGGTTTGGGAGGTTGGAAGAGAGGAGTGGCAGAACAAGGAAAATGAGAGGATGTAGAGTGGGAGGAGCAAGACTGGTCACGGCAGGAGGGTGAGTAGTGTAGTGGTAGAGAGGATAGTTTAGTTAGTTCAATTGCTTGATTATACTGCTTGGAATACAGCAATGTGGTTTACAATATAAAATCTAATGGCAAAATAAAAGAAAATACAGAACAGATAGGAAAAGAGGGGGAAAAGAGCGGAGGACTATTAGGAGGAAGGGGCCATGGAGAAAGTGGAGACAGCAACAGTGGGGAATGTCAGGAGAGAGGTAGGGAGTTAGAGCAAGGAAGAGGAAGCAGGGAGTGGAAAGGGATAGCCAGGCCAGTCAGCAGGGCAGAGAGGGGGAGGGACAGGGCAGCCAGATCAGACAGTGGGGAGAGGTAGAACAGGATGTGCAAGAACAGCTGGCAGAGGAAGGAAAGACTCAGGGGAATGACAAGCGTCTAGGCAGGGGGCAGCAAGTGAAGTACTCACCTATGGAGAATGAGCTATTACTCAAGCCTGTTCTCCAGAACTACCACACACTTTGGCCACATGACCCAAAAGACATCGAAGGTCATGAAAATTTATTTATTTTTTATTTTTATTTATTTATACTTTTCTTTTATACCGCTTTTTCCCAAGATCAAAGGCGGTTTACAAATAACATAATGAACAGTTTACAATTAACATATTGAACATTGTTTTACATAGAACATAGTATTTTCTTTAAACTATGTACAATTAACTTTTCATGAACAATAACATGGAGCATATAATTATACATATGCTGAACTATTTACATCAGTCAAATATTTACATTAGTCAGTTATTAATCATGGTTTCGAAGGGTTGTTTTTCTTATGTGTGTTGAGGTTTGAGGCTTTTTGATCTGTGTTTAGGGAGGATTTTTATGTAGGTGTGGTGAGGAGGATGGAGGGGGTTGATTAAGGTTTATAAAGTGTTCTTTAAACAGATATGTTTTTAGTTCTTTCCGGAATGTCTGGAGATCCTTTATTTTGCGGAGGTTTAGTGGGAGTTTATTCCATATGGTGGGGGCTGCATATGAGAATGCTCTTGAGCTTGTGGTTTTTTTTGTTTTTCGAATTGATTTTTTTATGTCTAATGAGTGGGTTGCATTTTGTCTGCGGGTTCTATGTTCTTTTGGAGCATGTAGTAGAGTGGTTAGATGTGAAGGTGATATGCCGTTGATAAGTTTAAATGTGGTTAAGAGTATTTTGTATGATATTCTACTATTTAAGGGAAGCCAGTGTAGTTCAGCGAGGATGGGAGTTATGTGGTCAGTGAGGCGGGCTTTTGCTGTTACTCGGGCACAGATGTTTTGAGCTCGTTGGAGTAAGTTAATATTTGTGAGAGGGAGGCCGATAAGTAGACTATTACAATAGTCAAAGTGAGGAGTGATGAGTGTGCTGATAACAGATCTGAAGTCATGTGTGTCTAGTATTGGTCGTAGGTGTTGAATGGTTTTGAGTTTATAGAATATGGTTTTCACGGTTTGTTTTATGTGAGGGATCATACTAAGTGTGTGGTCTATTATGATGCCTAGGTATTTTACTTCCTTTTTGATTGGGATTATTGTATCGTTAATTGTTATTGTTTCTGGGAGAGTAGTATCTGGTTTTCTTGTTATGAACATTGCTTCAGTTTTTTTATGTTGATGCTAAGGTTATTATTTTGTAGCCAGGTATTTGCTTCACTGATACAGTTTAGTAAGTTCTGGTAGTTGGGATTATTTGTGTTTATTGGTTGAGTGAGCATGATGTCATCTGCGTATATATAGTGGTTGACTTTATGTTTTTTGAATATATTTGTGATGGGTTGGAGATATAGGTTGAAAAGGAGGGCCGATAGGGCCGAGCCCTGTGGAATACCTTGTCCTTGTATGAATGGCTCAGAGGTGTCTTGACCCAATTTAACGCGTATTGATCGGTTTGTGATGTATGATATAAACCATTGTAGAATTGTTCCTCCTATTCCTAGGCTTAGGAGTCTGTTAATAAGTGTGTTGTGGTGGACATTGTCAAAGGCACCGGCTATATCAATGAATATGAGGATGTAACCTTGGTTGCATGTGTCAGTGCCCTTTATGAGGTCATCCATGAGTGTTATAAGTAGAGTTTCGACTCCATGTGAAGGGCGGAAGCCAAATTGATGTGAGTCAAGTGGTGCATGTGTGTCAATAAAATCTTGCAGTTGAAGCTGTATGATTTTTTCTATCACTTTGGCAATGAACGGTATGCTGGCTATGGGCCTGTAGGAGTTTGGGTCTGTAGGATTGAGTTTATTATTTTTTATTATAGGGCGTAAGGATGTGAGTTTTAGGGCATCTGGCATGATGCCCTTAGATAGTGATTGGTTTACTATATTTTGTATATGTATAGCTAATTCAGTTTTGGTGTTTTTTATCCATGACACCGGACAAGGATCTAGAGGGGAGGTAGTGGTGTTGATCATTGATATGATATTGAGGAGGTGTTTTTGTTCAATATCTTGAAAGGTTATCCATTTATTTGTTGGTTTTAATTCCGTGGGTATGGTTATGATTGTGCTGGATGATTTGTTTTTTAATTTGTTAGCAAAATGAGTTGCAAGAGTTTGTGCGCTTATCGTTGATTGTTCAGGCTCTGGAGTTTGGGTTTTTGTTAGTGTCCTTATAATTGTGAAAATGAATGTGAATGGCAATCACCAGCCAAATCTTCAGCAGTGCTATCGCCAGGATGATTGGGGAGCAGGTCTCTGACTATCATTGATGCAGAGAACTGAAAGGATTAAAGTTGTCATGATGAGACAAGATGAGGGAGGCACTGGAGGAGACCCCTGGACATCAGACAGACTCCAGTGGAAAAGCGCCTAAGAGAGAAACGGGGCCATGAATATTTTGAAGATCTGCCTAAAGGACTGGACACGGACTAGCAGAGGTCAGCAAGCATGCACACAGCTTGGGGATAGTGAAGGGGAAATGGGGTGGGAGGGAGGTAGGCAGGGAAGGACTTGTCGGAGCTGCAAAGGAAATCCCTGACTTAGCACATAGCTTTGTTATGCCCAGACCTGGATATTGCTACTGGATTGGAAGCCTGAAGTATCTACTTAACTGCTACTGTGATCTTTTCATAGGTGAAGACACCCAGGAGAAAGTCCCAGGGGACCTCTAATTTGGCCCATTAGGGCTTGTTAAATTATACTGTCACTGTGCAACCAGGATAATTTTATTTTAAAGATGTTGCACATTTTGCCACAGCTGGGACATGCAAAGTTTGAGGTCATGACAACAACCTACAAAAGAGTTCTTGCAAAAATTTACCTACAATTTCTGATAAGCCATCCTGTAGCTAAAGGGGGTCATTTGGACGTCTGAAAACATGCATGTGGATATCCGAATCATAGGGACATCCTGAAGCCATTTTACAAATGGCTTTTTAAACATCTCTGCTGTGAGGGCAGCCAAGTAGGCAGGGAATGTGGTGATGTGTCTGTGGAGGTGCTATAATCAAAGATGTCCTCAAGCGATTTCAAAACCCTTGGGGACATTTGCAACTGCATTCATGTTTAGACCTGCTCCAGGCACGAATAGGCATGGGAAAGTGCTTGTTTTGGCCCTAAAACATTTGTAGAGTGTAAAGTAGATGGTACTCTGCCTTCTCTGGTACCCTCCACAATTGCTATGCTCCACAATTGCTCTGTTGTGTTTGCACCACTGCTACATATCTCATAGATGACACTGATTTTGGAAACTCTCCCAGGGACATTTACGTAGACTGTCCCACAAACCTCCATATTAGGCACGTCCATCTTTGTGGAATCATGCCCAAACTTGGATGTGTCTGAATTTTTTAAAGACGTTCTGGCTTATATGACCCAGATTGAACTTGGATGTCCTTTGTAAAATGTGCCTTCACTTGCGCAAAAAAATGGTTGTAACTCGTGAACATTTTCACAGTTTAGTACTCAGCCCTTCATATTTAATAGGCCATCCTAGTCTCATGCACAAAACATTACTGAGCCTCATTCACAGCCTCATATATACAACACATTACGGAGAATCAAATTAAAACAGCTAAATCTAAACAATAAAACGCAAATAGCTTTGATAAAATTGAAAACCTTATAACTGGTCAGATCAGCTCTGATGAATCAGACAAACTAGTCTATATAACAATATTTGGGGGTCGATATTCAGCAATGGAGGCCAGCACACTTAAAGCAGCTGGCTGTCATGGCTTTAATTCTGACCCCAAGGTCATGTCTGGCAACCAGCATTGAATATTCAATGTGCCCAGTTAGATAAACCTGTTATGGCTAGGTGAAAAAAAAAGTATTGAGATAGTATCAGGCCATGTAGTGGAACATGGCAAGGATATTCAGCGTCACTAAATGGTTATCCCATTTACTTCACTTTAACTCACATCCTCCCTTCCTCCTTTTTCTATTTTTGTGGATAGCGCTCTCTTCCTTCCTGTTCCCTCAGCTCACAACCTTGAAATTGTCTCTGACTCCTCCCTCTCCTCCACACACATCCAACTGATAGCTAAAACCTGTTGTTTCTTTCTGTATAACATCAGCAAAATTCACCAGTTCATTTCTGAATGCACTACGAAGACACTTATCCACACTCTGAATCACCTCTCTCCCCTGCAATCTGTTCAAAATTCATCCGCGCGGCTAATTTTCTTCCAGTCTTGTTATGTTCATATAACCCCTCTTCTAGTCACTTCATTAGCTCGCTATCTATTTCTATATCCAATTCAAACTTCTATTGACCTACAAGTGCATTCATTCTGCTGCTCCTCATTACCTTTCCTGTCTTATCTCTCCCTACACCCCTCCTCAGGAACATTGCTCTTCTGGCAGATCACTTCGATCTGTGCCCTTCACTTCCACTGCCATCTCCAGACTTCAATCTTTCCATCTTGCTGCTCCTTATGGTTGGAACAACGACCTGAATTGGTTTGTCGGGCTCCATCACTGGCCCTTTTCAAATCCAGGCTAAAAACGTACCTCTTTGAGGCTGCTTTTGGATCCTGATCTGCATAGTCTCCTGCTCTCCAATTATGTGTTTCCTTACCATTCCCCTAGGCATCTAGACTATGGAAACATATTATTCTAAGGCGTCCCAAAGCTTGCACTCTATCCACTCCAGCTAGCTCAAAACACCGCTGTCAGAATCCTAACAGGCACCTCGAAACATCAAGACATTACACCCACCCTCAAGAGCCAACACTGGCTACCAATAATCTAAAGGACAAAACACAAGGTCATTACGACTATACATAAGATTCTGCACCACCCCTTAGCCCCCTGCCTTGACTAACTCATCAGCAAACCACCCACTATAAGGGCACGAAGTTTGTCAAATCCCTTAGGCGTGGACTGAAAACAAAGGACACCTGCAAGCCAGCCCAACTCCTAAATACTCCACAACCTCACGTTCAACTCGACAGAAACCTCAACGCTGATCGGACACTTACTGGTAACTTCAGAAGATCTCAAGACCTGAACTTAAGCAGCTCTTAAAAAAGGTACTCACTACAGTTCTCCCTGTCCTGTCAAACAAATTGCAATTACATCTGTCTGTTACCATTTTTATGCAAACTAGATGCAAAACCTTCTCATACCCTTCCTCCCACCTCAGCAACTGCTTAATATTCTAAATCATCATACAAAGTTCCCCCCTAGTCCTATCTCTAACTTACACTAGCCCTCACCTTCCTCCTTCTACCCTTCCCCCCTAAGTTCTTTCCTCTCACCATCTACCTAAATTACCTAAAATGGAACTAACCATATTTCATCCACCTACCCTGTGGGCCAGTCTCCTCACACTACACATCATTTCACTCTTCCTCTCACATGCTCTAATAGTAAACTATAATACCCCAGTCCCTATAATCCACTCCCTTAGACACTCTAACATAAAATCCCCCCCCCCACTCCACAATCATACCAGCTTCCACACTCAGATCTGCAAGCTCAAACTGCTCCATACAAACTCCAACCACATCCCCAACACTCCCTCCGACAACCTCCACCCTCCCCTCAAATGTGCCCTAATCAACGTCCGCTCAGCCAGGAATAAAATCCCTCTAATTACTGATCTTATATTTGACCATGACTTGTGTCAGACGGCTGCCTGGGTGAGAATCTTCACTGTCTTGGCAAGTGCATATATCTATATGATTTGCAAGGGATTGTGGGCAATGCAGTTCATTCACACCAGACACAGCTGCTGACAATAATTTAGTTGTGCTCAAGTGTAAAGCCAATAAGATATTTATTTATGGGTTATTTCTCCCAACACAGATATGCTTGGTAGCACATAAATCAGGTTACTTGCTTCCAGTGTTTAACTTGGAAAAACAAAGTCAAAATCAGGAAAACAACATTCAAACTTGTCAGGCATTAGCTAATGTTTTCTTAGCATATATCAAACAACAAACGAAAAGCCACAAAGAAAGAAAAAAAATGTTCTTTTCAGGTTAACTTCTGATAACTTCCCACATAGATTCAGAAGTGATTCTCTCCTAGCTCACAAGCAATTAGGTAAGGCTCAATTGCTAGCAGTTATCCAGCTGAAACCCCTTAGCTGGCTTGCTTTCTACTGTGTGGGTCAAATCCTGCTTCAGGAGCTTTTCTGAGTAGATTAAAGAACCAGTTTGTATTTCTTTGTGATGGTTGCTGTACTTTATAACAGAAAATCACCAAAGGAGTTTAGACAGAGAGCAGTCCATGTAAACACATTCTTCATCTGCTATCATTCCCCCTTCTTCAACAAGCATGGGTTCAATATCATGGATTGGCACAGATGAATCTCTCAATGGAGCACTTTCAGGAGAATACTTGTTTCCCTGCTGTCTTTCAAAGTTATAGCTAGGGCATAGATCAGTGTTCATACCTGAGCTTCCATTGCTGTTAGAGTTCCTCTCTATATAGCCTGGCCAGTATGTAGTCCAGTTCTTATGTCCAGCCTTCCAATCCAGATCCCTGGACACTGGATCTCTCTTCACATACCTTCTGGCACGGGTCTTAGGGTCCCTTCCACGTGCAGCCGTCTCTCTCACAGGTACCGTCTGGAGATTCCTAGCTCTGCAGCACCATTCCTCTGGCTTTCCCCAGTCCAATGGTGTATGCTGGCCCTTGGAATGCCTCCCAGTATACGTACTGCTCTGGACTCTTCTAGACCTCTCAAAGGCTTTTCTCTTCCTTCTTCCAAAGGGTTTCTTTCCCTCTATTATTATTTTATTATTTATTTATTTACATTCTCTTATATACCGCACTATTCAGCATCAGCGCGGTTTACACAGAACAAAGGTCTCAGTACAATAACAAGCATGAGTTTACAGATAACAAGGGAAGGAACTTGGATAACAAGGGAAACTATTTACAGTCTATTTACAGATGTAATACTACTGAATGAATACAGGTTAATAGGAACAGGTGCTAAGAAAATATTCAATAATCAAAGCGATTCATCACATGTCTGTTGTTGAGAAACCACGAAGCTGGGTATCTGGGTGGGATCACTAATGTCAATGAGTATCGATGTCTCAATAAGATGTTTATTAAAGAGATGGAATTTGAGAGCTTTCCTGAATTGTGATAAACTATGCCAGGAGGTAGTGTATTCCAGCACCTAGGGGCACAGAGGATAAAGGCTCTCTTGGCTGTGGAAGAAGAGCAGCTTGTAAGGGCCTTTGGGAGTTTTAAGGAGTTGATGGCTGAGGATCTTCTTGCTCTGTTTGGTGTGGTAGTATTAATAAGGTCAGATAAGGAAGGAGCGGAAAGCTTGTTGAGAGCTTTGAACGTAAGGAGTAGAGTTTTGAAGATAATTCTGGCATGAATGGGTAGCCAATGTAATTTAATCAGCAAAGGAGTAACATGGTCAGTCCTGGTGGCCCCCTGGAGTACCCTTGCTGCAGCATTCATAGCCAGCTGTAAAGGGTTTAAGGTAGATTGAGGGAGACCTTGAAGAATGACATTGGCGTAATCGAAGTGGGGTATTATAAGTGCCTGGTAGATAGTCCTGAAATCTTTTGGTTCTAGAATGGAGCGTAGGTGTCTCAGGGATCGGATCTTGTAATATATTGTTCTGACTGTGTTTCCAATGTGGGACTTCATATCCAGATGTTGATCCAGAGTGACTCCTAAGTAGCGTATTGAGGGTTTGGTTTGCAGTTCAGCATCATTAGTTCTTATAGATTGAGGTGGGATGAAATTGTGATTCCTTGAGATAAAGAGGACTTCTGTTTTCTTATGTTGTATACGGAGGTTTTGGGAGAGCAACCAGTCAGAAACTGCGTTGAAACAGTTTATTAGAGGGGAAAGATCCAAATGGTCAGTTGAGATGGGGGTATAAAGTAGGACATCATCTGCATAAAGCATGCAGTCGACATTAAATGACCGTATGATCTTACATATCGGTTGCATGTATACGTTGAATAAAAGTGCAGAGAGTGAAGAACCTTGAGGGACTCCCTGATCTAGGTGGAAGGGTTCTGAAGTTCTGCCCCCTGAGCGGACATGCTGCCATCTTCCGGATAAGTAGGACCTGCACCATTCAAGCGCTGTTCCAGTGATGCCCTTCTCTGTTAGCCTCATTAAAAGGATATCGTGATTCACTGAATCAAACGCTGCTGCGATGTCCAGAAAGATGAGGGCAAATCCTTGACGGATGTTATCTATGCCAGTGATTATCTTGCTGAAGAGAATTGTGAGGAGAGTTTCGACTCCGTGATATTCCCTGAAGCCATGTTGGCAGGGGTCTAATGGAGCAGCAGTGTCAATATGGTCCTGTAACTGTCGTTGGACCTCTTTTTCGATGATCTTAGCAAGTAGAGGAATACTAGAGATAGGTCTATAGGACTCAACCTTTAGGGGGTCGAGTTTGCAATTTTTCAACAGTGGTCTAATAGAAGTGTGTTTAAGGGCTGAAGGGAATGATCCTGTTGAGAAGGAAAGGTTCATTATGGAGGCAATTACAGGGCTGAGGTGACTGCGGAGTTCCTTGATCCAGAAGGCAGGGCATGGATCTTACTGGGATGTAGTGATGTTGAGTGTTGTAATAGTGTCTTCAATTCCTTTCTTAGAAGGAATAGAGAATGCAGAAAAAGCTCCGAGGGTGACCTGTCCAAGGGTGGTGGTTGTTGTGGAGGCTCTGTTAACAAGGCACATCTTAGATTGTAAGTAGGCTGCAAAGTCTTGAGGATCTATTTCAACTTGTGGCCCAGAGGATGGTTCCTTAGATAGAGACTTAACAAGGTCAAAAAGGTCGTGTGGCTTATTGAGAGATCTCATCAAGATATCCGAGTGGTATCTTTTCATTGACTCAGAGATTGCCTTGCGGTGGGCGGCTAGGTGGCTATTGAATGCTGTCAGGTCAACAATAGCATGGGAGCGACGCCAACGTTTTTCGAGTTTCCGTAATAGGATGAGGGATTCTTTAAGGTCCGCAGTGTACCAGGGTGCGTTTTTTCTTTTCCTTGAGTGCTTTTTTGTTGGGGGATGCAAGGCAATAGCGCTGAGACTATTATTCCAATGAGAGATTAGGTCCTCAAGATTTGTGGTAGTGGTATTTATGAGTTGTTGAGTTTCCGCGAGGATGATCTCTTTATTAAATGGTTTAAAAGATCTAGAGGTTGGATTTGCTGTGTTAGTTGTTGTCTTGAGGCTCTTGGAGAGAGTTTTGCTTGAAGGAATCTGGAGGACGATCAATTTGTGATCAGACCAGGGAACAGAAGTAATGGATATAATAGGATCGAGAGATGTGTTGAGGGATGGCTGTGGGGCGAATATCAGATCCAGAATGTTGCCTTTAGTGTGAGTGGGGGCTTTCACTAGTTGCGTGAAGCCAAGGTTCTCAAAGGCTTCTAGGAATGGAACTGCTTGATTATCCTGTAAAGTTGGTAGGTTGAAGTCACCTAGGATCCACATTGGGGTGTGTGAGCTGTGAGGGTTGGAGGCAAGCTCAATGATAGAGGCGAGCTCATCGAGTGATGTGGAAGGGGCTCTGTAGAGCAAGCTGATTGAGCATCGTCTATTGGAGATGGTAATAGTTTCCATGTGACTTGTGCTGGTGGAGTGCGTCGTCTGAAACTGGAGGTCTGATCTAGAGAGGATGAGGACACCACCACCCCTTTTATCTTGCCTGTGACTGGTATGTACTGTAAAATTATGGGGGCGGAGCTGGTTGATTATGACATTGTCTTCCTCAGCTAACCACGTCTCTGTGACCAAGAGTATGTCAAGGTCATGAGAGGAAATTAAGTCAGTGACAGCTGGCCATTTCTTCCGGATGGAGCGTGCATTGATGAGGGCACATTTGAGGCTGTCAGGGTAAATTTTATCATATTGTTTGCTTCTGTTGGAATGTTGAAGGGTAATATGGAGGAGGTGAGGGTGGCGGGGGCGTGTATCCCAGTGTAAGTTGTTGTGGGATGAAAAAGCCCATCTCCTTCCGTGGCTATTTAGTATTGGGATATGTTTGATGGATGGTGTTAAGGCTAGCGAGCAGGAAAGCCAGTTAGTGAGGATGATGTAGCATCCAAGGATGATGGTAATGAGGGGACCCATCTTTATACGGATGAGAGGAATGTGTTAGGGGAATGAGGATGAAAACCAGAGGAGTATTATCAAATGGAACACAAGAGGCGATCTAGAGCAGCTAATGGGTGGGACTATGGGAGGTTGTTATATTTACTGTTGCCCTGGCCCGGCTCTAACTTGGTAGGGAGATTGCTGGATCTATTTAGAGTCTACGACTGGGTTAGCAAATAATTTTAGTGTATTGATGGTACGGCGGTATTCCGATTAACCACACTAAGTGGTACCCTAGATTCTCGTGTGTAGATTACAGTAAATCAAGTACAAATGTGGTTCATAGTGTGGAATATCAGTTCACATTATACATTAGGTTGAATAGGGCATATTAATGTTTGGTTGGCTGCTACAACACAGGATTACAACAGGTTTTGCAACATTTTGAGGCACAATGCATTAGTGTGGCATCTTAGAGTTGCTATTTTAACAATGTATACATTTGTTGCAATGTCTCGGTTAAATTGTAACAGCAGAGCAATTAATTGAAATGTAGCTTTGTAGGTCTACCCTGCAACATTTAACACTGAGGGAATATCAGGTGAAAACAAGAGATTAGTTTCAAGAGATTAGTTATAGGAGAGATCAGTCAACTTACAGTCCTTTGCAGAGTTTGATGTGTTTGCATTCGTTTTTCAGGGCAGTTAGTACCTTGTGCTAGACTCTGCTATGGTGTTGTCAGATTTCCGCTGGGTAGTAGGGGTTCTCCGAGTTGATTTGTTGCAGGTTATTCGGGCGTCACGTATGTTCAGAGCTTTAGTTGAGTTAGGGCAGCTTGCTGTTCGGGAGTTATGTAACAGTGCCCCTCAGGCGCGGGCCCGACCAGGCGCGGGCCTGCCTGGCGGCGGCCTTCTTTTAAGCTGGCCCGCTGCTCCTCCCCCTCCCACAGCCCCGACTGGGCTGGAGGTGCTTCACAGGAGGGCCGGATGGCCTGTCGGTGCTGCGATCCCCGAGCAGGGGAAGATGGAGTGCAGAGAGATTTTCCCGCCGGCGGCGGCCTTCTTTTAAGCTGGCCCGCTGCTCCTCCCCCTCCCACAGCCCCGACTGGGCTGGAGGTGCTTCACAGGAGGGCCGGATGGCCTGTCGGTGCTGCGATCCCCGAGCAGGGGAAGATGGAGTGCAGAGAGATTTTCACGCCGGCGGCGGCCTTCTTTTAAGCTGGCCCGCTGCTCCTCCCCCTCCCACAGCCCCGACTGGGCTGGAGGTGCTTCACAGGAGGGCCGGATGGCCTGTCGGTGCTGCGATCCCCTCTCTGTCCGTCCGGTTTGGCTTCTGCTTCTGATGATCCTCCTGATGATGAAGATGATCAAGCTCAAGCTGATTCTCAGGATAATGAGGATAATTCTCTGTAGAATAAACTCTACCTTTATTCTGCCTAGATGAGTGCTCCCCCCTAATACAGCGCAGCTGTGCTGAATCAGGCCCTGCCCTTTGAGATGAGTGCTTAGGGATTACCTCATAGCCCTCCTGATTGAACACACACGTTTCCCCACTTCAGCTCCTCTAATGGCTGTTGGAAACCTGGTGCATTCTGGGACTGGTAGTCTTTTATGGGAAAATTCTGTTTTCTTATTTCTACCAGAACTGACAGGTTGCTTGTTCAGAGTCACTTCAACTTTTCTATAGCTCCTTCCTGAGCTATGATAAGCTTCCTTATCACACTTGGACATCCTTTGTCTTACTGAAACCTGGTTCCAAGAATCTGACTCCGTCCTATTAAACCAGTTATATCCAAACACATATTTAATCAATGTCTGCAACAGAATATCCAGCATAGGTGGAGGTGTTGCTATTATTTCAAGAGCTAACCTAAACCTCTCCACAGTCGAATCCATCTCCACCTCAGATATGGACTCCATTAGAGTCTCTAGTCCTACCCTTTCTCTGCACCTCATCTATAGGGCGTCCAAAGCTGACTCAACTTATCTCTCTACGATACTTGAGACAGTCTGCTCCCCTCAACCCATCTCACGCCCACTCATAATCCTAGGAGACTTAAACCTACACTCAACAACCTCAAAGCTGTCCTCTTCATTTCTCCAAGCAATGGAGGCCCTCCACTTTACCCAAATCCTAGATCTACCCACACACTCCAAGGGCAATATCATTGACTTAATATTTATCCCACAGCAAACACTACCCTCCAAACAGATCTTACACACTATTCAACCTATTCCCTGGTCAGATCACTCCCTCATCCTCTTTTCAATCCCCCACTCCTCACATAAAAAACTTCAAATAACCCCACCCCAACATACCCGCAAATTCAAACAATTCAATGCTGCTACCTTCCTTGAGCAAATAATACCATCCTTAGACTTAATAGCAAACACCAGAACCTTGACCCTCACATCGACGAATGGAACGACATTCTCTCCTCTGCTGCCCTTTTACCACCTAAACAACCTCCTCAAAGCCAACGCAGAAGAGCTCCCTGGTACTCTACAAAAGAGTACTCAGATGCCTAGAACGTCAGTGGAGACGCTCTCTTAACCCTAAAATACATGAGATCTACAAAAGCAAACTCCAATCTTACTGCTCTGAAACTCTAAAACATAAAAGAGAATACAACGAAAATATGATCCAATGTTCTCTTAATAAACTGAGAGAGCTCTTTTCCATTGCTAAATCCTTAATAATGGAACCCCAACACCAGGACTTGACTCCAAAGATAACTGCCCAAATTATAGCCAACCACCTTACCTCAAAATTCCCCCCACCCCCCTCTACTACTAACCCCCAACCAATACATGACCACAGTGTCTGACCTCACACTCTCACCCCCTCAATTACCTGGAATGACTTTGAACCCCTCACTGTGAAAAACATATCCAATACCATTAAAGAACTAAATGCCTCAACTTCCGCCCTGGACCCTTGCCCTGTATCCTGGCTTAAGACTACTCATAGCACCGTTAGCCCTTACACACTCCACATTGTACAGTCCTCCCTCCAGACTGGCTCCATGCCAGCACCCCTAAAATGTGCCTCTATCCGCCCCATTCTAAAAGGATCAAAACTTGACCCTACCTCACCCACCTCCTACAGACCTATCTCCAGTATCCCCTTCCTTGCTAAGATAACCGAAAAACTAGTCCAAAATCAACTCCAGAATTTCATAGATGAGCACTCTCCCCTTGACCTACTCCAACAAGGCTTCAAAAAGAATCATGGAGTAGAAACCCTCCTAGCTTCTCTCTTAGATTCACTATACCTATTTACCCAGAATCCCACCCAAGGATGCCTCCTTATATTTCTCGACTTATCCTCAGCTTTCGATTCCCTTCCCCACCACCAACTTCTAGATAGGCTCTATGAAATAGGACTGAGAGATACAACACTAAAATGGTTCCACTCTTAACTAGAAAACAGAACTCAACAGGTCCGTATAGGGAATGACATATCCCTCCCATTTATCCTAAGACAGGGAGTTCCCCAAGGATCCAGTCTATCTGCACTACTATTTAACATATTCCTTCAACCAGTCTGCAAGATTTTTCAAAATTATGGAATTTATTACCAATTATATGCAGACGACATTATGTGTTTCACCCCTTTCAATTTAACAAACCCTTATTTATCAAACCTAATTGAATGCATCGCAAACCTGAAGACCTGGCTCTCAAATCACAACCTCATAATTAACCAATCCAAAACTGAAGCCCTTCAAGTATTCACCAACGCTTCCTATACCCCACCTACAACCCTTACACTTGGAGATTTCAGCCTCACCATTAATAATCAAGTGAAATATCTCTGTCTTATTCTTGATCAGAACCTTACATTCCATGAACAGATAAAAAAAACCTATAACACAATATATGCAAAACTACGTACCCTTCGGAACCTCCAACCTCTCCTAAACCCAGACTCCTTTCACACTGTCTGCCAGGCCCTCACCATCCCAACCATCCCAACCCTCAACTACTGCAATCTCATTTATCATGGCCTTCCTAAGAACAGCTCCTTGCCTCTCCTTGCTCCTATCCAATTCCAATAACAATAGAACACACCGCACCATCACCAAAAACCTTCTATCCATCCCAACATCTAAGAGAACATGTAGCCAAACTACTTGTAATCGTACATTCTCCCTTTACGCCCCCTCTATCTGGAATGCCTTACCATACGAATTACGGAACTGTCCCAATCATTCCGAATTCCGGAAGAAATTGAAAACTCATCTCTTCCAGGAACACTTTTCCCTACTTACATAGCTCCCTCTAATCTTTTATATAATCCTCCATGTACATTGCCCTTTAAGCCTCCATGTAAATAGTTCTTAAGCCTCCGCAAGGAGTAAGTTTCTTGTTAATCATTTATACTGTGATCCTTATTGTTACAATGTATTCAGTTGAAATATACTGTCTGTTGTGTTCCTTGTAAACTGTCTTGAATTGTAGAAAGTCGGTATATAAAACCTATTAAATAAATAAATAAATAAAAACCTACTAGCCATCCCACCTCTAAAGACAAAATACTCCCAGCAAACAATCAACAGAGTATTTTCCTTTTTTGCTCTCACAATCTGGAATTCACAGGACCTGAACAAAATACTAAAAACCCACATCTTCATTGAACATTATGGCCCCCAATGATATCACATAACACCTCACAGCTCACTTTGTATGACACCAAATTGTAATATACTAGTTTCCTGTTTTGTTAAACTAAGTTGACTTCTCCCTAAGTTCGATGTAACTGCATCTCAATGGAGTTTGCTTATTGTTGTTCTTTGTAAGCCGCCTTGGCTAAAGGCGGTATAGGAAAACTTTTAAAATAAATTAATATGCTAGTCCCCAGCTGTTATGTTGTCTGTCTTGACCAGACCGTAAGCTCAGAGGAGCAGGCACCATCTCTTACATGTCTGTGTACAGTGTTGCATATGTCTTGTAGCACTGTACAAATGATCAGTAGTAGTAATATCAATAGACTGGTTAAGATGAAAAGAGGACAACATTTTTGGGAGAAAGGGCAGCACTGTCTGCAAAGAGACAGAGGCCACTGAGAAGACCAAGAAAGGCTTCCTACAGAACAAGGCCTGCCGCTTTGACCCCCGCCTAGTGGAGGCTATGGCCACCAGAAGTACCTCCATAAGAGAGAGGCTCCACTGTGGAACAACTGGACGCACCTGTGGCCAGAAGTGTTTCACTCCCTTGAAGATGTGTGAGTCATCGGTGTGTGCTGTCAATGCATCCCTTGGATGCAAACCCTATAGCATGCCAGAATTCCCACCTGAACCTTGAAAGAGTTCCAAGACTAAACCCTGCCCAGATCGGACTGTAAGAATGACACAGCAACTATGCCTGCCTTCCAGGCCTCCAGGGAATGAGAGGAACATCATCTCTCAAACTCTCCAGACTTACACATAAGCTAAGAGCACAGAGGCCCACAAGGGCCTTAAGTAAGATATCTAATATCACTCCAGAGTAGCCCCACTGGGAGAGCCTATACGTCTCAAGGGTCAGGCTACAAGTGAGAAATGACCGGGATTCTCTATTACCAGGAGCCCTGCCACAGGAGGCCCTGCTTTTGAGGCAATAAGGAAGGCCCCAATTGGTTCAAGAGAGTCAGGAATCATGGCCTGTGAGGCCAATCCAATGCCAATAGGATCACCAGTCCAATGCCAATAGGATCATCAGTGCCTGAATCCTACTCAGAAGACCGCTCACTAGTGGCCAGGGAGGGAGACATACAGCATCCCTCCTGAGGTCATTCCTGAAGTGGGGCAACCAAGCTCACCATCCACGGATATTTCCTGCAGCTGAAAAAGTCCCTACTGTGGTATTCTCCTGAGCGACCCTCAAGGCTCTATCTCTGCACTGTGAGGTCACATGCTTAAGAGATAAGATCTCCTTCACCCGGACCCACGGAATTCTGAGTCTCAAAGTCAGCATGCATATTGTTTATGCCTGCAATGTGCACTATAGACAGGGCAATCAAATGCTCCTCCACCCAACAACACAGCCCTGTGACTTCGAGGGTCAGTCCTGCATTGCAAGTTCCGCCCCATTTTCTGACCTATGCTACTATCATAGCATTGTCTGAGAACAGCTGGACGCTTTGACCCCTAGGTGTTTCGAAAGAAACTTAAAGCCTGGCTTTTTTTCTGAATGACCATTTCTATTGTAACAGTTTTGTGAATTGTATTGCTATACTTGTGTTGTTCTATTTTAAACTGCACTGATCCAATGAATAATTAGGAGTTTTGCAGTATAAAAGTATTTTAAATAAATAATTAAATAAAATAAAGGCCTGGACCTCTCCAGGGCCAGATAGATTGATCACAGTTGGTCCGTGGATGGTTTGAGCGTTTGGCTAGAGCAGGCAAGCAGGCGGAGGCTGGTCTCGCGTACTTGTGCTCAATCCCGATCAGGGGCCGTGGATGTAGGGGATGGCAACGGTTGCAGAGAGGTCTTCGTTCTGATGTCTCTGCTTATTGCTAGAGTCTCTTCATTCATTTTGCAGTATATCACACAAAGATTGATATTGGTAGTCTCCTGATGATGCGTTGCTGTGCTGTCACACAGACTGGGATCTTGTGATGCTTAACAACTGGGGCTGCTCCACGGGCTGCCGCCTAAGGGCCTCGCCAAAGGGCCCTTTGGCATGGATCTTAGGCATGGGCATGCCTGCCATGTGCTGCTTTTGAAGTTGTTAGATGGCCCTGATTGGACAGGGTAGCGGGAGCGGGAGGGGCAGGCTGCCTTGGGTCAACCTCCGCTGGTGATCGCGGCTCCCGGCTGGATGTGCTGTGAAGTTGGTCTTGTCCGGTGTGCAGAGAGGCTCGTTGTGTGGCCACGTGCTGCTTTCGAAGTTGTTAGATATCCCCAATTGGACAGGGTAGCAGGAGAAGGAGGGGCAGGCTGCCTCGGGTCGACCTCCGCTGGTGATTGCGGCTCCTGGTTGGCTGTGCTGTGAAGTTGGTCTTGTCCGGTGTGCAGAGAGGCTCATTGTGTGGCCACGTGCTGCTTTCGAAGTTGTTAGATATCCCCAATTGGACAGGGTAGCAGGAGCAGGAGGGGCAGGCTGCCTCGGGTCGACCTCCGCTGGTGATTGCGGCTCCTGGTTGGCTGTGCTGTGAAGTTGGTCTTGTACGGTGTGCAGAGAGTGCGTATCAATAAATATTAATAAATTTGTTCCAGTTTAGGCCTTGAGCTCTGTCTTCCATCTCCATCAGGACTCTTTGTATTAGATTTGGTGCATTGCTCTGCTGCCTTTTTCTATGTTCTCCCTAATTAAAGCAACAGACACCCAGGTAAATATAATTTGTGTGGGACTCCATGTATAATGCTATGCAAGCCTTCTAACATTGTTGCAAGGCACATAAACTTCGGTCGATTGGCTGTTGTAATAAATGTTTGTGAAAGTCATGTTTTGTATTTTATGGTATATTTTAGTTGCTGTCTTTTATTATGTATGGCAAGCATACCCTGCTTAGACTTTCAGATAATGTGGGTAAGAAATGTGGATAAATAAATAAAATGACCTCCCTAAGAAAATTACACAAAATTCATTCCATTGTCAAAAGACTGCTCGTTTAACAATCTTAACTAAGATGGATAAATTACTAGACAAAATGGGAGTTATCTAGGCCTTGGTACAGTTTTGGCTTTTTAAATATTGTACAGATCAGAGCTTCTTTTGGGACTGGGCAAAAATCCCTCTGCCAAAGATTTTATTTATGATCTGAAGTAGCAGAATGTCAAGGCCAGATTTTACTTCCTTAAATATCCATGATGGACAAGAGCCCAGGGCACAAGACATCGGTTTAGTTTTAGTCAAGATTTTATCTAGATCATCAAAAGCGATGTTTCTAAATTCCATTATAGCACTACTGGGAAGCAGGGACATAAAATCTCAAAAGAGACACAGAAAAGCTATTGGTTGTGATTAAATCTTTGCTACTTTCTCTATAAAACATAAATTTATCATGGAACTCCTGGGAAAAAGAAGCAACAGACTCGGCCTTCAAAGGTTTCGTTAACATGACTACAACCCAAAAAGGTTCCGTAGTAGAGTTGTTAGAGGAAATAAAATTTTTGTTTTGGCATCCTTCTTCATCACCTCCATGTATTCCTTGGTATGTGCCTGGCATCGTAGCTTGTCATTTACTGGCTCTGCTTTACTCCAGTGCTGTTCTCATCAATGTTTAAGAGAATAAAGTCCCCTGTAAACTAAGAAACAAATTCGGTCTTTATTGGAGTGTAAGTCCTAATTGGTGCAATAAGATTAATAGCCTTAATAATTTCTTTATTCTGGGGCTCCACTAAATTGTTTAGCTAGTTATTAGCATTTATTAAGCACTGTTATGAAGAGATTCACCCAAGATGGTACAACAGACAACTACAGTACAATAGCAAAATGACCACCATGACAGCATAATAGATATTTAGAGCAATGAGATCAATTTGGAGGTAGGCAATAACAGAAAGCAATATGTTCAAGAGAAAATGGCAGTTCGAGTGAGACGTTTGATGAGAGCAGAGGCTTTGAAATTTGGTCCTGCCTCTGAGAAAGAAAATCAAATCATATTTTTCTCATTTTAATATTTAGAGGAGAATGTGATAGCGTTAAAGCAGATTTAAAAGTGAGAAAAGTAGTGTTGAAACCATACAGTAGTGTGTGAATGGGCATGTTTGCAGAAAATAGAGGGTAAGAATGCGTGTGTGTGTGTGTGTTAAAAATAAAATGTATTGACAGTTCCGCGTCTTAGTGCTGTCTCAGGTGTGAAAGATTATTGGTGTGGATGTTGAAACTTCTATAAAAACCCTATACTTTTCTTAAAGTTGTAAGGATTTCATTCCCAGTTAAATAAAAAGAACGAGCTTGAATCAAACATAGATGCAAGAAATTCAGGTTTCTCCTATTGCCCAAGTCCGTATTAGATCTGAACTACCAGATATTGTGTGCTTTTGTAGTTCACACAAAAAGAATTTTGCATTTTAAAAGGAACGATGCCGAATTATTGCGCAGCGCTGAACTGCACTCGAAAAAGTACACAGTCTGACATTGGCTTTTTCAGATTTCCTCGGGACCCAGCTAGATGTAAGAAATGGGTGGAAAACTGTCGAAGAGTGGATTTAGAGGATAAAACAGCTTATCACTTAAATAAATGCTACAGACTATGTGCCCGACACTTTCACTCATCACTGGTTCACCAAAGAAGTCCATACAGAACACGACTGCAGGATAATGCCATACCTACAATATTTGATTTTACAAGTTACTTGACCACTCCACAGAGGAGTCATCAGAGGATAAAAGGACAGGTGCAGGGGGACCTATGCAGCCCCATTTCTCAATGGGAGAGTGATGAAACAGGACCCTCCTCTGCTGATGGAGGATCTGTACTTGTTCCATTTGAAAGAGTGTAGAGGTGGACTGTGCGTCCAGACTTCAGTCAGAATTCTATGGTATTATACCTTGATCTTAAGCAGATCCCTGATGGAAGCATGAAAGGTAGAGGGAAGGATCATCTAATTGAAAATGTGAAGGAAGAGAAAATCCTGGAAGAAGATTATGTCATCATGCAAGTGCAGTGTTGAACAGAAAGGACTTTGCGGGATCTTCCTGGGATGATATCTGAAGCAATACAAACACAATTTATGCATCTTGAGGGACTACAAAAGGGGACTGTTACTTCTGGAGAGAGATCTGAAATTGTGAGTATATACTTCTGGGAATTTTTTGAAAGGAATTCTTTCTATTAAAGCTCATTACCCAAATCAGTCATACACTAAGGACCTGAGATTAATTAATCTTCAGGTGAACAATGTATATTAAACATATTAGGTACAGTTTTATTGGTATAAATATCCATAGCAACCCTTAGTAAGTAAAGACCTTAAAGAACTAAACAAAAACTTAAAACTAAAATGCAGACAGCAGTCCAGAAGCGAGATGGGGGCTTTCCAGTCTTTTGCATTGACTGTCACATGTATGATTTTCTCCCAGTTGGTGAGAGGTCTTACGTGTGCACTAGGTGCAAGGAGCTCTTTGCTCTCAGGGAACGAGTCCGTTCTCTAGAAGCTAGAGTAGCAGACTTGTAAAACATAAGAAAGACAGAGAGGTACATAGACGAGACCTACAGGGATATAGTCCGGAAGTCCCACCTCCAGTCTGGCAGCATCCCTGTTGCCATGGAGGAGAGAGGTCACGTGACAGGAAAGTATCACCCTGGTGTGGCAGGAAGTGATCCTGTAACTAGGACCTGTCCTCCAGGTGATGTAAAACCCTCTCGCACTGAGGAAGTTTCTCCAGGGCCATGTGCCCATGAGGGAAGGGTTAGGACAGCCGTTATATTGGTGATACGATCATTAGGCATGTAGATAGCTGGGTGGCTGGTGGACTTGAGGATCGCCTGGTAACATGCCTGCCTGGTGCGAAGGTAGCAGACCTCACGCGCCACCTAGATAAGGTCTTAGATAGTGCTGGGGAGGAGTCTGCTGTCTTGGTACATGTCGGTGCCAATGACATAGGAAAATGTGGTAGGGAGGTTATGGAGGCTAAATTTAGGCTTTTAGGTAGGAAGATGAAATCCAGAACTTCCAGGGTAGCGTTCTCCAAAATGCTTCCTCTTCCACGTGCAGGACCCAAAAGGCAGGCAGAGCTCCGGAGTCTCAATGCGTGGATGAGACAATGGTGCAGAGATGAGGGTTTTGGATTTGTTAGGAACTGGGGAACATTCTGGGGAAAGGAGGGGCTCTTCAGAAGGGATGGGCTTCACCTTAACCGGGATGGAACCAGGCTGCTGGCATTAACCTTTAAAAAGGAGATAGAGCAGCTTTTAAATTAGATAATAGGGGAAAGCCGACAGTTGCCCAAGAGCGGATGGTTCGGAACAATGTATCCTTGAAGGATACTACCAAAAACAGAGAGGTTCCAAAAAAGAGTAAAGTAGCCCAAATGCCCTCGAGTATGGAGCAGACAGAGCTTAAAGATCCCAAATTACCCATGTCTACCAATAAGCAAATTAATATGAATAAAATACAGTCTCTAAAATGCTTATATGCAAATGCTAGAAGTCTAAAAAATAAGATGGAAGAGTTAGAATATATAGCACTAAATGAGAGGTTAGATATGATTGGAATATCAGAGACATGGTGGAAGGAGGACAACCAGTGGAACACTGTGATACCTGGGTACAAACTATATCGTAATGATAGAGCTGATCAAATTGGTGGAGGGGTTGCGCTCAATGTTAGAGAGGGCATTGAGTCAGAAAGGATTAAAGTTTTGCAGGAAACAAAATTTGCTGTAGAATCTCTATGGATTGAAATTCCATGTAAAAAGGGGAAGGCGATGGCAGTGGGGGTGTACTATCGACCGCCTGGCCAGAATGAACAAATGGATGATGAAATGCTCTGAGAAATCAAGGAAGCTAACAAAAGTTACAGCGCAGTAATAATAATGGGCGATTTCAATTACCCCGGTATTGACTGGGTCAGTGTCATGGCAGGACATGCTAGGGAGATAAAGTTCCTAGATGACTGCTTCTTGGAGCAGTTGGTTCATGAACCGACCAGAGGGGAAGCCATATTAGACCTAGTCCTTAGTGGAACACCAGATCTAGTGCAAGAGATAAGGGTGTTGGGGCCACTTGGCAATAGTGATTATAGCATGATTGCCTTTGATTTAATTAGTGGAGGAGGGATAGTAAGGAAATCCACAGTACTAGTTTTTAACTTTCGAAAGAGAGACTATGATAAAATGAGGAAAATAGTTAAGAAAAAACTAAGAGGAGCAGTTGCAAAGGTTAAAGACTTACATCAAGCTTGGGTGTTGTTGAAAAATACTATCTTGGAAGCCCAGACCAGCTGTATTCCACGCTTTAAGAAAAGTGGAAGGAAGTCCAAAAAACTGCCAGCATGGTTTAAAGGTGAGGTCAGAGAGGCTGTTGTTGCCAAAAAAGCATCTTTCAGGAAATGGAAAAAAGAGCCAAATGACGAAACCTGGAAACAGCACAAGCACTGGCAAGTCAAATGCAAGGCATTAATAAAGCAGGCAAAGGAAGAATTTGAGAAGAAGCTTGCTGCGGAAGCAAAAACACGAAATAAAGATTTTTTTCAAGTACATTCGTAGCAAAAAACCTGTGAGAGAGTCAGTTAGTCCATTAGATGATAGAGGAGTTAAAGGGGCACTAAGAGGCGACAAGGCAATAGCGGAGAGACTGAATGAATTCTTTGCTTCGCTCTTTACTGAGGAAGATGTAGGAATGTTACCCATGACTGAAGTGGTATTTAAAGGTGCAAAAGAATTGAAGGAAATATCAATACAATATCAATATCAATATCAATATCTATCCTTCCAATGTAAATAGATTATGTATATAGTTAACCCTGTTTTCCAAGTTTATACTCCCGTTCGATGTAAACCTGACAGCTTGTTGTTATGGTCGTTAAGTTATAATGTAAACCGCACTGATGCTAAATAGCGCGGTATATAAGAAATTGTAATAAATATAAATAAATAAATAAATAAAGATGTATTACAACTATTAGATAAACTGAAGAGTAGCAAATCACCTGGGCCGGATGGCATACATCCAAGGGTGTTGAAAGAACTGAAATATGAGATTGCAGACCTGCTATTAGTAATCTGTGAATTTTCATTAAAATCATCTGTAATACCTGAAGACTGGAGGATCACCAATGTAACGGCAATTTTTAAAAAGGGTTCCAGGGGTGATCCGGAAAACTACAGACCGGTGAGCCTCACGTCAGTACCGGGAAAAATGGTAAAAACCATCATAAAGAATAAAATTACTCAGCATGTAGATAGTCATGGCCTAATGGGAGACAGCCAACATGGCTATAGACAAGGAAGATCTTGTCTTACTAATCTGTTATGTTTTTTTGAAAGTGTGAATAAACAGGTGGACAAAGGTGAGTCGGTTGATATAGTGTATCTGGACTTTCAGAAAGCCTTTGACAAGGTCCCTCATCAGAGACTTTTGGAAAAACTAAAGAGTCATGGGATAGGAGGCAGTGTACTACTGTGGATGAAGAACTGGTTAAAAGATAGAAAGCAGAGGGTTGGGCTAAATGGCCAATTTTCCCAATGGAGAAAGGTGAATAGTGGTGTACCCCAGGGATCTGTGCTGGGTCTGCTGCTTTTTGACATATTCATAAATGACCTGGAAAGTGGAATAACGAGTGAGGTTATCAAATTTGCAGATGACACAAAACTATTTAAAGTTGTTAAAACGCAAGAGGATTGTGGAAAATTGCACGAGGATCTTGATAAATTGGAAGACTGGGCATCAAAATGGCAGATGAAATTTAATGTGGACAAGTGCAAAGTTGGGAAGAACAACCCAAATTATGGTTACACGATGCAAGGTTCCACATTAGGAACCACCACCCAGGAAAAAGATTTAGGCGTGATTGTGGATAGCATGTTAGAACCCTCGGCCCAGTGTGCAGCGGCGGCCAAGAGAGCAAATAGAATGCCAGGTATCATAAGGAAAGGAATGGAAAATAAAACAAAAGATATTATAATGCCTCTATATCGTTCCATGGTGAGACCGCACCTTGAATATTGTGTGCAATTCTGGTCGCCGTATCTTAAAAAGGATATAGCGTTATTAGAAAAGGTTCAGAGAAGAGCTACCAAAATGGTAAAGGGGATGGAAGCATACTCCTATGAAGAAAGGCTAAAAAGGTTAGGGCTCTTTAACCTGGAAAAGAGACGGCTGAGGGGAGATATGATAGAAGTCTATAAATTAATGAACGGAGTGGAATGGGTAAACATAGATCGATTGTTTACGTTATCAGAATATAGAAAGACTAGGGGACATGCAATGAAGTTACAGGGTAAACTATTTAAGACTAATAAAAGAAAATATTTTTTCACTCAACGTGTAATCAAACTCTGGAATTTGTTACCGGAGGATGTAGTAAAGGCTGTTAGTGTAGCTGGGTTTAAAAAAGGTTTGGACGAGTTCCTGGAGGAAAGGTCCATAAACCATTATTAAGAAGGGACCCAGGATATCAATGCTTGACCCAGTATAAGCATTGTGGAACCTGTGTCTTTTGGGGAAACTGCTAGGTACGTATGACCTAGATTGGCCACTGTTGGAAACAGGATACTGGGCTTGATGGACCTTGGTCTGACCCAGTATGGTGTATCTTATGTTCTTATGTGCATCCCTAGAGCGTGTTTCTACCAGGGCTGACCTAAGAGTATGTGATGCCGTAGGTGAACCTTCAGTCAGGCATGCCCTCCTCCCCCCATATAGTCCAGTGTTTCGCCCTCCCTATCCTTTCTTCTACTCTACTTCCCTCCCCCCCCCCCCCCCCCCGGTGTCTAGCATCTCTCCTAAGCCCGTTATATGGATGTGGTAGGGGCAAATACAGTGACAGAATTCAAAATGGCAAGATACAGACACACTGGATCCCTTTATAGCAACAGGATAAAATCAAAGCAAACTTAAATATCTTTGAATAGGGGGGTGACCTGCACAGAGTTGCAGTTACAACCACCTTACGGGTAGACTAGATGGACCATACTGGTCTTTGTCTGCTGTCATATATTACATGCTTTTTTGAATTCAGATACTGTCCTCATCTGTACCATCTCTACTGAAAGACTATTGCATGCATCTACCACTCTTTCTGTAAAGAAATATTTCCGCATATTACTCCTGAGTCTATCCCCTTTCACCTCTCATCCTATGTCCCCTTGTAGCAGAGCTTGCTTTCTATCAAAAGAAGCTCTCCTCCTTGTATTTAAGCCATGGAGGCATTTAAATCTCTCTATCATATCTCTTCTATCCCGCCTTTCCTCTAAAGTATACATATTAAGATCCTTAAGTCTGTCCTCCTATCCTTATAACAAAGACCACTGACCATTTTGCTAGCCATGCTCTGCACCGACTCCATCCTCTTTATATCCTTTTGAAGGTGCGGTCTCCAGAATTAGACACAACACTCCAAATGAGGTCGCACCAAAGACTTATACAGAGGCACTATCACCTCCTTTTTTCTGCTGACCATTCCTCTGCTATGCACCCAAGCATCCGTACTTCCATATCTTGTTCTTGTGCTTTTTCTAAAGAAAAATATCAGTAATATTTATTTAATTTTTGCTTATACTAGTAGCTACCTGAAACTTTCAACAGCTTTGGGAAATCTGAAATACTTCCATTTTTAGTTCACAGAACTCCTGCCCCCCGCTGATGAGAAAAAAGACCTGAGTGCATGTGTAGACCGGCATCCTTCCTTCCCACTTCTAGGCTCAAGAGCCGATGGTGCAGCAGTGCTTAACACGGCGTATAACAAAGCAAAGTGAGGAACTGAACATGATCATTTGTCTTCCAGGTCTTATGGATGGGCAGAGGGAGCAGTGTCATAACTTTGGGGCCCGCGTGCCTCACACTGTATCTCAGCAGGACTACAATTCGGGAGCACACCGAAATCTTGACATATTATTTTATTATTTATTTTATTTATTTATTTATTTAACAGTTATTTATATACCGCTCTTTCCCTTGTTTCAAGTGCGGTTTACATGTAACAGTAGGTTAATTGGTATGAGATATACCAGGACATTTTACATAGAACAGATAATTATAAATTACAAGGAAAATTGTAACATTACAAGTATAACATATTAGAACATATACATTGCTAGTTAAATTATTAATCATCATGTAAATGAGTGTGTAGTATGGTTAAATTAGTGTATTAGTGTCATTTATTTTTGAAAATAGGGTATATAATATTAAAAATAAATGTTAGCCTGTATCCCTTTGAGAATTCTGTTTTGGGAGTGTATTATAGTGTAATGTAAATAAGTGAGTTTTTAATTTTTTTTTAATTCTTTTATGTCAGACAGTAGGCGAATGTTGTCAGGTAAATTGTTCCAGAGTATTGGAGCAGAGTGTGAGAAAGCTCTCTTATTGGTTTGTTTTCTGGCTTTTGTAAAATCTTTTGGTATTGTTAAAGTATTTATGTTTCTGCTCCTTTGAGATCGTTTATCAATGTCAATGTTAATCAGTGTATTTAGTGCAGATGGTGCAAGTTTATTTATAAGTTTAAATGTAGTGACAAGAATTTTATATTTGATTCGGGAGTAAATTGGTAGCCAATGAAGTTCAGCTAAAATTGGTGTAATATGTTTAAGTGGGCTTATATTCATAATCGTTCTAGCAGCTAAGTTCTGAGTTATTTGTATCTTTTTAATATTTTGTTTCGAAATACCATTAAGTATTGTATTTGCAAAATCGAAATGTGGGGTAATAATAGCATGAATTATGTTAATAAAATCTTGTATTAAAATCTTATTATTAAGCTATATTTATATCCCGCTTTTCACTGGGTCAAAGCGGTCAATTGGGAGATACATTTAACACGAGGGGATATGACACACATATGCTAATACTTACAGGGAACATGGGCAATGGAGGGTTAAGTGGCTTGCCCAAGACCACAAGGAGTGCCTATAGGACTAGAAATCCCAGTCCCTCCGGCCTGAGATTGCTGTCCCCAGGTGGGACTTGAACCCCAGGCCCTCCGGCCTGAAGTACCTTGTCCTAACCACTAGGCCACTCCTCTCTCAGAGGAGACAGTACTAAGGGGATTATCAGTCATAATAGTGATGAACTAATAATTGCAAACACGGAAGTATTTGCCCATTTTTAAAGCTGGTGTGAAGGTCTCACTTCCGAATGACAAGTGCTTTCAAAGAAATGGGAAGGCATTGTGTGAGAGAGGACAGCACACGCGTCTGCTTGGCCTGATGCATTAGGAATGATTTATAACATCCATTACAGGATAGTCCCATCAGAGCACTGCATAATTTCTAAAGGCCTCTTCACTTCAATATAATCGGAACTCTTGTGTGCCGAAAAAGCAGTTTTCTTTGAGAAAACAGCATTAGACGTACTTTGTAAGTTTCTCAACATTATTAATTATGTAAAGCTCTGAGCTAAGAGAATTAGTGTGCAGTGTGTATTTGTGTGCGTGTGAGACAATGCCCACAGCTTCTTGTTTCATATCCTTATTTGAGACAGGAACTTGTTACGACTGATGTCTATGTCTGAAACTGCCGTTACTGTGGTTACTTTGGTTTTGAGAAGCGTCGGTTTGGCCTCAGAGGTGTTGCATGCAATCTTAGTCTTTACTGAACATATCTTAGATTGTTGGTTACTTTAACTTACTGTGTCTGCCTTATAAAGAAATGCAGAATACAGTGACAGAGACAGCAAAGACCACCCCGTTGTCGTTCCTTTGCTCCCTGATCTCTGGTGTTAGCCTTGCTTTTTCCAATAACAGGATGCTCTGCGCTAGATTTTCTTGAGTACCATTGCTGTTTTTGCTTCTCCATGCGCCTTCCACTAGTGTGTGAAGAATCACTGCCCCATTCCACTTCCACACTATGATCCGTTGTTCTCGAACGTTTTTTCCACTGAAAAATACTTTTCTTCTTTTTGCACTTTATATATTCTCGTGGCATTTGAATGTTGCGACTGTGTTCTGCTCTCCATCTTCTCTAGGATATAAATATTTAGGTCCGTGAATCTTACTTCATAAACTTTATGGTGCAGACTTGCTACTTTTTTGATAGTATGCTTTCTCATGAAGGGGCATGTTTACGAAGGCATGGTAGGCTCTTGCGGCTAACGCCGGGCATTAGTTGAAAAGGTTCTGCAGTAACTGCAACAGTCCCATGGTATCTGCAGGGGACATTCCCAGCACTTCCATTGCAGATACCATGAAGAAAACACAGGTGTCGTGGGTGCAGCTAATGCCACCCATTGAGGTAGCGATAACTGAATCCACGATGTCTGCAAAACATGCAGCTACGCATGCGGTCAATGCCTGAGGTAACTGCACGGTACAGGCACGCCCACGCTCCGCCCACATCACGCCCACTTGCATCGCTGACACGTGAAATGCAGCTGCATTTTTACTGCAGCTAGTGCAGGCAAGGTATTCCAGTTTCCAGTTCTGGAAAGATGGCAGCACTAAACTGAGGTGATTTTGGACCCTCAGTTATATGCATAAGGACTTGCTCAGCTCTGAATACTCTGACAGCTGTGCTGTCTCCTTTTAAAGATGCTTCTTTGGTAGCAACAGTACAGTCAGGGCCTAGGCGAACCTCATCCCTTGCACCCCCTCCCCGACTGCTTCTGTCCCCATGCAAAATTCAGCATTGGTCATCTGAGGGGACATAACTGGAGGTTTAGGTAAGCGCTGCGGAGCTGTTGGGAGCTATTGCTGCTGCTGCAGATTCCAGAGAGAGGCAGCAGCAACGGCAATGGGCCACACCGGGACCACTGGCGCTCTAGTTGGCTGCCTAGTTTGCCTAATGGTTGCACCAGCCCTGAGC
Organism: Ichthyophis bannanicus; assembly: GCA_033557465.1. Classification (NCBI taxonomy): domain Eukaryota; kingdom Metazoa; phylum Chordata; class Amphibia; order Gymnophiona; family Ichthyophiidae; genus Ichthyophis; species Ichthyophis bannanicus. The sequence continues at coordinate 170,193,338 of CM066032.1, read as the reverse complement.
ATAGTATTTGCATTGCCCTCCTCTTCCTTTTCTACATTTACTGATAAGTGAGCCACAGCAATGTAGCACAAAGTGTTTGGGATAAAATAAAGAAAGCAGATGAATAGAGAGTAATTTAGTAAAAGATCACCTCAGTGGGGAGGCCAAGTAGATGCCTATTTTGTGGTTATTTGATAAAGGTACATGGGTACCTATGTACAGTATCTTTATAAACACCTCATGAAAATCACAGCTACGCTATGGCTGCATAACCTGTATTTACAGTAGCTCAGATGCCCATATAAACGAATGCAGTTGAAGTACATCTGTGCTGTGCCCATAGGCGCCCCATATAAGAGGCTTGGGGAGGTTAAGCCTTCTCAGCCCCAATCAGGATCCAGAGTGAAACTGGAGAGATTTACCGCAGTGGAGACCGTCCATGGCAGCTAACAAGAACAGCATCTTCTTGTTGCTGAGATTCTACTCCTGCCCCCGCTGCTCTTTCTCCCTGCGCTCTCTCATTCCTCCCATAGTGCCACACCAATCAAGTGACTGGGGCCTGATTAAGCAGCAGCCAATGAGCATGGCGGCCATGTACTGCTCCACCCTATAGCTGCTGAAGCCTGCCAGGACAAGCATCTAACTCTGTGCCTTCTCCCGCCCGGCACTTTCCTCCCATGTGCTTCAAGAGGACTGGGAAACATGGATTGAGAGGGTGATTGGGGAAAGCAGCACCTTGGAGATGGGGGTTAGTGTTTACTGGAGTGTTGGGTGAGCAAGGACCGGAAGATTGGACATGGTTGGGCAGGGAGAAAAGCAACTGGGTAATTGGAATAGTCGTGAATGGGTGATTAGAATCAGTGGCTTGGGGATATAGGTGGCAGAGAGTGAAGAAAACAGACAGTGGGGTTTGGAGACTGGAATGAGCTGGGATTTGGTGGGACTAGAGTATGAATCTGATTCAATCTGGGGGGTATGACTAGGAATATCAGCCCAAAATATGGAGCAGAGAACTGGCAATGTGAGTGGAGGGTATGTCATTGTATATAAATGGCAACCTGTAAGACAAGTTGGGGGTATTAGAAGTGGAGTGTGAGAATTAAAGGGTGTGAAGTGGATAGGAGATGGTATGAAGGACCTGGATGGATAGAAAGAGGGCAGGCGATGGTATGAGTGACCTAGAGGACTTGGGAGGAGATAAGAGGCAGTGGAATGGGACAGACTGAGATAGTGTGGGAATAGGATAAGAAAGAGGTGAAAGTGAGAAGGAATGAGCAGCTTGGTAGGGGTTAAAAGATAGAAGAGAGGGAAGGACTGTAGACAGGGGAAAGGGTGAGCCACAGGGGAAAGTAGATGAGGTCTAGGGAGGATATGATTACAAAAGGCTGAAATGGGGCGACCAGGAAGTAAGTGAAAGGCAGACAGGGTGAGCAGTAAGCTGGAGAATAAGAAAGAATGGGGGATGGGAGGACTGGGAAGGGAGTGAGAGAGAGGAAGATAGGCTGGGAAAGGAGTAAGTAAGAGACAGAAAGCTAGTATGTAGGCAGAAAATTGTGAGGACTAGGAGGGGCAATGGGGGCAAGATAAAGAGGTAGGCAGGGAAGGAGAGAGGAAGAGTGTGACAAAAAATATATGAGAAAATGTCGAGGAGGGAGAGAAGAGATGGGGATGGAAAAGCTTGAAGGGAATGGCCAGAGAGAGAGAGAACAAATTTGGCGGGGGGTGGGGGGGGGGGGGAGAAAACAAAAAAATGAGGAAGCAGCTGGGGTGCAAGGACAAGAGAGCCAGATATTTGAAGACTGGTGGAGAAGATGAAGGACTGAAAGAGAGACGTGAAGTGGTGAGTTTGGGAGATAAATAGCTGGGGCCAAGAGAACTAGAAGAGGAGAGTTAGAAGCGAAATGCAGTTTTGAGTGAATAGGGAGGCAGAGAAATGAGATGGAATGGAAAGGTCAATGCAAGAGACAGCTTCTCTGCAGTTTTTCAGGATGTACGGAGGGGAATTTTCGAAGAGCCGTCCAAGTGCAATCTGGGACGTCTAAGCCAGAACGTCTGAAAAAAATGCAGGCACACCCAGGTGTGGAGGTGATTTCACGAGCCTGGATGTGCACAATATGGATGTCTGCGGGGGCATCTACCTAGATATCTCCAGAATGGTGTTACAGACCCCAGATGTCTGGGATAGCCTAATCCCCTAATGGTTAGAGAAATTGTCCTAGGAACAGGGCACCCAGGGTTCAAGTCCCTGCTGCTGCCGCCGTTGTTGACGTTGTGCAGAGAGTACAGGGGATGATTGAGTTCATTCTTCTCTACACCCTCTGGATCTTTTTCTGCTAAAATTCTTGTTGGTTACTGTTCATGCCTTGGAGCAGGGCTAACATTAGACGTGATGCCAGACGTCTATGAAGTTTCTGTGATCAGGTGGGGACAACCAGGTTCCCGGGAGTGCCCGGCCATGCCCCCTCCACATCCTGTTCAGATGTGGATGCCCTTACGCTGGGAACGTCCCTATTGCCGGCTTCTAAAAGGGCTCTGGGAATGTCTGTGTGCCTGTTTGGGACATCCAAAGCACGAAGAGAGCTTCTGAAATGACACCCTTAATGTTTTGCGTTTCTACTCTGGATGATCTCGGCGCATGACTGCTACAGGAGTGGTATACTGTACATTTTTTTCTCTTGCTCTTTTCCTTGCTGTCCCCTTTCTGGTTAAGAGAATTACAATATATTAGCTTTTCATTTTTTTTCTGATCGGAGTCTTTTTCTTTCTATAGATACAGTATTGTTTTATTGTTTATGGTAGTGACCTCTTCTTTTAAATGTGTTTTATTTAGTAATTATTGTAAGTCGCCTTAATGCTTGTGTAGGGTGGTATAGAAAGTTTGAAATAAACTTAAACAAGTAGGAGAGGAAATGAAGCACACAGGAGGAGAGAGAAGAGAATGAAAGAGAGTTTGGAGAAAAAGGAAAAGATGAAGCATATTGAAGGCAATAAATATAACCAGGACCAACCTGATTAGAAAAAGAATACCTGGGAGAAAGATCTGTGCGTGAGGGAGTCATCGCGGTTCCATCTGCGCGGCTCGGGACTGTAGCACACGGTGGAGGCTTGCAGTGTCAGCGTGCAGGCAGGAGGAGGACGTGCCCTGCCTTGGAGGACCCTTCCCTGCTCGATAAAAGCCTGGTGGGTTCTACGCGGCCACGTGTCGCGGCCCGCGTGGCATGGCCTAAGGGGCGTGGCTCAAGGGGAAGGTTACGCTCCCCTTTGGTGCCCCTTAGGTGCACCGGAGGTGTTCATGCTGTCGGTGTGGCCTGATCTATAGGAATGGGTAAGCGTAAAGCTAAGACTGGTTTAAAATCTGGAGAAGAAGTTGTTGTTGGGAGAGTGGTTGGCCCCATGGAAAAGCATGTTCAGTCCTACTACCTGAGGTTCAATCACCGGAGGGTGCTTCGTTGAGCCCCGTACTCCGGTCTCCTCCTCCTCTGCCTATGCCGTCTCTCTCATCTACTCCGTTGGACTCTCCCTGTGGGGGGTTGGCGTCTGTTGTACAGCTGGTGTTTTTGGCTAAGGCAGACACATGGTCATTTTCCTCCCCTGGACGGGAGGTGACTTTGATGGACATTTGGTCAGCTATACAGAATATTGATAAGCGATTGACCTCTTCTGTGTCCTCTCTATGTACATTTTCCCAACAGGTGGTGGATAAATTGGAGCTTATAGATAAGCAAATTGATGATTGTACTAAGTTGGCTGCTCAGTCTGATCTCCGACTCCAATCCTGCGTTGATGTGGATGTTTCCTTAACTAAAGAGCTTTTCTCAGTTTCTTACAGGACGGAGGTATTGGAGAATCATTCACGGGCTTGCAACTTACGTTTTTTAAATTTTCCCTGTACGCATTTGTTGTCAGCAGAGATTTTGCTGGGGAAATATACTTTTGAAGTATTGCATTTAGAGGGGGACGTAGCAGCTGCTCATATGTATTACCTTCCGGTGGCTTCTGCTTCCACTAAGCAACCTGAGCGGGGCTTATCCCCCTCGGGTTGCTCTGTGGACCAGAACCTAACCGCTTTTCTGGAGGATTCCTTAGACATAATTTCTAAATTTAAGTTGTCGGATGTTTCTGTTCCATGTGAACCGCGCTGATTGCAAATAGTGCGGTATATAAGAATTATAAATAAATAAAATAAATAAACGCTGTACTTTGGTGGTTAGATTCAAATCAGAGACCATCAAATTGCGCGTTTTGAGGGCATACTTCAAGTTTAGAGATGCTCTCTTTTGTGGTTATAAAATTCAGATATTTCCTGATGTTTGTCCTAGCACTCAGGCTCGGCGGAGACAGTTTTTGCTTCTTAAATCTCGTGTAGTGGCATTGGGGGCTGTATTTTTTTTAAAGTTCCCTTGCCGCTGCATTATTACCCTGGAGGGACGCACCTATGTGTATACGGATGTGAAATCCTTGCAACAGTTCTTAGATGGGAAAGAGGCTAACCAGAATTCGGTGGAGGAACTGACATAGTTTATTTTGCTCCCTATTTTGGAGGTAATAACTCCTTTTTTCTCACTGTTTGCTTTCTTTTTTATATTATTGTATTTTTCTCCCTTGATGTGGTTGTGAATTTGATTCCTTGTTGATTTCGGATTGTATATTGACTGTTTTGGATTATTATTCTGTTTCTGTAATTTCATGAAATTTGAAAAATGCTTAAATAAATAATTAAAAAGAAAAAGAAAAAGAATACCTACACCACAAAAAGTAGAAAACATTTTATAAGAACATAGGAAATGCCATATTGGGTCAGACCAAAGCTCCATCGAGCCCAGTATCTTGTTTCCAACAGTGGCCAATCCAGGTCACAAGTACTTGTCAGGTTCCCAAAAAAGGTACACAGATTCCATGCTGCTTATCCCAGGGGTAAGCAGTGGATTTCGCCCAGTCCATTTTAATAATGGTTTATGGACCTTTCCTCCAGGAACGTCTCCAAACGTTATTTAAACTCAGTTACTAAATGCATCCAATGTCTATCTCCTTGTTATATCTCAGTCTTGATTTAACAACATATGCGCGGAAGAAAGGCCTAGCAATCTACTTCCAGTCTCAGCTTGCTAAGAATACCCAGGGATTAGGTTGACAGGAATCATCGTTGACTTGACAGCACACGTTGCTTTTCACTAAGAGCTTTTACTACTTCCTCCGGCAACAAATTCCTATATTCCAATTAAGATATGGTGACCAGAATTGCACACAACTTTCAAGGTGCTGTCACAACATGAAGCAATACACAGACATTATTCTCCATTCCTTTTCTTATAATTACTAGCAATCTATTTGCTTTCTTGACTGTTGCCACACACTAAGCAGAGGGTTCCAATGTTGCCTAGGTCCTTTTCCTGGGTAGAGATTCCTAGTGTGGAACCTTGCATCATGTAAAGATAATTTGGGTTCTTCCCTAAGTGCGTAACTTTGCACTTGTCCAAATTAAATGTCATCTGCCATTTGCACTCCCAGTCTCCCCGTTTCTCAAAGTCCTCTTGCAATTTTTCACGATTCTCTTGTGATTTAACTTTAAATAATTTAGTGTCATCTGCAAATTTGATTACCTCACTCATTATTCCCATTTCCAGGTCATTTATGAATATGTTAAAAAGCAGCGGACCCAGCACAGATCCCTGGGGTACTCCACTATTTACCTTTCTCCTTTGAAAAAAATGTTCATTTAGCCGTACTCTCTGTTTTCTATCTTTTAACCAGTTCCCGATCCACAGTAGTATGCTGCATTCTGTCGCATGACTTTTTAATTTCTTCAAGAGCAGGCGTTCTGAAAATACAGATACACTGTATCAACCGGCTCACCTTTATCTACCTGTTTATTCAAAAAATATATCAGATTTTCCTTGGATAAATCCATGTTGGCTTTGTCCCGTTAAACCACGGCTATCTATGTATTCAGTAATTTTGTCCTTTATAATGGTTTCTACCATTTTTTCCAGCTCTGACATTATGCTTACCGAGCTGTAGTTTTCCGGATCATCCTTGGAACCCTTTTTAAAAAGTGGCATTACATTGGCCACTCTCCAATTGTTGGGTACTTGAGACAATTTTAATGATAAGTTTACAAGATGGTTCAAAAGAAGGTGACCAAGATAATTTGGGCCCTGCGCCAGAAGGAATATGAGAAATGACTCGAAGACCTTAATATGTATACCCTAGAGGAGAAGAGAGACAGATGGGATATGATACAGACTTTAAATGCTTAAAGGATATTAACGAACAAACAAATCTTTTTCAAAGACAGGGTAGAACTAGAGAACATGAAATGAATTTACAAAGAGATAAACTGAAAAGCAATATCAGGAAATACTTTTTCACAGAAAGAGTGGTGGATGCCTGCAATGCTCTCCCGAAAGAGGTGGTAAGAGCAAAAACAGTGATGGAATTCAAAAAGGCATGGGAGAGACACATAGGATCACTACATAACAAGAGGATAAAATCAAAACAAATGTAGATAACTTCTAAATAGACAGGAGTAAACCTCTTGGAGCAGCATGTACAACTCTGGCACCTTACAAGACATACTAGATGATCCATGCTGTCTTTACAGTATCTGCCATCATTTACTGTATTAAGCATTTTTAATAGAAAGTCTGCAATTTCATTGTTGAGTTCTTTCAGCACCCTGGGATGTATACCATCTGGTTCAGGTGATTTGCTACTCTTTAGTTTATTAAATTGTTCTATTACATCTTCCTGGTTTATCTAAAGTTTTTTTCAATTCCTCTGATACATCACCTTTAAATACTATTTCTCACATGAGTAACTCTCCTACACCTTCTTTAGTAAAGACTAAAGCAAAGAATTCTTCCAGTCTCTCTGCTATGGCCTTGTCCTCCCTTAGTACCCCTTTTAGCTTTCTATCATCTAATAGTCCAATTGGCTCATTCACAGATTTTTTGCTACAAATGAGAAAAGCATCTAGGTAAAGGCAGAATATGAGCAAATGCTTTTGTGTAGTAATCACAGAAACAATTGTTGAATAGACCCTAGTCCATTTCCTAAAGAGACTGAAAGTGGGCAAGGCAGTGGGATCAGACGGATGCACACAGAGTGATTCTGACAGCTCCACTGACAGATATGTTCAATCATAGAAACACATGATGGCAGATAAAAGACTGCAAGGCCTGTCTAGTCTGTCCAATGTACTTCACACAAAGCCAACGGCCAACATCTGATCTCTGGTTTTCCCTTCACTCCGCCCTTTTCATGTTTTATTGAATTCCCTTACCATTTCTGCCTCTACCACCTCTCCTCTAAGATTGTTCCATGCATCTTCCACCCTTTCCATTAAGAAATATTTTCTGGTGTTATTCCTGGGCTTACCCCCCCCCCCCCCCTCCCCGTGTGGAGACTCACTTCATGCTTTCTTGTTCTGGAACTCACTCTCTATTGAGAAAGGTTTGCTTCTTGTGTATGATTTATGCCTTTTGAGACAAGACATGGCAATGTATTCTAGCCTCAATGAACCTTCAGAAACAAGTTAAGCAAAATGTAAAGAGGATTTTTTCTTTTAAAAACAAAATCAGTGGAGAAGAGGAAGTTGAGCGAGTGCAAAAAGCTTCATAATTGCAGGCTATATATTAATTATTAAAGCATTTGAACACACTTTCCGGGTGTTAAAAGCACTTAACCTTTGGCCACGTGGCTATCAACATTGCAAGGCATGGACTACAATCCTTTATCTTACACCACATTTTGAGCTAGCACTGACTCCTCCAAGTGCCCCACAAAGTCCCCTCTGCACCCTAGCAATAACATTGTGATAGAACCACAATTCATGGCTTCTTCTGGGTAGCACATTACCTGCACTCAAAAATCGTGATTCAACCAACTGGGTTATCAGAGCAGGCATTTTCCAGTCTGTAATACAACATTTTTGAAAGCAATATTGACATGGGGAAAGGTTTGCCTCTTAGTAGATGGCACCAAATTCTGTACCAGGCTGGACATTCTGGAAAGTGCAGTTAACATGAGGAGGGAACTAGAAACATAGAAACATGACGACAGAAAAAGACCACATGGCCTATCTAGTCTGTCCTTCCATATCAACCACTACAGCAGTCCCCTTTTTTCCTTTAGAGTTCCTCTGTGTTTGTCCTATGTTTCTTTAAATTCAGAAACTGTCCTCAAATCTACCACCTCCACTACGAGACTATTCCATGGATCCACCACTCTTTCCGTAAAGAAATATTTCCGCATATCACTCCTGAATCTATCCCCTTTCACCCTCATCCCATGTCCCCTTGTAGCAGTACTTGCTTTCATAGTAACATAGTAAATGATGGCAGATAAAGACCAGTATGGTCCATCTAGTCTGCCCAGTAAGAAGGCCAGAGTAAGATGGCAGGAGTAGGTGCCACTCTGTGCAGGCCACCCCTCAGGCCACCCCTCCTCATGTCTTTGTTTAGGGGTGAACCCAACGCTCCATGCAGGACACCCCTATTTGTTGAGAAGTTAGATGGTTCAATTTATTTAGATTTTATTCTGTTGCTATAAATGTATCCATTGTGTCTGTCCCATGCCATTATGAATTCTGTCACTGTATTTGCCCCCACCACCTCCATCGGGAGGGCATTCCAAGCATCCACCACCCTCTCAGTGAAAAAGTATTTCCTGATATTGCCTTTCAATTTTCCACCTTGCAGCTTCATGTTATGCCCTCTCGTTTTACAGCTTCCTCGTCTTTGGAAGAGGTTTGTTTGTTCATTATTTCTCCTTAAGTATTTAAAGGTCTGAATCATATCTCCCCTGTCCCTCCTCTCCTCCAAAGTGTACATATTTAGGTCTTCAACTCTCTTCTCATAAGGCTTCTGACGCAGCCTCCAAATCATTTTGGTCACCTTCCTCTGAACAGTTTCCATTCTTTTTACATCCTTTGCAAGATATGGTCTCCAAAACTGAACACAGTACTCCAAGTGAGGCCTCACCAGTGACTTATACAGTGGTATTAGAACTTCTTTCTTTCTGCTGGTAATTCCTCTTCGTATGCAGCCCAACATCCTCCTGCCTTTTGCCACCGCCTTGTCGCACTGTTTTGCCACCTTGAGATCTACAGAAATAATCACACCAAGGTCTTTCTCCTGATCCGTGCACACCAACCTCTCACCCCCTATCATGTACATTTCTCTTGGGTTTCTGCTACCCAAGTGCATGACTCTGCACTTCTTTGCATTATATATTAATTGCCAAGCATTTGACCATTCTTCTAGCTTTTGTAGATCTTTTCTCATGTTAAGGACTCCCTCGGGGGAGTCCACTCTGTTGTAAATTTTTATGTCATCTGCAAAAAGACAGATCATTCCATTCAGTCTTTCAGCAATATCACTCACAAATACATTGAACAGTGCCGGGCCCAGGACCAAACCCTGGGGCACACCGCAAATCACCTTCCTTTCCTCTGAGTGAGCTCCATTTACCATCACCTTCTGTCGTCCTATCAGTCAACCAATTTCTGATCCAGTTTACCACCTTGGGACTCATCCCCAAACACAGCTTAATTGTATGCTGAGTGGAAAAATACTATTTCAAAATTATTTTAAATCTGCTTTACCCACTTTTGTAATAAATGCCATCATTTCTCAGTTCAATATTCTCCAAGCTGACGAGCGCTAGCTTGTTTAGCTTTTCTTCATAAAGGAGTTGTTGCATGTTGCTTTGCAGTAGGAAAGGGAAATAGGGTGGTGGCAAAACTTATTTGTTGTCAGTTTGGGTTCACATGAGCGTAGTCTGAGGGATAGAACCTAATGGAGTCATTTTAAAAGGCTTAGTTGTGATTTAGGACATCTCAAGACATGCACATGGATGTCAAAATCATAGAGACATTTCTGAAGCCTTTCCACAAATGATGTTTATAGACATCTGCAGTGCAGGGACATCCAAATAGGCAAAGGGTTGTGGTGGAGAAATGTCTAGGGAGGTGCAATGGACTTACACGTCTCCATTTGATTTCAGAACAATGGGGATGTCTGTAGGCATGTCCACATTTAGAATAGGTATCAGGAAAGTGCTTGTTTTGGCCTTAAAACATCCCAAGAGTGTAGTGTTAAGCGACTAGTCTAAGATCACAAAGACCCACACTGGGATTTGAACCCTGGCCACCCTGCTCCTCACCCACTACTTTCAATCGAAAGAGGCTCGCCCCCTGTACATTTATGGCATGGAGGTATTTAAACGTCTCAGTCAAATCACCTCTATCCCGCCTTTCCTCTATGGTGTACATATTATGATCCTTAAGTCTGTCCTCATATGCTTTATAATGAAGACCACTAACCATTTTAGTAGCCACTCTCTCTACTGACTCCAGACTGTTTATATCCTTTTGAAGGTGCGGTCTCCAGAATTGCACGCAATACTCCAAATGTGGTCACACCAAAGACTTACACAGAGGCATTATCACCTCCTTTCTTTTGCTGGCCATTCCTCTCCCTATGCACCCAAGCATCCTTCTAGCTTTTGCAGTCACCTTTTCTACCTGTTTAGCTACTTTAACATCATTAGACACAATCACGCCTATATCCCGCTCTTCTTTAGTGGACAAAAGTTCTTCACCCCCTATACTATATTGCTCCCTTGGATTGCTGTAGCCCAAATCAATGACCTTGCATTTTTTAACATTAAATCTCAGCTGCCAAATTCTAGACCATTATTCAAGCTTAGCTAGATCCCTCCTCATGTTATCTACACCTTCCTGGGTGTCTACTCTATTGCAGATTTTGGTATCATCCGCTAAGAGGCAAACCTTACCTGACAGCCCTTCCGCTATATCACTAACAAAGATGTTAAAAATGGTTACAGCACTGGCTTGGGAACCCAGAGACCAGGGTTCAATTCCCACAAGTACTTCTTGTGGCCTTGGGCAAGTCACTTAACCCTCCATTGCCTCAGAAAAATCCAAGTTATCAATATCCCTGTTTAATGTACATTACCAAGTTTAAGTTACAATGTAAACTTCTTTGATTGAAATGATAAAGTGGTATATAAAACCTGTTAAATAAATAAATATACTGGGCTATTCTTTATTCAGGAAGGACAAGGTAGGAAAAAGGGGAGGAGGAGTGGCACTATATGTAAAAAATAATATTAAAGCTATAGAATTATAGGGCGTCAAAGGGAGTGAGGAGACACTGTGGGTTAAACTAGGAAGAGGGAAAGGAAAATCCATTTGCATTGGTATGATGTACAGAGCTCCCTCAGAGGGAGAAGAAGTGATGGGGATTTAATAGAAGATATACGCAGTATTGCCAGAAAAGGAGAAGTGCTACTGATAAGTGACTTCAATATGCCAGATGTTGAATGGTACATCCCTGCTGTGGTGTCATTTAGAAGTAAGGAGATTCTGGGTTCTCTATGGGGAGAAGTATTCCAGCAACTGGTAACAGAACCCACACATGAAAGGCCATACTGGATCTGATGCTTACAAAATGGGGAGAGTGGTTCTGATGTTATAGTGGGAGATCATCTCGCATCCAGTGATCACCAGATAGTATGGTTAAGTATTACAACTAAGGCTGAGAAAGTCCTTTCAAAAGTGAGGGTCCTAGACTTTAGGAAAACTAACTCTGCCAAGAAGGGACAATACCTCAAGGAGTCGCTTGCAGTATGGGAATAGCTGGGGGATGTAGAAAAGCAATGGGCAAAACTGAAAGGGGATATTTTAAGGGGAACAAACCTTTTTGTTAGGAAAGTAAATAAATATAAAAGGAAAAGGAGGCCACTGTGATTCTCAAAAGAATAGCTGAAAAGGTAAAGAAAAAGAGGGTGGCCTTCATAAAATATGAGAGACCACAGAATATTTGTAAAAACTTAAAAGAAGTTAGGAAAGTAGTCAGGAAAGCAAAGATACGAATAGAAGAAAAAATAGCCAATGCAGTAAAATGGGGGGACAAGATATTTTTTCAGATATGTTAGCGAGAGGAGGAAGTGCAAAAGTGGTATTGTCAAACTCAATGGTAAAGGGAAGGAATACGAGGTGTGACAAAAAAGAAGCGAGACTGTCCCATAAATGTTTTATTACAAAATCCACAGAGAAATTACGCATTGTCCCCTTCAAAGTAATCCCCCCAGAGTTAATGCACTTTTACATTTGCTTCTGCCACATACGGAAGCACTCGGTAAAGTCCTCCTCTTTGAGGTCCCTCAGCTCCCTCATCACAGTGGTCTTGATCTCTTTTACAGAGGCAAAATGAATTCCTTTGAGCATAGTCTTCAGCCTGGGGAAGAGCCAGAAGTCGCACGGTGCGAGGTCTGGGGAATAAGGAGGATGGTCGAGAGCTCTGATCTATTGTTGGCCAAGAACTGTCTCACACTGAACGCGATGTGTGCGAGCACGTTGTCGTGGTGGAGCAGCCACGACTTGTCTCCTGCTGTGCCAAACCTGATCATGGAGGTGATTGAGGACCTGGTGGTAGAAGTGCTGGTTGACTGTCTGACTTCAGGCACAAACTCATGATGGACCACTCCCTTCTGGTCAAAGAATGCGATCAGCATGACCTTGATCCTTGATTTGGACATGCGTGCCTTCTTGGGTCTGAGTGACAGTTGAGTCTTCCACTGCAGGCTCTGTGTCTTGCTTTCAGGGTCATACTGGAAGACTCAAATCTCGTCTCCTGTGATGACTCAGCCAATGAACTCTGGATCTTCATCGATCTTCTCTAGCAAGTCTCGACAAATATTGACCCGGTGCTCCTTCTGGTTGTCCAATAAAAGCCTGGGCACCATTTTGGCACACACCTTCCGCATCCCCAGCTCCTACACCAAGATGGTCCACACTGACTCCCTGTTTAGGCTGAGCTCCTCGACTATCATCCGCACCATCTATCTGCGATTACTCCTCATTAGTTGGTTCACTCTGTCAATGTTCTCAGCCGTCTTTGTTGTGGAAGGGGGTCATCCTCCACCTCCTCATGGCCAGTCTTGAAGCATTTGTGCCACTTGAAAACTCATGGCCTTGACATTCCATATTCTCCATAAGCCTTTTGGAGAAATTGGAGACACTCAGTTGGGCCCTTCTCCAACTTAACCAGAAATTTCAAGTTGATTCTTTGCTCCATATTTCTGCCACCTCCAGTTGCGTGACAAAGTGATGGAGCAGTGTGCTACAAAAAAACCTGAAAAAGAAAAACAGAGTGAGAGAGATGAAAAATATTATAGCAGAATAGTGGCGAGATGTTGCACAACACAGTGACATAAGTGGTTAGCCAACAGGCATTGAGTCATGGGCGTGGCTGCCACAGTCTTGTTTCTTTTTTGTCACACCTTGTATGTTGAAGCTGATGAGGATAGAGCAGAAATTGCTTAACAACCATTTTTGTTCTGTGTTCACAGATGAAGGTCCAGGAACATGACCTCAGAAAACAGTCGCAAATAGGAACAGAAGTGAAGGGGATCTTGAATGATTTTCAGAAGACTATGTGGATCTAGCTAAACTAAAATCAATGGGGCCGGATGGGATACATCTGAGAGTATTGAAGGGGAAGTTCTAGCGGTTCCACTGTCTGACCTTTTCAATGCTCCTTTAGAGTTGGGAGTGGTCCCAGAGGACTGGAAAAAGGTGCATGTGATCCCTTTACACAAATGCAGAAGTGCATGGATCCCTTTACATGAAAGCAGGGATGCGTTTAAGAACCACAGGCCAGTTAGTCTGAACTCTGTGGTGAGTAAATTAATGAAAAAGCTGCTAAAACAGAGGCTAGTGAGGTTTCTGGAACCCAGTGGATGACAGGATCCTAGGCAGCATGGTTTTACCAGAGGCAGGTCTTGTCAGACAAATCCGAATAATTTCTTTGAATGGGCTACCAGAGTGTTGGATCTTAGGAGATCCCTAGATGTGGTGTACTTAAAGTTCAATAAAGCCTTTGACACTCTTCCACACAAGTGACTTATAATAAATTTAGCACCCTAGGAATGGACCCTAAAGTGATAGGCTGGGTTGGAATTTGGTTGGGTGGGAGGCAACAAAGGGTACAGGTAAATGGAGCTCACTCAGAGGAGAAGGATGTTACCAGTGGTGTGCCACAGGGATCTGTCCTTGGTCTGATTCTTTTTAATATTTTTGTTAGTGATATTGCAGAAGGGCTGTCGGGTAAGATTTGTCACTTTGCAGATATACCAAAATCTTTAATAGAGTAGATTCCCAGGGAAGAGAATTTGGCAACTGAGATTTAACACTAAAAAATGCAGGTTCGTGTATTTGGGCTGCAAACTTCCAATGGAGTGGTACAGTATAAGTGAAGAAGTACTTCTGTCTCCAAAAGAAGAGCAGAAAGTGACTTTAATCTACCCAATGTGGACTGGAGTATTCCTTCTGAAAATCTGGAAAGAATTAAAATAATTGTGGATGCCTTCCAAGATGCATTGCTTAGACAAATGGTGATGGAACTGACTAGGGAAAGTTCGTTGCTGGATTTAGTACTCACCAACAAAGAATGTGTGTTGAACATCTGGGTAGGTGCCCATTTGAGCAGCAGTGATCATACACGGTGTGGTTTGAGATAAAAGCCAAGGCAGAGTTCCCTCGCAGCAAGTTCAAAGTCCTGGGGGCTTGTTTATAAAGCCGCAGTAGCGGTTTCCGATCGTTATCGGAGCCATGGCCCCATTGAAATCAATGGGGCCGCGGCTCCGATAACGATCGGAAACCGCTACCGCGGCTTTGTAAACAAGCCCTGTAGACTTCAAAAATGCTGACTTCAGGAAGATGGCCAAGTACCTGAAGGAGGAGTTGTCAGGGTGGGAGGAGGTAAGGGAAGTGGAATTGCAGTGGGCTAAACTAAAAGAGGCAATAAAAGGGGCATCAGATACATTTGTAAGGAAAGTAAATAAAAACAAGAGGAACAGGAAACCTATTTGGAGTGGCTACACCAATAAAGGCACAGCTTTCACAAAATTCAGAAGTTCGCAAACAGAGAAACACTGAAAAGAATACAGGATAAAGCTAAAAGAGACAAAAAGAGAAATAAGGATAGCTAAATCAAAGGCAGAAGAAAAGATGGCTAAAGATGTGAAATGTGTCAACAACATTTTTTCAGGTATATTCAGGAGAAGATCAGAGGTGAAATTGCAAGACTCAAAAGTGTTGAGAACGGATTCGTGGAAAGTGGCATTGAAAAAGTGAAAATACTAAACAAATACTTCTGTTTTTACTGAAGAATATCCTGGAGAAGGACCACCTGTGATTGACAAATATACAAATGGAAATGGAGTAGATACTACACCATTCACAGAAGGTGATGTGTTTGAACTTTTTGCAAAACTGAAAGTGGATAAAGCCATGGGACTGGATGGGATACATCCCAGGATGCTGACAGAGCTCAGAGAGGTTCTGGCAGAGCCTTTAAAGGATGTCTTTAATAGATCATTGGAGACAGGAGAAGTTCCACAGTACTGGAAAAGGGCCAATGTGGTACCTCTTCAAAAAGTGGTAATAGGGAAGAAGAGGCACACTACAGGCCAGTAAGCCTTACCTCGGTGGTGGGAAAAGTAATGGAGGTGCTCCTGAAAGAGAAAATAGTGGACTTTCTTGAAACCAATAGGTTGCATGATCCGAGACAACATGGTTGATTGAAGGAAAAGGTGGTATACAAAACTGGCTAAATAAATAAATAAAAGGACAATCATGCCAAACAAAGCTGATTGAGTTCTTTGACTGGGTAACCAGATAGCTATATCAAGGGCATGCGATGGATGTGATCTACCTAGATTTCAGCAAAGCCTTTGATACTGTTCCTTATAGGAGGCTTATCAATAAACTGACCAGCCTGGGGATAGGTCCCAAGGTGGTGAACTGGGTCAGAAATTGGTTAACTGACAGACGACAGAAGGTGGTGATAAACAGAACTCACTCGGATGAAAGGAAGGTGATTAGTGGCGTGCCCCAGGGTTCGGTCCTGGGGCTGGTACTGTTCTCTGTAACTGAATATGTACTTGTTATCTGTATGATTCAAAATATTGTTATTTGTAACCCGCACTTGATCTCTTGGAAAACACGGTATAAAATTTTTAATAAAATAAAATAATAAATATATTTGTGAGTGATATTGCTGAAGGACTGAATGGAAAAGTCTGTCCTTTTGCAGATGACTTGAAAATGTGCAACAGTGTGAACTCCTCTGAGGGAGTGGATAACATGAAAAAAGATCTGTGAAAGCTGGAAGAATGGTCTAATGCTTGGCCGTTAAGATTTAATGTGAAGAAGTGCAGTGTCATGCACTTGGGAAGCAGAAATCCAAGGGAATTGTATGTGATAGGGGGCGAGAGGTTGGTGTGCACGGACCAGGAGAAGGACCTCGGAGTGATTGTTTCTGAGGTTCTCAAAGTGGTGAAACAGTGTGACAAGGCAGTGGCCAAAACCAGAAGGATGCTGGGATGCTTACAGAGAGGAAATACTAGCAGAAAGGAAGAGGTACTAATGCCACTGTACAAGTCGCTGATGAGGCCTCACTTGGAATATTGTGTTCAGTTTTGGAGACCATATCTCGCAAAGGACATAAAAAGACTGAAAATGGTTCAGAGGAAGGCAACCAAAATGATTTGGCGCCTGCACCAGAAGATGTATGAAAAGAGACTCCAAGACCTAAATATGTACACTCTAGAGGAGAGGAGGGACAGTGGAGATATGATACAGACCTTTAAATACTTAAGGACTATTGATGAACAAACAAACCTTTTCAAAGATGGGGAAGCTGTAATACCAGCGGGCATAACATGAAGCTGTAAGGGGGTAATCTGAAAGGCAGCGTCAGGAAATACTTTTTCACTGAAAGAGTGGTGGATGCTCAGAATGCCCTCTCAATGGAAGTGGTGGGGGCAAATACAGTGACGGAATTCAAAATGGCATGGGACACTGTGGATCCCGTTATAGAAATGAGATGAAATCAAAATAAACTTAACTGTCTCTGATATCTTAACATGTTGAGGTGACCTGCACGGAATGGTGGGTACACTCCTAAACAAAGGCATGGGGAAGGGTGACATGCACGGAGCGGTGGGCGCACCTATTCTTGCCATCTTGCTGGGCAGACTAGATGGACTATTCTGGTCTTTATCTGCTGTCATATAATACGTTACTATGGGACCTGAGCTTGATTGTTTCTGATGATTTTAAGATAGCTAAACAGGTAGAAAAGGCAGCAGTGAAAGTCAGAAGGATGCTTGGGTGCATAAGGAGAGGAATGGCCAGCAAAAATAAAAAGGTGATAGTGCCTCTGCATAACTCTCTGTTGAGACCTCACTTGGAGTATTGTGTACAGTTCTGGAGACTGCACCTTCAAAAGGATATAAACAGGACGGAGTAAGTGCAGAGCGTGGCTACCAAAATGGTCCTTGGGCTTCGTCATAAGGCATATGGGGACAGACTTAAAGATCTCAATATGTATACTTTTGAGGAAAGGTGGGAGAGAGGAGATATGCTAGAGACGTTTAAATACTTCCATGGCGTAAATGCCCAAGAGGAGAGCTTCTTTCAACTGAAAGAAAGCTCTGCAACAAGGGGGCATAAGATGAAGGGATAGATTCAGGAGTAATATGTGGAAATATTTCTTTATTGAAAGAGTGGTAAATGCGTGGAATAGTCTCCCAGTGGAGGTAGTAGAGATGAAGACTGTATCTGAATTCAAGAAAACATGGGACCAACACAGAAGATCTTTAAAGGAAAAAAAGGGACTATAGTAGCTGGTAAGGAAGGGCAGACTGGATAGACCATATGGTCTTTTTCTGCTGTCATGTTTCTATGTTTCACTGATTCACCCTTTGAAGTCACTGTGCACAGCTAGGGAGAAAAACTGGGACTGGAAGGGAGCTGACATTGGGTGACTGGAAATGCAAGTGATTGGCACTGGTGATGGGACTGGAAAGGGGCTAAACAGTGTGGGCGGGGGGGGGGGGGGGTGCACTGGGACCAGAAGGCGCTGTCACTAGGGATGGTACTGGAATTGCAAG
The DNA here is from genome assembly GCA_033557465.1 of Ichthyophis bannanicus. NCBI lineage: Eukaryota > Metazoa > Chordata > Amphibia > Gymnophiona > Ichthyophiidae > Ichthyophis > Ichthyophis bannanicus. Next base: position 170,175,374 of record CM066032.1, on the reverse strand, counting down.
GGCTAGATAAGGGGAGGGGGGCTGGACTGGACTGGAGTTGAGACTGGGTGGTCGGGAATGCAAGGGACTGACACTGGGAATGGTACTGGAACTGGAAGGGGGGGGCAGAGGGAGAAAATCATAGATATTTGAGGTGGCAAAAGCAGGGGAAGGGGGTGCGGAGAGGAGAGAAAGGATGGGATGATCAGGGATGCCACAGCAAGACTCGGGCAGTAAGCAATGTGGGGGGAAAGCAAGTGAGGAATGAAGGACAAACTAAAGAGATAAAGTTTCTAGATGGAATAAATGACTGCTTCTTGGAGCAGCTGGTTCATGAACCGACCAGAGGGGAAGCCATACTGGACCTAGTCCTTAGTGGAACGCCAGATCTGGTGCAAGAAATAAGGGTGTTGGGACCACTTGGCAATAGTGACCATAATATGATCATGTTTGATTTAATTATTGGAGAACAAATAGTAAAGAAATCCACAGTACTACCTTTTAACTTTCAAAAGGGAGACTATGATAGAATGAGGAATATAGTTAGGAAAAAACTAAAAGGAGCGGTTCCAAAGGTTAAAGACTTACAGCAAGCTTGGGCGTTATTTAAAACTACTATCCTCGAAGCCCAGACCAGCTGTATTCCACGCATTAAGAAGAGTGGGAGAAAGTCCAAAAAACTGCCAGCATGGTTTAAAGGTGAGGTCAGAGAGGCTGTTGCTGCCAAAAAAGCAACCTTCAGGAAATGGAAAAAAGAGCCAAATGATGAAAACTGGAAACAGCACAAGCACTGGCAAGTTAAATGCAAAGCATTGATAAGGCAGGCAAAGCGGGAATTTGAAAAGAAACTTGCTGCGGAAGCAAAAACACGAAATAAAGACTTTTTCAAGTACATTCGTAGCAAAAGGCCTGTGAGAGAGTCAATTGGACCGTTAGATGATAGAGGGGTAAAAGGGGCAGTAAGAGGAGACAAGGCTATAGCGGAGAGACTGAATGAATTCTTTGCTTCGGTCTTTACTGAGGAAGATGTAGGGATGTTACCCAAGACTGAAGTGGTATTTAAAGGTGATACTGCAGAGGAATTGAGAGAAATATCGCTACACCGGGAAGATATATTACAACTATTTGATAAACTGAATAGTAGCAAATCACCTGGACCGGATGGTATACATCCCAGAGTGTTGAAAGAACTGAAATATGAGATTGCAGACCTGCTATTGGTAATCTGTGAACTTTCATTAAAATCATCTGTAATACCTGAAGATTGGAGGGTCGCCAACGTAACACCAATTTTTAAAAAGGGTTCCAGGGGTGACCCGGGAAATTACAGACCGGTGAGCCTGACGTCAGTACCAGGGAAAATGGTAGAAACCATCATAAAGAACAAAATTACGCAGCATGTAGATAGTCATGGCCTAATGGGAGACAGCCAACATGGCTTTAGACAAGGAAGATCTTGTCTTACTAATCTGATATGTTTTTTTGAAGGTGTGCATAAACAGGTAGACAAAGGTGAGTCGGTTGATATAGTGTATCTGGATTTTCAGAAAGCTTTTGACAAGGTCCCCCATCAGAGACTTTTGGCAAAGCTAAAAAGTCATGGGATAGGAGGCAGTGTACTATTGTGGATCGGGAACTGGTTAAAAGATAGAAAGCAGAGAGTAGGGCTAAATGGCCAATATTCCCAATGGAAAAAGGTGAATAGTGGAGTACCCCAGGGATCTGTACTGGGTCCGCTGCTTTTTGACATATTCATAAATGACCTGGAAAAGGGAATAACGAGTGAGGTTATCAAATTTGCAGATGACACAAAACTGTTTAAAGCTGTTAAAACCCAAGAGGAAAGTGGAAAACTGCAGGAGGACCTGGATAAATTGGAAGACTGGGCATCCAAATGGCAAATGAAATTTAATGTGGACAAGTGCAAAGTCATGCACCTAGGAAAGAACAACCCACACTATAGTTACTCGATGCAAGGCTCCACATTAGAAGCCACCACCCAGGAAAAAGATTTAGGAGTCATCGTGGATAACATGTTAAAACCCTCCACCCAGTGTGCAGCGGCGGCCAAGAAAGCAAACAGAATGCTAGGTATCATAAGGAAAGGGATGGAGAATAAAACAAAGGATATTATAATGCCTCTGTATCGCTCCATGGTACGACCGCACCTTGAATATTGTGTGCAATTCTGGTCACCGTATCTTAAAAAGGACATAGCGTTATTAGAAAAAGTACAGAGAAGAGCCACCAAATTGGTGAAGGGGATGGAAGGCTACTCCTATGAAGAGAGGCTAAAAAGGTTAGGGCTCTTTAGCCTGGAAAAGAGACGGCTGAGGGGAGATATGATAGAGGTCTATAAATTAATGAATGGAGTGGAACGGATAAACGTGGATCAATTGTTTACGCTATCAGAATATAGAAAGACTAGGGGACATGTAATGAAGCTACAGGGTAAACTATTTAAGACAAATAAGAGAAAATATTTTTTCACTCAACGTGTAATCAAACTCTGGAATCTGTTACCGGAGGATGTGGTAAGGGCTGATAGTATAGCTGGGTTTAAAAAAGGTTTGGACAAGTTCCTGGAGGAAAGGTCCATAAACCACTATTAAAAAGGGACCCAGGATATCAATGCTTGACCCCGTACAAGCATTGTGGAACTTGTGTCTTTTGGGGAAACTGCTAGGTACGTATGACCTAGATTGGCCACTGTTGGAAACAGGATACTGGGCTTGATGGACCTCGGTCTGACCCAGTATGGCATGTCTTATGTTCTTATGTTCTTAAGATTAGGGACTTGGTGGAAGGGCAGGGCCAGAGCCAGGAGATGAGGTGCTCTAGGCGAACCTCATCCCTTGTGCCCCCCTCCAGCCCCCATCGCTACTGCTATCGCCCCTCTCCGGACATACAGCAGTGATAGTAGGCACAAACAGCGCCAGAGCACTTACTTTTAAACTTTGGTGCCAAGGGGCTGTCTGCTTCTGCCCCTCCAATGCCTGATGCCGACTTCCTGCTGCACACAGGTGTAGATTGTGTGAAGCAACTTCTTTTGAGTTCTACTGGCATAGTCTAAATAAATCCAGTCCAGGTTTTGCCACTAGCTGCCTGCAGGCTTTCTTTATTCCTACAGCAGCACTGCCTCTTTTTCTGGTTTTACTCCATCCAGGGAAAGAAAACTCCAGAAACCGATAAGGTTAATACTCGGTTCTCTGTAAGCTCAGGGGACTAGAACCTTCTTTAAGTGAGGCCTCTTACACATGTATAGAAAAGACCATATACAAGCGTAAGTTGGCATACACTTATAAGCAGCGGTTTTAGAAGGGGCAGACAGCACACACTGATTTAAAGGAGGTATTTTCTGGGCGGTCCTTGAAAATATACATGAATTTTATATTTCATAGCAGCAATACACCTGCTCCTGGAAAAAGCATTTACGTCTGCTCTGAGTCACCTATAACTGTCAGCAGTGATTTTTCCCTAGCTAAAAAGGTGCTTTTATTCAGGGATCTGTCATTAATTCCTTACTGACCATGGGCCACTGTTGCCACTCATTGTTTGTCACCCTTTGTTTTGTTTTGCATACCGTTGCCACCCACTATTTGCATAGCATTGCTACCTACTGTTGCACTGAACTGTCATCCATTGCTTATCCACTGTTGCATATTACTGCTACCCATTAATTGCATACCGTCGCCACCCATTGTTGGATAATACCATCACCTACTGTTGTCTACAACTGTTATCCACTGCTTATCCTCTGTTTGCGACCCATTGCTGGCTACCCATTGCTTGCACTGAACCGCTACCTACTGCCTGCTTGTCTGCCTATCAAGTGCTACCCGTTGTTTGCCTAGAACTTGCTACCCACTGCTTGCTCAGACCTGCTACCCACTACCATGGCCCCACACCTCATTGTCTTCCTCTTCATTATCCTCCCCAACTGCCTCCCCTCCTACCAACACCTACCAACACCCACCAACATCCACCAACATCCTCCCTCCTTGTCCCCCTACCCTTCCCCTACCTTCCTCACTTCCCCCTCCACTCTGCCCCCTAGCCTAGCACCTGCCCTTGAACTTCCTCACACCATCTCCCGCATTCAACCAGCCCCCCTCTCTACCTTCCTAATTCCCCCTCCATCCTGCCCCTTAGCCTTGCACCAGCTCTTGAGCTTCTTCACACCATCCCCGCATTCAACCAGCCCCTCTCTCTTTAAGGCAACCCCACCCTCTCTTCCGCCGGACCATCTCCACTATACCTCGCTCTCTAATACTCCTTCTCCTTCTCTCATCTGGTAACATCAATCCCAACCCTGCCCACCCCCCCGACTTCGTTCTCACACTAGAAAAAGTTCCTCACGTACTCCATCTAATCTCATCCACATCCCACTCCTCCCTCCTTCCACCCTCCCCCACTCATCCCCCACTCATTTATCCATAGATATCAACTCCAACCCTACCCTATCTCGGTATTACCCTAGAAATAGACCCCCGCGCTACTCTGATAAGAAATCTACACGTAACTTATCCAACCTTATCCACATCCCTCTCCTCCCCCCCTCCGCCCTCCCGTTTTCATGTGCCCTATGGAACGCATGCTCAGTCATTAAAAAAACGCTTTTATTCATGACCTTTTCATCTCCAATGCCCTACACCTTCTTGCTTTGACTGAGACCTGGCTCCCCCCAGACGACACCGCATCCATTGCCTCTCTCTGCTATGGGAGGCTACCAGTTCTCCCATACACCCCGACTTACTGGTCGTGGTGGTGGTGTCGGCCTCCTACTCTTTCCCTCCTGCCAATTCCAACCCCTTCTGCCACCTCATGGAGACTCCTACGAAGTCCACTCCATTCGCCTCCTCTCACCAATTCCCCTCCGGATAGCTGTTATTTATCGCCCACCGGACAAATCCAAATCAACCTTCCTCACTGACTTCGACTCCTGTCTTTCTGCCTTCATGGATCCCTCCTCCTCCACTCTTATTCTTAGCGATTTCAACATTCACATCGACAACCCCTCCAACCCCAATGCCTCAAAGTTCCTCGCTCTTACCTCCTCGTTTGACCTCCAGCCCTGCTCCACTGCCCCCACACATCTACACGGCCACTGCCTTGACCTAATACTATTCTCCAACTCCTCTCCTTCAAACTTCCGCAAATCAATCCTTCCCTCATCTAACCATCACCTCTTAACATTTACTCTTCAACTACAGCTGTCCCAACCTCGTCCAGTCTCCTCCGTCCTATTTAGAAACCTTCATACTATTGATCCCCTGACTCTCTCCTCCACCATCTCTCCATCTCTTTCCGCCATTTTATCCTCCAAGTCCATTGACGTGGCATTATCTTCATACAATGCCACATTATCCTCAGCCCTTGACACCCTTACCCCTCCCACCCCACGTCCTGTCAAACGATCTACTCCCCAACCCTGGCTTTCACCCACTACCCGTTACCTATGCATCTGCGCCCGTTCTGCCGAACGAGCTTGGTTCAAATCCCGCTCCCTGGAAGACCTTCTACACTTCAAATTCATGCTTGGCTCCTTCCAGTCTGCCATTGCACTTGCCAAACAAGATTACTACATCCATCTGACCAACTCCCTTGCCTCTGATCCTCGCCGTCTCTTTAATACCCTCAACTCTCTCCTCAACGTCCCCCCGCCCCCTATTCCGCCCTCCCTTTCTGCCCAAACCCTAGCCAACTACTTCCATGACAAAATTCACAAGATAACCCTCCAATTCCCTACCCCCCATCTACCTCCCCTCCTTCCCAATTCTCCTCTCCCACCCATACTCCCTCTGCCACCCTCTCCTCCTTCCCTCCGATCTCTGAGGAAGAAACTGCACTCCTTCTGTCCTCCTCCAAACCCACCACCTGTTCATCAGACCCTATCCCCACCCATCTCCTGCATTCCATCCCCCTCACCATTGCCCTCTTCATCACTCATATCCTCAACGTCTCACTCTCCACTGCAACTGTCCCCGCTGACTTCAAACAAGCTGTTGTCACACCCCTCCTCAAGATACCCTCACTTGATCCCACATGCCCTTCTAACTATCAACCCATCTCCCTCCTTCCCTTCATATCCAAACTATTAGAACGAGCAGTCCACCGTCGCTGCCTCGACTTCCTCACCTCCCAGGCCCTCCTTGACCCACTTCAATCTGGCTTCCGTCCCCTACACTCCACTGAAACAGCACTCTCAAAAGTCACAAACAACCTGTTCCTGGCTAAATCCAAGGGCCTCTATTCGATCGTCATCCTTCTTGACCTTTCTGCTGTCTTTGACACCGTTGACCATGACCTTCTCCTCATCACCCTCTCTTCGCTTGGCTTCAAGGACTCCGTACTATTCTGATTCTCCTCCTACCTCTCCCATCGCTCATTTAACATATGCTCTGGTGGCTCCTCCTCCTCCTCCCCTACCCCGCTCCATGTAGGTGTACCCCAGGGATCTGTCTTAGGCCCCCTCCTCTTCTCTCTCTATACCCAAGGCCTTGGTGCGCTTATCTCCTCCCATGGTTTTCAGTACCATCTCTATGCCGATGACTCACAGATATACCTCTCTACACCTAATATTTCTCCGGCAACCCAGTCCAAGATCTCTGCCTGTCTTTCAGACATCGCTGCGTGGATGTCCCATCGACGACTGAAACTGAACATGGCCAAGACTGAACTCCTTGTCTTTCCACCTGTCTCCTCCCCCCCCACTTCCCCCTCTCTGAATCCATGTGGATGGATCTACTATCCTTCCTGTTCCCTCGGCCCGCAACCTAGGTGTTATCTTTGACACCTCTCTCTCCCCTTCTCCACGCATATCCAGCTTGCAGCTAAGACCTGCCGCTTCTTTCTCTACAACATCGGCAAAATCGGCCCCTTCCTCTCTGAACACACCACCAAAATGCTTATCCACTCCTAAATCTCCTCCCACCTCGATTACTGCAACCTACTCCTTGCTGGTCTTCCCGTGAGCCACCTCCTTCCCCTTCAATCTATACAAAATCACGCTGTTCGACTAATCTTCTGCCAGCCTCGCCATGCCCATATTACCCCTCTTTTCAAATCACTCCACTGGCTCCCTGTCCAGCTCCGCATCCAATTCAAGCTTCTCCTGCTGACCTATAAATGCATTCACTCTATGGCCCCTCAATACCTCTCATCTCTTATCTCTCCCTACGTCCCCTCTCAAAATTTGCGTTCCGCTAACAAATTACTTCTATCAATGCCTTTCACCTGCACCATGAACTCCCAACTACGTTCCTTTCACCTTGCTGCACTTCATGCCTGGAACAACCTACCTGCATCTGTGCGCCAGGTACCCTCCCTGGCCCTCTTCAAGTCCAAGCCAAAAACCCACCTCTTCACCATTGCATTCAGATCCTGACTCTTTCCTCCTCTCACCCCAACCCCCGTCAACGTTTATCACCAACTACAGACCAAACTATACCTCATCGTACCTTGCGTAAGACCGATTAATGCTAGCGTAGAACCAATTGATGCTCTGTACTGTTTTAACTAATGTAATATTCTAACTAGATTGTAAGCTCCGAAGAGCATGACTCTGACGGGCAGGGACTGCCTCATGTATGCTGACTACCTCTTGTAGGTTAACTGTACCGCGCTGCATGCCTGGCGCTATAGAAGTGCTAAATAGTAGTAGCAGTAGGGCTAATTTTAGCAGTCAGTGACAAAGGTGCCGATACTCAGTATCACCAAGTATCCCATCGAAAACCCCACTGACTGTCAGATAACATCTGATTTGGGCCTGGGCTTTGGAGAGAAGCTTGAGGCAGGATTGTGCTTACCTCTCTGGGGTTAAAAAAAAATCCACTTTGAAATGCAAAACATTTGAGTTTTTCAGCTTGGTTCCTTAACTGGCTCATTTTTGATGTACCGACTTCCAAAATCTAGCACTTAGACATGTAAATATCGCTACAAAGCCCTACGTTGGGCCACGCTTTTGGCTGCTCCCACTGTGTGAGTTGCCAAACACATATATTTTTTCCCATGGGCTTATACATGTTTTATAAAAGGCTCCATAATCAGTGAGCATCTTGTAAATTCACAGCAAATTTTGACCATCCTGACTTTGACAACTTAGATGTCCTGTACAAATTTAGAAACATAGAAACATAGAAATATGATGACAGAAAAAGACCACATGGCCTATCTAGTCTGTCCTTCCATGTCAACAACTACCTTTAGAGATCCTCTGTGTTTGTTCTATGCTTTTTTGAATTCAGTTACTGTCTTCATCTCTACCACCTCCACTGGGAGACTATTCCATGGATCCACTACTCTTTCCGTAAAGAAATATTTCCGCATATCACTCCTGAATCTATCTCCCTTCACCCTCATCCCATGTCCCCTCATAGCAGAACTTGCTTTCAATTGAAAGAGGCTCTCTCCCTGAACATTTATGCCACGGAGGTATTTAAACATCTCAATCATATCACGTCTATCCCGCCTTTCCTCTAAGGTGTACATATTAAGATCCTTCAGTCTGTCCTCATATGCTTTATAATGAAGACCACTAATCATTTCAGTAGCCACCCTCTGCACCGACTCCATCCTGTTCACATCCTTTTGAAGGTGCGGTCTCCAGAATTGCACACTATACTCCAAATGAGGTCGCACCAAAGACTTATACAGAGGCATTATCACCTCCTTTTTTCTGCTAGCCATTCCTCTCCGTATGCACCCAAGCATCCTTTTAGCTTTTGCCGTCACCTTTTCTACCTGTTTAGCTACTTTAAGGTCATCAGACACAACCACGCCTAGGTCCCGCTCTTCTTTAGTGGACAAAAGTACTTCACCCCCTATACTATATTGCTCCCTTGGATTGCTGCAGCCCAAATGCATGACCTTATATTTTTTTAACATTAAATCCCAGCTGCCAAATTCTAGACTATTCTTCAAGCTTAGCTAGATCCCTCCTCATGTTATCTACACCTTCCTGGGTGTCTACTCTATTGCTGATTTTGGTATCATCCGCAAAGAGGCAAACCTTACCCGACAGCCCTACCGCTATATCACTAACAAAGATGTTAAAAAGAATCGGACCAAGGACAGATCCCTGGGGCACACCACTGGTAACATCCTTCTCCTCAGAGTGAGCTCCATTTACTTGTACTCTTTGTCGCCTCCCACCCAACCAATTTATAACCCAAGCAGTAACTTTAGGGTCCATCCCTAGGGTGCTCAGTTTGTTTATAAGTCGCCTGTGAGGAACTGTGTCAAAGGCTTTACTGAAATCTAAATACCCCACATCTAGAGCTCTCCCTCGGTCCAAATCCCTGGTCACCCAGTCAAAGAAATCAATCAGATTTGTCTGACAAGACCTGCCTCTGGTGAATCCATGCTGCCTCGGATCCTGTAATCCGCTGGACTCCAGAAAACTCACTATTTTCTCTTTCAGCAGCGTTTCCAATAATTTACTCACCACCGAAGTTAAACTAACTGGCCTGTAGTTTTAAACCACATCCTTACTTCCGCTTTTGTGTAAAGGCACCACATGAGCCTCTCTCCAGTCCTTTGGCACCACTCCCGACTCCAAGGAGGCATTGAAAAGGTCAGTCAGTGGAGTTGCTAGAACGTCCCCAAGTTCCCTCAGTATTCTAGGGTGTATCCCATCCGGTCCCATCGCTTTGTCTACTTTAAGTTGTGCTAGTTTCTCACGAACACAGTCTTCTGAAAATTGTTCAAGATGTCCCTCGCTTCTGTTCCTATTTGTGGGCGTTTCCTGAGGTCCTGCTCCTAGTTCTTCATCTGTGAACACAGAACAAAAATATTTGTTAAGCAATTCCGCTTTATCCTTATCAGCTTCTACATATTCCTCCCCTGCACCCTTGAGTCTGACAATACCACTTTTGCCCTTCCTCTTCTCACTAATATATCTGAAAAATGCCTTATCCCCCCATTTTATTGCATTGGCTATTTCCTCCTCCTTTTGAATCTTTGCCTTCTTGACTACTTTGCTAGCTTCTCTAAGTTTTTCCAAATACAGATGCCTGTCTTCCTCTCTCTGTGATCTCTTGTATTTCATGAAGGCCTCCCTCTTTTTCTTCACTTTTTCAGCTACTTCTTTCGAAAGCCATAGCGGTGTCCTTTTCCTTTTACCTTTATTTACCATTTTAACAAAAAGGTTGGTTGCCCTTAAAATATCCCCTTTCAGTTTTGCCCACTGTTTTTCTACATCCCCCAGCTGTTCCCATCCCACTAATGACTCCCTGAGGTATTGGCCCATCTTTCCAAAGTTCGTCTTCCTAAAGTCTAAGATCCTCACCTTCGAACGGATTCTAACAGCCCTAGTCCTAATACTGAACCATACCATCTGGTGATCACTGGATGCAAAATGATCTCCCACTACAACATCAGAAACACTTTCACCATTGGTAAGCACCAAGTCCAGTATGGCCCCTTCACGTGTGGGTTCTGTTACCAATTGCCTGAATAGTTCTCCTTGTAGAGAATCCAGGATCTCCTTACCTCTAGATGATACTGCAGCAGGAATGTGCCAATCAACATCTGGCATATTGAAATCTGCTATCAGTAGCACTTCCCCTTTCCTAGCAATGCTGCGTATGTCTTCAATTAACTCTCTGTCCACCTCTTCCTCTTGTGAGGGAGGTCTGTATATCACACCAATGCAAATAGATTTCACTTTCCCTCTATCTAGTTTAACCCACAATGCCTCCTCTCTCCCTTTTAAGCTCTGTAATTCCAAAGCTTTAATAGTAGTTTTTACATATAGTACCACTCTTCCTCCCCTTCTTCCTACCCTGTCCTTTCTGAATAAAGTATAGCTAGGCATAGTTACATCCCAATCATGGTTTTCTGTGAACCATGTTTCTGTAACTGCCACTAAATCCAAGTCAGCCACTCCCACCAAAGCTTCAACATCAGGGATCTTATTTCCCATGCTACGGGCATTTATACACACTGCTTTCCATATGTTACCCCTGTTACCCATTTCCATAAAGGTATTTAATGTATCACCTACCTGGGGGCTTTCACTTAGCTGGGGGCTTTCTTCACCCATTCCCAACGAATCTAGTTTAAAGCCCTCTTCAGTAGATTAGCCAGTCTATTACCGTAAATGCGTTGACCTTTCTTGGACAGATGGATGCCATCTCTGCTCTGCAACCCTTGGAAGAGCATCCCATGTCTAGGAAACCAAAACGCTCTCGATGACACCATCCACACAGCCATGCATTCATCTCCAGGATGCGAGCCTCTCTGCCTTGGCCTTTACCCTCAACAGGGAGGATTGAAGAGAACACCACCTGTGTACCTAACTGCTTCACCCTCTGTCCCAGAGCCATGAAGTCATTTTTTATACGTTCCGAGGTATACCTGGCAGTATCATTTGTTCCAACATGGATTAGCAACATTGGGTAATAGTCAGTGGGCTTGATGAGTCTCGGCAAACTCTCCGTAACATCTTGGATTTTGGCACCAGGCAGACAGCGTACCTCTCTGGACATCAAGTCTGGTCAGCAGATGGATGCCTCAGTACCCCTCAGAAGAGAGTCTCCAACCACCACTACCCTTCGTTTCCTTCTGGTCACTGATTCTGCAACTTTGGGGTACTTGAGCTCTGGTTCTTCCCTTTCCAGGGATGCTTTCACCTCCTCCACTTCCAGGGCTGCATAATGGTTCTTCAATTCAAGGGCTGGAGAAGTTGGATTGGTGATTTTGCAGGCCCTGATGACTTGTGTCCAACCATCGACATTCTGTTGGCACCCATCTTCTGCTGTGCTGGAGAGCTTGGTTGCTGCAAGAAGCCTCTCATTAATTAATTAATTTATTTATCCATTCTTATATACCGCGCTATTCAAAGTCAGTGCGGTTTACATCAAACATAACATTTGCATTACATCAGAACAGTGATATTAATGCTTACATTGTAACAGGGAAAATAAACTTGGGTTGAACGGGGAGGATAAGCTATTAACAAGGTTAAATAGCAGAGTTAAAATATGAATATGAACTATTTACATATTTACAGGTTGAATTAAATAGTGTATGAATGTGAAATCAGTGAGATGTACCCAACGAGATGGTTAGGTATATTCTTGGTTCAGAGGCAGGTTGTGAGAGTGAGGAATGGATGATTGGATGTTAGTGTGGAGGGGGGTTAATGAGGTGAGAGAAATGAAGGAGGAATAAATGATGCTTTAAAGCTTTTCTGAATTGGGGAAGGTCCCTGATTGCTCGGAGGTGTGGGGGGAGGCTGTTCCAGATTCTCGGGGCATAGAATGCAAAGGCTCTGTTCCTGGTTAGTTGGTTACACTTTATGGATTCCCGGGGGATAGTAAGGGAGTTGGCGGTTGCTGATCTTCTCAGTCTGATGTTAGGATTGATTGTGAGGAGTGCTGAGATGGATGACGGAGACAATTGGTTAATGGCCTTGAAGGTTATCAGTAGAGCTTTATAAGTGAGTCTACTGTGCAGCGGTAGCCAATGGAGTTCCATCAATATGGGCGTAATGTGATCGTTTCTGGCAGTGCCGCTTAGAATGCGAGCTGCTGCATTCATGGCTATTTGGAGCGGGTTAAGGGTGCTCTTAGGGAGACCATGAAGGATTATGTTCGCGTAATCAAAATGAGGGATTACTAGTGCTTGGAAGATAGTTCTGAAGTCTTGAGGTGCTAATAGGGGTTTAAGGTGCCTTAAAGTTGAAATTTTGTTGTAGACGGATTTGGTCATGTTCTTGATATGCTCTTTAAAGTTAAATTGGTTGTCGAGTGTGACTCCCAAATACCGTATGGCAGATCTGCATGGGAGTTCTGCATTGCGTACTTTCAAGGTGGCGGGAGGGGAGAAGTTCTTGTTCCTGGAGATAAATAAGACCTCCGTCTTCTTGAAATTTATCCTCAAATTCTGGGACAAGAGCCAGTCAGTAATTGCGTTGAAGCAGTCGACTAGTTTGGAGGTGTCAGGATGCATAATTTTAACCGGGGTGAACAGTAGGACGTCATCTGCGTAGATGAGGCTGAGGATGCCAAATGAACGGATAATGTTGCAAATCAGCTGCATATAGATGTTAAAAAGTAGGGCAGATAGGGAGGAACCTTGAGGGACTCCCTGCTGTTGCTGGAAAGGCTCCGATGTTGATGGTCCTACTCGGACGTATTGCAGCCTCGCCACCTCCTCTCTGAGTTCCTCCACTTGTTTCCTCAGAGCTTCAGCATGCAGGCACCCTGCACATGGAACCGGTCCTTCAACTGGCATTAGGACCTCTGTCTGGACTGAGGCAGAAGCTGTAATGGGGGCAACAACTTTAGCGATACAATTTTTCCCAGCCATTGTTCTGTTCGTGGAGCTTAGGTATCTGTTAAAGCAAAAGAGAGAGATCTACCAAGTACCAGCCGGTTTCTCAGCTGTCCTTTCAGAGAAAAAGCAGTTAAATCTCTTTAATTATATTCAAAATGTGCTGGTCCAATTCTCTGTGATTTGTTAAATGGGGAGGTGCCCTATAAAGCAAGACTGCTCACTAGGGGTGAGTGGGAGTCGGGGTGGGTAGGGAGGGAACTAACACCTGATTAGGTGTTAGCAGTTTCCAAAACTGAGGAGGTTACTACAGTTCAGCAACCTACTGTGCTCAAGGAAAGTTCCACTAAAGCACCAAAAAGAAAGTAACCTTGCTTTAAAAATATACAAAAAACCCTTTTAAGAGCTCCCAGCCAGAGAGCTAGCAATTTAATATAATAAAATAAACCCTCAAATCCTTACTGTTGGTTGATCTGTAGAGCCCTTGTTAGGAAAGCCTCAACAGGGTAGGGCACTGGAGCCTTTTATGCAGGCCTCAGCTGCTCTCAGGTAATCAGGCCCACTAACTCCTGATTAGGTGTTAGCAGTTTCCAAAACTGAGGAGGTTACTAGAGTTCAGCAACCTACTGTGCTCAAGGAAAGTTCCACTAAAGCACCAAAAAGAAAGTAACCTTGCTTTAAAAATATACAAAAAACCCTTTTAAGAGCTCCCAGCCAGAGAGCTAGCAATTTAATATAATAAAATAAACCCTCAAATCCTTACTGTTGGTTAATCTGTAGAGCCCTTGTTAGGAAAGCCTCAACAGGGTAGGGCACTGGAGCCTTTTATGTAGGCCTCAGCTGCTCTCAGGTAATCAGGCCCACTAACTCCTGATTAGGTGTTAGCAGTTTCCAAAACTGAGGAGGTTACTAGAGTTCAGCAACCTACTGTGCTCAAGGAAAGTTCCACTAAAGCACCAAAAAGAAAGTAACCTTGCTTTAAAAATATACAAATAACCCTTTTAAGAGCTCCCAGCCAGAGAGCTAGCAATTTAATATAATAAAATAAACCCTCAAATCCTTTCTGTTGGTTGATCTGTAGAGCCCTTGTTAGGAAAGCCTCAACAGGGCAGGGCACTGGAGCCTTTTATGCAGGCCTCAGCTGCTCTCAGGTAGTCAGGCCCACTAACTCCTGATTAGGTGTTAGCAGTTTCCAAAACTGAGGAGGTTACTAGAGTTCAGCAACCTACTGTGCTCAAGGAAAGTTCCACTAAAGCACCAAAAAGAAAGTAACCTTGCTTTAAAAATATACAAAAAAACCTTTTAAGGCTGTACATCAAGTAAAACAAGTATTAATAACTGTCAAACAGGAAATGGATCTAGAGTTAATCATCTGAAGATTGCCGATCAGAGTGATAAAGCATCAGAGAAATATAATATACTGGGGTGAATCCAGAGAGATAACATCACTTATGAAAAAGAAGATCATTGTGCCTTTCATTGTAGAGTTCTAATAGCCATATTGGTCTTTTAGAAAACTGGAGTCTTTATAATTTGTGGTTTCTTTTAAAGCAGTGGTTCTCAACCTTTTTTCTGTTGTGACACACTGAATTGTAATGCTTACTTGTGTGACACACTACACAGGACAAGCACCGGGAGAGGGGGAGGGCTTTCGATGGTGGAACTTGACAATCCTTGCTCAAATTTACTCTCTTTGTCATACGCATGCACTCTCACAAAGGCTTTAATGAGTTGCAGAGTACCATTCCCCCCTTTCTTCTCACTTCAACAATGGTCCTTCATCCCCAGCTCCTGACAGTTCTCAACTCTGTTCATCTACTAATGCTCACTTTCTCACTGTCCCCTTCTCTTCCAGTAGTCCTCCATTTCCAGCCCACCCCTCCTTGATTCCATCAGCAAAGACGACCTCTTTACTTACCTACAGCAATTCTCCTCCGTCTCTCCCTCCCCGGTCAGTAGTATGTAGCAGAAGGAGCAACTGCTGCTGGAGCTCTCCATCTTCCCTGGCCTCCCCCTCAGTGCCAGAATCAGCCTTTTGCAACACCTTGAGATCTGAGAGTTAACTTGGTCCCAGCATCCACTCTTCTTTGCCTCCTTGGGCAAAGGCTGGGGGTGAGCAGAATGGACCTACATCTGACTCTTTTGGTATGGAGGGGAGCAGAATGGGCACGTTCTCCTCTCTTGCATCTGCCTCTTCATGGGCTGATCTGCACTGCCGGCTGTCCTCTGTCTCTTTCATGTCTGGGCTGATGTTTGAAGAGACTGTCAGTATCCTGTTAGGCCCAGAAGTGGAGGAATTTCCCGTGGGGAAAGCCAGCATCAGCAGTGTCCCTTCTGTCTTGGAGGAGGAAGATAGAGTTGGCTCTGCTCATGAATCTAAAAGAAGAGAAGCTGGCAGTACTCCAGTACTACTAATCATTTATATAGTGCCACAAGGCTTATGAAGTGCTGCATCTTACCCAGACAGGGGAGGAGAGAGCAGCTGCCTCTGGTCCAGCAACACACTTTTTAAATCTTCTTGGCACACCAGTGTGTTGTGATAACCTGACTGAAAGCAGCTGTTTTAAAGGACCAAAAAAAGATATTGTAATATATGAGCTTTCGAGAATTTAGAGGCTTCTTCAGGCTGACTGTAAGCTGAAAAAGAGGTCTCAGCACCTCATGTTCTGCCATCATTTTTGTTGGTGTTATAAAATATATTACGACTGGCAAAGACTCTAAATTAAGCCCTTGAATAAGAGATTGGTTGAGACCCATCAGGAATACTATGTTCTTTTCTGGAGGCCATACCTTTGCAAGGTCATTGAAAAGATAAAGAGAGTTCAGAAGGTGGTTACAGTCAATAGAAGCTGAACACATAGAGGTTTGAGGAATTCAAAATGTAGGGAAAAGAAAAGAAAAGGAGGACATGATGGAAACATTCAGACATCTAACAGGATTCAATACCTCGTATTCTGTAGATAATGTGAAAATCAATGACAAATGATGATGAAGGAGAAGTACCCAGAAGAATGTGAAAAAAATATTTCTGTACTGAAAAGGTAATGGATGCTTGGAACAGGCTGCTGGCAAAGGTAATGGCAACCAAAACATTAATGAAATCCAAGAACGTGCAAAGCTAAGCAAGGTCATTTCAAGGCTTTTATGAGCTCTAGGCCAACAGTTAGCATTGTGCCACTCCAAAATCTTTCAAGTCCTTGCCATTTTCCTTCCTCCCTCCCCAGTATTTTGACAATTAAATTCAACAAGCAATCATATATGTATAAAATTTGCCCGGGTTAATGACTTTTGTGAATTGTTCTCATACATAAACGCATAATGAGACCGATTTCCAAAAGTCATTTACCTGGCAAATGACTTCTTATCCAGGTAAATGGGCCACAGTGAAATTTGTCCACTTTCCGTGAGGGTGAAAGTCCATGCTAGTGATTCTTTCAGATAGTATCGCTATCGGGATCTATTGTTTTGCTTTAACTGCAGCTGCTCTTTGCCTTTCTCAGAAGCTGCTACTTTAGGCAACCACCTAATCTGCCTGATGGTTAAGCTGGCTCTGAAGGTAAGGATTAGAGAAGAAGATGACTGTAGAATGAGTTTGGTTAAACACTGGACTAAGAGGTCTTATATGCCCCCAACGACTGTCGATGCATGCTAGGGAGTAATGGATCATCTTGTCAGTTGAAAGGGCCGAACCAGCCCCACTCCCAAGCTCTCTAGTTTCTGATGCTATGTTGGGCAAACTATTGGTTAGGCCATGGTCCCAGTGGTCTATTGCATTATGCTGTCTATGCTTCATGTTGTGCAGTAGATACGTGCAGCAGCCAACTCAGCACTGTTACTACTGTTAAACTTTTTATGTAGAGACGCAAGATACATGCAGCATTTTATGGACACATTTAAGAGACAGTCCTTGCTCAGTGAAGTCTACAGTCTAGTCAACAGGTGAACACTGAAGCCAGAAGGAGGTTAAGGAGAGATGGCTAATGAGGAAGAAGCATGGATATTGACTGTAGGAAGGGCATTATTCCAGCATTTCCTCTCTCTTTGATCTTCCCTATCACCTAACAATAGAAGGCTGGATGTAGCGGCATCTGTAGCAGAATCAGGGATGGCCAATCTACTAGGCAGGCTAAGCGGCTGCCTAGGGTGGCAGACCTCTGTGGGCGGCACGGCACACATGGCCGCTGCCCCCTCATGCTGAGCCATGCCGTGCCACTGCCCCCCGCTGCCTCTGATTCCAGTAGTGGGGTCAGCTCAGCGGCAGGCCATGTGCTTCAACACACATGGCCTGCTGCTTCTGACCCCTCAAAATTGTGCCAGAGGGGTCAGGGGTGGCAGGCCATGTGTACTGAAGCACATGGCTTGCCGCTGCCGTTGAGCTGCTGTTGAGCAGCCCACAACCCCACTGTCAGAATCAGCGGCAGTATGGCTCAGTACAGGGAGGGGAGGGAGGGCGGCATGGCTCAATGCGTGGTGGCATAACATGCCAGGGTTTCTACCTAGGGTGGCAGAAACCCTTGAGACAGCCCTGAGGAAAATCTATACAAAGTATTATAAAGAAAAATAGAGCAAACTGTTATGAAAAGCAGTGACTGCTAGTGCAACTGTACATAAATGGCACAACAGAAGGTGACTTTCAGCTTGTGGAGCCATGGTATTTAGAGAGTGACAGGAGAGTGAGGAGGCAGGTCAAGAATTGAAGGTGGTGTCTAAAAAGTGGGTTTTGAAGTGGGATTTGACTGTGGACAAGGAGGAAGCCAGACACACTGATTTTGGAAGATCATTATAGGCATTTGATGAGACAAGGTGGAAGACGAGAAGTCAGGATATGGTGGTCGAGGAGAGAGGCAGCTCAGCGGAGGAGCAGAGTTCGAGGTAGAGTATAGGATGAGCACTGAACACCTATCACAAGCAATACATGTGCTAATTGGCTTTATAGAAAAAAAGTTTTAAAATAGGCATTGTCACCAAAATATGCCCAGGAGTTCACTGAATGTCGAACAGCAGACAGGGTGGGGATGACAAAGCCTCAGCATTGCACAGATTGTATAATAAAGTCTGCAGAATTAAGCGGAGCAATACTCACGAACAACACACCTAGACTTAATGAAGCACCAAGAGCCGTTCCTGATAAAACACCCAGATGTGATTAGCAAAGAGTAATGACACAACAAAAAAATGTTCTAGTTCTTACATTTCCTTTTATGTGTCATACTTTACTCCCCCCATAAACGATCACTGTACTTCCTCTCTGTTTATACTTAAATGAATCATGCCATTTAATTTTGCAGTCCGCCTACAAAGCAGCAAGACAAATTATAGCCCTTTAAGATAGCTGTTCATATTAGATAAAGGCTACCAATAGAGATACCAAGCTGTTATAGCTATTTATAACATACTCCAGGCAATTCCATTGTCCTAGCGAAAATGGGAACCTTAATAGGTCATGATACCTTTAAAAAGACCTACAGCAATGAAACTGTAGTGCATATTTTTTTCAAGACCACTTCAGAAGGGGGGATCTCTGTGTCTGTAGAATCTCAGGGGCTGATATTTAAAAGTATTTACCCGGTTAGCAACACCTGCTAACCAGAGAAGTGTGCTACCATTAGGTGAACTACGTGATCGCTTAGAGTGCTGGCCCTCCAGGGCCACTATTGTTGCCACTATAGCCCCTCTCCGGGACCTGAAGAGCAATGGTTTACCTCTGATTGCTGACACTGCCCCCATGGTTCCTGGGCTTGACAATGCCTCTTCAGTCCCCCCCCCCCCGACACAGATTTCAAAGCTGGAAGTTGGAGGGGGTGGAAGAGGCATTGTCAAGGCCAGGAAGTGCGGGGGCAGCACCAATGACTAGAGGTAAAGCACTGTCCTGCGTTTACTGAGCTATTGCTCTCTCTGCAGGCTGGAGGGGGGCGGCAGCGGTGGTGGTATTTGGCAGGATGGAGGGTCCCGCCTAAGGCACCTCCAGTCCTTTCACCGGCCCTCGCCAACTGGCAATATATTCAGCGCTACTATTGGTATAGTGCCCCTAAATATTTCTTTTGACGGCCTCTGTGCTATCCTAATAGTGCCAGGGCGGCCTGGGTGTAGAAGCTGAGTGACGTTAGGAGTTAGCTGACTAGTGGCGATATTTAGCCAGCTAACTAGATAATTACCTGGATAAAGTTAGGATATCAACAAGGTTGTCTGAACTATATCTGGATAGCAATGATGGTCACCCCTGAATTTGGATAGTCAGCGCTGGCCACTATCTGCATACCAATGCTGAATATCAGAATTCTTTGCAGCCATGACAGCTGTTTTTTTTTTTAAATACATCGACCACAATGGCTGAATGTTGGCCTATCAGATACTAAAATATCTTTGGTGTGTCCTTTAAAAGGTATCACAGCTCCCAGCTCTGGCATTTCCTCACCTTAGATCTTCCAGATTTGTAGGGAACTACTCTGAAATCTGCATGAACATATGTTCCTTTTCCTAGGCTTGAATTTTTTTGTAGTGTTGCTTTACCTTGATTTGGCACACATATTTTTCCATTCAAGTCTTGATTTGTAAATTTATTAAAATCTTCAAAAATTAAAAAATTGAAAAAAAATCACAGCTTGTTAAGAAACCAGATAATTGTAACAAAATCCTCATGTTAAAGAATATTGCAAATGTAATAAAGAGTATTAAGTGTATTTAGTGTGCTCACCAACAGGACCACCTAAACAATATTTAACATGTCTGAATGGCAGCATGCAAGGTAGGAACAGCTGTTATGCAAAAAACAAAAACATGAAAAAGAAAAAGAGAGACATCCCTTAGGGCTATGTATGTGTAAGCAACAGCACTTACATGTAAAAGGCTTGTTCGACATTTCCTCGCCCCCTGTCTAAGGGTGGGTAAAGGTGCACACGCTGCTAAGAGTGAGCATACTATTACGATCAGGGGGAAAAGTAGCTGGGAAGTGAAGGGAAAGCGTATTTGGGTGTACTTGCAACTCCTTTAAAGAAAAGCATATGAATAGAAGGTACCCGCATTCCCCCCTCCTGCCTAAATTGTCAAGGGAGACTGCAGGTAATTTCAAAATCGTCTCCTATATGACTTCATTTTAGTCCTGTGCTACAACCATTGACCTCAGTCTCTCGAGTTTTTCTTCTGTTCTGTATTTAGCGCATACCTTTTCATTGGTAGCTGAAGATGAGTTATATTCAGAAACAGTAGCAATTTCCCTATCTCCAGAGGCTTATGGCTTGTGGGGGTGGGGGGGGGGGGGCAGCTAATGCAGTTTCAGTGGCTAGCCATCGCCACTGAAACGTAAACCCAGGTATTCAATGCTGGAGTCATATCCAGCCACCACGATTGAATATCTGGGTTGGCCAGTAAGCAAAGAAAATAACCGGGCAGCAGGGATATTCATCCACTGCCCAGTTAGCTTCTGCAGCAAAGGTTAGGCCAGCTTTTAAAGTATCTAACTTTCACCACCTTGCAATAACTGGGCAGTGGCTCAATATCGTCACTTTCTGGCTATCACTGAAAGCACCCTGAAACACCCCTCAGAATGCTCTGCTGCTGGCTGGCTAGCTTCAGGGGTACAATGGTGGCTTCTATGGTCAGCGCTTTGAATATCCCCTCGTAAGTTTGTACCTGAGGTAATGGAGGGTTAAGTGATTTACCCAAGGTCAGAAAGAACATTAGTGGGATTTGAAGCCTGGCTTCCATAGTTCTTAACCCTCTAATAACTACTAGGCTGCTACTCCATTTTGAAATGATAAGAAAAGAGCATGTTGAATCTGGACCATGGTCAACATATCAAATTCTCTAATCCCAATAGATGAAACTTCTACAATGTTTGATGACTTCACAATGTGCTCTGGTCTCATTGACATTTTCACTTGTGATAGATTAGCATATAATAGAAGGAACTAAAGGTCAACAAGATTTTGACTTTCATACTTTGGACACATCATGCAAAGAGAGAGATCATTGGAGAAAGACATCATGCTTGGCAAGGTTGAAGGTCAATGCAAAAGAGCTGAAGGCCAGCCATGAGATGAATCGATACATCAACAGCAGCTATGGATGCCACTCTATCAACAATGAGCCATCTGACTGAAGACTGAACACAGTTTAGGACAACTATCCAGAGGGTCACCATGAGTTAACACCCACTCGATGGCACTTAACAACAACAACAACAACAAAGGTTGAATCTCTTTAGTTTTAAAATAAAACAAAATATTCTATTTGCTCTGGGGCCAATGCATTTTCTAAGTGCACATTTTGAAAGACAGCCTAAGTACGTGCAGAGCCAGCCCAACCATTAGGCAAGATTATGTGTTTACCTAGGGCAGCAAATTCTGAGGGGTAGCAAAAAGTGGTAGCAGTCAAAGCAAAATAACAGAGCCTGACAGGCAGACAAACTCAAAGAGCCATCAGCACATTCTTTAACCTGCAGGGAGAGCGGGCACACACATACATATAATATAAGGCAAAGTTTACATTTTTGCATTTTTACAGGATTGTTGTAGGGGCGCTAGTGTTGGGATGATCGCGATTGTTGACTTTAATTATCAGAATTTCAAGGGGGTTGTAAGGCTGAAGGATCATCTAGGGCAGTCAATACCTTTGCGCCAAATCTGAGCATGTGGCAGACTCAAGTGGGTGTGCATCGCCTTGGGGTTTTTCCCATTTTGTCTGTATACAAGAAACTCTTAGTGCATAGCCCCTTCCCCCTCCCTCTAGTGTTATTACTTAGGAACAGCCCTTGACAGTAAAGAAACAGGTCTGGCAACAATTAGGCTAACTTTGCATCTGATAGAGGAACTTGGAAGTTAATCATGGTTAAGCTGAAGAAGGGGCAAGAGCTGAGATCGTTTTAGTTCCCTTATTACATCAGTTTTATCAGTCTTCTCAATCTATCGGCGGCCGTGATTGACTGCTTGCACAGATTTACCCAATCCCTAGATGAAGAGAGGTGTTATCACTTAGCTGGGTTTTACTCATGAAACTAAGTAATTATCTTAATCTTTAAAACCCCACTAATGGAGAAGCTTCTAGAAGCTTCAAAGCTCCCCATTCTCCCCATCTATATGTAAAGTAGCTTCAGAGATGGCACTGCTAAAGGGAAGAATATGAGATCATTTGTTTCAGGTTTTTTAAACTTATAGTATATTCATATTTTACAAGTATTGTATGTTTTTACATTGTCGGCATATACCATTCTCCATATTTCAATTTAATCTAACACCTATTTAAGTATAAAGCCAAAAATCAATTCCGGGTAATGAATCAATTCTGGCTCAACCATTAGGCAACATTAGGCATCTTTACGAAGTCGTGTTTTACAAGCTGAAGATCTTTTTTTTTTTTTAATTTGTACTGCATAAGCACTAAGAGGGTATTCCAGAATAGCACTAAGTCCTTGGGTGTGTGACAGAGAGGTTTTGCTAGCAAAAACATCTATGAACGTATTCTGATATACCTGTGGCCCTCCACATACACAGCGCTAGCACAGGGATCTCAGAATGTGGGTGGGAGGGGGCGGAACGGGGGTGTGGTTATCAGTGGAGTCATGCAATACATATTCAAGAAAGGCCAGTGTACGTTCTGCATGTGTCTCGTGGATGTCCATGTCATACCAAAGGGAACATGGAATAAGGCCAGGACTTAGAAATCTTTCTGTTCTGCTCTGCAATGCGTCCCATAGAGAGGACTGGCTGTGACAAAGATGTTGTGAACCAGTGTGTCTGCAGTCTGGAAGACCACAAGATGCAATTGTAAAGAACAGAATGCAGAGGTGGGGGAAGGTTGTATGGTTAAGACACATTACCAAACAGCCCTGCAGAAATATTCAGAGGTGCAATGGTGATTATTCTAGCTATGCTGACAATTGTTGTGTGAGGTAGAGGAGGTGATCGAGGGTACCCTAACAATCCTTATCATACGAGAAGTGGGACTGTTGATGTAGGGATTGTATGTGGGTAAATATAGGACAGATGCATGTGTGGATGATAAACGCAGATCAGGTTAGTAGTCCTGGGACCCCATGCCACCATATTATACCAGCTGTTTTTTGGAGGTTCAGGGCATTTGTACTGCAGATATATGTTTTGTGTGACTGTAAGTGAGAGTGAGAGTGTGTGTATGTGTGTGTATGGTTAGAGGGATGCGTGGAGGTCCTGGTGGTGCAACTGCAATTTTGAGGGGGCATCAGTGCCTGGCCAGTACCTGGTCCGTAGTGCTGACTGCAGCGTGACCAGGTGACAGCATGATTGGCCAGAATACAGCAGAATGGGGGTCTCTATGGCTAAAGATCAAAGTATATCCCTCTCAGTAATAAGGGACCCTCAGAATGAGGATATCCAACCGGGCACAAGTGTGACATTTGTATGGACAGATGCTGGTGCCCTTGAACATCTAGTTTTGCTATTTGCATTGGTGCATGCAGTCAATCTGTAGAGGACCATTTCTGATTTCCTCTGGTTCATACATAGCATTGTACAGACCATTGTCAGAGATGACCAATGCAAGCACAACTAAAACGTTCACCTGTTGCCATGTATGTTGGCCTGTAAGGTATGTCAGGACACTCATATCTCTTTCTACTTGCTGTTGTAACATCTCTGAGTGCACAGAGATCACCTTGCAGTGTCCCGATCATGCAAAAGACTAGCTTATATGGTCTGTTGTGCATCAGCACATCTGTCTCATCCATTTTCATGAGTAGTTGACATGGGCACCACACCATCAGTGTGAGAAGCAGCTTCACGGATGCACGTTTTATTGAGGAGGTGTGGCCGCATGGAGACGGACAGCAGCGGAGCTGTACATCTTTTCAGAATTCGCTGAGGGCAGGGATGTCCATGCCACTTGCTACATATACCCATGTCTCAGGGTTTGGGTCTGCCATCCCGAGCATGTCTCTGTCCTTAATTCCGGACCCACAGGCAAGTCCAGACCCACGCATGCGATATTAGGGTCAAATGGAGCCCGTTTTTCATTTAGACGTGTCTGCAGGCCAGATGTGCATGTTATGGAATCGCGCTCCATGTCTACCAAATTCAAATTATCGCAGTAGCCTGAATCCAACACCACGTTTTATGAAGTTCCACACATCAATATGCATGTTATAGATCCTAGAATTGTTTGATAAATCTTCTTTAGATAACTTCAAACATTATATTCCATGACTCATTTCCTTTCCACCAAGCAATATTCAGTCTGCCTACCTGAAAGCTGGATAGCCCACATACTCTGCTTCAGATAATCCCTCCTGCTTGCCAGGAATGCTGCCCAGAGTAATCTACAGACCAGTGGATTGTCAGGATAGCCACAATGAATATGCATGAGATACATTTTCATATTCTGCCTCCGCTGCATGCAAACCTATCCCATGCCTAGTCGCTGTAGCTTTCATGAAAACCCAACAGATTGAGGGACCCCCAGGACAGCTTTGGGTACCACTGTCATAGACAATTTAACATTCTCATTCTGAAATGCGGAACAATATGATAATTATATTTTTAGATGTATTTAGGAAAGGGCTTCTTTGTTATCAGCACTGAAAACCAGAACAGTTTGCAAATCACTGTAATAGAATTTTTATTTTTGTTTATTTATTTTATTGAGATTTAACTCATGCCTTTCCAGTGGTAGAGGAAGTTCAGATATAGTCAATATTTCCTGTCCCTAGAGGGCTCGTATTCTAAGTTTTTATCTGAGACCAACGTGATGCCGTTAGTCAGAAAGGCAGAAAGGGTACTTCTTTAGTTAGGAAAATCTTTTAGAGACTTGAATCCAGTACCTAGTTCTGGCATGGCCATGGGTCCTTGTAGAAAATGAGACAAATATTACGCCTTATTCCACTTAGGGGTGGACATTGGAGGAGATGAGTAGAGAGAGAAAGGTTGAGGGTACAATGAGAGAAGGTAATAGACTGGAGGTGAAGGCGAGGTAGACAGGCAGTGGAAAGTGATAGATACCCAGAGATGGAAGAAAGAGATAAAGAAAACTGGATGAAAGGAATGAAGAGACAGAGAGAGCTCAGAGACGTTTAGCAAACGGAGACAGAAGAGAACGCAAATCAAACAAGAGACACAAAAAGACTGGAAATGGGTCATTTTAAATTTGCTGAATTTTTGCTAAATATAATTTTGCTAAATGCTTCTGTCTACCTTGTCTTTGGCCTACAGAGACAAACCAGACCTCTCAGCTTAGCTCTGGCTTACCTTGTCCATCCATGTTTTTCCTCACCTACCCATTTGCAGTGCATATACAGATTACTGGCACAAAAAACTACATGCAGAGATTTCTGGGATGCTCCAAAATGACACTACTTTATCAGCAGTGGAGGGAACCCAGGCGAAAAAAGCAGAATGGCACAGCTATGGCCTGGAAAATGTATCTACAGTAGTTATCAGCAGGCTCACTGACTGACTGCAATCTTACTGCATAGCCAGGACTGGGAATCTAAGAACTTCATATCAGAAGTATCCCTGCAAATTGTGAGGTAAGGCATAGAAGTGATATTTCTGGTAAGTTGCAAGATTAAAATGTGGGGGTTGATATTCAAAGGGGTTTATGAGGTTTGCAAGGCCTGGTGAGCACGCTATTCAGTGGCACTAAGCAGATATATCCCTACCTTAGCACAATTCAGTTTGTGCCGGGGCAGAATGTGGGTGAAGATGGGGCCGTCTCGGTGACTGTCTGATACCCGCATGAAGTTAGCACAGGTCAAAGGCTGTCCTAAATTTATGCGGTTTAGCAACTGAATATCGCTGCTGACCAGATAGCAAAATGTGGTGAAAGCAGATATTCAGCACTGGCCGCTCGGTAGACTCTGGTGCTGAATAGCCAGCTTCATTTTTGGCCACAATGGTCAGGCATGTTAGCAACGCTGCCGGCTGAATATCAGTCCCATGGTTTCTTAAGGGCTCTGTTCCCCACAAGTTCCTTCTGTTCCTTGGTACGTCCAGCTGAGTCAGAACCAGGGCTGGGATTTGGCACCATGAGCTTTCATATGCAACTACCTGGGGATTTCTGCCCTATTTTAGATTCTCTTCTGCCCCCCCCCCCAAAGCAGTTTGCCTGCTTTGTTGGGGGTGGGGAGGCAAGCGTAAGAAGCTCAGATTAGTGGTAGGGTGGGGGATTTTCTCCTCCTCCCCTTAGATGGGCATTTACAGTATTAGGTTTCTCTCTCATCCTCCCATCCTGATACATGTTCTTTTCCACACATACATAAACTGTATCACTCTCTCAGCACCCCCCCCCCCCTCTCCTTTCAGGCCTGCAGCCATCAGCTTCAACCTTCCCACCTGGTCTGTAGTAGCTGCAGCACAGTGACATAAAATATTTTCAGACCTTTATAATCTCTTTATCGTTTACTTCTTTTATTTAGACCATGGCAGGGGAGGCAAGATGGGGGATGCTGGGTGAAGGGAAGAAGAAGAGCAAGGAGATGCTTGACCATGTGGGGAGGGGGCTATCCATTCCATGTCTCTGTCCAGCAGCATTGGGGGGGGGGATTATCCCCCCTCACTGCCCAAAAATTATAGTCATGCCCATCCCTCAACATGCCTCGTCTGGTCATTCCATTGATGGTACCAGCTCCTTCTAGAACCCTGCAATTATGGGTCTTGAATTCAGCCAGCAGATGTCGCCTTCAAACAACAACCTTCACTCCCCTGCCGAGAGACTGGGAATGCTGCCTTTGCTGCACCCAATGCCCCGGATGATCCAGGGAGCAGAAGACCCAACCCAGGGATTAAACTAGAGACCTTCCAGTGTACAGAACATTTCCCCCAAGCCACCAGGCCAGAATTTCTCTATTATCCCCTTTTTTCTTTTGCTCCCCTCATTCCTGCCATGCCATCCCCAATATCATGCACATCTGGAAAAGGAGCAGAGGAATCACCCTAAGCATACTCCAGCTCCCGATATGAGCACATAGCAACGACCAAAAACCACCGCACTAAGAGCTGTCTAATCAAACATAAATAAAACCCTCCCAGGTAATCAATAGCACTCTATCGCCAGGGATTGCACTCCAGTGATGGCGTCTGACATCATCTCTATTCAATTTAAAGAAATATCTAACCAATCAAAAAGGAGAAGGAAGGTTGGTTAGATATTGGTTTCAGTTGAATAGAGATGACGTCAGACGCCATCATTGGAGTGGAATCTCTGGCGACAGAGTGCAACAAGCCCCTGATGAAGCCCTTTTTGGGGTGAAACAAAGATCTTTGTAGGACGGCATGTTTGTCTTTGCGAGATGCCGGCAATTTCAAAGCTAAGTAGATCATATTTTCTGCAATTGTTTGTGTATATTCTCCAGTGAGTTTATTTCTTGTTTCAGGAGTAGCGACTTGGAGCATATTGGCTCTGAAATGTTTTCTTGGGCGTTACCCTTAGTATTATGGTCGAGCCTGGGACAATGTCAAACTTATTTAAATAAAATGTTTTTTAAAAATATGCTATTAAAAGGGTTCTTGAAATAAAGATTAATGCAAATTTTAAATTGAGGAGTTTTTTAGACCAATTATGTGGTATAAGGCACCTCCCTGTTGGCAGGTTGCTGCCCTGTAGGGGGATATTTATCTCATACTGAGGTCTTTTTCTTCTCCATTTAATGTTGACATTTTGTGGTGATAGTAATGTCTCTGCCTGTCTCCTTCGAAGGAGCTTTTACAAGGCTTTAAGTATATTAGTCAAAGTTACTTATTTTAAATATAAAGATTGCTATTGATTACCTGGATAGGGTGGTAGTAGGTAGGGTCAGGGCCGGATTTACCTATACGCCAACTACACCGTGGCGTAGGGCCCACAGCTGGCAAGGGCCCACAAAAATTGAACAAATTGTTAGCTTTTTTAAAATTATATTTTTAAAAAAACCGCTGGCTGCCGCCACGGCAGCATGGACTGTCCCGCGGGGCCCCCTCTGCCCGGCTGAGCCCCTCCGTGCCGGCTTTGAGAGGCGCGAAGGGAGAGTGTCTCCCTCGCGTCTACGGGCTTAACAGAGACGCGAGGGAGACACTCTCCCTTCGCGCCTCTCAAAGCCGGCACGGAGGGGCTCAGCCGGGCAGAGGGGGCCCCGCGGGACAGTCCATGCTGCTGCGGTGGCAGCGGCAGCGGCCAGCGTTTTAGTTTTTTTAAAATTAAACTTTACTTGAGCCGATGGGGGGGGCTGGGACTGGAAATGGGCTGGGGGGGTTAAGACTGGAGTTGGGCTGACACGAAGAAACCAGAAGAAAGTGGCTGGAGCAATTGCAGCTGAAAAAAAATGCACAAAAGGTAGAAAAATATCTCTTTATTTTGAATTTATTAATTGGAATATGTCAGCTCTGGTAAATGTGCATCATTAACGTCTGCGCTTTGTTTAGTACAAGAGCAAATTAATGTATAGTTTTATTTCTACAGTGTTGTACATTCCAAGTTTGGCTTTTGGGATTCCCAGTTTAATTATGACGTCAGGGCCAACAGCGCGCAGCTGATCCGGCGTGTTCGTTTTTATCTTTTCTGGGGGCCCACAATTTTTGTTGGCGTAGGGCCTCACTCAAGGTAAATCCGGCCCTGGGTAGGGTGATGTGTTACTAGGAGCTTTTTTTGGTTTGAGCACATAATAACTGCCAAACTGAGTCATTCCAAAGGTTCATCAAGATAAAATTCATGACTGCCAATGTCTAAGTTAAAAATCAATACTAAGTGTTATGAATTACTTACTGTAGTTGGTACAGCCACTCTGCATCTCAGTTTCAACAATATCTACTGTATATATCTAAAAGAAACCTGAAAAGAGCTCGCACAGCAGAAATAGCAGGCCATTTAGGCTTGGGCAACATAGGCACTTGCCTAGGATGCCAAATTTTAAGGATTTCTGCTTCCCAAGTGCATGACACTGCACATTAAATCTTAACTGTCAAGCATTAGACCATTCTTCCAGCTTTTGTAGATCTTTCCTCATGTTTTCCACTCTCTCATGGGAGTCCACTCCGATGCAAATTTTCATGACATCTGCAAAAAGACAAACTTTTCCATTCAGTCCTTCAGCAATTTCACTAGCAAATACATTGAACAGTATTGGTCCCAGGACCGAACCCTGGGGCACACCGCTAATCACCTTCCTTTCATCCAAGTGAGTTCCATTTACCATTACCTTCTGTCGCCTCAACCAATTTCTGCTCCACTTCACCACCTTGGGACTCATCCCCAAACTGTTGAGTTTATTGATAAGCCTCCTGTGAGGAACAGTGTCAAAGGCTTTGCTGAAATCTAGGTAGATCACATTCATCACATACACTTGATCTGGTTCTCTGGTCACCCAGTCAAAGAATTCAATCAGATTTGTTTGGCAAGATCGTCCTTTGGTTTTAGTTAGGAACCTACAAATCCAAGTGTGATAAACCTTATCATATGTAAATGTCATTTCCACGGCCTCAGGAAATGGCAGTCTATGAAGCAGGATATGTTCCTAATGGAAGAACCTGTTCCCTGGGATCCAGGCTCCATTTCCGCTGAAACCAAATGTGATGGAGGCTGCCTATGGTGGCTTTTGCTACAAAAAAATCTTGATGGTCTTGCCACAAAGCAATACCTAGTGGTCCTATTTGGGGCACCACAAAAATCAAGTCTTACAATTCTGGTCAATATTATTGGCACCCTTGAATTTTAGATATGTTGTGTAGAATATCTCGAGAAATAATTGGAAATATTCCAACTGTATGTCATAATATTTTAATAGTATGTTCAAAGGTATACAACAAAAAAGAGATGCCTATGCAACTTAGATGTAGTAATTTCTGAGAAAAAAAATAAAATATGACCTGGACAGGATTAATGGCACCTTTCACTAATAAATTGGTTGCACAACCCTTGGCAGTGATGACGGCCTCCAAATGTTTGTTGTAGCTATCTATAAGTTTCATACATCTGTCTGTTGGTAGTTTCTTCGACTCTTCAGTTGTGATTTGTTCCAGCTCATGACTTTTTCCAGGATTCCTTTTACCAATGGAAGATTTTAGTTCTTTCCAAAGGTTCTCGATTGGACTGAGATCAGGACTCATTGCTGGCCAGTTTAAAACAGTCTATTTGTTCCTTTTTACCCATTCTTCTGTACTTTTGGATGTATGTTTTGGGTCATTGTCCTGCTAGAGGACCCATGATCTTCAACCCAGACTTAGCTTTCTGACACTAGGTAGCACATTTCGCTACACAATACTTTGATAATCCTCTGACTTGATGATTCCTTTAATATATTCCAGGCCTTCAGTTCCTATGACAGCAAAACAGCCCCACAACATTATGGAACCTCCACTATATTTAACCGTAGGAAAGCTTCATTTCTTTGCCTGTAAATGTATCACTGGTCTGCATTGCTAAAGAGCTTAAGTTTGGTTTCATCTGTCCACGGAACATTTTCTCAGAAGGATTATGTTTTTTCAAGGTGTGTTTGGGCAAAGATCAGGCATGTCTTTTTATGACTGTCTTTGAGCAGTGGGGTCCTCCTTAGCCTTCGCCCATGAAGTCCTTGTTTGTGTAGTACGCCGTGTATGGTGCGGATTGAAATCACCACTCCAGATTACTCCAGGTCAGCCTTAAGCTCTTTGAATGTTGTATGTGGTGTTTTTCCAACAGTTCGCACTAGCCTTTGAAGACCTATTGGATTCATTTTCCTTTTTCCCGCCATGTCGTGGGAGGTTCTTGACAGTTCCATGAGCAGAAAACTTCTTAATTTAATTGCAAACTGTAGATATAGGATTCCCAAGGTCTTTGGAAATGTCCTTGTACCCCTTTGATGTATGGTGATAATGGCTTTTCTGACGGTTTCAGGCAGCACCAAAATGGAGCACTGGGTGAATGTGGCCATTTTAAACATTAGAGCCATCATTCATTAATTGATTCAAGTCATGTGAGTACTGAAAATTGATCACAGACGCATCTAATTTTACTGCAGTGGGAATGTGGTTCTTCTGTTCAAATGAATTGAATTATTTATAAGGGTGCCAATAATCATGTCCTGACAGTGTCCCAGTTTTTATACTATTTCCTAATATTTATTTTTTTAATTGGTCTTGTTTTATTTGATTCCTTTCTGTGTCAAATACTGTATGTGTGCATATATAGTCCAAAGCTGTTTCACTGGCCACTGTTTTTTCGGTGGGATATTGGACATTAAGGGATTGAACTGCAAGGTTGCCAATAATGTTGATTACAACTGTATATCGGACACTTGTGCCTCACAGGGACCATGCCAATCCCCCAGGTAGGAGAGCACCCTTTAAAGAAAAAATGAAATGTACAAAAATGGAAAAAAATTCCTAGTTTTTTGGCAGACTGCCTATGGAGGAAATACAATGGTCCTGAATCAGCCTGTAGTTCAACTTAGTAAAAGGTCTCCAGGAAAGTACCAACTGCTGCTGAGTCACTCCCTCACCTCCAAGAAACCCAGATAAAAGGGACTTGTGGCAACAAGGAGGGAATGTGAAAAATAATCCAGTGCAGAGCAGGATTAACCCTTTGGTGGGCCCTAGCCAAACGAGTACATCGGGCCTCCAACATAATATAAATAATTTAAGAACATAAGATATGCCATACTGGGTCAGACCAAGGTCCATCAAGCCCAGTATCCTGTTTCCAACAGTGGCCAATCTAGGTCATAAGTACCTAGCAGTTTCAGAGCATAAAACAAAAATGACATGGTCCAGATGGTCATCCAATTGTGTTGCTTTCTGCCCAGCTTTCTGGCAGAGTGACGCACATCAGTAAAGCTGCAGTTTACAGATTACTTCTTATAATTAGCAATTTCATATCTGGCAGGACTCTGGAGTAAAAATGTCATCTTTTGTTGCTCTTGCGTTTGTCAGTTTGATCTCGTACATCTCTTAAGCTTACAGTGATATCCTTAAGTTACTCAGAATCATCATCAACAAAGAAGGTTTCTGGTGTGGGTATGACCCAACTTCCTCCTTAGTAAAGAGCAAGGCAAAGAAGTTATTTAGTTTTTCTGTTTTTACTTTATTCTTCTTTTCATCTAGCAGTCCAGTTGACTCCCTCTTGTGCTTTTTGCTTTGGATATATTTGATTAGTACTTTCCCCTCTGGTTGGTTCCTGGACTAAATGCTCTATAAAGCAGTCATTTATACTATAGAATTTAAACTTTACATCTTTGAAATGTCCCAGTATGATTTACCCAATCAATATTGGGGCAATTTAAAACTTTAATTATTATTATGTTACCAAATTTGTTAGTCTACCTAACTTCAGTGTCTATCTCGTCATCTTGTTTAGGCGGATGGTAGATAACTCCACCAGTGTACTGTTCTCCAACAAGCATGGAATTTCTAACCATTCCATGCTGTATTTTGTTTCCTGCAGAACTTTTATCCTCTTTGACTCTACACTGTCCTTAACATATAGCACCACCCCTCCACCAATTTGATCTACCCTGTCATTTTGAAATATCTGTACTCTAGTATGATGTTCTTCCATTGGTTGTCCTCTTCCTACCCTGTCTCTGAGATGCCTCTCCATTTACTGCGATATATTCTAAGCCTCTTGTCTTATTTTCTAGACTTTTGACATTCATATATAGACAATTTAAAGAATGTTTTATGTTTCTATTTACAATCTGGATATCAGTTGACAGGAGTATAATTCATCTCTTCCTCTATTTAAACAGTCCTGGGCTATTTCAGCTTTTATCATAACCTCTTTATTGAGATATTCTAGCTTTTGCATTTTGCCAGTATCTTTTGAAGATATCTTACTCCAAACAATACACTCCTAAGTGACTGAACAGCATCCAGAAGTCCAACCAAAAAGCAAACCACTCGCAAGAACACACCATGACTCGGGCGGTAAGCTGGGTCACTGGACCCAGAGAAGTTCAGTGGGATTATAACATTGAAATCTGTGAGTTCAGAATAACACTTGCTGATACACTGTAGTGCAGGGGTACTCAAATCCAGTCCTGGAGGGCCACGAACCAGTCAGGTTTTCGGGATATCTCTAATGAATATGCATGAGATAGAGTCAAATACAATGGAGGCAGTGCATGCAAATATATCTCATGCACATTCATTAGGGATATCCCGAAAAACTGACTGGTTTGTGGCCCTCCAGGACTGGATTTGAGTACCCCTTGCTGTAGCGTGTCCTTGAGGCCTATACCCCTGAAGAAGGCAGTGCCGAAACACAGCCATGTTGGGTTCTATGGCTTCTTAGGAATTTACCTAATATATTAGTTCTTTGTTTACACCTCACACCTGTCTGGTTTGCTCCTAAGTGACTGTCAGCTTTCCCCCAGGTTATAATTTCAAAGCTATTCTATCTTCTTAGCACCAGCAGCCTAGTTCCACACTGGTTAAGGGTATTTCTTTGGAATAGGCTCCCCCTTCACCAGATTGTTGCCCAGTTTCTAACAAATCTAAATCCCTTCTCCCTACACTATTGAGTCTCCGGAGCTCTGCCTGCCTCTTGGGTCCTCTGCATGGAACATGAAACATTTATAAGAACGATAACCTTGGCGCCCTGGATTCAGCTTTCAACCTAAAAACCTAATTTTGGCTTCTAGAACCTCCCTCATGCATTTTCCTATGCTATTGGTACCCAGCACTGCCTAATATCCTATCTAGGTGATACATGAGGTCTGCCACCTTTACACCAGGAAGGCTAGTTACCAAGCAATCCTCATGCCTATCGGCCACCCAGTTATCTACATTCCTAATGAATCTAAGTGCCGAACACAATGGCTGTTCTAACTCTTCCCCCCTGGGCATGTGCCCCTGAAGACACATCCTTGATGTAAGAAAATACTGCATCACCTGGAGGACAGATCCCGGCTACGGGATCACGTCCTACCACACCAAGCTGATGCTCTCCTTCCAGGTGACGTTTCTCCTCCAAGGCAGCACAGAGACTTCTGCTTATTCTTGCGCAGTGTTGTCTTCCTAGGAGTAGTGAGTAGTTCTCTAGGACCAGGTTGAAAAGGTCAGTCTCTTTCTCACCGAAAAAGGATGTTGCAGAAATAACCTCTGGTTAGTAGTGTCCCTGCTCTAATCCCTGCCTTTGATACCATTTCCATATCCAGCAGTTATGGATGAAGAGTAAGTATGTCTTTTGACCATCTGCACTTTCTTGTCTCCATCTCTTGTCTTTTGTCCATGTCTCCTTCCTTCATTTTTCTTTTCATTCTATTTCATATTTATAGATTGCTTTTTCATGAAAAATGATTCGATGTGGTTAACAACACTTTCCTAAAAAATACAAAAAAATAACAATAATGGAAGTGATATTCAGCACTGCTCCGAACGTTGAAGTTAACCAGATATCTTTATTCAGTTTACTTTATCTGGATATTCAGTGGCACGTCAGACCTCTGCTATGACATCAGAAGTTGCTGATGTTTAGCACTGTCTTCCTAAATTCAGTCTGTGACCCTAGAACACCTCCGGCATCAGCTCTTGGTGGCAACTAACTTTTGTCTGGCAAACAAATTGACCGGACCAAATTTAAATGGTGTGAGGGGGGGGGAAGGGAATTTAAAAAAACAAAGATTTGTCCAGATAACTTCAAAGCTGCCTGGACAAATCATTTGAATAGAGGCCTCCAACACATCCGCCTCTCAATGATATGCTCAACTTCATTGGCCTCTTCTGTCTTGACCATGTCTACTTCTCTACCCTGCAATAACTCTACACAATCTTCTATCATCACTATCTATAAGCAGCTTAGATGACCAGGCTCTTATATTAGTCCAGAGGGGCTAGAGTATCCACAAGTACACTGCCACTCTGACTTGGTTAATTTGCCATGCTTTTAGACTTTTTGCCGCCATAAGTTTCACCATTGCTATGGCAAGCATTACTGAAGAAAAATTATTATGGTTGCAATGTATGCTGTACATATTATTCGTTTTGTACACGGGGTGAAATCAGGCAACATACTGCAGTAATCTTACAAACTGATGTCACTTTAGTACATAGGCCCTACAGAAACATTAAGTCAAGAACTCTTTATTTTTTCAAGTCACCATAGTAACGCTCATGGAAACAAAGAAGCACCTTGTCTTAAAAAATATATTTACTGTTTATTTAAGTCACTTTCTAAATTGCTTTTTTTCTAAACTAGTAGTTCCAAAACCTGCCCCGAGGGACCTCCAACCAGTTGGGCTTTTAGGATATCCCTATTGAATATACATGAGATAGATTTGCATCCTCTTCCTCCATTGCATGCAAATCTATCTCATGAATATTCATTGTGGATATTCTGAAAACCCGACTAGCTAAGGGTCCCTCAGGACAGGTTGCGAGAAGCACTGTCCTAAATGATTTGCCTTGAACTTTTCATCGATTAGTAGAGCCGTTCCTTTTGTTGTTTATGTCTATTTTTCATATCAGGTTGGAGTCTCTGTCAGCTGAAGGGCCAACCAAAGAGATGTTTAAGTGCATGTGTTTATAGGAGCATAAAGCTCCCTTCTTCAGATGACATATCAGATTGAAAACTCTCCAGCCGGGATTGCACCATTAGAGAATACGGTACATTCAAGTCAATTCACTCAAGCAACCAGTCCCTTGAGAAATGCATAAAGGTTTGTTTTACTTATATCAATAAATCCCCTGCCCCTTCATATTAATGCATTGATCAGTCATACTTGCCTTCCCTTATTTCCTGAAAAGGAATCTCAGTCTGTTTCCCATGCCTCTTATTATTCATTTCATATCTTGTTGTATCCACGCCTCCATTACGAAGCACTGTTACCTGCCCTTTCACATGCCAGACAACAGGTTCAAACATAATAAAAGAAAGAAAACATAATTCATTAGGGATGCATGTCATTTCAACATGTAGCCTGTATCTGTGCAAACGGTGTATGGGGGCATTTCCAGGGACCAACAGACTGTAGGAGTTTGTGTGTGTGGGTGGGGAGGAGGGGGGTGGAGGTGGAACAGACTTCCCCTTGTATCCTTATTTTGGGGCCCTGAAGGGGCAGGAAGAAGGCTCCTATTCCAGGCTCTAGTTTGATAAGGCAGTATATAAAACCATTTAAATAAATAAATAGTTCATTGACCATACATTCCACTCTGCCATCTCTCACTCTTCTTGTCCAACTCCAAATATATTCCCACAAATTCTACTGTCCAGAAGGCTGACTATCATAAAAATATCTTCTGTTGGTGAAGTGATGGAAATAATTAATGTGCACCTATTAACTTCAGAGGTACTAGGAAGATCTTCAAAGGATAAAACAAAAGGGAAATCTCTAGTTTGTTTCTTCTCCTACTCGTCTTTTCCCATCAGATTCCTTAGGCTCAATTTCACTCTTACATGAAACCTCACTGGATCCTAGTGCTAGATTCTACTCTTCAGACCTTGCCTCCTCTTAATACTGAAAAATACTCCCAGATTTACCTTACCATCCTCTTTTCCTCTAGCCCCTGACTTTAAGCTCAAGAAAATCTCAAGCTTCTCCTTTTCCCCTGACTTTAAGGGAACACCTCGAGTTCTTCAAGCCTCCTCTTCTAACCGTTCTTGGGCCCAAAGATATCCCACCTCTTGTTTTTCAAATTCAATTCAGTACTCCGATAGGAACTTCCCTTGCCTCTATCTTCCATCCTGACAAGCCACTGCCTGCAGACTTCATTCTGCTTTCTTTCCTTGGCCAGAATGGAGATAAGACCAAAGCACTCTTTCCTTTACTCCAGATTCCTGTTCCAGTGCTTAAGGGTTTATCCCATGCAAAGCCTGAGATTCCTTCTCCAAAACATCCAGCCTGCTTCTAGGAGTCAAAAAAGAGGCAAAAGACCTCTTCCTTTCAAAAACCCTTTTACTTATAGAGTAAATGACCTCAGCACTCCATCTCTGGCCACTTCCCAGTGAAGACAGTCAACTGCCCAATATATTCCGCGTGCATTACATCATCTGCTATACAATCACATTATCCAGGACAATAGCTTGGGATACACTGAAATAAGAACATAAGAACATAAGATATGCCATACTGGGTCAGACCAAGGTCCATCAAGCCCAGTATCCTGTTTCCAACAGTGGCCAATCTAGGTCATAAGTACCTAGCAGTTTCCCCAAAAAACACAGGTTCCACAATGCTTGTATTGGGCCAAACAGTGATATCCCGGGTCCCTTTTAATAATGGTTTATGGACCTTTCCTCCAGGAACTTGTCCAAACATTTTTTAAACCCAGCTACACTAGCAGCGTTTACTGCATCCTCCGGTAACAAATTCCAGAGTTTGATTACATGTTGAGTAAAAAAATATTTTCTCTTTTTAGTCTTGAATAGTTTACCTTGTAGCTTCATTGCATTTCCCCTAGTCTTTCTATATTCTGATGACGTAAACAATCGATCTACGTTTACCCATTCCACTCCATTCATTAATTTATAGACCTCTATCATATTTCCCCTCAGCCATCTCTTTTCCAGGTTGAAGAGCGCTAACCTTTTCAGCCTCTCTTCATAGGAGTATCCTTCCATCCTCTTTACCATTTTGGTGCCTCTTCTCTGTACCTTTTCTAATAATGCTATATCCTTTTTAAGATACGGCGACCAGAATTGCAACCAATATTCAAGGTGCGGTCGCACCATGGAATGATATAGAGGCATTATAATATCCTTTGTTTCATTTTCCATTCTTCTCCTTATGATACCTAGCATTCTATTTGCTCTCTTGGCTGCCGCTGCACACTGGGCGGAGGGTTTTAACATGTTATCCACGAATGCACCTAAATTTTTTCCTGGGTGGTGGTTCCTACTGTGGAACCTTGCATCATGTAACCATAGTTTGGGTTTTTCTTTCCTAGGTGCAGAACTTTGCACTTGTCCACATTAAATGTCATCTGCCATTTGGATGCCCAGTCTTCCAATTTATTAAGATCCTCTTGTTATTTTCCACAATCCTCTTGGGTTTTAACAACTTTAAATAGTTTTGTGTCATCTGCAAATTTGATAACCTCACTCATTATTCCCTTTTACAGGTCATTTATGAATATGTCAAAAAGCAGCGGACCCAGCACAGATCCCTGGGGTACACCACTATTCACCTTTCTCCATTGGGAAAATTGGCCATTTAGCCCTACCCTCTGCTTTCTATCTTTTAACCAGCTCCTGATCCACAATAGTACACTGCCTCCTATCCCATGACCTTTTAGTTTTGTCAAACGTCTCTGATGAGGGACCTTATGAAAGGGTTTCTGAAAGTCCAGATATACTATATCAATCGACTCACCTTTGTCTACCTGTTTATTCACACCTTCAAAAAAACATAACAGATTAGTAAGACAAGTTCTTCCTTGTCTAAAGCCATGTTGGCTGTCTCCCATTAAGCCATGACTATCTACATGCTTAGTAATTTTGTCCTTTATTATAGTTTCTACCATTTTTCCCAGTACTGACATCAGGCTCACCGGTCTGTAGTTTCCCGGATCATCCCTGGAACCCTTTTTAAAAATTGGCGTTACATTGGCCATCCTCCAATCTTCAGGTATTATAGATGATTTTAATGATAGTTCACAGATTACTAATAGCAGGTCTGCAAGCTCATATTTCAGTTCTTTCAACACCCTTGGATGTATACCATCCAGTACAGGTGATTTGCTACTCTTCAGTTTATCAAATAGTTGTAATGCATCTTCTCAATGTATTGATATTTCTTTCAATTCTTCCTCAGTATCACCTTTAAATACCACTTCAGTCATGGGTAACATCCCTACATCTTCCTCATTAGAGACCGAAGCTAAGAATTCATTCAGTCTCTTCGCTATGGCCTTGTCCCCTCTTAGTGCCCCTTTTACCCCTCTATCATCTAATGGTCCAACTAACTCTCTCACAGGTTTTTTGCTATGAATGTCCTTGAAAAAGTCTTTATTATTTATTATTATTTATTTATTTATTTATTTATGCTTTTCTTCTATACCGCCTCTTCCAGAGATCAAAGGCGGTTTACAGATAATGAAAATTGAACAAGGTTTTACATGGAACAGCGTTTGTAACTATTTACATTCAACTTTTGTATGAACAATAACAGCTTTTGTAACTAATTACAGTCAACTCTTACATGAACAGTAACGTTAACAATGACATTAACTATTTACATTGAACATTGGATATTGAACGTTGGACATATTACACAGATAACTTTGAAAGTATCTTTGTATTTATAAATTTATTAATCCTTTTTCATCTGAGTTCCTTTTTTTCTTTTCTTTTTTTTAGGTGTATTGGGTGTGGGGGGTTGTAATCTGGAGTTATGGTGGGAGATTTGTGAGGTGTATTGTGGAGGGGGGGGGGGTTCAGTTAAGTTTGCGAAGTGTTCAGTGAATAGGTGTGTTTTAAGTTCCTTCC
The DNA here is from genome assembly GCA_033557465.1 of Ichthyophis bannanicus. Lineage (NCBI taxonomy): Eukaryota > Metazoa > Chordata > Amphibia > Gymnophiona > Ichthyophiidae > Ichthyophis > Ichthyophis bannanicus. The sequence continues at coordinate 170,135,783 of CM066032.1, read as the reverse complement.
TGAATAGATGGAGGTCTTTTATCATGTGGAGGTTTAGTGGTAGTTTATTCCAGAGAGTGGGGGCGGCATATGAGAAGGCTCTGGAGCTTGTGGGTTTTGTTGTTTTATTATTTATTTATTATTTATTATGTATTTTTGCTTCCACAGCAAATCATTCAGTATGGAATAACTCACTAAGCGATTGGGGTCACAAACAGAAAATCTGAACTAACTTGATTTTTTAACTATAAGACTATTTTTCATGGGTGTATGATGTCTTCTTATTATGCAATATCTTGGTCACTCCTGCAATCACTATTAGCCTGACTGAATGGTTCCTGTTTAGATTTGTGCTCCCCTACAACTTAATGAAATCCCGCTTCTGGGAAGAAGGCAAAGGGATTGCTTCAGATATACCCGAATTGTGGATTAGATCACTGCTGTATTTAGCCCAAAGTCCTTCCTTTGACAGTGGCAAGCAGTGGGTGCATAAGAAACACAGCCTGTGTAGAGTGGTCCATTCCCTAATATGTCGTTCCAGTTTCCAGAAGGGAAGATTTAGAGATTCATTGCATCCGGAGTGACATTAGTGACTATTGTTTTTAATAACCCCTGACTGACTTACTGTTCATAAAATTATCTTAATCCCTTAAGCAGCATGATTCTTGCCTGCAACCAGGGCCGGTCCACGCCGCCCCCTAAAGATTGCGGCATTGCCCAGCTCACCATGCCGCCACCCTCAGCATCCATCTTCCCACCAGGGGGAGGAGGGGTGGCACAGTGATGCCTCTATGGTATCGGGCTTTAATGTGCCCTTGCTACCATGATCACAGCCTGCTACTCCTGCCAGCCTTTGACACAATTTCCTAGAAGTCACAGATTTACATACAGCATGCCAGGCCATGATTCTTCCACACCTGGATTACTACAAAATTATATACCAAGGAATTCCAAAACACTTTTTCAAGGCCTGCCCAAGGGTTTCTGCCGCCCTAGGCAGAAACCTCGGCCTTCCCGCCCCCCCCCCCCCAGCTGTCACCAATCCCATCTTGGGAGGGAGAGGTGGGTGACAGCAGTATTTCAAAAAGTGGCAGCTTTTTGCCATCGCTTTCTTGCCTGCAGCACCTGCAGGCAGGAAGCGGCAGCAAAAAGCAGATGCTTTTGAAAATACTGCTGCTGTCGCTGCCCGCCTCCCCCCAACGGAATCAGCAGCAGCTAGGGGGAAGGGCAGTGCAGCTAGCCATGTGTGCTGCCGCCCCTCCTGGCTGGCTGCCTAGCTCGTCTAGTGACAGGCAGGCCCTGCACTTTTTACACCACCTGCAAATAGCACAACGTACAGCGGCACATATCCTGTATGGTGTGTCAAAAGTCAGTCATCTCACACCCATTCTAAAACAACTGGATTGGCTTCCACAGATAAGCAAAATCAAGTATAAAGCTCTCAGAACCACTTAAAAAGTAACTCACACCTTATCTTCAAGATATCTACAATCCATCCTACAAAATATGATAAATAGAACCAGAAGACCATACCACTCAAAAAACCAAGCGCGTCCAAGCACCTTGTTTGTGGGCTTTCTTGCCCTATGTACCAGGACTCTGGAATTTACTGCAAGAGGAGATAAGAACCACACCAGATCTTATAACATTCCATAAAGAATTAAAGACCTTGCTCTTTAGGAAACAGTTTGGATCTTAAACACAGTATATACAAACCCAATTAGGAACCTAAAATGCTAAACTGCAGAATAGCTTCAGTAACAACCCCATGATTGTATTACTCAGTGTTATCTATAATAGCTGAGTCAAGAGTTAAATGGTATATGTAAAGTTAAATTTACCATTGTTAATTGTGAATTGCTTTGATTCAAGAAAAATGATATATAAAAGCAAACAAATAAGATGTGTGCTGCAAGTCATCGTTTCTGTGCTTTCAGCACATTAGGTGCAATACTTTAGTGCCTAATATTAAGACCCCCTTTATGTTCTTGCAACCCTCTTAGACCTTTTTGTGATTTGAGCAGGATATAAATTTGTGAAATAAATAAGTAAATATTTCCTAGCATAGGATGGAATAGAAGTAATTCAGGGGAAAGGGAAGCCACCTGGATTTACCCCTATCCTGAACAAGAGTAAAGCTAGTTGATAAAGAGACCTCTAGGAGGCAAATAAAACTTGTACACTGCTAGTTTTTGGTGGGGTTGGAACTAAATGGAGCCTGACAACGGACCTCCTGCATGCTCCAAATATAATTTTCAGGTTCTTGCAAGCATATTTTTCAAAATTAAAAAACAGTCCAAATAATGGCAGTACATATTTGGATACTATTCCCTATGTCAAGATCTAAATTCCCAGGTGTTAAGTTGAGCCTTTAGATTATAAATTCTCTGGAGAAGGGCCTCTCACTGTACTTACATCCAAGTCCGTACCAAGCGTGAATAGCGCCCTGTGCAATTTGCACATCGGGCGCGCAAACCTCCCCCCTCCCCCGCAACTCCATCCAGCCCCTTTCTGGACAGCAGCGGGAGAGAAGAGGTGCGCCTGATGTGCAGTCGCTGGTGCGCTAAGCAGATCTGTCCCTCCTTGCTCTGAGGTCATGTCAGAGGAGGGAGGGACCAGACTTGCTTAGCATGCCGCGAGAAGGCTTAAGAGGCACATTTCAGCTGTCTGCCATTGCCTGCCACTGCTGAGAGAAGAAAAAGTGGTGACGGCAGCCAACGGCAGACAGTTGAAATGCGTCCCTTAAGCCTTTGCGCCCTGTGCGGCCGCACCGCTCACACAGGGCTAGGTACGGTGCTGCCTACATCAGTACAAAGTGCCTAAGTGTGGTATGAAATGAGGTGAAATGGAGTGGAGGAGTAGCCTAGTGGTTGGGGCAAGGTACTTCAGGCCGGAAGGTTGGGGGTTCAAATCCCACTAGAGGACAGCAACCTTGGGCCGGAAGGACTGGGGTTTCTAGTCCCACAGGTGCTCCTTGTGGTCTTGGGCAAGCCACTTAACCCTCCATAGCCCATGTTCCCTGTAAAATAGTTATCTCCAAGTTATAATGCCCTGTTCAATGTAATTTCAGTTTGTTCAATGTAAACTGCACTGATGCAGAATAGCACGGTATATAAGAGAATATAAATAAATAAATCCCACTCTCTATAACAGGCGGATCTGTCCTGGACAAGTTTGTTGTCTCAGAGCAGGTGGGTAGTCTGTAAGCACAGCATGCATGTAGTACAAAGTGCTCCGTGCAGGCTGCCCCTGACAAACGAAGCAAACCAGGAGCCATCGCACGACAATGGAGGAGGTGAGTGCAGTGACAGTCTGTCCAAGAGAGGTTGCAACACAGCATAGGGTGGTGAGCGCCGTGGTAGTCTGCAGAGTAGAAGCCATGGTCACCCACCAAAATGTGAGAGACTCTTTCAACTAGTACTAATCTAATAACAGCAAAAGCTGTGTGAAGTGATGTGAACTCTGTAGTGCTGGCCTGATGGTTATAGGGTTCTCTTGCAGCATCCTTGACGTGACTCATCTCCAGAATGGGAGAGGGGCAGAGATGCTCTCTACTTTCAGCTAATGCTCTGGGGTACATTACATTGATTCTAAGGAGGTACTCTGGAGAATCCTTCTGCTAATATGCAGTATATAAATTAATAGATTCATGCTTGCACGGTTAGATGTAAAATCGGTTCAACGTCCAGTAAATCATGACCTGTAACTGTTGATTAAAATGTGTTTCTTGTTGTTTTCTTTTTCAGACTAATGTAATACAAGCTCCTATTTTGGTCCTTAGTAGGACATAAGGTGATATGGGATCATTTATCAAGACCAGCCCCAGGAGTTGGCGCCCTAGGCAAGTCTTAAGCCTTAAGCCCCCTGTCTTTCAGAATCTATTGTTTAGTTTTGAATGCCCTGATCTTTGTTGCCCCACAGAAGCCGCTGCTCTAGGTGACCATTTAGTTTGCCTAATGGTTGGCCAATCCTGCTATATGCTTTAATAAACATTAACTTTTTCAGCCCTAAGGTAGCCTGCGCACTATTAAATGTGTTTATGGAGTCTCCTAAGGCAAGCTCCCTAGCTATGAGCTATGAAGTATATTTTTTGTGCTTGCTTCTAAAATGTTTTGGTGTTTTTGCTGCTCTTTTTTTTATTATTATTTCCAATCCAACAAAAGCTGGAAATAATTTTGTAAAAGTGGTTGAGGATGTCTGTCTGCCCGTCCATCTGTCTAGGGACAAAATAACTCTATGTAAATGTAATGGAACAGGATGAAACTTGGCATGTGAGAAAAAGTAGCAAAAAGTTGAAAATGGGCTAAAATGGACTAGGGATTCCAGAGATAAAAGCCCCCCAGAATAATAATCCAATGTACTTTTATGGAGAGACAGTTCCTTTCAAACTCCATCTCCCTGTTTCCTACTCTCTCAACTGCCACAAAATATGCTTTCCCCCGTCAATGTCCCACCACTCATACACTGCCCCACCCTGAAAAAATACACCTTTGCAAGTGCCCTGACAACCCATAAAATATATCCCCACGACTGCTTCATCACCCTGCAAATTGCCTCACCCCAAAAATTACACACCCACAACTGTCCTACCACATGGATAACTGCCTCTACCCCTGCATACTTGCAATAATATATCGTTGGCCAACGATGTACATTATGCGATTTTCACAGAAAATCTATCAACAGGACAACTATGGGGAACAAACTCAGAAAATAAGGGCCAAACCAATACTAAAAGTTGGCCCTAATAGCCAGATCTATCACGTATCATGAGATACACAGAAAAAGCCACTGGGAGGAAAAAGAAATTAAGATATAAGGTCACAAATTTGAAAAAATGTCAAATTTACAAGTGATTCCAGACTTTTGCACACTTCTGTACTCTACCCATGACAAATTTGTGACTTAGATGTGTTTAAAGTGCAGCTTCAGTGGCAAAATGCATGCTGGGGGTATATTTAGAATACTATACACCACTGATATTCACTGATGCTTCTCAGGGACTGCAAACAGGATATACCCTTAATGAATATGTATGAGATAGATTTGCATGCAATACTACCTCTACTGCATTCAGATCTATTGTCTGCAAATTCATTAGCGATATCCAGAAAATCCAACTTCTTTGGGGCCCTCGAAGACTGGAAGTGAATATCACAGCCCTGCACAGTCTTTTTAAATTAACATTAATGCTTTCCCCATGTTTAAACTTGTTGACATGTTTGTGATGATGACATAATTACAGCTTCAATGGCAGATTAACAAGTCTTCCTAGGAAGATGCAAGGCATGTCTGCACTGGAAGGGCATTTCACCTACTGGAGCCTTTGCTCAAATGATGCAGCACGTTGTTTGATGTCCCATAGAGAACACGGTTTCAAATAATCATTTTAGGCATCTCTAGATACTGCAAAATAAGAACCACATCTTCCTTTCAGAAAAGGCTTGTCCTGTTCTACTACTAGTACATTTTGAACATGAACAAGATGTCATGAGTAAGGGAATGAAAACACACTTCCTGTCCTTTAGAAGTAAAACAATGGTCTTAGTTATGTATTAAATATGGATGGAAGAACTTGAGGAAGACTTGGTTTTAGGGTGGAGGGGGGGGGGGGTTAAATGTATATAATGCTTAGCATGTTTTAAATGCTTTGTAAGATATTTTCAACTTCATAAAATATTTTTGAGTCATAAAAGCTTTTTCATCAGAGGCTATAAGGGCGCAAAGGTGTTGTCCCTAACATGCCGATAGCGCCGAAATCATGGTACGTTCGGTGCAATGCCATCATGTTAACTGTCAGGGGTGTGGACAGCATTTTCCAGGCAATTAATGCGGAGCCCTGTCCCCTAACATACCTCATATTAGCATGTGTGCACGTAATTCCGCCTATGGAGGTGGCGTTAGGTGAACCCAAGCTAATAGTGCAGGGCACAGTTGGTCTATACTATAGGGTGTACCCCGCACTAACTGTGCAGAGCTCATCACACTCACTCTCTTCCCCTATCCTGCCCACTCGCATCCCTAATGCAGGATGCACAGTAAGCGTAGGAATCGGCCCACGTTAACGGTCATGGCCGCATGTTTGTTGGCAATGTGTGTCCAAAACGTGCTTTTAGCGTGCGCCAGACACATGCTGCCGATGAGCATCCTTTAGTGAAAGTCCCCCATTGTGTAGAAAAACACCGTAAATTACTCTTGTGCTAAACAGCTAGATTTCATAAAACCGCATACCCATATTAGTGCACACCAGTGCACTTAGCATGCATTACTAAGAAATAGGTCCCACTGCATACAATGGAATCTGTTGTAAATAATGCGAATCAAGGTATGTTATTATTCTTATTATTGAGCATTTATAAAGCGCTACCAGGCGTACGCAGCACTGTATAGACACAGAAAGACAGTCCCTGCTCGTCGAGCTTACAGTCTAAAAGGACGAACATACAGTAGTACATAAGGAGAAGGACAGAAGGGGACTATAAGGAACAGAAACATAAGAATGGGGATGCTATAGCGCTTTTTAGTAAAACAAGCCATATTATCCAATTGCCCTTCCTTTCATTCCTCACCCCATGTCTTCTCTACTCAAATTAATAACTATTTTCATGTACCCTTCTGTCATTCCTCACCCCATGTCTTTCTTCAGCTATAGTAATAGATATTATCCTGCACGTTCTTGTCCTTTCTATGTCACACGAAGTCTCATTTTGCAAGGGGGCTCCTTGTGAGAAGGGCATTATCCAGGTGGGGACATTTGCATTTCGCAAGTGTTTTACAAAAGACTCTGCTCAACGAAGAGCCTTTTGTAAAATATCTGTAAGGATGCTGGTGCATACACATGCTTTTGCATGGCACGCGCAGCTGGAGCATTCATTTTAGAAAATTAAGCGTAGAAAACACAAACGGCATCACTTGGCCGCCTCCAGGTATAAGTTTAGGCCCTTGCACATGGAGCTGGCAAATTTGCAATTTCCACGTATAAGTTCCACCAGTTATCCGTGTGAAGGGTAATTCGATAAACTCCGGAGCAGTTAACGCGCGATGTCACATGCGTTTGAGGACAATTTTATAAAGTGAAATAAGCATGTACTTTATAAAATAGGGGTGTAAAGACTTCCCTCGATCTAATCGCCGCATTTACACCTGCCCTAGAGCAAGCATAAACGCCCATACCTAGACTGTTCAGAAACAAACAAAATGTATAATATTTTATAAATTTAGGCTCCACCTAGGCTCCACCCAAGCTCTGCCCCTTTGCCCACACACACTGAAAGTACACACAATAGGACTTATGTGTGTCCTTAAAGAACAGCCACACCTCAAACGTGCATGTAACTGCCCATTCATGAACTTAACTCGTAAGTAGCACATAACTACCAAATCAGCCCCACAGAGGGCAAGTTCACAAGCGGGCACCTAGTTCAAGTGTGTTTTAAGGTGCCTATGTTAAGCTGTGCCTACTTTTCTTTATAAAATATTAGTGTAAGTGTCAGTGATTGCTCCTTAAGTTAAGGAGCAGACGTTTACAACTGCCCTAGACCTGGTGTAAATATTTTTCAAGTGTATGATTCAAGTGCATGCAGAAATTATAGGATTTCATAATCTATGGATGTACTTGTGTGCTCCACCCAAACTTTACCCATCTGCAGTGCCGGTCCATCCATTGTGCGAGAATGTTGTTCGCACAGGGCCCCGCATGAACTTCATTCTGCACATAAGTTCCGTTTAAAGGGCCAGCTTTAGAAGGAGCCTGGGAGACCCGAAGCCCTGGCTCACCTTTGCACAGCACCGGAGTGATGAGCAGCGTGTTTCTTCACTCCAGTAGCTGAATTCTCATGAAACTCGCCGAGGGCCGGGAAACAGGAAATGGCCTTTAACCATTCCCTGCTCTCAGCACGCTTCACGAGAATTCAGCTACTGGAGTGAAGAAACACGCCGCGCTTCACTCATGCACTGTGCAGGGGTGAGCCGGGGCTTCGGGTCTCCCTGGCTCCCTCTGAAGCTGCTCAGAGAGGCATGGGGCTCTTCAGGGGGGAGGGGAGGGCTAGGATAGAACTGGAAATGAGCTGATGGGGGGCTTGGACTGGAAATAGACTTATAGGGGGGGGGGCTTGGACTGGAAATGGGCTGATGGGGGAGCTAGGATATGGCTGGAAATGGCTGATGGGGAGGCTAGGACTGGAAATGGGCTGATGAGAGGGGATGGGAAAATGGTACTAGAAGGGAGCGGATGCTGGGTGGGTCTGGAACTAGCTGATGTTGGAGAGGACTGGAAGGGATTGTACTGGGGGAGTGAGGATGGAGAAGGGAAAAGATATTTTGTGTGGGAGGCAAGAAAAATCCTACGATTGCCTGGGTATTGGGAGAGTAGGTGGGGATCTCAGAGTAGAAACTGTCAACCCACTCTAATATTCCTCATCCCCTATCTACAGTAAGAAGTGTCAGTATGCTCTATTCCATGATCCCTGATCCATATGTCAGACTGCCCCAGGCTGGCCCGACCGCTAGGCAAACTAGGCAGTTACCTGGGGCTTCAGCTTTTGGTGGGGTAGTCAAAGTTGAACAATACATTCTGAAAGCCAGGGAGGGCATAAGGCTTAAGACTCTAAGGCTGGTGCTGCAGCCTGTTCCTCTTACCTTAAGTTTTCTATAACTATTGTACTAATTTTCCCTCTTGACATTGCTGACAGCTTATCTTATCCATTGTACTCACAGTAATCCAGCCTCTTTCTGAAAGCCTACAACTGACATTGAATATGTTGGAACACTTTCTCTCAATCACTGGTTGTAGGAAAGGGGTGCTGGGATGGCTTAAGTGAAAGGACACCACGATGAATAGAGGGACTGAACTGGAACTGTTAAGATCTGAGCTCCATGAACATACCTGTCCCTATTCTTGATACCACTGGCTAGGAGAAAAACAAAATATTCTTCAAAACCTGGGACACCAAAATATTTTATTTTGCTAAAGCCTGAAGTGAGTCCTAGCATGTAGCAAAGCAGAATTTTCTATCGTCAGTAGTAAGAGTGTAATTTATTTTCACAAACTTGCTATACCGCCTTCTCTTAGTATTCAAGACGTGTTACAATAAAATCAAAAATATAATAATAGCTTTTGTATGTTTCTACGCATTTTGCACTATTTTTTATGCAAAGCACACATTTCAAAATTCTTTCACACTTTGGTACATCAGGAGGACTTATATGTTCACCAAAGTGGGTGAACACATTGAATTAGCCCTTCAAGTCATTTTGGACAATAGAATGAAATCATTATCTAAATGTGCTTTGGTGTTGAAAATAGTGAATAGGGTGAGAGTAATTTTTTTTTTAGAAAGGAATAGAGAATCAAACAGAGAATACCAGATGGATGGATATAACATGAAACGTTTTTCAGAATGAATTTAACATTTATGCACCAAGAGGCAAAGGAGGAGTGCCCATCCCCACCCCCCTCAAATATTGCTGTCTCAATCCCCTCTTGGCCCTTTCTCACCAGAGCCAACCCATCCACTAGGCAGGCTAGGCAGCCGCCTTGGGTGTCAAACCTCTTTGGGTAGCATGGCATGGAGCCCGCAGCAGGCCATGTGCTTTGGCACACATGTCCTGCCACTTCTGACCCCCTTCCAACAGGAAGCTGTGTCGGGGGGGGGGGGCGCAGAAGCAGCAAGTCATGTTTTTTTCATCTTGATTAGATTGTAAGCTCTGATGAGCAGGGACTGTGTCTTACATTTATATGTACAGCGCTACGTATGCCTTGTAGTGCATACAAATGATTATTATTATTAGCAGTAGTAGTAGTAACTCCTGGTCCAAATAAAAGTCCAAGGGGCACATATTCAATGAAGGCGGCTAGTGCTTTTAGAGTGACTGGCCGTCATTGCTTTAAATTATGCCTGTATATTCAATGCTGGCCACTGGCATACAAACCAGTTAGCAGTAGCACTAATCAGTTTAGTGTCACGGAATATCCCGCCGACTGTGTTTTAATCAGCAAGTCTGCTAACCGGTTAAATTGCTTTGAATATGCGTCACGCCCCCAAATCTCTAGCTTCCTTTAGAAAGGATGAGGTCCCAAAATCTAAATGTATCTATACAGGAGCTAGAGCCGAGTTTTCTAACCTTACTTGCAGAATCCCAGTCTTAGCAGAAGAGTTTTATTTTGTCCATCAACATATAATTAAGCCATGGAATTTATAACTAGAGGATGTGGTCAAGTCTGGTGGTATAGTTAGTCTTAAAAATGTTTTGGCAACGTTAACCAGGTAGACAGAGATCACCACCTTTTACTGCTGGGAGCTGGAAGTGAATAACAAGGAGTCAGCTCACCGTTAAACTCATCTTGCAAGTGACCTGAACTGGCCACTTTCAGAGACAGGATGCTGGGCTCGGTGAACCACTGGTCTGACTCACTATGGAAGTTCTTCTTATGACTGCTGCTCTCAGCAATTTCATTCTTCTTGAGAATGTTATTTTCCACTGTGTTACGGTGTTACAGAAACCCCTCAGGTATGTAATCTAGAAAAAAAGCCACTTGAAGCACTGAGCAGCCTTCCTATTTAATAGGCCCGTAGCAAGGACTGTGCATGCAGTGAGGCTGTACCGGGAACAAGCATGGAAGGGGTGCTGATGTCGTCACCGGGGCTGCCAGGATCTAGACAGAGGGGGCGCCAGCTTCACGGGTCTCACAGGCTGCATTTCTAGCTTGCTATGGCCTCATTATTTAATATCGGTCTATGGACAATAAAAATATAAAGTAAAATTTCAATATTGGAAATGTATAATTGTCTTAAAGAGTAGGGTCCGAAATTCGAAAGGCATATACACAGTTTACAGCCTTGTAAACCGTGTAAATGCAGCTAATCGGGGTATTCATCAGTACTAACATGATTAGTGCCACTAAGAATCCCTCGATCTTCTCCCCTACGCTCCCCGACGCTAACCCTTAGCATCGGGGTGTGCCGCGGGCATTCCAGGGAGGAACAGAGGCGACGACAGTTGGTAATTGGGCAGTGATGATACTGCATGCTGCCCGGTTACTGATCTGCAGCTAAAAGATAGGCAAAGGTTCAGGGTCAGCACAGATGGCTATGCACCATAGCAGCACATAGCTGACCTAGATAAATATCGGGCCCGTGATTTTTTAAATTTATTTCCATTAAAATGGCACATTTTTAAATTGTATACAATGACAAAAGTGCCTGTTCTTCTATGAAACAAGATAATTAACTTCATATTCAGAACTGTGTAAGAATATTAGTTTCGGTGTATATACAGGGCCAACATAATCGGGGTGCAAACAGTGCAATTGTCCTGGGCCCCTATGCCACAGGGGGTCCCCAATTTGTCCAAAGCTGAAGAAGGCACAACCTGCTGGCAGGCTTTGGATCCCCATTTCAGATTTCTGCCCTAGGCCCCAGCATTTCTAACACCAGTCCTGTCTATGTATCTGTCAGCGGAGGAGCCGTATCTGGCAACAATAATGACGAAAGGGCCAGTATTCAAGGGACTTAAACATTTAACAGCTCCTGAAAATTCTCTCTAAATGCTCTGGCACTATGCTTGTAGGCCTGGATGGAGCAAGGGAGTTCCTCCTAGCTATCTGTAGAGCACTGAGAACCAGTCACTATCCTATAGCTAAGTGGTTTCATTTAGGACATACAAAAGATGCCCTAAATCAAACTGCTCAGCCTTGTGACTAGCTGCTAGCTGCAAGCATGCTCCATATCTATTTGGTACCACTGCTAATCTGTATGACGGTGCTGAATATGAGTATTTTTGGGATGCCATGGTTGCATTTAAAAAAAAAAACCACTCGCCAGCTTGTTTAAGCATTGACCTGAATGAGACTGGCGGCATGTTATAGATGTACTGTGGCATGAGTTTTCCAGGACAACAGCAATGCCCCTGGTTTTCTGCTTCAGCTTAGGGCTAGATTGTGCAGCAAGCGTTAGAGGATTCCACTACAAAATTTCTGAAATGTTGTGGCAATTGAGAGGAAAGCAAGAGGGGATCCCAGGAATGAAGAGGAGGGAGAGAGAGAGGATTGAGGGATAAGGAAAGAAGATAGGGGTCAGGGGATGGGTGGAGAAGGAAAGACCGGGAGTAGCAGTGGAGGAATGAAGATCAAGAGAGGGAAAGAAAGATTCAGGAAAGACGTTGGATTGGGAGAAAGGAGGGAGCTCTTCCTCTCCCAGCTCCAGTCTTCTTCCCCAACACATTCACCCCCTCCTCCTCTTTCTCCCCCCTTCCTAGGTCTCTCTCTCTCTTCCTCTATCCTTTCCAGGTGTCAGTACACAGGGCCAACCCTTCCACTAGACAAGCTAGGAAATTGCCTAGGGTGGCACAATTTTAGGAGTGGTGGCCTCAGCAGAAGGCATCCAACTTAGCTGCCGCTACCACCACTGCTACTCCCCTCCCCCCAAAAAGCTTCTAGGAACAGCTCCCTTCTTCCTGCTATTTCTGAATGTTAATGCCGAAAAGGTCAATGAAGCCGCCATGGAGCCTCACGTTCACGGGTGCTCAAAGCCTCTGCCATCCCACCCCCATGGCAGCAAGAAGTGAGTGTCAGAGGGGGTAGGACTGACAGGGGGCTTCCAGTTTGCTTGAATGTGAGACACTGCAGTGGCTTCATTTACCTTTTCAGTGCCAACATTCAGAAATAGAAGAAAGAAGGAAGTTGCACTTGGAAGATTTGGGCAGCAATGGCTGAAGCTTTGCTGGGGGTGGGGGGGGGGGCAGCAATAACTGAAGGCTTGCCTAGGACAGTTGATAGCTTTGGTTCAGCCTGTCAATATACACACATGCACACCCCCTTTTCCATCAAACTTCTCTTTCATACATAACCCAATTTGCCCAGCTTCTTTTACAACCCACAGCCCCTCTTTGCATAAGCTCCAGCCCCTCTTTTAAAATCCATCCCTAGCTACACTTTCCCCAGTGTTCTCCCATATCCTCCCCAGTGCTGAAGAGGCTGGCAGGAGGAGAATAGCAGTTGTGCCTTGACCCGTGTCTTCCTCCTCTTCCGCCACCCGGAATCAGATCGGCACATAAACCACATGGAATACCGCACAGCCTTGTGGTTCAAGGTCTCAGTCTGATCCTGGATGGCAGAGCAGAAGAATGTGAACCAAAGTCCTGCTGCTGCTCTCCTTACCCTCCTGCCAAGCCCTTCAGCATGAAGGGAGAGTGATTTGTAAACATGTATCCTCGCCAATCTGTCCCTCTTGCCTCCCCAATCTCTCAGCCCTCAATCTCCCATGGCAATTCAATAGGAAGGGCTAGATTCTCAGTCACTATATTACAGAAGAACAGGAGTCCTGACAAAATTCCATCCTCATGCCACAAACTTGTATATCATTTTTAGCATACATCTCTAGGGGTTCATTTTAGAAGCCCTGTTTGTGAGTTGAATGTCTGAAAACGGGCATTCAGATGTACAAATCACAGAGGCATCTCCAAAGCCGTTTTAGCATGTAGCATGGGGGGCGTGGTGGAGGCGTGGCCTAGGTGGATCAAGGGAAATGCACATGTTGGTGTGATTTCAGACTTGCACAAGCATGTCTGGCCCTGGTTGCTGAGGCATCTATGTCTATACCTACTCCTGACCACAGTAAGGTGCAAAACAGTGCTTGTTTCATGGTGCAGTGCTTCCAAGGGGGGAAGAACAAAATGGACTTTCATCACCACAGTTAATATTTCCTAGCCAAAGAAACCTGTATATATATATATATATATATATATATATATTGTAAATACATACTTCAAACACATTATTGGCCCACTGCCTCATGTCTGCTTATGTGAAATGGCTGGTCAGGATGTGCTAGTCTCGTAACATTGTCGCCCCTCTTCTGAAATATCCCAACCATCTCATCCAAGTACCCATTTCTGTGGCTGTGCAATTTAGGGGCTTCCACATTTATTTATTTATTTAAAGCTTTTTCTATATCGCTTTTCTAAGAGTCAAAGTGGTTTACAGTAAAACAATATATTTACAGTAAAACAATATATTTGGACAAACTCATGGGATACATGGAATGCCTTATAAATAACAATAATGAGAGAACCAGATAACAAGGGACTAGGTTGGCTGTGATAACGATACTACAGAATAACAAAGGTTACAGTAGATTGGCTAATTTAAATTATGTACATTTTAATATATCAATGATTTAAAATGTGAAAATATCAGTAGTCCTTTGAGGCCAGATGGGGTCAGGTGGACATGCTATAGGAACACTTTTGTGTATGGTTGGGTTGTGCAGGGGGAGGGGTGAATGGGCTGACGTTTAGTGAGTTTCTGGTCAGTGGTGTTCCAGTCTGGCATGGTTGGGTTGATGTGTGTTTATTCTTTCTGGGGGTTTGGGCTATAGAATTCAGAGAACAGGTACGTTTTTAGCTTTTTACGAAAGTCTGTTAGGCTCTCTATCGATCTCAGGTCAGGTGATAGTGAATTCCAGATGATGGGGGTGAATAGTGTAAATGGCCGGTTGTAGGCTGTCTGCTTGCTCTTTGTTTTCAGATATGTTATAGCAAGGAGATTTTGTGTGCTATGTCTTCTTAATCTGTCTCCCTTGGATTTTATTATTAAAGGTCAAAGGCATTCAGCCGATTGGTTGTGTATGACTTTGAATGTGCTGATTATTGCCTTGTACGTGATTCAAGCGATGACTGGGAGCCAGTACAGTTGTCTCAGTATCAGGGTGATATTGATGGGTTGTGATGCTCCATATATGATTTGTGCAGTTGTATTTTGAGCTAGTTGAAGTGTGTTATAGAAACATAGAAACATTACGGCAGAAAAAGACCACATGGCCTATCTAGTCTGCCCTTCCATATCAACTACAATAGTCCCCTTTTTACCTTTAGAGAACTTCTATGTTTGTCCCATGCTTTTCTGAATTCAGATACTGTCCTCATCTCTACCACCTCCACTAGGAGACTATTCCACGCATCTACCACTCTTACCGTAAAGAAATATTTCCACATATAACTCCTGAGTCTATCCCCTTTCACTCTCATCCTATGTCCCCTCATAGCAGAGCTTACCTTCATTTGAAAGAGACCCTCCTGTGCATTTATGCCACAGAGGTATTTAAATGTCTTTATCATATCGCCTCTATCCCGCCTTTCCTTTGAAGCAGTGGTTCCCAACCCAGTCCTCGGGTACCCCCTGGCCAGTCAGGTTTTCAGGATATCCACGATGAATATGCATGAGATAGATCTGCATGCACTGCTTCCATTGTATGCAGATCTATCTCTTGCATATTCATTGTGGATACCCTGAAAAACCTGACTGGCCTGTGGGTACCCGAGGACTGGGTTGGGAACCACTGCTCTAAAGTATACATATTAAAATCTTTAAGCCTGTCCTCATACACTACATAACAAAGACCACTAACCGTTTTAGTAGCCACTCTCTCCACCGACTCCAACCTACTTATATTCTTTCGAAGATGCAGTCTCCAGAATTGCACACAATACTCCAAATGAGGTCGCACCAGAGGCAATATTACCTCTTTTTTTCTGCTGGCCTTTGCTATCCCTATACACCCAAGCATCCTTCTGGCTTTTGCAGTCACCTTTTCTAGCTGTTTAGCTACTTTAAGATCATCAGACACAATTAAGCCCAGGTCCTGCTCTTCTTTGGTGGACAGAGTACCTCACCCCCTACACTGTACCACTCCTTTGGATTTTTGCAGCGCAAATGCATGACATGTATTTTTTAGCATTAAATATCAACTGCCAAATTCTAGACCATTCTTCATGCTTAGCTAGATCCCTCCTCATGTTATCTACTCCTTCCTGGGTTTATACCCTATTGCAGATTTTGGTATCATCCACAAACAAGCAAACCATACCCGACAGCCATTCCACAATATCACTAACAAAAATGTTTTTAAAAAATCGGACCAAGGACAGTTCCCTGCAGCACACCACTGGTAACCTCCTTCTCATCAGAGTGAGCTCCATTTACCTGTACCTTTTGTCACCTCCCACTCAACCAATTTCTAACCCAAGCAGTAACTTTAGGATCCATCCCTAGGGTGCTCAGTTTGTACATAGGTCATCACTGTGGAACAGTGTCAAAGGCTTTACTGAACTCTAAGTACATCACATTTAAGGCTCTCTCTCAGTCCACCTCCCTGGACACCCAGTCAAAGAAATCAATCAGATTTGTTTGACAAGTCCTGCCTCTGGTGAATCCCTGTTGCCTTGGATCCTGCAATGCATTGGACTCCAGAAACCTCACAATTCTCTCTTTTGGTAGCCTTTTCAATAACCGGCCCGTAGTTCTCAATGTTTTCCTTATACCCGCCTTTGTGTAAAGTGGACCACATGTGCCTTTCTCCAGTCCTCTGGCACCACTCCTGACTCCAAAGAAGCATTGAAAAGGTCAGTCAGTGGAGTCGTTAAAATGTTCCCAAGTTTCTTCAGTATTCTTGGATGTATCCCATCCGGACCCATTGCTTTGTCTACTTTAGTTTAGCTAGTTCCTCACAAACACAGTCTTCTGAAAATCGTGTGAGATTTCCATCGCTTCTGTTCCTATTTGTTGGTATTTTCTGAGGTCCTGCTCCTGGCCTTTCATCTGTGAACACAGAACAGAAATATTTGTTAAGCAATTCTGCTTTATCCTCATCAGTTTCTACATAATTCTCCCCTTCGCCCTTGAGTCTGACAATATCTCTTTTGTCCTTCCTCCTCTCACTAACATATCTGAAAAATGTCTTCTCATTTTATTGCATTGGCTGTTTCTTCTTCTTTTGGTATCTTTGCTTTCTTGACTACTTTGCCAGCTTCTCTAAGTTTTATCACATATAGATGCCTGTCTTCCTTTCTCTGTGATCTCTTGTATTTCATGAAGGCCTCCCTCTTTTTCTTCACCTTTTCAGCTACTTCTTTTGAGAGCCATAGCAGCCTCCTTTTCCTTTTACATGTATTTACCTTTCTAACAAAAAGGTTTGTTGCCCTTAAAATATCCCCTTTCAGTTTTGCCTACTGTTTTTCTACATCCCCCAGCTGTTCCCATCCCGCTAACTACTCTTTGGAGTATTGGCACATCTTGGCAAAGTTATTTTTCCTAAAGTCTAAGACTCTCGCTTTTGAATAGATTTTATCAGCCCTAATCCTAATATTGAACCACACCATCTGGTGATCACTGGATGTGAGATAATCTCCCACTGTAACATCAGAAACACTTTTCCCATTGGTAAGCACTAAGTAAAGTATGGCCCCATCACATGTGGGTTCTGTTACCAGTTGCCTGAATAGTTCTCCCTGTGGAGAATCCAGGATCTCCTTACTTCTAGATGACACCACAGCAGGGATGTGCCAATCCACATCTGGCATATTGAAATCACCTATCAGTAGCACTTCTCCTTTCATGACAATACTGCATATGTCTTCTATTAAACCTTCATCCAGATCTATATATTACGGCAATGCAAATGGGTTTCCCTTTTCCTCTTTCTAGTTTAACCCACAGTGCCTCCTCTCTTCCTTTAAAGCCCTGCAATTCCATAGCTGTAATATTATTTTTTACATATAGTGCCACTCCACCTCCCCTTCTTCTTAACCTGTCCTTCCTGAATAAAGTATAGCCTGGTATAATTACATCCCAGTCATGGTATTCCGTGAACCATGTCTCTGTAACTGCCACTAAATCCAAGTCAGCCTCTTCCATTAAAACCTCAACATCTAGGATCTTATTTCCCATTCTATGGGCATTTATACACACCGCTTTCCAGATGTTGCCCCTTTTACCCATTTCTACAGAGGTATTTAATGTTTCATTTACCTGGGGGTTTTCTTCACCCATTCCTAAGGAATAGAAACATAGAAACATAGAAATATGATGACAGAAAAAGACCACATGGCCTATCTAGTCTGTCCTTCCATGTCAACAACTACCTTTAGAGATCCTCTGTGTTTGTCACATGCTTTTTTGAATTCAGTTACTGTCCTCATTTCTACCACCTCCACTGGGAGACTATTCCATGGATCCACTACTCTTTCAGTAAAGAAATATTTCCGCATATCACTCCTGAATCTATCTCCCTTCACCCTCATCCCATGTCCCCTCATAGCAGAACTTGCTTTCAATTGAAAGAGGCTCTCTCCCTGAACATTTATGCCACAGAGGTATTTAAACATCTCAATCATATCACCTCTACCCCGCCTTTCCTCTAAGGTGTACATCTTAAGATCCTTCAGTCTGTTCTCATATGCTTTATAATGAAGACCACTAATCATTTTAGTAGCCACCCTCTGCACCGACTCCATCCTGTTCACATCCTTTTGAAGGTGCGGTCTCCAGAATTGCACACTATACTCCAAATGAGGTCACACCAAAGACTTATACAGAGGCATTATCACCTCCTTTTTTCTGCTAGCCATTCCTCTCCGTATGCACCCAAGCATCCTTCTAGCTTTTGCCATCGCCTTTTCTACCTGTTTAGCTACTTTAAGATCATCAGACACAACCATGCCTAGGTCCCGCTCTTCTTTAGTGGACAAAAGTACTTCACCCCCTATACTATATTGCTCCCTTGGATTGCTGCAGCCCAAATGCATGACCTTACATTTTTTAACATTAAATCCCAGCTGCCAAATTCTAGACCATTCTTCAAGCTTAGCTAGATCCCTCCTCATGTTATCTACACCTTCCTGGGTGTCTACTCTATTGCAGATTTTGGTATCATCCGCAAAGAGGCAAACCTTACCTGACAGCCCTTCCGCTATATCACTAACAAAGATGTTAAAAAGTCTAGTTTAAAGCCCTCTTCAGTAGGTCAGCCAGGTAGGTATAATGTGTGTTTGGGTAGTCCTTGGTAGATTATGCTGCTGTAATCTATAAGGGTGTTCATTATTGCTTGGCATACAATGCGGAAGTCCTCTGGTTTTAGGAGGGGGGCGTAATTTCTTCAGTGTGCTCAGCTTATAGAGATTGATCTGGTGATGCTTTTGATTTGGGATTGTAGGATTAAACCTTGGTCAAGGATTAAACCTAGATATTTGACCTCTGTTTTGACTTGGAGTTCTGTGTCTGTAATTTTAAGTATTTGTGGCGGCATAAAGGTTGAGTCCTTGGCCACGTGAAGGGCTTCTGGTGTTGAATTTCAGGTGTTTTCTGGCTAATATGCATACTCCTCCACCTCTGCTGGATGTTCTGGTGCAGTTGTGGAAGTATTGAGTAGGTTTTGAGCAGTTGGTTCATTGGTACATTATCGGTTTCTGTGAACCATTATTTCTGTTATGACCATAATGTTAATGTGGTCTCTGATGTCGTCTGCTAGTGTTGGGATCTTGCTACATGCTGAGCGAGCATTGATTAGGGTGCATCTTAGTGTTGAGTTGCCATCTGAGCGTACCTTGTGCTCTAGGGTAGGGGCTAAGTAGGTGTTGATTTTGATTAAAGAGCTGGGTCACCTGCCACGGGATATGTGTGTGAAGTTCCATTGGTTTATGGTATTTGTCTGTCTCTGTCTGTGGATGATGGGGATGGCTCCAAGGTAGTGTGTTGTAAGGAGTTAATGCTAGTTATTAGGGCTGTTAAGAAGAGGAGGGTTATTAGTTTGCCCATGTGGAGCCCGGTGGTAACATAGTAACATAGTATATGATGGCAGATAAAGACCAGTGTGGTCTATCTAGTCTGCCCAGCAAGGTGGCAAGAGTAGGTGCACTTGCCGCTCCATGCAGGTCACCCCTCCCCATGCCTTTGTTTAGGGGTGTGCTATTTGTTGAGATATAAGAGATAGTTAAGTTTATTTTGATTTTATCCTGTTGCTGTAAAGGGATCCACTGTGTCTGTCCCATGCCATTTTGAATTCTGTCACTGTATTTGCCCCCACCACTTCCATCGGGAGGGCATTCCAAGCATCCACCACCCTTTCCGTGAAAAAGTATTTCCTGACATTACCTTTCAATTTACCCCCTTGCAGCTTCATAAGATATGCCATACTGGGTCAGACCAAGGTCCATCAAGCCCAGTATCCTGTTTCCAACAATGGCCAATCTAGGTCATAAGTACCTAGCAGTCTCCCCAAAAGACACAGGTTCCTCGATGCTTGTATTGGGTCAAGCAGTGATATCCCGGGTCCCTTTTAATAATGGTTTATGGACCTTTCCTCCAGGAACTTGTCCAAACCTTTTTTAAACCCAGCTATACTAACAGCTTTTTACTACATCCTCCGGTAACAAATTCCAGAGTTTGATTACACGTTGAGTGAAAAAATATTTTATCTTATTAGTCTTAAATAGGTTACCCTGTAGCTTCATTGCATGTTCCCTAGTCTTTTTATATTCTGATGACATACATTACAAAAGAGACATGTAACCTACACAAAACAGTCTTTTACATCTTGTGACATGCAGTAGCATGAGGATATTCATGTTCTACAGAGTTGTCAAATTACCCCGTTCCAGGAATGAGATTTTAAATAGTTCTGGATTTCTGATAATCTCATTCTGATGCATAATGGGAACTGCAGCACTGATTCCAATCAGTGAAATTAGGGACTACAAATACCATACTGAATTGCAATGCAAATTTAAAACCAGAACTGGCAAAAAAATCTAATTCCTGGAACTGGGTAATTTGGCAACTCTGGTTCTATCTACCCATCACCAGCAGGCCGCTGGTTTTCTGCATTTGCTCTGGAGATTCCTGGGTAAAGTACTAACCAACTTCTCCAAGCTCCATTTGTGAATTATAAAAGGGTCTTGCAAGGACTAGCACAAAACATCTGGAATTTAGTGAGCACTTTCAGGTATCTAGAACTACACGCTTTGTACTGTATTCTAGGTCTGTAATCATGTTGCATGTTATAGAAATGCTCCCAATTGTTGAATGCTGAGGGCCGCTCATCTCCTGCATCTTGCATGTTCTCTTCGCTTCGTTACTTGTCACACATGCTGTAGCAGGCTGCACTGCTAATTTATGGGCTGGCAGCTTGAAAAGAACCTGTGTGTATAAACAGCAGAAAAGAATGAGGCTGTAAATACTACAGAAGGCACTGTGTCACATCCGTGATAGTAAATCTCTGCGCTAGCCAGAAAAGAAAGAATGGAAAGAGACCAAAAGAAAGAAAGACTACCTAAACTCAGCACCACTGTAACAAAATTGACTATCTCCTCACATCAATTATATTATCTTTATTATGAGAAGAATTATTTTAACCCAACTATGACAAACCTCTTAGTGATTCAACAAAAAGAGAGTTAAAGAGGCAATAAATGAGAACTAGATAAGTGCTGAGCAGTCAGAAATCGTAACTCTGAAGGAGAAAAGATTTGGTATGTAAAGGATACATGAAATAAGACTCGAGTGTCACAGAAATCATAGGCTGAGGAATGGATTGCGCCACACAAGAAGGGAGTTGTCGTTTAAGGCAGCGTTTTTCAACCACTGTGCCGCGGCACACTAGTGTGCCGTGAGATATTGTCTGGTGTGCCGTGGGAAAAATTCCAATTTCATCCGTAACATGTGGCCTCGGCTCACAAATTAGGGTTGCCAACCGGCCGGTTTTCAGCCGGCCTGGCCGGTTTTTCCATGGCTAGGCCGGCTGCCGGCACAGTTGTAAAACCGGCCATTGAAAAGCCGGTTTTTTGCTCTGGCCGCAAGATCGGGAGCGGCCAGAGCAAAAAACTGGCTTTTGTGCCGAAGTCCGCGGCGCGAACGTGATCGCGATTCCCTATAGCAGTGCAGTCGCTGGTTCTGCTTTGTACAGAGCAGCGGCTGCACTACACTTACATTGAAAAGTAAAGAGAAACTGTGTCAGGAGCCCTCCGATCATGCAGAGCCCGAGGAAGTGATGTCATGGGGGCGGGCTCCTCACAGGCTGTCTTTCCTTTTCAAATTAACTTTAGCTGCAATAAAGTTAATTTGAAAAGGAAAGACAGCCTGTGAGGAGCCCGCCCCCATGACATCACTTCCTCGGGCTCTGCGATGACCGGAGGGCTCCTGACACAGTTTTTCTTTACTTTTCAATGTAAGGGTAGTGCAGCCGCTGCTCTGTACAAAGCAGAGGCAGCGGCTGGGGCAGAGGGGGGGTGTGTGTGTGTGAGTGAACCAGCAAGGGGGGGGGGGGGAGTGTGAGTTAACCAGCAAGGGGGGGCGGAGTGTGAGTGAACCAGCAGTGGAGGGGGGGTTGGTGTGAGTGAACCACCAAGGGGGGGGGGCGATGGCGTGAGTGAACCAGCAGGGGAGGGGGGGGTAAGTGAGTGAGTGACCCAGCAGGAGGGGTGAGTAAGTGACAGGGGGGTGGGTGAGTGAACCAGCAGTGGAGGGGGGGGGGGGGGTGAGTTAACCAGCCGGGGAGGGGGGTTGGTTTGAAACAGCAGGGGAGGGGGGTTGGTGTGAACCAGCAGGGGAGGGGGGTTGGTGTGAGTGTTTGATTCCTATTCAAGAGAATTACTTTATATATAGTCAATATAGACACAGAGGTAAATTTTTTTAACATTTTCTAATGGTGGTGTGCCTCGTGATTTTTTTCATGAAAAAAGTGTGCCTTTGCACAAAAAAGGTTGAAAAACACTGGTTTAAGGTGTTGGCACCCTAAGCAAACCTTAAGCCTTATGCCCTCCTGGCCATCAGAATCTATTGTTTAGCCTTGGATGTTGTACTCTTTACCATCCCTGGTGATTGTTTAGTTTACCTAGTAGATGGACTGGCCCTGAGTGGGGTGAGTGTGACAGGGGAGAATAAAGCGAGGAGTAATGAAAGGGAAGAGAGAGGAAAATAGAGGTTGGGAGAATGAGTGGGCTTAGAGAATATTGATGCTCAGCAGAGGGTAGAGAAAGGGGACAAAGTAATGCAAGAGGTGGGATGGGTGGTGTTGTGTTGGGACTGCTGAGGCCTTATCATTGTTTTGTGTGGAGAATATTATGATGGGGCTACTAAGCCATGGGGCTCACCTTTAGTATATGAGGAAATACATTTCTGATTCTAGTTTTCCAATTTTGGGGTTATATTTTTGTTTTTATCTGCACGTTTGTAATTTGTGGTCAGCTATGTATTGGGTAAAGATCTTATTGAAGTGAGGTATTCTGCTAGTATGTAGAGGATCCGCAGCAGTCATATTCAGATTCAAGAACTTTACTGCGCTCTCGCTGCAAGACTCTCAGAAATAAAAACAGCCTCTCTGGCACATTGTGGGCTGACTTGATTTCTCTGAATTTCCAGTTTAGCTTTTATTTGTAGGTTTGTAGTTCTAATGTTTTGTTATGTATTCTGTATTTGGTGAGGATCTATCTACAGTATGTTTTGCAGGTATCCTGCTAGCATTTAGATTCTGTGTAGAGATCTTTAGCATGCCGACGCAAGTTTTCTAGTCTGTTAAAGGAGATGGATTAGGACTTGCTGGAGTATCTACAGTGCTGAATTTTCATAGATAGGATTATTGGTGTTGCTATGATATTGTAGTGTTGCCCACCAGCCAATTTTGTGCCTAGGAGACTGGCGGCTGGAAGGACAGAAAAGCAGACAATGTAACTATTGGTTTTATGCCCACTGCCATCACTATCTGACCTCATGTCCCCTTCCCTATCCTCCTCGTCCAGATTCACCTTCCTCTCCAGCCAGCATTGTGGGCAAGACACAGAGGAGATGTTGGACATAGGAGGTAGGGGAGTAGACAGAAGGAGAGGAGATTTTGGATCTGGGGGAGCAATTAGAGAGGCAGAGAAGAGATGATGGACATGGGGGAGGCACTAGGGAGGCAGAGAGGAAATGCTGGAGATGGGGGAGGAACTAGGCAGGTGGAGAGAAGATATCAGATATGTGGGAAGAACTTGGGAGAGGAGATGCCAGACATGAGGGGGATAAAGAGAAGCTGAATGGGGAAGGGGAGACAGGGGTGATGCTAGGCACAGAAGAGAAGAGGGAGATTGGGAGTTAGTGAAACACTTGGAAATAAGAAGCTTGGGAAGGAGACAGAGATAGGAAATGTGAGGGCTGGGGTGAGGAAAAGAGATGGAAAGCCCTAGATAGATGGAGTAAAAGGAGATTGAGGCCTGATGTGTAAGAAAGACAAGTGAAATTTGGATAGAGCAGTAGAAAAATAAATGGAAGAAAATTGATAAAGAGAGAGATCAGTGTTAGATATGGAGGACATGAGAAGAGAGAAATGGCAGATGGACAGGAGACCCTGGAAACAAAGTTAAGACTGAGCAAAGCAGAAACCAGAGCCTGGAACCAATATGATTAGGAAAAAAATAAAATGGCGAGACAACAAGGTAGAAAAAATAAGTTTGTTTACTATTTAGTTTTGGAATATGAGAGTTTTTAGAATGTGTCTCTGCGAGGACTGATGTTAGACATGGCTAGAGCCCAACATGGGGCAAATTTGTGAGGGGGCCCCAATGCCCACTACCAAGCTGTGCCTTCCTCATTTTTAGGCAAGCATGGGGCCCTCTCTGACCAAGGGTTCCAGGACATTTGCTCTGGTTGCATTGCCTAATGCCAGAGTTGACATCTGTCTTTACACTTTCCACCTTATAGAGGACATGCATCACTTTCTATTTCTCTGGTGTTGCATTGCTTGCAGCATCTGACTTCTTGGGGTTTCAATTTAATGTTTGTCTACATAGTTCTATGGTTGCTTTATGGTTACTTATTTAGTAAGATCTATTTGTGCTGTGTGTGTGTGTGTGATCGAGGTCAGGTATTCTGTTAGCATGAATTTTCTAGGCAGTTATCTGTAGTAATCTGGCTTGTTTAGTTTCCCCTATGTTTATTGATGTTCTGAAGCAATATTTATTATGGTACTGCCTTTTCCTAGGTAGGGCCCTTGTGTGAGTTTTGGAAATTAGTGCTGACATGGCAGATTTGTTCTAGGTGCTGTGTGACTGTAGGATTTTGTATTGCTTTACAATATGCCTGGTACCACCAGGTTTATGTTGATGTTACCGAGATGACACTATTTATTTATTTTTATTTATTTATTTAACAGTATTTCTAAACCGCCTTATCTTAATAATCAAGGTGGTATCACAGCAAGCAATCAGGTAAAGTGTGTGTGTTGTACATGCAGTGAGGATAAAACTTAGTTGTGTGAGGGATGTGTTGGGTGCTTGATTTGTTTGAGCTATATACAGGGTGGGCTATTTACAGTGGTGCTAGAATCATATTTTATATATATTCAGTTGTTTGGGAGGATTGGAGTGCTGTTATCCATTCTCTTAGGTTATGTGATGTGACCATAGTGCTCTATGAACAGCATGGTTTTCAGTTGTTTTCTGAAGTCTTTGAGGTCTGGAGTTGCCCTTAGATCGTCCGGTAGATTGTTCCATATTGTTGGAGCAGCCATGGAGAGAGCTCTGTCTGTTGTGTCCTTGCGTGTGTGCTTGTACTCATTTGGGGTGCTGACTCGGTTGCGTGTTTGACTTCTTCTGGGACGTGCGCTGGTTTCCGGTTGTATGAGCAGGTGGAGGCTGTTGGCTGATGTGTGTTCTTTTATCTTAAATAGGTTTATGATAGTCTTGTATCTGATGCGAGCAATGATTGGGAGCCAGTGTAAGTCCTTTAGTGTAGGTGTGATGTGCTCCTGCCTTGCGGCTCCGGATATGATTCGAGCTGCAGTGTTTTGTGCCAGCTGTAGTGGTTTGAGAGCTTGTTTTGGTAGTCCGAGGTATATCGGATTGCAGAAGTCCAGTATTGGGGTTATCAGTGCTTGACAGACTGTACGGAAGTGTTCTGGAGCGAGGAGTGGTTTCAGTATCCTGATGATTCGCATCCTGTAATATGCTTTTTGGATTGTTTGTCTATGTGTGGTTTGAGGTTGAGTTTACTGTCCAGAGTAACCCCAAGGTATCTCACCTCCGATCTTATCGGTATCGTGGTGCTTTGTATCTTTATGTTTGGTGGGTGTGTGAAGCTTTGGTTTCGAGTGATGATTAAAGCTTCAGTCTTGTTGTAGTTTATAGCTAGATTGTTGTTTTGGCACCACTTCGCCATTTGGGTAAGGCAGTCTGCTATCTTAGAGAAGTCCGGGTTTTCGATTGATATCGGGGAGTATACCATTATATCGTCTGCGTATATTGTGTATTGGATGTTGTTCTCTTTCATAATGTTGCATATTGGTTGGATGTAGATGTTAAAAAGGAGTGCTGAGAGTGCGGATCCTTGTGGTACTCCTTGTTGGACGTTTATGGGCCGGGAGGTGTCCTGTCCCACCTTGACCTGTAGCTGTCTTTCTGTTAGGTACGAGTGGAACCATTTTAGAGTGGTACCGTGTATACCAGTGTTCTTCAGTCTCTCCAGGAGTATATTGTGATCAACTGTGTCGAACGCTGAGGAGATGTCGATGAAGATCATTATAATTCCATTCCTGATGTCGTCAATTATTCTTATGATGCTGTCGAAGAGGTAGATCAGGAGAGTTTCGACTCCATGGTTGGGACGAAATCCGTGTTGGTTGTCGTCGAGAGTTCCGTGTTCGTCAATGTGTTCCTGAAGTTGTAGTTGAACCGTCTTTTCGATTATTTTTGCGAGGAAGGGTATGCTGGAGATTGGTCGGTATGCTGCTGGGTCCTTTTTGTCGAGAGAAGTTTTCTTTGTGATTGGTCTTACTGAGGCAAGCTTTAATTGCTGTGGCATGAGTCCTTGAGTGAGTGAGTTGTGTACCATTTTATGAATGTTTGGTATGAGGCTTGCTTTGGTGGCTTTGACCCATGACACTGGGCAAGGGTCTGTAGGAGCAGTGCTTGTGTTGATTGTGGAGTTGATGTCTGATATCTGCTCTTTTGAGGGTGAGTGGAATGTGCCCCAGGTTTTGGGGTGGACGTTCGTTCTGTTGGTTCTACTGGGTGTTGTGCGCTCTGTGGAGTGAAATTTGTCTTTGATGTGGTCGGCGAATATCTGTGGATCCACTTGTATTTCTCTTTCTGCTGCTTGCTCTTTTGTCAGGGTTTTTACTATTTCGAAAAGTTCTCTGGGTTTGTTGATGGAAGAATTTATCAGGTTTGTGTGGAATTCTCTCTTTGATTGGTTGATGTGTTCATTGTATTGTTTTTGCTTTGTTAGGTAAAGATGTTGGTCGGAAGTAGTTTTGTTTTTTCTCCATCTCCGTTCAATTTTCCTGAGCTCCCTCTTTTCCTGTCGTATTTTTGCTGAGTACCATGGTTTGTTTTGTCTCTTGTTGTGGTGTTGTTTCTTGGTCCTGTCAACGGATGGTTTGGCGGCGTTAGCTAGGACATTGTTCCAGTTGGAAACTTGTTCCTCCAGGTCCTCTGAGTCAATGTTCAAGTGTTGTATTGTGTCCTGGATGAATTCGTCCTTGTCAAAGGACTTGAATCGTCTTTGTGTGTGTGGGAAGTTCGCTCTTTCGCTTGTCCAGTCTTCTTGTGATTGCAGATTTGTCTCGATTAAGTAATGGTCAGACCATGGTACTGGGGTGATGGTGGGTGTAGAGATTAGGTCTCTTGAAGTTAGGTAGTTTGATGCGAAGATGAGGTCTGGGGATGATCCTAGTCTGTGTGTTGGTGCATTGACTATCTGTGTGAATTGAAGTGATGACATTGCCTGAAGGAAGGCCTCTGCATCTTTTGTATTGGCGGACTTGAGGTTGAAGTCTCCGATTAGTAGTGCTGGTTTGTTGTTTGACGTTATGGCACAGGCTTCTTCGAGTATGAAGGCTAGTTCGTCGGGTGGAGCACGGGGTGCTCTGTAGGTTAGGCAGATTGCAATATTCTTGTTCTTGATGCTAATTGTGTTACACTGCTTTGTATCTGTGAGATTCAGTGTCTTGAACTTGAGTTCTGTTTTTGCTATTATTAGGACTCCTCCTCCACGCTTGTGGATGCGTGGGCAGTTGTATGCTGAGTAGTTGTACGGTACTAGTTGGTTGAGTAGTACACTGTCGGTAGGGTTGAGCCATGTCTCTGTGATGCATATTATGTCTGGCTGTCGCTCTTCAATGTGGTCTACCAGAGTGTGTATCTTGTTGCAGATGGATCTGGCGTTTATGAGCTCAATTGATGTTTTCTTTGTGGAAGAGGTTGTTGCGACGTGTGCTTCCTTAGGGCCGGTGTTGGGGTTTGATTTGTGTCTATTTTGTCTCTTTGTTTGGGAGGTTGCGAGTGTCTCTTTGTGTGTGTGTTGTGGACCGAGATATGGCAGTGCAGTTGGTGGGTACCATGGTGTGTTTGTTTGGGGGTAGTGGGGGTGTGTAGTTGGTGGGAGGAGTTGTGTGACTAGTAGGTATAGTGGGAGGAAGTATGTGGTGTGCATGTTGATAGCTTGTGATGTTCTGATAGGGCGACGCCTGTGTCCTTAGGTTTTCGTCTGTTGTTTGCTTTTTTGAGGAGAGCTGTACTTGTTGCAGGGGCTTGTCCTGGGGATGTGAAGTTGTATCTGTTGCGGTGCGGGAGCCTGTCCCGTGGAGGGAGCCTGTCCCTTGGATGTGAAGCTGTATCTGTTGCGGTGCGGGAGCCTGTCCCGTGGAGGGAGCCTGTCCCTTGGATGTGGAGCTGGATCTGATGCGGTGCGGGAGCCTGTCCCGTGGAGGGAGCCTGTCCCGTGGATGTGGAGCTGGATCTGTGGCGGACGCCTTGGTGCGGGAGCCTGTCCCGTGGAGGGAGCCTGTCCCGTGTGTGTGGAGCTGGATCTGTGTTGGTCGCCTTGGTGCGGGGGCCTGTCCCGTGGATGTGGAGCTGGGTCTGTCGCGGTGCGGGAGCCTGTCCCGTGGAGGGAGCCTGTCCCGTGGATGTGGAGCTGGATCTGTGGCGGTCGTCTTGGTGCGGGGGCCTGTCCCTTGGATGTGACGCTGGATCTGTCGCGGTGCGGGAGCCTGTCCCGTGGAGGGAGCCTGTCCCGTGGAGGTGGAGCCGGATCTGTGGTGGTCGCCCTGTTGCGGGGGTCTGTCCCGTGGATGTGGAGCTGGGTTTGTCGCGGTGCGGGAGCCTGTCCCGTGGAGGGAGCCTGTTTCGTGTATGTGCAGCTGGATCTGTTGATGAACTCTTGGTCTGACCCACTATGGTACATCCCAAGTCCCTATGTTCTTATCTAGCTAAAGATGACATTGCTCTAACATAGCATCAGCACTGGCATATCTCTGGGTTTAAGGTATCAATCTGGACAAACATGGTAATACCAAATATGGCCTATAAACGATGGTAGTTAACAACACTGGCATATCCCTGGGTTTATAGTATCGATCTGGACAAACATGGTAATACCTAATATGGCCTGTAAACGCTGGAAGCTAACAACAGTATCCAGAGGGAACTAGTCACTAGAGTGCCCAACACTGATCTTGGATTCTAGTCCCAAACATGAATTTCTACCCTTTAAATTAGTATTTTTATGAGAGGCAGGAAGATAATCCTAGCTGTAGAGAGTGGTGCTGCTGCAATCAGATGATTTAAACAGAACTATACATTCAATTATTGTTAGGAGTGCAGTTAATTCATATAAGTAATGAAGCAGTGTGGATAGTTTAAAAATCACTCAAATGAGTGTGACTTACGTGCCCCAGAGTTTCAGCTCTTTAGGCAGTTCGGCGTCTTCGGAGTTGGTATTCTGCGTTTCCACTGTGAGTTGGTGGATTGTCAGTTCCTTGATTGTACGCGAGCTCGACCCCGAGGGAGCTCAGCTGTACCAAGAGGGAGGTGTAGTCTCAGCGTTAATTGTTAATTGTTAATTTCTTTGTAAGAGGAACTGTCCTAGCTTTGCTCTGCACTCAGTGTTGAGGGAGGGGCTAGGGGGGTTCTTTGGATGCAGAATATATGTTTGGCTTTAATATCATATGGGGGAGCATATTTATTTATTTAAATCTTTTCTATACCGCGCTCTATTGCATCAGTGCAGTTTACCAGTAACATTAATGTGTACATTGTAGGCTGAAACATACATTGAAACTTTACAAGGAACAGGTATTACAACTTGGGCTTCAACAGGGGTAACTATATACAAACTGAGCAATTATATCACAGAACTGTTTATGACAACATGACACGATCTTACAACTATTTACATGTATAGTTATCCAGTTGGTGGATAAGGTTACGTCAACATGACGTGTGTGAGTTGGTGGTGTCGTCATGGTGGGTGGGGAGGTACACTGGGTTGTGTTATGTCACCAGTTTGGGAGTAGTGTTGTAGGAAAAGATGGTGCTTTAGTGCCTTTCTATATTGTGCAAGGTCGGTAATAGCTCAGATAGTGGTTGGGAGGGCATTCCAGAGTGTAGGTGCGTAGAATACAAATGCTCTGTTCTTTGTTGCAAGGGAGCATTTTGTTATTGTATTGAGGATTGCGAGTGTGTTAGCAGCGAATGACTTCTGGATCTGTTTAGAGGAGTGGGGTGGACAAGGTCTGTGAGGGAGGTGGAGGACATATGTGTGTTGGGAGACTGAGGTTCACTAGGGGCTGAAGAGTACAAGCTTTTGGACTCCTTCTCCCCAAGGCTGGACCCAGAGCTGGTTTAAGGTGTTGGCACCTTAGCCAAATCTTAAATTGTATGCCTCCCTTTGCTGTCAGAATCTATTATTTAGCTTTGAATGCCCTGTTCTTTGCCACCACTAGAAGCAATCAACCTAAGCAACCATCTAGTTTTCTGAAGCCTGCACTGCTGTCCTCAATGCAGTTATTTGTTGGGGGCAGGGTGAGGCATAACATGGGGTGGGCCAGGGGCAGAGTATGTGATAATTTTTCTCTTTCAAAAAGCTGGCAACCCTATGGTATGGTAGGTTTTCTATTTCAGCATGATTTTTTAAATTTCATATAATAATTAACATTGCGCCATAATAATTATACTGTATATAATTTATCCAAAATGTGTGCAAGAAAGAATGACATTAGGTGTAAACATAAAGGACTGTATTTACTAATCTGCATTACCTATTAATGAAAGAATTAATACATCTATAGTTAATGTAGGTGTTGCACTAAAACACAGAAGTGGGTGGAGAATGAGTAGGGTCCACACTTTACAGTTAAACAAGTAGTAGTTGCCACTTATTAACCGTTAAAAAGTGGCAGATAGCACAGTTAATGCCACCTAAATAGATGTCGCTAAGAACATAAGATATGCCATACTGGGTCAGACCAAGGTCCATCAAGCCCAGTATCCTGTTTCCAACAGTGGCCAATCTAGGTCATACGTACCTAGCAGTTTCCCAAAAAGACACAGGTTCCACAATGCTTGTACTGGGTCAAGCATTGATATCCTGGGTCCCTTTTAATAATGGTTTATGGACTTTTCCTCCAGGAACTTGTCCAAACCTTTTTTTAAACCCAGCTACACTAACAGCCTTTACTACATCCTTTGGTAATGAATTCCAGAGTTTGATTACACATTGAGTGGAAAAATATTTTCTCTTATTAGTTTTAAATAGGTTACCCTGTAGCTTCTTTAGGTTAACCCATAGCTTCATCACATTTGTGTACAATGCAATTAATGGATGTTAAAAATATTTCATACGTTAACAGAATGGGAAACGTCTAAGAACTTGTTTACCCTGTAGATTCATTACATGTCCCCTAGTCTTTCTATATTCTGATAGCGTAAACAATCGATCTACGTTTACCCGTTCCACCCCATTCATTAATTTATAGACCTCTATCATATCTCCCCTCAGCCGTCTCTTTTCCAGGTTGAAGAGCTCTAACCTTTGTAGGTTCTCTTCATAGGAGTAGCCTTCCATCCCCTTTACCATTTTGGTGGCTCTTCTCTGTACCTTTTCTACTAATGCTATATCCTTTTTAAGATACGGCGACCAGAATTACACACAATATTCAAGGTGCAGTCATACCATGGAACGATACAGAGGCATTATAAGATCCTTTGTTTTATTTTCCATCCCTTTCCTTATGATACCTAGCATTCTATTTGCTTTCTTGGCCGCTGCTGCACACTGGGCGGAGGGTTTTAACATGTTATCCACGATGACTCCTAAATCTTTTTCCTGGGTGGTGGTTCCCAATGTGGAACCTTGCATTGTGTAACCATAGTGTGGGTTTTTCTTTCCTAGGTGCATAACTTTGCACTTGTCCACATTAAATTTCATCTGCCATTTGGATGCCCCGTCTTCCAATTTATCTAGATCCTCCTGCAGTTTTCCACAGTCCTCTTGGGTTTTAACAACTTTAAACAGTTTTGTGTCATCTGCAAATTTGATAACCTCACTAGTTATTCCCTTTTCCAGGTCATTTATGAATATGTCAAAAAATAGCGGACCCAGTACAGATCCCTGGGGTACTCCACTATTCACCTTAAAGAGCCATCAGCCCTTTCTTTCACTTTCAGGGTGAATTAGCGCACACATATTTTCAAAGCAAAGTTTTAGATTTAAAAGCATGGTGTCCAATGAAGCATTTCTAGAGGAGGGATGCTGTTGCGATGATCATGATTGGGGGGAGGGCGCATAAGGCTGAAGGTTTGCCTAGGACACCCAATACCCTTGCACTGGCTAGGCAACGAAGAGATGTGGGTACTGCGATATTCTGAATTGTCCCACAAGATGCCTAGGGGTCATTTGTAAGCACTAGGATGTTTTAAAAATGCATAAATATTTAAAAAATAATTGTTTCTGTTTACAGCAGAAAATTCATTAGCTATGGTTGGTGAATTGCTGTGCGTCTCTTAGAGCGACAGAATATAGTTTCTTCCCCAAGTCTTGTTGAGTACCTTTACGTAGTAACCCCATTGTACAAAATCTATACTAAATCCCAGCCAGGCAACACTACAATTGAAGTATGGCAGAAAAGAAAAAGAAAAATACATACTGGCCGCACGTTGCCCAGAATTAAAAGGTGCCCACCTGTAGTCTCTTCACTAGGGCTAATGATAGTGGTAGCAATAGTGCAGACACTGCAGATAAGGTAACAGCCCTACCACAGACGAAGGCCCTGGTAAGCATGTTCATGGACCCACTGTGGCAGGAGATAAACCACAGAAATTAATGAAAAAGTTAAGAGGCCGTTTTGGACCAGCATATGTTTTACATACATAAGGTTTCCATACTTACTACTCAACTGTTTACTAATTAATGGTTATTAATTCAATGGAACTATGTTTAGCTATTATCGTTGTGTCAAAAAGCGTTATGTACAGATTTTTTATCTGAGATCTAGTTAGTTTAATAGGTATTCGAAGTTTGCTGATTTTGACGATACTGGCGGCTCAACATAAAAAGATCACAAAAATAGTATGTACCTTATAATGCTGTAATAGCTACCATTTTGCAAATAAAAGTATTTGTAGACTTTAGAAAATAGGTTTAGATAACTGTAAGTTACTTAGTGTCAGAGTTATTGGTGCGTATATTGGCCTTGTATGTTTTTCATACGCTGGGCTAATATGTTGTCGAAACTAATTGCTGTCAAGCATTCTGTTCTAGGTGTTTTAATGGTGCAATATCGACGCACTGCATCAGAAGTGATTTCACAAGTATCATATTCCGCTGTCAGAAAGGACTGTTGACAAACTATATTATATCATAATAAAGTGTTTTAAATGAAAACTGCCGTTTCAATAGTATCATACAGTATGTTTATGTCAATGAATATTGGAACTGAATCCTATCTTTTCTGAAGACGGACAATATACTATATTGGATCAGTGTATGAAAAACATCCACTATATGAAACTTCTATTTTCTGCAAAATTTTAATATTTTTTATTATTGCTGGTATTTCATAGTTGTTTGAGTGTAACAAATCTAATAAATCATCCAGAACAGAGAAAGAATATGTGAGCTGTCCAAAACGGGTTGACTATGGTTAAGTGGACTTCTACAGATAAATAGGAGATAATATAATGCTACTTTTATGCTATAACATGATATTTAAATTAAAGAGAATCTGCCAAAAACTAGAAAAAAGGAAAATTGCCACAAGAAAAACTGCAAAAAGCAACGGATGAAAATTTAAGATCTTTAATTTCACAGATCAAATTAAAAAAGTATGTGAATGATAACATCTTGAATCAACTAAGGGCTTCCGTGTGAAAAGAAAATACAGAGAGGAGGAGACCTAGGTGAGAGTACCAGAAGAAAGGAATACACAGAAAAAGAAAGAGCAGTTGAGAGCAAGTTGGAACTTTGAGATATGAAATTGCAGGGGAGTGAGATGAATAAAGGACAAGTCAACAAATCAACTGAAGAGGAGGAAGGAAGGGAGGAGAAAGACCCAGAGGTGGAGGAATTCATGATCGAACTCCTAGACCACATGGAAAAAGATGAATATGCTGGGTTCCAGGCAAGGAAAAGATTACGCAAGTTAAATTTAACACCTAAGGTTAAAAGTATGATAGTTAAGACGAACAAGGCCATATCCAGTCTAAAGTGAGCATTTATTGACATCACCAAAATAAATTGAATGCAATATTGTGCAGCTAAAATTATTACTGCAAGAATACCACCAACTAAACTGCAGAGACAGAAGGAAAAGAGAGTAATAAAAGTTCCTCCTTGGAAAAAGTGCATCGATACAATCATTGCATGCAGAGGTATCCTTGATAGACGGGTATCTAACAGGATTAAGGTCATCAAAGATATTGAGGAAGATCCAAGACATTAAGCTGAAGCATGCTGCATTAACAGAAGAAGACTTGAAATGTATATCTTCCAACAATAAATTGAAAATAGCAGCAGCAGCAGCGCAAAAACTGTGAAGATATAAAGAAAACAGAAAAGAAAGATATCGAAATAAACTATTTAGAGAAAGCCCAAAATATTTCTACAGGGAATTGGGAAAGAGCATTAATATGGTAAAAAAACACCACCAACCAAAGCTGAAACAGAAACCTTATGGAGAACCCATATGAGGACTCCATAGAGCACAATCAAGAAGCAGAATAGTTACCCTACATACAGGAACATTTAGATAAATCAAACATCAAACCTATGGAATGGCCTGCAGTACCAACAAAAGAGCTGGAAAGCAGGTTAAAACAAGCCCCAAATTGGAAGAGCCCTCGCCTAGATGGAGTGACCAACCTTTGGCTCAAAGAGTTAACATCACTCCACCAAGACCTGGCGAACTGCAAAAACCAATTGATCAAGCAGCCAAACTTAACACCACAGTGGTTTTTAACAGGAAGAACATTTCTCCTTCAAAAGGGCCACCCAGGAAACATTCACAAATATTACAGATCAATAACTTGTCTACATACAATCTATAAGCTGTTTACTGCAATAGATGCAGACAGAATATATAGAAACATGACAGCAGAAAAAGACCACATGGCCTATCTAGTCTACCCTTCCATATCGACTACTACAATAGTCATTTCTTTTCCCTTAGAGATCTGTTTGTCCCATGCTTTTTTGAATTCAGATACTATCCTCATCTCTACCACCTCTACTGGGAGATTATTCCATGCATCTACTACTCTGCAACTACCACTCTGCATATTACTCCTGAGTCTATCCCCTTTCACCCCTCATCATATGTCCCTTCGTAGTGGAAGAGGATCTTCTCCTGTGCATTTATACCATATTTAAACATCTTTATCATATCTCCTCTATCCTGCCTTTCCTCTAAAGTATACATATTAAGATCTTTAAGTCTGTCCTCATATGCTTTATAATGAAGACCACTAACCATTTTAGTAGCCACCCTCTGCACTGACTCCAACCTGCTTATATTCTTTTGAAGGTGTGGTCTCTAGAATTGCACAGATACTCCAAATGAGGTTGCACCAAAGTTCTATACAGAGGCACTATCACCTCCTTTTTTCTGCTGGCCATTGCTCTCCCTATACGCTCAAAACCCTCCATTGCCCATGTTCCCTGTAAAATATTTATCTCCAAGTTATAATGCCCTGTTCAATGTAATTTCAGTTTGTTCAATGTAAACCGCACTGATGCAGAATAGCGCGGTATATAAGAGAATGTAAAAAAATAAATAAAAACAAAAATAGAGTAAATGATGTGAGCAAACATGTGAATGTAATTTTTGTCAGAAGGCAGCCCGGAGGAACAAACTAACCTCTTGAAGCTGTAACTTCCATTTTAATCGGTTTGAATTAAACCCTATAACAAATTTTCTAAGGGTCAATGCCAAGGTAAAACCACCACAATAAGGTGTCACCTACACCAAAAACCAAAATTAAAAGCTAAAAATGGTTGAGGCAAGTAAAGAAAAACGTGGTACTTATCAAAACCGCTGCTTCCCTTTCTCGGCTGTATCTTCACGGGGAAAACAAGCAGCTACCACATTCGTCAAATGTCCAATTCACAAAGGATCAACAGCAGCAGTTGCCAAAGGGGTACACAGACTGCGTTTCGGGCGTTTTGTGATTGTTTGGTCTCCCTATACACTCAAGCATCCTTCTGGCTTTCAGTCGCATTTTCTACCTGTTTAGCTACTTTAAAATCGTCAGACACAATTAAGCCCAGGTCCCGCTCTTCTTTCATGGACAGATGTACCTCACCCCCTACACTGTACACTCCCTTGGATTTTTGCAACCCAAATGCATGACCCTGCATTTTTTAACATTAAATTTCAGCTGCCAAATTCTAGACCATTCTTCAAGCTTAGCTAGATCCCTCCTCATGTTATCTACTCCTTCCTGGGTGTCTACTCTATTACAGATTTTGGTATCATCCGCAAACAAGCAAACCTTACCTGACAGCCCTTCCACAATATCACTAACAAAAATGTTAAAAAAGAATCAGACCAAGGACAGATCCCTGCAGCACACTACTGGTAATCTCCCTCTCCTCAGAGTGAGCTCCATTTACCTGTACCATTTGTCACCTCCCCCTCATCCAATTTCTAACCCTATCAGTAACTTTAGGGTCCATAACTAGGGTGCTCAGTTTGCTGATAAGTCACCTGTGTAGAACGGTGTCAAAGGCTTTACTGAAATCCAAGTACATCATATCTAGGGTTCTCCCTTGGTCCAGCTCCCTGGTCGCCCAATCAAAGAAATCAATCAGATTTGTCTGACAAGACCTGCCTCTGGTGAATCCATGCTGTCTCGGATCCTGTAATCCACTGGACTCGAGAAACCTCACTATTTTCTCTTTGAGCAGCCTTTCCAATAATTTACTCACCATAAAGGTTAGACTAGCTGGCATGTAGTTTTCAATCACATCCTTACTTCCGCTTTTGTGTAAAGGGACTACATGTGCCTCTCTCCGGTCCTCTGGCACCACTCCCGACTCCAAAGAGGCATTGAAAAGGTCAGTCAGCAGAGCCAGTAGAACATCCCCAAGTTCCTTCAATATTCTTGGATGTATCTCATCTGGTCCCATTGCTGTGTCTACTTTTAGTTCAGCTAGTTCCTCCCAAACAGTCTTCTGAAAATCATTTGAGATCCCTGTCGCTTCTGTTCCTATTTGTAGGTGTTTTCTGAGATCCTGCTCCTGGCCCTTCATCTGTGAACACAGAACAGAAATATTTGTTAAGCAATTCCGCTTTATCCTCATCAGCTTCTACATATTCCTCACCTTCACCCTTCAGTCTGACAATATGATCATATTGAAACCAATAACATCATAGCAATAGTGGAAAAGGGCAATAAGAGGGGAGCATATGGAACCAAAGACTAGTTAATGTTAAATGGCCAGCAGTAAGAAAAATAGAAATCTCAGTATAGCTTGCATTGATTATATTGTAAGAGAGCTTTTGACAGTGTCCCACAGTCTTGGATAATAAATTGCCTTGAGATGTATAAGATAAATCCTGGTTTGCTAGAGTACATTAAGTTTGCCATGGCAATGTGGCAAACCACCCTATTTTTGAAGTATGAAGATTTGTCAGTACATAATTTCTAACATCAAAATCCTGTGAGGAATATTTCAGGGAGATTCCGTGTCACCATTTCTGTTTTGTATGGCGCTTAATCCAATGAGTACTGTCAACAACATTTTGGGATACAGATTTAGCATGACTGTTAAAGAAGGTAACAATACTGACTCCTGGTGATCCAGCAACTCCTGGGGGTTTTTTGGCAGTGTGACTGGAAGTGCCAGGTCTTTCTTATGAGGTAATTTAGGATTAAGTGATTCACCCAAGGCCACAAGGAGTGCTAATGGGAACTGAACCCTGATGATCTGGTTATCAAGCCAGTGTTCTAACCATTAGGCTACTCCTCCACCCCAACAACCATATGTAACATCCCATTTACTATTTGTAGAGGACCTGAAGTCCTACAGTTCCAGTGACCAACAATTAGCAGAGCAACTCTGTGTAGTGAAAAGCGTTTATGATGAAATCAGGATGACCAATTAGACCTCATAGAGATTGATTATACCTACAGAGCTACTATCATAGGCCTCCGGGCCTACCTAACAGCATCATTGGATCCAAATAGGGCTGAAATATGAAAGTAAATGTCCAGAATCTGTCTCCATCCTCAAAGTTGGAGAAGTGTTCAGATGATTAAAAGGGAAAGATTGAGAATCCACAGTCACACATATGAAAGGAAGCAATGGAATTTACAAAACAAGATTAAAAAAAAAACTCCTCAAAGAATTAGATCAGCAAATGAGAAAAAACAAAAGGCAAATGCAGAAATACAGTGGGAAATACAAAGTGTTACTCCAGGAACCTTTTATCAATCACAAACGGACACATGAATGGTTAAGGAGAGGTGAACTGAAACTGAAAGATGAGAGATTGATAGTTGTAGCCAAGGACAGTGGATTACAGACGAGATGGTTTACAGCGAGCATGACAAAAACTGGCAAAACAGACATATGTCAATTCTGTAAGAAAGACCTGGAAAAAATGACTCACCTCACAGCTGGCTGTGAGGTTCTGATAGAGGAAAATTTCTATACAGAAAGGCACAACAAAGTAGCAGGCATCATACACTGGAAACGTTGTAAACACTACAACATCACTGTACCTGAAAAGCACTGGAATCATGATGCGAAGAAAATTACAGACCTGAAGAAAATTACAGAGAATGAAGAGGTTATGGTCACCTGGGACATTCCCATTCTGATGGATAAGAAACTGGATGCAAGGAAACCCGACATAGTGGTAAAGGAGAAAAACACCAGAATGGCATTGATAATAATAGAGATGTCGGTTCCAAGTGATTATTCTGTGAATCGCGTGGAGAGGCAGAAGATCCAGAAGTACCAAGAAATGCAGCTAGAGTCTAAGAAAATGTGGCAGAAAGATACAGAAATATTTCCAATTGTATTGGTAGCCACAGGCTTGATAAAGAAGGATTTCCAAGCACATCTTGGCAAATTACCCATACTTGTTACGAATTCCAGAAAGAAGCTCTCTTTGGCATGATGCAAGTACTACGCTGAGCATTAGCAGTAAATTTGAGAGACTGAGATCGTACTCCACATACCCTGGCTTAGAAGTGAGGTTCATGACTGTCATGGTATGTGCAAAACTAACCCATTTGCAGAAACTGCCCAGAGACAAAAATTTGAAAGAAGTTCTTTGTCCCTCAGAAATTAAAACTACTAATGCAATTTTATGAAGTAACTGACTCATTCAATAAGAATCTCAATGAACAAGAAAAGACTACAGTGAGAGAAATGAATTAATTAGATTCTGCTTTAAAAACAAGAATGTTAGTGTGTAGTTCTACTATAAAACGAATGAACATGTCTCTGATTTAAAATGTCTCTATAAACTGCATTTAGTTGAAGTCATTGAAACAAATTAATAAATTCAGAGGATACATTTTTAACACCTAGTCATAAGGCTTTTCTCAATAGGGGGGTAATTTAATTGTAAGGATTCAGCCAGAGAATAACTGAAGTATTTTTAGTGAAAAAAATGCTAATTATCAATTAAATTGATACATTAGAGCTTTTGGAATTCATTGTCTTTTAGGATTTAAGAAAAGCAATGAATTAAAATGTGCAGAGAATTCATTAGAATACAATTGAGCCAATTGGGTCCTTTTTCAAGGTTGGGATCCTTTTAAATTCAGCCCCCATCTTCGCTGCCCGTTAGCAACCTTGTTCTAGGAGAGTGAGAACACAGTAAGTAACAATATGACTTAAGCATTTTCCGTTTGTGGATTGATAAACAGTCGATGTACAACAGCCTTTATAGCATCAGATTGTAACCCATCATGCAGCTTTTGAGCGGGATGAGGATTTCCCATTGGGTTGAAGGGAGAATAAGCCACAGCATAGCATTACTACTAATAATAATCATTTGTATAGTGCTACAAGGCATAGGCAGCGCTTTACATAAAGATGTAAAACACAGTCCCTGGTCATCAGAGTTTACAATCTATTCAAGATGAAAAACATCACAAAACTGGAGACTAGAGTATGGTAAGATACACATAAGTAGTAAACGAGAGAGTAGTCAATACAAAAGAGTTATTTTGCAGACTGGATCCTCCAACTCTAGAACATCATTT
This sequence comes from Ichthyophis bannanicus, assembly GCA_033557465.1. Classification (NCBI taxonomy): domain Eukaryota; kingdom Metazoa; phylum Chordata; class Amphibia; order Gymnophiona; family Ichthyophiidae; genus Ichthyophis; species Ichthyophis bannanicus. Next base: position 170,095,502 of record CM066032.1, on the reverse strand, counting down.
CTCTGGGCTGCTATATATTTAGTTAATGCCACTGAATATGCCAATATTTGTAGGCATCCATCTATATGTATAGATTATAAGCCCCATTTAGGATAGGGGCTGCATCTGGAAATGAGCTATTCAGGTCAGGACATTCAGGTTTCCCGGATATTTTACAAAAGGCTCTGCTGGATGCGAAACATTTTATAGAATGGTATATTTGCCAGCACGTCTGGCAGGAGCAGTGATTTCAGAAACTTTTACATAGAAAAAAAAGTGGCATCACTTGGCAACTTCCAGGAAGATGTGCCAACACTTATATATATATATATATATTTTGCGACGCTCCTGCCCCCGCCCTAGGGCTAACGGACAGGAGTGGCCTATTGTCCTGTGAGGAATGGAGGTAAACTGTTCCCTTGGAATTATGGGTAATGTAGTTTGTTCTCCCTTCTCTCAGGAATAAATGTAGTTGTGCCAGAGACGTTAAGGCTTTTGCAAGAATATTTATTCGTGTTGGGGAAATTCCTCCAGTGCATCAAAATTCATATACATGAACATAAATGGTGCTTTTAAATAGGAACAGAAGAAACTCAGGAATATAAGACAACCAAAAATAGGATCAGCTTTCCTTCTTATGGAGCTTAACTCAGCTCTGCCTCAAGAAGTGACTCACATACATTGCAGCCTCATAACACTCACTGTTCCTTTCACAGTGTGAGCTCAAACTCAGGTGCAAACAATCAAGTTTCCAAGCATGGCAGCAGAAACTACGATGTTGTATTCTTTCCATACAAGGTATAGCAAGCTTCTTTATACTGTTATTTCTTTACAGCATATTGAACAGTCCATGCTACAATTGTCAGAGTTTGTAGAAGGTAAGGCATAATCTATCTGCATTAAATCTTCTGACTGCACAGAATTAGTATCCTCATTCAGCTTTGGTTGTCTGCCTGTTTTCAACTCTAAGAACTGTTTAAACTCCTGGAGGAGCAATTCAGCCTGTTCATTTCCTGACAAGCAGTTGTCAGCAAATACTGGGTTTCTCTCCCGGTCAGTAATGCTTCCCCCTTCAGGTCTTGGCTTAAATAAATCAGGGTAACAATTGGGATCCTTTAACAAAGCCCCAAACATAGGAGATTGAATTTTACCTTCTCTATCATGACTCCTATGGGAACTGCTTTCTCTCTGCCAGGCTCCTCTCCTCTTAGGTAGCTCAAAAGCTTTCCAGCCGTGAGTGCTTCTGGGTCTCTCCGGTCCAAACTGTATCCCATAGAATGAGTTACCTTTTGCAGGTGTCTGCCTTGGAGGCCTTCTATTTGAGGGCTCTGCCTTTTCTCAGGACTCTAAACCAGGGCTCCGTCCACTTCTCACAGGACTTCCTTTCACAGCACCTGTAAAAATCTTTGCAGGTCCTCTGTTGCTACCAGGCTCAGACGTGCATCCAAACTGCTTCCTGGACTTGCACTCACTGCTTGACTCGGTCTCATCTGACGTCCCAAACGTCCTCTCACAGCTCGTCTGTTCACAGGCCCTCTGCTCACAGGTCATTTGCTCATGGCTTTTCTTTTTCTGTTTCCCTTCAGCAGCGTCATTCACCACTTCAAAAAGGGATTCTTTTCCAGCCACACCCCGTCCAACCCCTGGGTGTGCCCAATCAGCATTGCTCAACTCCTCCCCTGGGCTGGTCTCCATTCTCAGCTCAACAGAAGAGGGTTTTTTTCTTCTAGGATTGAAAATCCTGTGTAAATCCTGCTGCTTTTCAGGATTTCCTTCAGTCTCCATTTCCTCAGGAGGGCGCTCTTCACCACAATATATATATATATACACATATATATATATGTATATATAGTTACCCAATTTCATAAAACTCTCTATATAAGTGGTGGAAATTAATTAGAGAGACTGCAAATTGTTTTTCTTTTTTGTCATTTTGAGGCAAAAGTAAGGAAAGGGGATTAAGGAAAGTCACCTCTTTAATCCCTCATTTGCACAGGGCACAGTTATGGCTTGGTAATGCCTTGGGCCTGCCATTCATATGCCTAGTAATCCTAATGCTGAAAATCAGTGGTAAGGTCCTAACATTTTTCCCCCACCTTAAATCCATCCCCGTTGCCACCCACTTTTATGCTCTTAAATATAAGAGTTTGCTGAAATTTTAAGAAGAGTTTGGTTATCTGCTCTTATTCTGAAAAAACTTCAGTAACTTTGGCATTTTTTGTTTACCTAGAAAAACATTCATAAAGACTTCAGAAAAGTCTCAGAAATATTTTTAAGGGGTTCATGACTGAAATACCAGGTAGCAGTACAGTTATAGTCTATGCTGCTTGAAGGCTCATAGCTCTGGTGGTCTATTTCAAACTTAGGTGGAGTCATTAAATTTTATATGAGCACTTGATTTCTCCTATCTTGTGGGATCTTAGTTTGTTGATTGCTTGGCCTTTATAAGATAAGCCGAATCAGAAAAGGTACAGAGAAGAGTGACCAAAATGATAAAGGGGATGGAAGGATACCCCTATGAGGAAGGGCTTAAAAGGTTAGGGCTCTTAACTTGCAAAAAAGACGGCTGAGAGGAGATATGATAAAGGTCTATAAAATAATGAATGGGTAAATGCTGATCAATTGTTTACTCCTTCAAAAAGTAGAAGGGGACATGCAATGAAGCTACAATGTAGCACATTTAAGACTAATTGTAGAAAGTATTTTTTGACTCAACACAAAATCAAACTCTGGAATTTATTGTCGGAGGATGTAGTACAGTAAAGCTGTTAGTGTAGCTGGATTTACAGTTGTGGTTAGCATTATTGGCAACCTTGCATTTTAGGTATGCTGTGTACAATATCTTGAGAAATAATTGGAAATATTCCAACTGTATATCATCATAATATTTTAATAGTATATTCAAAGGTATAAAACAAAAAAAAGATGTCTGTGCAGCTTAGACATAGTAATTTCTGAGAAAAAAAATATGACATGGACAGGATTAAGGGCACCCTTCACTAATATTTGGTTGCATAACCCTTGGCAGTGATGACAGCCTCCAAACGTTTCTTGTAGCCAACTAAAGTTTCGTACATCTGTCTGCTGGTAGTTTCTCCCACTCTTCAACTGCAATTTGTTCCAGCTCATGAATGTTTCCAGGATTCCTTTTACCAATGGCAGATTTCAACTCTTTCCAAAGGTTCTCGAATGGATTGAGATCAGGACACAATGCTGGCCAGTTTTTAAAAGTTTATTTGCTTCTTTGTAACCATTCGTTTGTACTTTTGATTGTATATTTTGGGTCATTGTCCTGCAGGGGGACCATGACCATCGACCCAGACCTAGCTTTCTGACACTAGGTAGCATATTTTGCTCCAAAATACCTTTGTAGTCCCCTGATTCCATGATTCCTTTAATACATTTGAGGCCTCCAGTTCCTGAGGCAGCAAAACAGCCACACAACATTATGGAACCTCCACCATATTTAACTGTAGGAAGGATGTTTTTAAATGTATCGCTGGTCTGCATTGCCAGAGAGCTCAAGTTTGATTTCATCTGTCCACAAAACATTTTCCTTGAAGGATTGTGGTTTTTCAAGGTAGGTTTGGGTAAAGATCAGGTGAGTCTTTTTATGTTTGTCTTTGAGCAGTGGGGTTCTCCTTGGCTTTCGCCCATGAAGTCCTTCTTTGTTTAGTGCACAGCGTAGGGTGCGGTTTGAAACCACCACTCCAGATTGCTCCAGGTCAGCCTTAAGCTCTTTGGATATTGTACATGGTGTTTTTCCAAGAGTTTGCACTAACCTTCAAATATTTCTTGGATTAATTTTCCTCTTCTCACTACATCCTGGGAGGTTCTTGACAGTTCTATGAGCAGACTATTTCTTAATAGCATTGTAAACTATAGACACAAGAATTCCAAGGTCTTTGGAGATGGCCTTGTACCCCTTTGAAGTTTGATGTTTGGTGATAATGGCTTTTCTGATGATCTCAGGCAGCTCTCTTGTCTTCACCATTGAAAATGGAACAGGAAGTGAATGTGGCCAGTTGAAACATTAGAGCCATCATTCATTGGTTGATTCAATTCATGTGACTACTGAGTGGCCTAGTGGTTGGGGCAAGTTACCTCAGGCCAGAAGGTCATCAGTTCAAATCCCACTAGAGGACAGCAACTTTGGGCTGGAAAGACTGGGGTTTCTAGTCCCACAGGTGCTCCTTGTGGTCTTGGGCAAGCCACTTAACCCTCCATTGCTCATGTTCCCTGTAAATACTTATCTCCAAGTTATAATGCCCTGTTCAATGTAATTTCAGTTTGTTCAATGTAAACTGCCTTCATATCATGAAAGGCAGTATATATGAAATGTTAAATAAATGGATCACATGTGCATCAAATTTTACTGCAATGGGAATATGGTTCTTCTGTTGAAGCTGAAGGACTAGAAAAGGGGACTGTTACTTCTGGAGAGAGATCTGCAATTGTGAGTATATACATCTGGGAATTTTCTGAAAGGAATTATTTTTATTAAAGCTAATTAATCTGTGAACCCACTATTTTTGTTAAATCAGGTCAGGGCCTAGTAGCAGCAGTTTAAGTTTACATTTAAAACACAGAAGAGAGCTTTCTGGTTAAATTTCATACCCAGCAGAGAGCTTGTAGTTTACATTTAATAGTCATTCAGGGCCTAGCATCAGCAAGTACTTTTAGTTTAAATTTAAAACACAGAAGAGAGCTTTCTGGTTAAATTTAGAACCCAGCAGAGAGCTTGTAGTTTAAATGTAATAGTCACTCAGGGCCTAGCATCAGCAAAGTACTTTTAATTTAAATTTAAAACACGGAAGAGAGCTTTCTGGTTAAATTTAGAACCCAGCAGAGAGCTTGTAGTTTAAATTTTATAATAAGTTAGAGCCTAGCATCAGCAAAGTACTTTTAGTTTAAATTTAAAACACAGAAGAGAGCTTTCTGGTTAAATTTAGAACCCAGCAGAGAGCTTGTAGTTTAAATTTCATAATAAGTTAGAGCCTAGCAACAGCAAAGAGCTATAATTTAAATCAAATAAGAATATAGCTTACCTCAGCAGCACAGGACAGGGTACTGTGTAGCAGCCCTCTTTTAATAAGTGTTATATCCTCCCTCCCTCCCCACACCCACCCACCCCTGGGATAATCGTAGCTTTATAGGTACTTACACATCTTAAAAGACAGGAGGTGCTCTCAGGTGAAGCTCGTTACCCAAATCAGTCATACACTAAGGACCTGAGATTAATTAAGCTTCAGGTGAACAAGGTATATTAAACGTATTAGGTACAGTTTTATTGGTATAAATATCCATAGCAACCCTTAGTAAGTAAAGAACTTAAAGATCTAAACAAAAACTTAAAAATAAGATGCAGACAGCAGTCCATCAGTGAGATGGGGGCTTTCCAGTCTTTTGCATTGAGTGTCACATGTATGATTTTCTCCCAGTTGGTGAGAGGTCTTATGTGTGCACTAGGTGCAAGGAGCTCTTTGCTCTCAGGGAACGAGTCTGTTCTCTAGAGGCTAGAGTAGCAGACTTGGAAAACATAAGACAGATAGAGAGGTACATAGACGAGACCTACAGGGATATAGTCCTGTAGTCCCACCTCCAGTCTGGCAGCATCCCTGTTGCCATGGAGGAGAGAGGTCACGTGACAGGAGAGCATCACCCTGGTGTGGCAGGAAGTAATCCTGTAACTACGACCTGTCCTCCAGGTGATGTAAAACCCTCTCGCACCGAGGAAGTTTCTCCAGGGCCATGTGCCCATGAGGGAAGGATTAGGACAGCCGTTATAGTTGGTGATTCGATCATTAGGCATGTAGATAGCTGGGTGGCTGGTGGACGTGAGGATCGCCTGGTAACATGCCTGCCTGGTGTGAAGGTAGCGGACCTCACACGCCACCTAGATAAGGTCTTAGATAGTGCTGGGGAGGAGTCTGCTGTCTTGGTACATGTCGGTACCAATGACATAGGAAAATGTGGTAGGGAGGTTCTGGAGGCTAAGGGGCTTGTTTACAAAGCCGCGGTAGTGGTTCGCGATCGCGATCGCAGCCGCGGCCCCATTGAAATCAATGGGGCCGCGGCTCCGATTACGATCGCAAACCGCTACCGCGGCTTTGTAAACAAGCCCCTAAATTTAGGCTTTTAGGTAGGAAGTTGAAATCCAGAACCTCCAGGGTAGCGTTCTCCGAAATGCTTCCCGTTCCACGTGCAGGACCCAAAAGGCAGGCAGAGCTCCAGAGTCTCAATGCGTGGATGAGACAATGGTGCAGAGATGAGGGTTTTGGATTTGTTAGGAACTGGGGAACATTCTGGGGAAAGGAGGAGCTCTTCCCAAGGGATGGGCTTCACCTTAACCGGAATGGAACCAGGCTGCTGGCATTAACCTTTAAAAAGGAGATAGAGCAGCTTTTAAACTAGATAATAGGGGAAAGCCGACAGTCGCCCAAGAGCGGATGGTTCGAAACAATGTATCCTTGAAGGATACTACCAAAAGCAGAGAGGTTCAAAAAAAAAATAAAGTAGCCCAAATGCCCTCGAGTATGGAACAGAGAGAGCTTAAAGATCCCAAATTACCCATGTCTACCAATAGCCAAATTAATATGAATAAAATTGTCTCTAAAATGCTCGTATGCAAATGCTAGAAGTCTAAAAAATAAGATGGGAGAGTTAGAATATATAGCACTAAATGAGAGGTTAGATATGATTGGAATATCAGAGACATGGTGGAAGGAGGACAACCAGTGGGACACTGATACCTGGGTACAAACTATATCATAATGATAGAGCTGATCAAATTGGTGGAGGGATTGCGCTCTATGTTAGAGAGGGCATTGAGTCAGAAAGGATTAAAGTTTTGCAGGAAACAAAGTTTGCTGTAGAATCTCTATGGATTGAAATTCCATGTAAAAAGGGGAAGGCGATGGCAGTGGAGGTGTACTATCGACCACTTGGCCATAATGAACAAATGGATGATGAAATGCTCAAAGAAATCAAGGAAGCTAACAAAAGTTACAGCACAGTAATAATAATGGGTGATTTCAATTACCCCGGTATCGACTGGGTCAGTGTCACGGCAGGACATGCTAGGGAGATAAAGTTCCTAGATGACATAAATGACTGCTTCTTGGAGCAGCTGGTTCATGAACCGACCAGAGGGGAAGTCATATTAGACCTAGTCCTTAGTGGAACACCAGATCTAGTGCAAGAAATAAGGGTGTTGGGGCCACTTGGCAATAGTGATCACAGCATGATCGCCTTTGGTTTAATTAGTGGAGGAGGGATAGTACGCAAATCCACAGTACTACCTTTTAACTTTCGAAAGGGAGACTATGATAAAATGAGGAAAATAGTTAAGAAAAAACTACAAGGAGCAGTTGCAAAGGTTAAAGACTTACATCAAGTTGTTGGGTGTTGTTGAAAAATACTATCTTGGCAGCCCAGACCAGCTGTATTCCACGCTTTAAGAAAAGTGGAAGGAAGTCCAAAAAACTGCCAGCATGGTTTAAAGGTGAGGTCAGAGAGGCTGTTGTTGCCATAAAAGCATCTTTCAGGAAATGGAAAAAAGAGCCCAACGACAAAACCTTGAAACAGCACAAGCACTGGCAAGTCAAATGCAAGGCATTGATAAAGCAGGCAAAGGGAGAATTTGAGAAGAAGCTTGCTGCGGAAGCAAAAACGCGAAATAAAGATTTTTTCAAGTACATTCGTAGCAAAAAACCTGTGAGAGAGTCAGTTGGTCCATTAGATGATAGAGGAGTAAAAGGGGCACTAAGAGGCAACAAAGCAATAGCGGAGAGACTGAATGAATTCTTTGCTTCGGCCTTTACTGAGGAAGATGTAGGGATGTTACCCATGACTGAAGTGGTATTTAAAGGTGCAGAAGAATTGAAGGAAATATCGATGCATCGGGAAGATGTATTACAACTATTAGATAAACTGAAGAGTAGCAAATCACCTGGGCCGGATGGTATACATCCAAGGGTGTTGAAAGAACTGAAATATGAGATTGCAGACCTGCTATTAGTAATCTGTGAACTTTCATTAAAATCATCTGTAATAACTGAAGATTGGAGGATCGCCAATGTAACACCAATTTTTAAAAAGGGTTCCAGGGGTGATCCGGGAAACTACAGACCGGTGAGTCAGTACCGGGAAAAATGGTAGAAACCATCATAAAGAATAAAATTACTCAGCATGTAGAAAGTCATGGCCTAATGGGAGACAGCCAACATGGCTTTAGACAAGGAAGATCTTGTCTTACCAATCTGTTATTTTTTTTTTGAAAGTGTGAATAAACAGGTGGACAAAGGTGAGTCAGTGGATATAGTGTATCTGGACTTTCAGAAAGCCTTTGACAAGATCCCTCATCAGAGACTTTTGGCAAAACTAAAGAGTCATGGGATAGGAGGTTAAAAGATAGAAAGCAGAGGGTTGGGCTAAATGGCCAATTTTCCCTATGGAGAAAGGTGAATAGTGGTGTACCCCAGGGATCTGTGCTGGGTCCGCTGCTTTTTGACATATTCATAAATGACCTGGAAAGTGGAATAACGAGTGACGTTATCAAATTTGCAGATGACACAAAACTATTTAAAGTTGTTAAAACCCAAGAGGATTGTGGAAAATTGCAAGAGGATCTTGATAAATTAGAAGACTGGGCATCAAAATGGCAGATGAAATTTAATGTGGACAAGTGCAAAGTTATGCACTAAGGGAAGAACAACCCAAACTATGGTTACACAATGCAAGGTTCCACATTAGGAACCACCACCCAGGAAAAAGATTTAGGCGTCATTGTGGATAGCATGTTAAAACCCTCGGCCCAGTGTGCAGCGGCAGCCAAGAGAGCAAATAGAATGCTAGGTATCATAAGGAAAGGAATGGAAAATAAAACAAAAGATATTATAATGCCTCTATATCATTCCATGGTGAGACCGCACCTTGAATATTGTGTGCAATTCTGCTCGCCGTATCTTAAAAAGGATATAGTGTTATTAGAAAAGGTTCAGAGAAGAGCCACCAAAATGGTAAAGGGGATGGAAGGATACTCCTATGAAGAAAGGCTAAAAAGGTTAGGGCTCTTTAACCTGGAAAAGAGACGGCTGAGGGGAGATATGATAGAAGCCTATAAATTAATGAACGGAGTGGAACGGGTAAACGTAGATCGATTGTTTACGTTATTTATTTATTTGGCATACATTTATACACCGCTCCTTCCAGCGATCAGAAGCGGTCAATCGTTGTACAACACAGGGAGAGGGGAATAGACAAGGGGAGGATAAACAACGAGAAGGTTACAGTTATACAATTGATTGGCAAATAAATTACTGTTTAAACACCAGTATGAATTACAAATTATTGTACAAGACACGGGAGAGGAGACACGGGAGAGGGGACAAGATAAGGGGGGTGATTAACAACGGCACAATTACAGTTATACATATCATTGGCATAAATTACAGTTTGAACACCAGAGTAAATATACAACAGAGTCGCCATATATAAAAGGCATAATAGGAGAAAATTATATACATATCGACAATTTGATCATCATGGAAGTGGACATCAAATGAGCATTAGGTTCATATGAGGCTTAGGCTTTTGAGGTAGGTGGGCAGCATGGGGGGGATAGTTGGAACCGTCTATGTGATGCCGTAGTGTATTTGGAATAGGTGTGTTTTAAGCTCTTTTCTGAAGACCTGTAAGTCCTTGATCTGACGTAGCTCGTGTGGCATCTGGTTCCAGAGTATGGGTGCTGAGTAGGTGAATGCCCGGTTGCTGGTCCGTTCTTTCACTGACCTTATGCTGCTGGGTATTATCAGAATATAGAAAGACTAGGGGACATGCAATGAAGCTACAGGGTAAACTATTTAAGACTAATAAAAGAAAATATTTTTTCACTCAACGTGTAATCAAACTCTGGAATTTGTTACCGGAGGATGTAGTAAGAGCTGTTAGTGTAGCTGGGTTTAAAGAAGGTTTGGACAAGTTCCTGGAGGAAAGGTCCATAAACCATTATTAAGAAGGGACCCAGGATATCAATGCTTGACCCAATACAAGCATTGTGGAACCTGTGTCTTTTGGGGATACTGCTAGGTACGTATGGATACTGGGCTTGATGGACCTTGGTCTGACCCAGTATGGCATATTTTATGTTCTTATGTTCAATTGTTTATAAGGGTGCCGATAATCATGTTCTGGTAATGTCTGAGTTTTTATACTATTTCTTACTAGTTCCTGTTTTTTAAATTGGTCTTTTTTCATTTGATTCTTTTATGTGTCAAATATGTGTGCATGTATTTACAATCAACATCAACCTTTATACATGGTTGATGTTGATTGTAAATAGTTACTTTATGTTTACTTTAATAACTTTTGATTGTACATAGTTCATTGAAGTTTAATGTAAAAGATAATATGTATATAACTCAACTGATGTTTAATGTAAAAACAGATCTGTTACACTGTTTCTTTACCTGTTTACTGTAAACCGCACCTGATCTGTGGAAGGTAGCGGTATATAAGCGACTGTTAAATAAATAAATAAATAAATGTATAGTCCAAAGCCATTTCACTGGCCACTTTTTTAGGAGATATTGGACATTAACGGGTAACTACTGCAAGGGTGCCGATAATGTTGATCACAACTGTAAAAGAGGTTTGGAGAAGTTCCTGGAGGAACCCCTGGGATAAGCAGCATAGCATCTGTCTACTTTTTGGGAACCTGACTGGAACCTGTGAACTGGATTGACCACTGTTGGAAACAGGATACTGGACTTGATGGACATTTGGTCTGACCCAGTATGGCATATCTTATTTTCTTATGTAAGCATAAAGTAGGCACAGTTTTAAGCACCCTGTTATAAAATTCCCCTCTTAGTTGAGTCACTCCTCAACTCAGACAAACAGATGAGTTGCCAGGCGTCTGTGCTGTGTATGTCAGAACCTCATGCTGAAGGAATGTTGAAAAGATGACTCTTACTTGTGTGATAGTCTCCACCAGAGACCTAAATATATGTCATTCACCCCAATCAGGATTTGTGCTTCCTTATAGTCTGCATCTATACCTTCCTGAAAAGGGAGTTCCTCTTTGCACATAGTTTTGAACTCAGATATTTTACTGATTTCCTTTTTGCTTTTCTCTGTGTTAGTCATGGAAACAAGGCTATATGTAGTTCATGTACCTAAGGTGTACGAGAGATTTTTCAGCTCAGAACACCCTTTCTGCACAGGGAGCTATGTACAGTACCTCCTCTGATTTTGCTTGGGCTCTTTGCAATTTTGTAATGGGCCATAGAAATGACACACTATTGCACACTACTATCTCTTCCACTATTAGTACCACTGCTTGAAGTAGAAATCAACTGTAGCATGGCTGATGTGGTTACAGAATAAGAAATAGAATAGCTCTTTTAAATTACTAATACTGAACATGCACGTAGCTGATTTTTATTTGGAAGGATAAGGTAGTGGGGTTGTCATCCTCCTTCAACGACTTCAATCCATTGGAATCCAAAGTGCAGTTCTCCAGTGGTTGAACTCCTACCTAACCAATAGACATGAACAGATAAAAATTGGAGCAAATACTTCCACCCCATACCACCAAAAGCAATGAGTACCCCAAGGCTCTACCCTATCCGCACTCCTCTTCAACATCTACCTTCAACCCCTCTGCTCCACCATCAATTCCCACAATTTCAACTATCATATCTATGCTGATGATATCATGTTCTATGGGTCATACAACATGAAGCAACCCTCCTTCACCAATCACCAAAATTGCTTTTCCGATGTCTCTAGCTGGCTGAGCAACAACAACCTCACAATCAATACAAGAAAATGGAAGCTCTATTTACAACAAAGGATGACTCATTCTCTCCCCCAGCCACCCTAACACTAAACAACACCCAAACAAAAGTTCATCCAGAAGTGAAATAACTTGGCATCACCCTCGATCAACACCTTTTCTTCAAACAGCAAATAAACAAAACCGCTAAAGCAGTATACTACAAAGCCAAAACCCTGTAATGCCTCCGACCTCTCCTTGATCCTCCAGATTTCCGCTTAGCACTCCAAGCCATAATTCTCCCACACCTCAACTACTGCAACTCCATCTACTAGAGTCTCCTACAATCTACCCTACTTCTTCTATACACTGCTCTGCACACAACAGGAAGCATCCTACAAGGAGCATCGAAACACAACCACATCACACCCATTCTCAAACTGCTCCATTGACTACCAATAACCAGCTGGATAAAATACAAGACCCTTCTTCTGACCCACAAATCCATCCACTCACACTCCACCACTCACCTCCACACCTTGCTCCAAGCACAACAATCCAACAGAGCCAGACATTCATCTACAAAGAACACGCTCATCATCCCCCACACTAGAACTAAATACAACCAGCAAGTCTGCAGACGAGCTTTCCAGCTATAAGCCCCATCCATCTGGAACACCCTTCCTTCACCAATAAGAAACATCACCAACCTCCTCACCTTCCAAAAACAACTAAAGACGCACCTTTTTTCAGAATGTTTCAGTCCCATGACATAACCCACCCTTTTATGTACATATTAAAGATGATGTAAGCATACGCATACAGTCTATGACCCACATAATTGATATCCATTGTATATAGTTAACTATTCTAGATATCCAGTGTATACTGTATATAGTTCATATGTTCTATTTATTTATTTAGCAAGGTTTATAGACCATCTTTCACTATGGTCAAAGAGGTTTACAATGAACAGTGGCTAGGATTTTACAGTAAACAATGAACGATTTAGGCCTTCATCAGCATGTGCTCCTACTCACACATGTCGGCCAACACACGCTAGACCTCCTGATCACCCCCTCAGATTCCCCCTCTGTCCCTACAGATATTACAGTGACTCCACTGCCCTGGACTGAACATTCCCTTGTTTCCTTTTTCCTCTCCCCACCTCCGGCCTCCAGCAGAACAAAATAGCTGCACCTATCCAGATCCCTCAGCCTGTCTGTCTATCCCGTCATATCATTCACACTACCATTCAGCATTTTCCTCCTGCTAATCAACTTTTTCCTGCAGATTTCTCCACTCTCGCTCCAGAGGAGCAAGCCGGTCTCTGGTACTCCAATCTCTCCTCAGCCCTGGACCATCTTGCCCCCCTGCGCCCATGCTGCCCATGGTCCACTGCTTACTGCCCATGGTACCATCCAGGCCTTCGCCTGCAATGAGCGCAACTCCGCCACGCAGAATTCATCTGGAGAAAAAAAAGAAATTCAGAGTCCCTTCACCATTTCAAAAGCTGTCACATCCACTATTGATCTCTCATATTAGAAGCAAAGTGATCTCATTTTTCTTCTGTCATCTCCTCCGCATCCAATTCCACCCGTCAACTGTACACGTCCCTTAGATCCCTTTCTTCTCTACATCTCCCCCCTACTCATGGGGAGACCTGCTCAGAGCCTAGCCCTTCCCATTTTGCCTCCTTCTTTGCTGCTAAAGTCCATGCACTCTGTTCCTCCTTTAATACTACCCCTCCGCCACTTGCTTCACCTCCTCCTCCCTCTTCCCCCTCCCCATCTCTTCCCCATGTGTGGTCTGCCTTTCAGCCTGTCTCCGCCATTGTACTTGCCAAAATGGTCATCTCTTTTCATAGAACCACCTGCACTCAGGATCTGGTCCCTTCCAACTGTCTGCCGGAACCTCACCTAGCATTTCTTCCAGTCCTGCTTACCATGCTCAACTCCTGTCTCATAGCTGGTGCTGTTCCTTTGTCTTGCAAGCATTCTGTAGTGCGTCCCATCACTAAGAATCCTTCCTTTAGCCCTGGTGACCAAGTCCATTACCATCATGTCTCTCACCTTCCATTCATCTCTAAACTCTTTGAAAAGGCCGTCTCTGCTCACCTGGACTCCACTCAATTCCTGCACCCCCCGTCAATCCGGTTTCCGTTCAGGCCATAATACCGAGACCATTCTTCTGTCCTTTCTCAATGAGCTCCACATCTCTCATGACCGTGGTGACATTTCTCTGGCTGTTTCACTGGATCTCTCTGCTGCTTTCAGTCTTGTCGGTCACTTTATTCTACTCTCACGTCTCAGGACCACAGGTCTTTGGGGATGGTTTTCCGATGGTTCCACTCCTTCCTCTATTCATGCTCCTTCTCTGTGGTTTCTAATGCCAGCACCTCCTCTCCTTTACCACTCAGCTGCGAGGTGCCCCAGGGTTCTGTTCTGACTCCCCTTCTGTTTAACATTTTCCTGGCTCCCCTCACTCTCTTGGTGCAACAATCTGGGATCTCGGCCTACTATTATTCTGAAGATGTTATTCTTTTACACCATACTTCCCCTGTAAATCTGGATCTTTCCCCCCCTCAATGCCTGTCTTTTGCTTGTCACTATCTGGCTGTCTTCCAATCTACTCCATCTCAACCCAGTTAAGACATCTGCAATGTGATTTACCCATGGTGGTCCCCAACCGGCCCTTTCCCCTCTTCTTTTGGATGCCCCAATTCCTCTTGTAACCTCACTACTGATATCTCGGAGTCACCCTGGATCCTGACCTCTCCTTCCACACCTACATCTCCTCCCTTGTGCGCCGCTCTCACATTTTCCTTCGTCAGATTCGAGCCATCAGTCCTTCTTCTCTCTCTTGTAATCTCGTGCCTGGACTACTGTAATGGTGTTTTTGCCAGTATCCCCCACCATCAGTTTCACCATTAATTCAGAACACCGCCGCTCGCCTCCCCTCTCATACTCCCCATTTCAGTCACATCATGCCCTCCCTGATCCACCTACACTGGCTCCCCCTCCCCTATTGCATTACCTTCAAACTCCTAATCCTGACCCACAAGGCCTTACATCAGCACACTCCTCAATATCTTGCAGATTCATTACAATTTCACATTATACCTCACAGCCTCTGATCACTGCATACCAACCGCCTTGACCTCCCTCCAGCCCGTGCCCGCCTCGAGCAAACTCGGCATTCTGCCTTCTTTTTTCTAGTCCCATCACTCTGGGATTCCCTTCCTCCCCTAATCCATCAAGAACAATCATTTCCCAAATTCAAGTCCCTCCTAAAAACCCACCTTTTCTGTACCTACCTTTTCCCAATTCCCCTGTTTCCTCCTCGCCCTCCACTTAGGCTCTTTTCATCTTTTGTCCGGTATGGTTGTGCACTTTCCTGTCTGGCATTGTAGTTCTGCTTCTGGCTTTTTAAAAAATCTATTATTGTTATTGTAAACCACCCAGATGGCTTCCGATGTTCTAATAAAGATAAAGATAAACTTATGTACAGGTAACAAACTATGTACAGTAAAGTAGATGGTTCTAGACATTTATTTATTTTATTTAGCTATATTTATATCCTGCTTTTCACCGGGTCAAAGCGGTCAATTGGGAGATACATTTAACATGAGGGGATATGACACACATATGCTAATACTTACAGGGAGCATGGGCAATGGAGGGTTAAGTGGCTTGCTCAAGACCACAAGGAGTGCCTATAGGACTAGAAATCCCAGTTCCTCCGGCCTGAGATTGCTGTCCCCAGGTGGGACTTGAACCCCTGGCCCTCTGGCCTGAGGTACCTTGTCCTAACCACTAGGCCACTCCTCCCCCCCATCTATCATTATTTATCTGAAGTCAGGTTAGGTACAGCATAGTGTATCAAACTTTGGTTTCCTTGTGTTATTGTTTGCTGTTGATGTTTGGTTTTATGGGGATGGGAGGTGGGGGAATGTTCTATGTAACCAACTGTTGTTTCGCTGTTCCATGTACATCGCTTTAAGCAAGTGAAAAGCGGTATATAAAACCTGCTAACTAAATACGTTTATTTATTTATTTAACAGGATTTTTATACCGCTTTATCCTAAAATCAAAGCGGTTCATATCGCAACTTGAGAGTTTTACATAGAACAGTGGGTGAGAGGGGCATGCAGGAGATTGTTTCTGGTTGTTCCTTTTTGTCGTCTATTTGTCTATGCTTTTATACTTTGCTTTTCTGTTTTACTTTGGCGTTCTTTTCCTTGTCTTTGCATGGCTTACTTTTTATTGTACACCGCTTTATGTTTTGCAACGGAAAGCGGTTTATCAAATTTTAATAAAGATAAAGATAAAGATATACAGGTATTTATTTATTTATTTAATTTTATTTATTTATTTATTTAACATTTCTTTTATACCGTGCTATTACAATCAGTGCGGTGTACATTGAACAAGAACATACTACAATGCATACAAGTAACATTGAGTTTACAATGAACAGGGAAATTCAACAAGGGACAACCGGGAGAACTATGTACAGGTTAACTTAATGCTTAATGCTATATACAATATCATAAACTTGTTTGGATATTGCATGTGCTTTTCGGGTGGTTCACCATAGGACTAGAGAGAAGGTTGACCAACTAGCCCTTTTCTGGTTGTATTGGGGTGCTAGTTTTGCTAATGTCTGGGTAAACTGTATATAAAGTATATGTAATGATATCAGAGTCCTTGATTTGTGGTAGATTATTTACAGGTAGAAGTTAAATGACCAGAGTGTTTGAGGTGGTAGAGCTAGGGGAGAGGGGGGTTGAGACAGCGGGGGCAGCAAGAGGTGGGGGGGAGGGAAAACCATGTTATGCAGGAGTCCATCTTAAGTGGGTAGTCCATATTAAATAATATCTTCAAAGTGTTTGATGTACTGAGCAGTCTTCAGCTTCTTGCGGAAGTCTTTTGAATCAGAAGTGGCTCTAAGGTTGTCGGGGAGGGCGTTCCTAAGGGTGGGAGCGGCCAAGAAGATAGCTCTTCCAGATGTAGATTGCTTGGATTTGGTAAAGGTGCTGGGGGTGGACACAGTGTCAGTGGTGATACGCCTTCTGGGTCTGAAGCTCGTATCAATGTTGATGAGGCTTTTCAGTATGTTATCAGATGTGTTTTGCTTGATTTTGAAGATGTTCAGTGCAGTTTTGTACTTGATGCGGAAGATAATGGGGAGCCAGTGAAGTTGGTTCAGGAGGGGGGTGATGTAGTCGTGTTTTGATGAGCCAGTGATGATGGAAGCTATGGTGTTCTGTGCCATCTGTAGAGGACAGAATGCCAGTTTAGGAAAACCAAGCTATATTGGGTTACAAGATGGGAATAATTATCACCTGGCAAACAGTAAGCGGAAGTGTTTTTGGCTGAGTAGTGGTTTGATCCGTCTGATAACTGTTCAACAGCCAAAATGCTTCGGACACGAAAGCAGCTGTTCTAAACTAATTTAAGGCTGCTGAACACAGAAATCATAATGAAAATGGCTGATTAGGTCTAGTTGCTAAGATATATGCTATTAATTAGTCATTAGGGGCCATTAACTGTGTATTATGCAACATTTGCATGAGATTGCGTACTCTCTACTTGCAACCAATAGAAATATCTGTCCAAAACCAGATGATGCAATCAGTATTTAAATTTGCATCACTTGACGGTATAAATCTTAAGGTGTATTAGTCACAGAAAAATTAAAAATTAATTATTTTGCATTATTTTATGCCAATAGGTCAATCACAGCGTATTCGGCGATGCATCGTACTTGTGTTAATAATGCAGATAATTTCTGCTATATTTGTGGTGAAGTGACTTTTACATCACAAAAACAGAATATGACTGTGGCGGTTAAGAAAGCCTACAACTTATACTGTATTTTGGCTGCAGAATAAGAGATCAGGATAAGAGCTGGGCGCCACACATATGCTGCAATACATGTGCAACAAATCTCAGGCAATGGATGAATGGGAAAAGGCAATCGATGCCTTTTGCAGTTCCAATGATCTAGAGAGAGCCCATGGATCACGTCAGCAATTGCTACTTCTGCATGGTTCCTCCAATTCAGAAACGCATATCCAGAAAGAGTAAGTGGACCGTGCAATATCCAAACATTCCATCTGCAATATGCCCAGTGCCTCATGGAGAAGGGTTGCTGATTCCCAAAATGTCTGAATCATTATCATTAGAATCAAGTGAGGAAGAGGAAGAAGTTTGTAGTCATGAACCGTCAACCTCACATGACCCAGAGTGTCTTCTGGCCACTGCTAATGAGCCACACCTCATAACACAAGATGAATTGAACTACCTTGTCAGGGATTTGGATATCCCAAAGAATAAAGCTGAGCTTTTGGGTTCCAGAGTACAGCAGTGGAATCTTTTGGCTGGTGACGTTCAAATTTCTTTTTTCCGGGACTGTCAGAAAGACTTGGTGTCATTCTTTTTCAAAGAAGGTGATCTTGCTGCATGCAACAACGTAAAAGGTTTAATGGCAGCTCTCAATATCAATCACAAAATGCAGATGATTGGAGGCTCTTCATTGATTCATCCAAAGCAAGTCTTAAAGCTGTATTGCTGCATATGGAAGAGACTTATGACAATATGAAACAACTTTTGAAATGTATAAACTATGATCAACATCTATGGTCAATCTGTGGTGACTTCAAAGTGGTCGCCCTCTTGCTTGGTCTTCAGGGTGGATACACCAAGTACTGCTGCTTCCTGTGTGAATGGGATAGTCATGCTAGAGATTGTCATTTCATCAAAAGGGACTGGCCACTCCATCAGTCACTGGATCCTGGAAGCAAAAATGTTCTGTTTCCAGCACTTGTAGATAGCAACAAGATTTTGATACCTTCCTTGCACATCAAGTTGGGACTAATGAAAAACTTTGTCAAGGCGATGGATAAAACTAAACCTGCTTTCAGAGATCTTAGTGGTAACTTTCCTAGACTGAGTGATGCCAAAGTTAAGGAAGGAGTTTTTGTTGGCCCTCAGATTCGTGTACTTCTTCAAGATGACGAATTTCTTTGTTTATTGCGTGGAAAGGAAAAGGCTGCATGGATAGCATTTGAATCAGTGACACAAAATTTTCTTGGAAACAACAAAGCAAATAATTACCAAGAGATTGTTCAAGATCTTCTCAAGGCATACAAAAACCACGGTTGCAACGTGTCCTTAAAGATTCATTTTCTACACTCTCATCTAGATTTTTTCCCACAAAATTGCGGAGCGGTAAGTAATGAACATGGAGAACGATTTCACCAAGACATTGCAGCCATGGAAAAGAGGTATCTGGGTAAATGGAGTCCATCAATGCTTGCAGACTACTGCTGGACAGTGACAAGGGATATTCCATTGCTTCAGTACAAGAAACAGATAAGGAAGAGTCGTGAAGCCACTGAATGAGAACAAAAACTGCTAGAATGTACTTACAAATATTCTTAATGAAAGTTAAATTGCAGACATAATTACTCCTCTGTTTCTTCTAAGTACGTTTATGAACTTTATTTCATAAAAACATGCTTGTTATTGTGCAAAGTTTCATTTGTAATAAGATTTTGATTTACATCTAAGGATTTAGGCTCGATTTTCACCATACATAGTGGTAAAATGTACATTCTTCAACATATCATAGAAGCAGGAGCTAATTGACCAATTTCACTATCATATTTGAATTCAACGGATCAAATTCATTAAGACATAGCACATTTAACTTCTGAAGCAAACGATTTTTGAAAATTTGTAGAACAGTGTATATAACACGCATCTTGTGATAGGCATTTTTGGACGTTTTGTTGATATGAGATTGAAGGTTCAGATTGCAGTCCAAGGTGACTCTGAGATATTTTACTTCGGTTTTAATGGGTATTGCAATCTTGTTCAGATTGATTGCATGTGGGGTGGTAAAGCCTGACTTACGTGTGACAAGGAGGGCTTCGGTCTTGCTGTAGTTTATATTTAAGTTGTTCTGGGTTAAAAACTTGTCATATCTTCCAGACATTCTGTTATCTTTAAGTAGTCAGGGTTATCCAGGTTGCTCAGAGAGTAGATCATAATGTCATCTGCATATAATGTGTAGTGAATCTTGTGTCTTTTGATGATGGCACAGATGGGTTGTATGTATAAATTAAAAAGAAATGCAGACAAGGAGGATCCTTGCGGGATGCCCTGTGTTGCTGGGAATGGAGTGGAGGTGTTTGTGCCGCATTTCACCTGTTGTTTGTTACTGAGGTAGGAGTGAAACCATTTGATAGTGGTACCATGCAGGCCAATATCTGTTATCCTGTTCAGTAGGATGCTATGTGACACTGTGTCGAAGGCTGAGGAGATATCAATGAATATCAGGAAAAAACTCATCTTGATATTGCCCATTCCTCTGATCAGGTTGTCGAATAGGTAAATAAGAAGGGTGTTGATGCTATGATTAGGTCAAAAGCCATGTTGATGGTGCATGTGAGTCAATGTGGTCCTGGAGTTGTAGTTGTACTATTTTCTCAATGACCTTAGTGAGGAAGGGCAGTCCGGAAATGGGATGTTATGCTGCTGGATCACACTTGCTTAGAGCTGAATTCTTGAGTATTAGATGGATGGAAGCTAGTTTGAGAACGCTTGGCATATAGCCTTGGGATAGAGAAAGTAATGCAATATTTTGGATGAATTGACTGAGTTCTTCCTTAGCTGTCCTCTGACCTGACATGAGAAGAACATAAGAAAAGTCATGCTGCCTCAGACCAAGGTCTATCGAGCCCAGCATCCTTTCTCCAACCGCTGCCAGTCCAGGTCACAAGTACCTGGCAGATCGTAAAAAGTAGATCCATTTCTCATAGCTCATTTCCAGGGATAAGTAATGACTCTTCCATCTGGCTTATAATTTTCTATGAGGTTTTTCTCCAGGAACTTGTCCAAGCCTTTTCTAAATCCCACTAGTCACCTTGACCATGTCCTCCAGCAACAGATTCCACAGCTTAATTATGAACTGCACAGAAAAAAACCCTTTCTATGATATGTTTTCAGGCTACTGGTCATTAGCTCCATGGAGAGTCCTTTTGTTTTGTGCTGTTTGAAAGGAGGTTTTAGCTCTCAAAAACTACTCAAAAAATGTACTAGCTTAATCCAAAAAAAGGTATCACCTTAAATGCTTTTTGGTTTGTTTTTATTAACCTTTATTTCTAATTGGAAGTAGGAATCCTCCAGACCTGCACAAAATTAGTGCATCAAAATGGCATGGTTTTAATAGCTTGGTTTAATATTTAGAAAGATCTATGGATCATGTCTTCCAAAAGCTGCAATAGAATCCAAGATAGCCTGAGATAAACCCAGAGGAGCACTAGGTATGTGAGAACTGAGGAGAAAGCCAAAGATCAGCTTGATTTATGGCACTGAACCATCAAGGAAATTGGACGGACCAGTTGGTTCTTATGGTCCATGTAAGGGCAATAACCAAAGTTCTTTCCACTGAAAAACACTATTTTGTCCTCTGAAATTGGCTTTTTTTCTACCGCGCAGCGGTAAACGTAACTCATGCATGGATTCCTATGGAGGCGTTCCCAGGGTAGGGAAGAAAACTACTCATGTAGTGTGGGATAATCAAAACTATGCACAGAGGTTTGCCTCGGAAAGCACTGCACATAAAGGAGGTGCACATTTGTGTCAGTAGTTTTTTGTGGTGCATGCTTTTAGTCCCCAGGGTTTGCATAAATGTGGTCAGCTGAACTATTATTTACTTATGGAAATGTGATATACCACTATTCACTAATTAGCATTATCATCACCAGGGTCTATTTTAGGAAAATAAAGTACCAGACAGTGAACAAATAAAGGCAAGTCAACACATATGATCGGGAGGGCAAGGAAGTAGCACAGCTATCATCTTCTATGCCATCCTCTTCCAAGTTTCTATTCAAGTATTGAATGACTTGTGTAAAGCTGATGAATTTGAGATGCAGGATGCTACTGTTGTGGACTGACTATAAAACAGAGAGGGTTGATCGCTATTAATTATCTCTTCTGCAGAATCAGTTACAAGCATTGAGATCTTGCCGATTTGATTCTATTGGAATTGTTAACATTCTGCATTTTCATAACATACGCTTATCTCGACTTAACAGCCCAGTCATAAGGCTTATGAGATTGCCAAGTGTCTATGAATGTTGTTCTAATAACTTTTATGTTTCCTGTTCTATCCACACCAACTTTTCAGGATACTGGAAGGGGTGGGGGGGGGGGGGAGGAAGCAGGCAGAAACATGAAGACTCTAACAGTGGTGTGTTTTTCTGAATCCACACATATGTGCAGATTGCAGATATAGGCACATCATGTCCCAGAAAGTAGACATAAGAACATAAGATATGCGATATCGGATCAGACCAAGGGTCCATCAAGCCCAGTATTCTATTTCCAGTAGTGGCCAATCCAGGTCACAAGTACCTGTCAGGTTCCCAAAAGGTATCTTTTCATTATGAGTGAAACTTCTTGACCTCAGCTGGAATAGGCAGTGAAACAGGGTGATGCATGCGAGCCATGACCCGACCAATATTTTGCCCAAAACAGCATCAGCAACTAGAGAGCTTGAGGACAGGGCCGGAGATTGGTTTGTTTGCCCTCTCCAGTCAAAAGATGTCAGTATGATTTGGTGGCTTATAACAAACAAGAAGACTAATATTTTTTGGTCTTCTTGTTCTCAGTTTTTTCTCTTCCTCTGTTTTCCCATCATCCTGATAGAATATGTGCCTATATGCAGGACTGAACAATCTCCTACTGTTCTGTCAAACTTCACAAATGAAAGCAGGATCTTTATTGGTTGTGATACCTTTAATGGATCAGCAAAACAGATGTTGCAACACATGGGCTTTCGAGAACCCGAGGATTCCTTCTTCAGGTGTCAAACACTGGGAACAGGGTGCTGTTTTGCATCACTTTTCCTCATCCTGACTAAGAAGCAAGTTAATGGCTTCAATTGCACGCAGAAGATGGCCCTCACAAATCATCATGTAAACGTTCCAAGACATCATAATGACAAATTTGGACCTGAAAGGTTCCTTGCTTACCTCGCTTGAAAGCTCCAGCTCCAAAGTTTGTCTCAAAACCAAAAGAAGAGGCCCAGAAAGCCAGCCATAGTCATGCTGGTGGCCAGGCTTCTCTGAAAAGATCCTTAGACTTTTTGATGCCTCACTTCAACAATAGGCTTGACGTGAAGAAAATTCTTGATCTCGCTACTGGAGTCACCATAAGAGCTTGAAGGACTTGACTTAAAAGTTGGAGCAAGCAAGCATCATACTGCAGGTGGGGGCATCGACATAGCACAATGACATGTAGTTCCAAGGGCTCAGACATAGTATAAGTTACTGTGCCTGGAACAATTTGTAACTCCAAACTTGAAGTGCTAGACTCAGAATGGCTTTTGAGGATGTTTAGTGACCTACAATAAGACTTTGATGGTGCTGTCATTAGCAGTATTTGTGACAGAATTGCTTTTGATTGATGATGATGTTTTGTGACCTGGAGATCATCAGATATAATTATCATGAGATCCCTAACACTTAACTCTCTTTCATGAAGAATTGTCTTAGATAGTCATGCCCCAAAGGTACGATTTCTCATATCTTTGTATTAAAACACTTGATAGATCCCTGAGCATTCTTAGATCACTCCTCACCCAGAGTGTCCACCTTGTTGTGGGTCTTAAGATCATCTGCAAAAGATAAACCTTGTCTTGCCTTCTCTGAAATTACACTTATGAAAACTCTGAATAGAATCAGACCTGGGACTGATCCCTAAAACATTCCCTTGATAACCCCCTTTCTCTGTCTTCTTTTGTCATAAACTCTATTTATCAAAACCAATTCTTTTACCTATGTGATTTGAGTTAATGTTCTTTGTCTAATTCCATTTTGATAGTGTCAGAGTTATTAAAGTCATCATTGTAAAGACAGTGGAGATACCAAAGAGAAGACAATGATGAGGATCTAAACAATGTTCTTACACAAAAAAGAGGTTCCTCTAGATCTATGATAAAAAAACATGAGTAAGTCAATAGAAGGAAGCTTACCACTATCCTACCATAACCCTATTCAGTAGACTATCAAGTACCAGTTTGCTTGCTGAAGAATTGAGTCTATGGTCCTCATATACCACTGCCACACAGGGTTGAACACTATGTGCAGATGCCCAGCTGGCAACTCATCTAAACAAGTTTTAGGTGGCAAAGAAAGTACTCCAGACACACATTAAAGGTATATCTTAAGAAAATAGATAACAATATCATGAACAAAGAGAGACTAGCTACTGGCTAAGACATAGGAGCTGTAACCTAGTGGTGTTTTATTTCAAAATCACATTGGATGCCCCCTGGAACTTTGGACCCGCATTTAGCTACCTTCAGGAATTTGCTGTTACGTGATCTTACACGTTTGGAGTCCAGATTATCTAAATCTTGGAAAAATTATAATTTGTCTGTTTCAGAACATCAGGCTCTGCAACATCTCAGAACGAGACAAGATATATTATCATTAAACCAGCCGACAAAGGGGGCTCCATAGTTATACAGCATAAGGACCAATATTTGACCGAAGTACATCAACAGCTCTCGGATACAAAATATTATGTAGAATTACCTTCTGATCCCTCAGTAGACTTACAGAATCAAGTTTTTCAGGTCTTACATCAAGCACGACAGGATGATATACTCACTTCAGAGGAGTACAAGTTTCTTCAGGTACAGTCCCCTCATGTTCCAGTTTTTTACACGGTCCCTAAAGTTCATAAAACATTATGTGCACCCCCAGGACGGCCTATAGTATCGGGTGAAGCTTCTTTTTTGGAACTCTTGTCGGTGTTTCTTGACTATTTTTTGCAGCCTTGGATAAAAGGGGCCAAATCATATCTGCATGATACTTTTTACTTCTTGTGGAAATTATCATCAGTTCCTTTTGTGAATAATAATGATAGTTTAGTGACTTTGGATATAACATCTTTATATACAAACATCCCTCAACAATCATCTTTATTTTTATTTAATCAAATTTTAGCACAATGTCCTTCAACTGAACTGGTCACATCTCAGTTTTTGATGAGCCTTGCTGAGTTAGTGGTAACTAAGAATTATTTTCGTTTTGGGGCCATTTATTATTTACTGCTAAAAGGGGTATCTATGGGAGTTATGGTAGCTCCCAGTATAGCCAATTTGTATGTTTCCCATTTCAAGGAGCAGTTTCTTTACCCGTCAGAATGGTGCACACACATTAAATGCTGCATGCATTTCATAAATGATATTTTTTGTGGTTGGAGTGGCACTAAGGCTCTATTGGAAGAGTTTTTTTCTCTGGCTCGACCTGCAGGATCCCCACTTACTTTTTTCCATGACTCAGTCTACTAAAAGTATTTCATTTTTAGATGTTTCAGTGATAGTAAGCACTGATCATCGTATCACATTACTTTATAGGAAGAGTGTAGATCGTAATAAATTATTACATTTTGATTCCCATCATCCTTATAAATTAAAATGAGCTCTTCCAATTGGTCAATTTTTGCGTTTACATTGAGTATGTTCAGAAGAGGAAGATTTTTACATTCAAGCTAAAGCCCTTACTGCACGGTTATTACAGAGGAGATATCCGCAGGGGGTTGTACGCCAGGCCTTTTTGAGAGCTAAATATGCCAAGAGATCTTTATTGTTACAAAAATGAACGTCTGACATGATGGAGAAACAAGTTTGCATATTACAGTATACAGATTGGGCACGATTTTTAGCGTGCAGTATATATACTCATGGGCATGTTTTACAGTTGCATGAGATTTTTCACAATGGCCCTTGTGTAGCTTTCATGAGGGCCCAGAACTTAAGGGACATTTTGGTTCATTCTGATTTTTCATCATTGGTCACCAGAGGAAAAGGAGGAAGTCATAGCCCTTGTGGAAGTTGTTCAAAGTGTGCCACCTCATTGACTTTAACTGAATGGACGTACCTACTCTCTAAAGTTACTTACCCATTGAAATTTGCAAACCACTTGCCAGCCTATATGAGTCGTTTATTTAATTATTATCTGCCCATGCTCCAGGATATATGTTGGATGCACTGTCAGATTTATTAAGGTTCTCTTGTCAGAGCACAAATCATGCTTACATAATCAGATTTTAACAGCGCCTATAGTGCAACATTGTCTTGCCTTTAATGATCAATGGCAACATCTACGCTGGTTTGTTTTGGATGGTATACAAGATCCTTCTCAGGGACGAATGGAACAGGGTTGTGATGAAGCAGATGCCAGTAAACCCATGGAGGTAGAAGAAAACACTGATCTCTTTAAAGGAAACGATATACATAAAGTGCAGTTAGTGAGAAGTGCAGCTAGAGGGAGCATGCACGGAGATTCAGAAGGTAGGCTGACACGCCCAGGTTGGGATGATGCAAGAACTAATTCAAAGCATAATCAGATACACCTGGTCAGAGGGACAGAGAACTTACCTAAGAAACAGCTTTATAAGCAAAGCATAGACAAGCAAGAAGGGAGAGGAGCGGCACGAGCCGCAGCAGCTGCTGATAGAGAAGAAAGAGAAAGGAGACGGCTCCAAAGAGAGGAGAAAAGGCAGTTAAACTTGCAGCCCTTACAGGAAAGGAACAAGTTCCATGTGAGCCAGTTTCAGGCTGGGAAGCTCCAGAAGGAAGTCTTCAGGAAGGACAGAAGGAGAACCGGGAGAGTGCCTGGTAGGGAGAATACCAGAGACACAGACCCAAGAGTTCAGAGGTACCTTCATACTTCTTCCCCTGTATGTGAGCCCCAAGGAGTTCAGAGGTGGATGAACCAGACTCAGCCCAGGAGTTTAAGAGACACAGATCTGAACCAGGAACTGAGGCCGAGTCACAGAAAGGCCTGGAAGCCAGGGAGCCGTAAGAGCAGCCAAGGCAGCTGGAGAAAGGTTTGGGAACCTATAGAAAGAGTGCTTACCAAAGGTCCTGTTGCATATTTGCCAGACCGGGTGAAGCCAGGCTGGAGAGCCTTAGGAAGAAGTTCTGAAGTAAAACCAGGAATATATGGGGGAAAGCTCAGGGGCCACAGATATCTCAGCAGAACAAGAGGCTATGCAGATAGACCCTGCTGAACCTGACCCTTTGCTAACTGAATGCCCTATGGACTGTACGTTTTGTTGTACTGGGAGTTTAGAATTCTTGAGAGAAATTTAGCATGCAGGATATACTTTTGAAACACAGTTTTGTTTGACAAGCTGGAAGAAGAAGCATTGCTTTTGTTGGTATAACCTGTTTTGTTTGAACCCTGCATAACTAACAAAGACTGTAAAGCATATCCAAGTTTTTGACCTATGTAAATACCTTATGTGAAAATCCTGAACAAGATGAAAATCCTGTTGTCTTCGTTTGAACCTTTTGTGCATTAAGGGAATAAAACCCTATACTTTACCATTCACATGGCTTACACAGCTATTCATTATGAAGAAAGGGACTACTAGTACCAGTAGTACTGGGCTAACAAAAGTTTCTACCTTCAATACAACAATAATGTCCACCCTGACCTTTAAGCACGTGACTAAAGGGATGGGGTTGTGACAGTGTCTAGCCAGAATGGAACAGAGGTGGATTTTCACTTTAAACTCAAAGCAACCAACAGGATTGAATGAATCCATTGATTGGTATACTGCCCTGTGACATCATACTCTTGTGTATTTCGATGTCAGCTTGCTGCCACTCCGTATTTAAACGGCTCGTTAGTTTGAGTCTTATGTTCCCAGGAGAGTGTTTCACACCGCTGCCAGCAATGTCCTGAAGCAGCCTCTGAATTTATGAGGCGAAACTCGAGTCGACACTACATCTACAGAGTGTCTACACCCTTTGAGATAGGGTTTGCCATCAGATAAATGCCGTTGCAAGTTTTTTGAACTTTTAAATGCATTTAGAAATTGATAAAAACTAATAGTGCACTTTGAAGCCTATGAATGACAACAGGGGCAAGTGCTGTGTTGAGTAGCTCAGTTCCACTACCAGCGGTGTATTCCTGTCTGAGGCTTCTATATTTAATTATATATACCCTTCTCAATTGTGGCATTTATAGTTGTTATGCTGGGTATGTTGTTTTTCCTTTCCCTTCATTCAGGATAGTATTGTATTGAGTGAGGGGATTTAGAGTGTTTTTCGGTAGAAGATTCATTTTCAACATTCACACTTGGACGTCTTCTCTGCTAATCTTGGTGCAGTCAATGACAAACATGGTGAAAGCTTTCACCAGGATATTGCAATGATGGAAAAGCGCTATCAGGGCAACTGGAGCCCATTAGTGCTGGCCGTCTATTGTTGGATGCTGAGACAAGAAGCATCAGATGCTGAGTACAAAAGAAAATCAGGAGCAAAACATTTTAGCTCAGGTGACCTGGTGCAATCTGTCAGCATTACTGTGCGATTAAACATGCTAAATTCAATCAAAATTTAATTTCTTGTTTCTCCAAATTCCTATGTGATACAGTCAAATCTGAAATTATATTTGTGTTCAGCTTGAAGCTGTCTATCACAATCACCAAAAATGTTCCAGGAAGCAAAACCTTTGAACAAATTTGTTGTCTGGTGTTATGCAGCCTGTAGCAAAACTAATACTCCAGCCCTCATTCTCCATCAGTGTTCGTTGTCAACACAGAAAATAGAGGAGACATGAGCAGACCACCTCCTCCACACCCTCCAAATGTCTGTCGGACAAAACAAGCACTTTTCCAATGCCTACTATTGCCTGGAGCAGGTCTAAACTTGGACACGGCAGTAGGACGTAAAGAGTTTTTCTGAAATTGGGTGAACACATTCAAGTTCTGGGAACCCTGGACATGTCTACTCCATGCCTCTGTTCAGATTTGGACATCCTCACCCCAGAGACGTCCACAGAGCCAGCTTCAAAATGTCTCTGGGGACATATCCATGCCTGTTTCAGATGTCCAAAGCATGAATAAAGCTTCTAAAATAACCCTCCTATTCTACATCTAAAGAAATCCATCTCCCACAATGGGTGTAGAGGACATTTCCCCATTAAACTCGCCATACAAAAAATAATTTTTGATTGTGATGTCATCTCAGTAACAGCAATATAAATCCTCACCAGTTCTGGGCATATTGTGAAGTAATAGAAAACTCTGTAACAATCACTCAGGACCTATCATCTATCATACTATAAAAACATCAACTTCTAAAACTCACACAAGGAGCCTACCCAGAAAATAGCAGCACTGTACATATTATAGTGGGCCCTAAAACATGGATAAACCTGTCTGGAAATTGAACAAGCCGGATTACTACAGATCTCTACATAGAAACTCCATTCTAACTGAACTGGCCATACACTCAGATAGATACTCACCAAGTATAGATTATATTACCACAAACGAAAAATAAAATTATGTCGACAAAAACGAATTGAAATTTAAAAAAAAATACTAGACTGCATCCAATATAGCACTAGAGAAAAGATCTGCAGGTGCCCCTGTACTGTGTAAAGTGTAAAGATAAAACATGTACGGCCTAATATTCAAAGAGGTTTATCTGGTTAGCAGCAGGGCCGGCCCAACCACTAGGCAAATTAGGTAGTCACCTTGTGCAGCAGCTACTTAGGGGAAGCAAACAGCAGGGCACTCAGAGCTAAACAATAGATTCTGACAGCCAGGAGGGTTTTAAGGTTTAGAGTATGTCTGTGGCGTCAACACCTTCAACCAACTCTGGGGCTGACCCTGGTAGGCAGGACCTGCTAACCAGATAAAGCCTGCTGACAGAGATATTCAGAGGGCACTAACCCGCAAGTACTGCTGAATATCTCCTCTAAACACCATGCCACTGTCCAGCAAAGCGCCAGGGCAGCCCATGGGCAGGGCGAGGGTGATCCTGGCACTTAGCTGGTTAGCAGCGATTTTCAGTCTGCTAACAGGCTAACTGCCTGTATAAAGTCAGGACATTTGAATAACTGTCCTAACTTTATGCAATTTGACTTTCCAGACAGCAGCTGAGTATTGTCACTGTCTGGATACCTGCACTGGTCAGCACTGAAGCTGGGTATTTAGTGCTGGAGGATATCCGGATTCCAGCACTGAATATCTGGTTTCACTTCTGCCCAAACTAGTCGGGCACTTTAAAAATGCTGATTGCCACAGGTTGAACATCGGGTCTATAAAATCCAAAGACAGACATATTTCAATCACTAAATTAAAAATAAAATTAATTTTTCTACCTTTGCTGTCTGTCTGGCCATATTATGCTCTAATCTTGTTGATCCCAGCCTCTGGTTTGTTTTCCTTGATCTCTTAACTCACCCTCTAGGGCCCCTGGTCCATCTGTCACTTCTCTCCCCGACTGTCTTCTTCACTTCCTTCCAACTCAGACACTGATTTTTCCCTTTCAGCTTTCTTCCACTTATTTTTCTCTATCAACTCAGATTTCACATCCCCTTCTTACCATCCAATCCTCAATCTCCCTCTTTTTACAGCGTCTACCTACTGTTTTTCAATCTTTAACACAGTCCTCTTACACCCCATCTCTCTATCCTTCCCCTGCCACTTATTCCCCAATCTTCAACTAACTCTTCCCTTTCCCTTTCTTTCACCCCCCCCCGCCCCGTGTCCAGCATCTCTCCCCTTCTCTCCTACCCTATCCTGTATGTGTCTCGCACCATCAGTGCTTCCCCTCATTTTCTTATCTGATTGCCGCACTGTCCAGCATTTCCCTGCTTTCCCTCTCCCTCACCCTCACCCTATGTCCAGCATCCACCATCTCCCCCTACTCTGTGTCCAGCATCTCCTCTCTCTCTCCCCTATCTCGTGTCCAGCAGCTCTTCTCTCTCACCCCATGTCCAGCATCTGCCCTCTGTCCCACCACTAGTGTCCAACATCTGCCCCAACCTCCAACTTGTGTTCAGTATCTTCCCTCCACCCCTCTCATTTGTGTCCAACATCTGCCATCTGTCCCCCCATTTTGTCCAACTTCTACCCTCTGCTCCCCCAGGTATGTCCATCTGCCCTTGGCCCCCCAACTTGTATTGATATCTGCCCTCCTCACCTGTTTGCCATCTCCCTTTCACCCCAGCCCCTGCCACCATCTGCTAACGCTTCTGCTGTGTCAGCAGCAGCAACAGCAGGCCTCTAAGAGTAAAAAAAAGCCTGTGGGCCTGTGCATTATTCTGCTCCTGTGCATGAGCCGGCTGGTCCCGCCCCTTGCCATGACGTCAGAGGGGGTGGAAACAGCTGAATAGCACACAGGAGCGGAATGAAGCACCGACCTGAGCTTTTTTTTCAGTCTGATCTTCGGGGCCTGCTGCTGCCGCTGAAACAAGAAAAGGAACAGCAGCAACAGCAACAGCATTCAGGAGATGCCGCTGAATCTGAGATCTTCTGGAGGGGTTTTTAGCAGCATGAGGTGGCCACTGGTAGCGTGATTTGGGGGCATTTGTTTTGCCGCCCCAAAAAATTCTGCCGCCTGAGATGCTGCTTCACCCTACCTAATGATAGAACCGCCCCTGGATCTGCTGGTCTGAAGGCCACAATCCTTCTAGTAGAGGAGTAGTTAATGGTTAGAACAATGTGCTAGAACCGGGGAAGCCAGAGAACAAATCTCACTATGACTTCTCGTGATCTTGGGTAAGTCACTTAACCCTCTATTGTCTCAGGGACAAATTTAGATTATAAGCCCTCCATGAACAGGAAATACCCTACTATACCTTCATGCAACATGCCTTGTATGTCTAAGAAAAAGGCATGAGCTAAATCCAGTTCCCTTTCCCCTAGTGGTTGTAGATAAAGCATATGGAGAGATTGAGATGTATCAATGGATGGCCTGAAACCAAAGTGAAGGGGCCATGGTCCACCCAGTCACACCCTTGGCTACACCCCTGAAATCTATCCATAGATAAAGAGATACAGGGCTGATACAACCCAAAAGACAAACTAGGTGATTGCTTAGAACAGAGGTCTCCAATTCCGGTACCGGAGGGCCACAAACCAGTCAGGTTTTCAAGATGTCCCTAATGAATATGCATGAGATAAATTTGAATACAATGAGGGCACTGCGTTCAAATTTATCTCATGTATATTCATTAGGGACATCCTGAAAACCTGGCTAGCTTGTGTCCCTCCAGAATTGGATTTGGAGACCCCTGGCCTAGAATACCAGTGTTGCCCACTGCCACTGCTACTACCACCCTTTTCTGGGACTTATGGCAGCAATGCCATTTCAACCACAACATGGCACTTCCCAAACTCTCCAGTACTGCTGTTTCCACCCCCTCTGATGGAGGCTTCCTGTTTACATGAGGGCATTTCCCAAACTCTCTGCTGCTGCATGGCTGCTCCTGCTCTCTTAATTTACGTATGTATGTAACAAGTTTTTTATACTGCTTTATCATTTCAGTCAAAGCAGTTTACATTGTAATATACATTAAACAGGGACATTGATAACTTGGATTTTTCTGAGGCAGCAGAGGGTTAAGTGACTTGCCCAAGGCCACAAGAGATGCTAGTGGGAATTGAACCCTGGTCTCTGGGTTCCCAAGACAATGCTCTAACCATTAGGCTCCTCCTCCACTCTGCTTCTGCTCCCTCCAACACAAACCTCCTGTTTGCATGGGTGTGGAGGGGGTGGACGCAGCAGATCAAAGAGAGCAGGAAAAGCAATGTAGTGCCAGAGAGCTTGAGGAAGCGCTGCATAGCTACCTCTGCAGATCCTAGAGACAAA
This sequence comes from Ichthyophis bannanicus, assembly GCA_033557465.1. NCBI lineage: Eukaryota > Metazoa > Chordata > Amphibia > Gymnophiona > Ichthyophiidae > Ichthyophis > Ichthyophis bannanicus. The sequence continues at coordinate 170,063,038 of CM066032.1, read as the reverse complement.
CAACAGTGGCGGGAATCAGGGGCGGCCCAAGGGGGGTGCGGGGCCATGTGCGGAGACTCGGTGCAGGGCCTCATTTGCATAAGTGGTCTTATTTGCATAAATATTTGCATAATGTTACCATTCACTAACTTTTAGTAAACATGTCTCTTAATGAGTGTATGGATAAAGAAAGAATAAAAGATTTCTACATTACTATAATCCAGTGCCAACCGCCAGGCACATTAGGAACTACTACAAACGCTGCCCATTTAGAACCCATAGCAAACCCGCTGTATCCTTACAGCATTACCAGGACTCACAAAGCACCAGACCCTACCTATCAAAAGGAAACACTGCAAATATTAAACCAGTACATTTCAGAGAATACTGGGGAAAGAGAACAAGTGGCAATGTCAAATAGGAATTACATAAACAGAATACCTCAGCTCAGTTACACATGCAGAACATAGACCATCACCAAACAAGGAATCGCAATTTAGAAACAGGAAGGCAATAATTAAACTGGGAACCCCAAAAGCCAAACTTGGAATGTACAACAACACTGTAGAAATAAAACTATAAATCAATTTCCTCTTGTACCAAACAAAGCGCAGACGTTAATGATGCACATTTCCCAGAGCTTTCATATTCCAGTTAATAAATTCAAAATAAAGAGATATCTTTCTACCTTTTGTGCATTTTTTTTCAGTTGCAATTGCTCCAGCCACTTTCTTCTGGTTTCTTCATGTTTTCTGCTAACTCTCCATCGTCTGCTGTCCATTTGTCCTTTCTTCTCTCTTCTAGTTTTCTTTCCATCCTCTCTCTCTACATCTGCTTTAACATACTAATCTTTCTCCTTTTGCTCTTTCCTCATTCTTATTTCATCCACACAAATTTTACCCCTCCATCCTCAATCCCCACTTACTCTCCCAATACCCGGCCAATTGTAGATTTTTCATCCCTCCCACACAAAATATTTTTCCCCTCTCCATTTTACTCTCCCAGCCCCATCCCATTCTAATCCTCCCCCAACATCAGCTCCCTTCTAGTTCCAGTCTCACCCAGCATCCATTCCCTTCTAGTCCCTGCATCAGCCCATTTCCAGTCCTAGCCCCCCATCAACCCATTTCCAGTCCTAGCTCCCCCATCCATTTTCAGTCTGAGTCCCTTCATCAGCTCATTTCCAATCCTAGCCCCCCATCAGCCCATTTCTAGTCATTTCCTAGCCCCACCATCAGCCCATGTCAAATCCTAGCTCCCCTCCACTCAGCCCAATTCCAGTCCAAGCCCCCCATGAGCCTACTTCCAGTTCTAGCCCCTCCATGAGTCCATTTCAATTCAAGCCCCCACCACAGCCCATTTCCAATCTTAGCTCCCCCCCAACAGCCCATTTCCAGTCCTATCCTAGCTGCTCCATCAGCCCATTTTCAGTCCTAGCTCCCTTCCCTCACAGCCCATTTCCATTCCAAGCTCCCTCCCCATCAGCTATTTGCAGTTCAAGCCTCCCCGTCCACTCAGTCCATTTCCAGTCATAGCAATCCCCCACCCCATTACCAGTCCTAGCCCCCCATCAACCCATTTTCAGTTTAAGCCCCCCCTATAACCCATTACCAGTCCTAACCCCCCATCAGCCCACTTCCAGTCTTAACCCCATCAGCCCATTTCCAGTCAGCCCCCCATAGCCCATTGCCAGTCCTAACCCCCCCATCAGCCCACAGCCCATTACCAGTCCTAACCACATCAGCCCACCTCAAGTCCTAACCCCTCCCCATCAGCCCATTTCCTGTCCTAGCGCCCCCATAGCCCATTAGCAGTCCTAACCCCCCATAGCCCATTAGCAATCCTAACCCCCATCACCCTATTTCCAGACAGCCCCCATCAGCCCACAGCCCATTACCAGTCTTAAACCACCCCCCAGCCCATTTCCAGTCCTAACCCCCCATCACCCCATTTCCAGTCAGCCTCCATCAACCCCCAGCCCATTACAAGTCTTAACCCCCCCTAGCCCATTTCCAGTCCTAACCCCCCCACCCCATTTCCAGTCAGACTCCATCAGCCCCAGCCCATTAGCAGTCTTAACCCCCCCCAGCTCATTTCCAGTCCTAACCCCCCGAGCCCATTTCCAGTCCTAACCCCCCCCACCCCATTTCCAGTCAGCCTCCATCAGCCCCAGCCCATTAGCAGTCCTAACCCCCCCTAGCCCATTTCCAGTCCTAACCCCCCCCCAGCACATTTCCAGTCCTAACCCCCCCAAGCACATTTCCAGTCCTAACCCCCCCCAGCACATTTCCAGTCCTAACCCCCCCCCAAGCACATTTCCAGTCCTAACCCCCCCCCAGCACATTTCCAGTCCTAACCCCCCATCACCCCATTTCCAGACAGCCTCCATCAGCCCCCCAGCCCATTACCAGCCTTAACCCCCCCCCCTTCCCTTCCCTTCTGGCAAATTTAAAAAAAACAACAACCTGGCTCTAGCTGCTGCCGCTGCCGCGTCCGTCGCAGCAGCGGCAGAATGGAGTGTCCCGCGGGGCCCCCTCTCCTCGTTGAGCCCTCTGCAAGGGCTTTCAGATTCGCGAAGGGAGAGTGCTCCCTCGCGTCTCTGTAAAGCCCGCAGGGGCTAATGGGAAATTTCCCATCTGCCCCTTTAGACGCGAGGGGCTGATGAGAAATTTCCCATTAGCCCCTGCGGGCTTTACAGAGACGCGAGGGAGCACTCTCCCTTCGCGAATCTGAAAGCCCTTGCAGAGGGCTCAACGAGGAGAAGGGGCCCCGCGGGACACTCCATTCTGCCGCTGCTGCGACGGACGCGGCAGCGGCAGCAGCCAGAGACAGTTTTTTTTTAAAAATGTAATTAAAAAAAAAAAAAGCAGAATGTTCTTTGCGCGGGGCCCCCTGAAACGCGGGGCCCTGTGCAAAAAACATTCTTGCTCAATGGACGGGCCGGCCCTGGCGGGAATGAGGCTAGGGCTAAAAGCCCGGGGGTGGGGGGGGGGGGGCGGGGACGTGGCAGGACCGAGGGCTCACCCAGGGCATTTCTGGGCCCTGCTCTGCCTTCTCTTTCAAATTCTTAAGTGGTGCAATCTGGGAGGGAGCAAGATACCTAAATATTATGTAAAAAGTTTTGTTTTATCAAAATAGCGTATACAAACTGTCTAAGGAAATCGGCATATAAATTGTTAACTGTTTGAATTGTATTTAAAGCGTACATGTGAAGGGTGTCCGGCTAATTCAGTCCTAGACAATTAGGACCGGACAATTAAACTTGCATATGGATCTCGGTTAGCTCGGGCGTTCTGGGTATGCAGTAACTAAGATTGTTCCCATTAGTGCAGATGCACATAATACCACCTCAAGGGTGTCTGTACACCCACATGCTGGTTAGCAATGTTCTAAAGTTAGAGCGGCCTCCACGCTAGTTTCGCGACTCACACAAGTGCTACCTGCACATCCTTTTGTAAACATGCCCATCGTGAATTACACCATTCCACTTTCACTTTGGTGTACAAGTCACATAGTAAAAATGGTTGGATACTGATGTTATCCCATATCTGCTATTTTGTGTGCCAAACGCTTAAAATAAATTGAATTACCAGCTTTTGTAATGAAAAAGATATGTTTTGAAAAAACAACGACAAAAATAACATAAAAGGTAGCTCCTATTGGGTTTTTTTTTTTTGTGCCATCAAGTCAATACTGACTCCTGGCAATCCAGCAGCCCCTGGGTTTTCTTGGCAAGGTATGACTGGAAGTAGATTGCCAGGCCTTTTTTTCTGAGGCAATGGAGGGTAAAGTGACTTGCCCAAGGTCACAAGGAGTGCCTGTGGAAATCAAATGCTGATTTCTTGGGTACTAGGCTGTTGCCCTAACCACTAGGCTATTCCTCCACTTCCTTAGTGTTTAGATAGATTTATTACATGTCAGAGAGGAATGTAATAATAGTACGTGTTAATCCTAGCCAGCCAGACTCAGTTCCTAACTCCTCCAATCTCAGCATCTGTCCCTAATGTTCCAGGAATGAATATAATTGTTGAGACGTTTTTGCTGCTGTTTTAACTTGCTGTCCCACACCAGGAAGAGAGCTCTAGTCAGACATGCTGTAGACTACAGCGGCAGTAGTCTGTTGGCTCCCCTCACCCAGTTTGTGTGGCTCATTAAGTCATTTTTCAGAAACATTAGTTTCACCCAACAGTTACAAGGCAACATTTTAGCAAGGACTGAGTGACGTACCAAGGGTGAGATGGCGGTTGAGGATCGCTCTGGGTGCCGGCCGGGAGGGGATGCACCCCAGGGTTCACGGAGGCAGCACATCAAGCCAGCTTTATGGTAAGTTTGCTGCACTGTCTCTGTGGACCTGGTGGGAGGAGGGGGGGGTGTGAATTGCTGCATGCAGCACAATGCAGTGCAGGGGGTGCACCGGCTACTTCAGGAGGAGGCACCCACCCCAGGCGCCAAGGGGTTAGGAATGCCACTGCGAGGTGCTAAAGTAGCAGCCTTCTTGATCTTGGGGCAGTAGCTCTACCAATCAGCCAAAAGTAGGATATCTTCTTATAAAATAGTGGATGCTCCTCGCTGTAGGTTCTTTTCCAGGGCTTTCCTTTGCTTCTTTAGAGTCAGGAGTTGTTTCTTTAGAGTTGGGAGTGGCCCAGGGGACTGTAGAAGGATGCATGTAGTCTCTTTACACAAAAGCGGAAGTAAGGATTAGGTTGGGAACTACAGGCCGGTTAGTTTAACCTCTGTGGTGAGCAAACTAATGGAAGTGCTGCTAAAACAGAGGACAGTGATGTTTCTGGAATACAATGCATTACAGGATCCGAGGCAGCATGGTTTTACTAAAGGCAGGTCTTGTAAGACAAACCCCATGAATTTATTTGACTGGGTAGGTGACTCAAGAGCTGTACAGCAGGAGAAGCTCTAGATGTGGTGTACTTAGATTTCAGTAAAGCCTTTGACACTGTTCCGCATAGGTGACTTATTAGATAAATTGAGTGCCTTAGGGATGAACCTTAAAGTGACTGGCTGGGTTAGAAATTGGTTGAGTGGGAGGCGACAAAGGGTTCAGGTAAATGGAGTTCACTCTGAGGAGAAGGACGTTACCAGTGGTGTGCCTCAGGCATCTGCCCTGGGTCCGATTCTTTTTAACATTTTTCTAAGTGATATTTCTGAAGGGCTATTAGATAAGGTCTGCCTCTTTGTGGATGATACCAAAATCTGCAATAGATTAGACACCCAGGAAGAAGTATATAACATGAGGAGAATTCTAGCAAAGCTTGAAGAATGATTGAGAATTTGGCAGCTGAAATTTAATGCTAAAAAAATGCAGGGTCGTGTATTTGGGCTGCAAAAATCCAAGGGAGGAGTACAGTATAGGAGATGAAGTACTGTCCATGAAAGAAGTAGGGGTGATTGTTTCTGATGATATTAAGTTGGCTAAACAGATAGAATCGGCGACACTGAAAGCCATAGGTATGCTTGGGTGCATAGGGAGAGTAATTGCCAGCAGGAAGAAGAAGGTGATAGTGCCTCTGTATAAGCCTTTGGTGAGACCTAATTTAACATATTGTGTGCAATTCTGGAAACCACACCTTAAGAAGAATATAAACAGGAAGGAGTTGATGCAGAGAGTGGCTACCAAAATGGTCAGTTGGCTTTGTCATAACACATATGGGGGCAGATTTAAAGATCTCAGTATGTATAATTTGGAAAAAAGATGGGACAGGGGAGATATGATAGAGATGTTTAAATACCTCTGTGGCATAAATGCACAGCAGATTAGCGTCTTTCAATTGAAAGAAAGCTCGGCAACAAGGGGGCATAGGATGAAAGTGAAAGAGGATAGACTCAGAAGTAATTTGCGGAAGTTTTCATTATGGAAAGTGTGGTAAATGTGTGGAAGAGTCTCCCAGTGGATGTAGTAGAGACATGGACTGTATCTGAATTCAAGAAAGCATGGGACAAACACAGCACATCTCTAAAGGAAAGAAAGGGACTGTAGAGCTTAGTAGCGGGCATGGAAGGGCAGACTGGAAAGGCCATGTGGTCTTTATCTGCTGTCATGTTTCTATATATCTAGGGCTTAATTTGTGCCGCAATGGGCTGAAAATATGTTGTGACACTTCTTTAGTCTCCAAGCAGCAAGTGAAGTCAGGGAGAGCTTGAGCCTGGTCTTTACCCAGATACCACCTCAATACCATTTTAAGTTGCCGGCATCTTTGTGCATCCCCAGAACCTCAAAGTGACAGGGTGGAGATTAGGGCCAGCTCCAGAGTAGGTTCAAGGTGTTGGCACCTTAGGAAAACCTTAAGTCTTGTACACACACACCCCCCTGCCTGTTAGACTCTACTGTTTCACTTTGAATGCCCTGCTTTTTGCTGCCCCCCAGAAACTGTCACTCTAGGTGACCACCTAGTTTGCCTAATTGTTGGGCTGGCCCTGGTAGGGTTGCGAGAGGCCAGCTCATATGAGGCTGGCAGAGCAGACCAGAAGACACTGAGCCAGGTCCTCACCTGCATCACTGACGGCACGCATTCCTGACAACAGGAACGTAGGTCCTGGGGTGAATATGACTGAGAGAAGGGGGAAGGAAAGGGAAAGGAACTTGGATTTTAATGTGAGAAAAAAAGAAGGCAGGGTTATAATGTGAAGGAGGAGAAAGAGAAAGGGGATCCCTGGTTATAATGTGAGGCAAGGGGAAAGAGCGTGAGAGCAAACAGAAGAAAAGAGTGGAGAGAAGAAACAGACTGAAATCACACACTTCTTGTAACACACCATTCTCACTCACTACAGTACATGCACCCCAAATCCACTCAATCATACACAAGTATCACATGTGGATACGTACCCTACCTACACACTTGCAGAAATACCCAACTCAGTGAAAAAGCACACTCTACCCATATACCTATGCCATGCTAGCACATCACAACCTGTCAAAATCTATACTTTCATACAGTCACACCTCCCCATCCAGATGCACTCATTCAGTCATGAATACACACCCCTTCCATTCATTCTGACACATGCATATTAAAATCATAAAACCAAACAAAAATAACTAAAAACAGCATTAAAAACACATAATTAAGCATAACAACAAAATATGTTACCAACATACAATATAAAATTTAAAAACCTTATAAATACTAAAAAACAATACAGAAAAAATGTCCCAATAATATTACATATATAGGGCCCGATTCTGTGACATGAATAGCGGGGATGGACGCCACAACAGGACGTCCACCCCCACTATTCATGCCATCCCCCGCCGGCGTCTAACCTCCCTGCCGGTTGTGCAGGGAAGTTAGATGGGGTGGGGAAGGGGCGGATCGGGGGCGGAGTCTGGGTGGGCAGTGGGTAGTCGCCGGCCCTGGACGTACTGGGTCAATTCTAATGTTGGCCCTGTATGTCCAGGACTGGCAACTTGTGTGGGGACGTTATTCCACCTCTGAGGTGGAATAACTTCTATGGACATTTTTTTTTTGGTGACTGGGTATGGATGGGGCAGGGGGAGCCAGGGGACATTCCCTGCAGCCCGACCCTGGCCTTAGGAGGCCAGATTGGGGGTCAGGCTGCGGGGAATAAGCCTTTTTTTCCGGCAGCTGGCATCGCAGCTTTTAAATGGAGCCGCGTTGCCAGGGCAACCGGACACCATGGTGCCACGGCTCCATTTAAATGCTCTGACTGAGTTAGTCGGGCTTGTCATGTATGTCCAGGCCGGGCTGAATCGCAGTCCTGGCCTGCACTTATATGACTGATCATGATTCTGATCCCGCAGGGCTAGTTGTGCCCCGTGGGATCAGAATCGCAACCCCCTCTGTACTTCCGGTCAAACCAGACGTACAGAGGGAGTGTATGTCCCGGATGGAATTAGCCTGTTAAGAAATAACAGTTAGGCTCCCCCCATCAACATCTAAAGGCCTGGCTGAAAAACCAGGCCTTCAAATTCTTCTTAATTTTAATACAAGTAGACCATAAGAGAAGCTCTAAAGGTAGAGCATTTCAGAGCACTGGCACTAAATAAGTGAATGTTGACTGGTAGATGCTCTCTAAGCAGATCTTGTGAGAGGCAGTACATGAAATGGGAGTCGGATAAATATAAAGGAAAGCCAGAATAGGCTTGATGAGCTAACAAGAGCACTTTAAACTTTATTCTAAAAGCCACAAGTAACTAAAAAACAAAGGTGTGGCTATATAGATGGCCCACAAAACTTTTCACCACAGTAGTTTGAATTAATTGCAAACGTTTTAAAGAAGACCCTGGCAATCCGTTATAAAGAGCTTTGCAGTGGTCCAGCTTGCTCATTAAAGGTACATGAATAAGAATACGATCTTCCTTTTGTTCCAGCAACTTCCTTACAGAGCTAATCTGTCAGTGTATAGAAAGAGGGCTTAACACTAAAGCAATATGAGGTTTGAATGAAAGTTGGGTATCATTCTGAACACCCAAGATACGAATAGGGGTATTGCAATTTGTAGAAACATAGTTTGAAATCAATGCCTCGCATTTGGAAGGATTTAACTGCAACCTGTTCATTGCTATCCAATTTGCAATTGCCTCAAGACATGATTTAAAAGGCCTTAAGTCTGTATATCATGAGTATAAAAGTACAAACTGTTACCCAACAACTGGAAAAGTAAAAGTAGAGAGAAAGAAATACATTGAACAAAACAGGTGCTAGTATTGGCTCTGAGGAACACCAGAGGGGAAACCATGCTTATCAGAGAAAGTGGCATCACAAAATATCTGGAAGTACCAATCATAAGAGAGTCATTGTAATGCAACTTCCCTGAAACCCAAACTGCTCATCAAGACAATAAACCAAGATGGTCAATGAAATCAAATGCAGTACTTGGGTCTAATGACATAATAGATGCATTCCCAGAATCAAGTTGAATCCCAACCTCTTTTAAAAATGCTCCCAGTACTGATTCTATAGTATATTGCTTATGAAAGCCCAGTTGTCTTTGGTGAAGAACATGATTGTTTCAAGAAAAGTAACTAGTTGCTCCAAAACAAACTTTTCTGCTATCTAAGAGGTAGAAGAACGATTATATACCAGGCAATAGATAACACAGATGGCTCTAGATTTGGCTTCTTCAACACAGAGCATAAAAAATCTTCTTTCTATGCCCTTAGGAAAACATCAAGAAACAAACTTCTCTGTACCATCAGTCTAATTCTAGATTTTTAATGAGGTGTACTGGTAATAGATTCATAAGAGAGGTTGATGACGTCAATGACAAAATTATTTTATCCAAACTAAGCTGGATAGGAGTTTGAATAGAAGAACCACATTCCCATTGCTGTAAAATGAGACGCACCTGTGATCAAATTTCAGTACTCACATAACTTGAATCAACCAATGAATGATGACTCTAATGTTTAAAATGGCCTCATTCACTCCCTATTCTATTTTCACAATGGTGAAGATAAGAGAGCTGCCTGAGACCATCAGAAAAGCCATTATCATCAAACTTCAAAGGGGTACTAGGCCATCTCCAAAAATCTAGGGATTCCTGTGTCTACAGTTTGCAATGTTATTAAGACGTTTTCTGCTCATGAAACTATCCAGAACCTCCCAGGACATGGTGGGAAGAGGAAAATTAATCCAAGAAGTTTTCAAAGGTTAGTGTGAACGGTTGGAAAAACACCACATACAAAATCCAAAAAGCTTAAGGCTGACCTAGAGCAATCTGGAGTGGTGGTTTCAACCCATACCATACGTCTCGCGCTAAACAAAGAAGGACTTCATGGGCGAAGGTCAAGGAGGACCCCACTGCTCAAAGACTGATCTTTGCCCAAACCCACCTTGAGAAACCACAATCATTCTGGGAAAATGTTCTGTGGACAGATGAAACCAAACTTGTGCTCTTTGGCAATGCAGACCAGCAATATATTTACAGGTGAAGAAATGAAGTTTACAAAGAAAAAACGCTCTTCCTACAGGTAAACATGGTGGAGATTTGATAATGTTGTGGGGCTGTTTTGCTGCCTCAGGAACTGGAGACCTGGAATGTATTAAAGGAATCATGAAGTCAGAGAACTACCAAGGTATTTTTGAGCAAAATGTGCTACCTAGAGTCAGAAAGCTAGGTCTGGGTTGAAGATCATGGGTCCTGCTGCAGGACAATAACCCAAAACATACATCCAAAGATTCAAAAGAATGATTAAAAAGGAAAAAATGGACTGTTTTAAACTGGCCAGCAATGAGTGCTGATCTCAATCCAATCAAGAACCTTTGGAAAGAGATGAAATCTGCCATTGGTAAAAGGAATCCTGGAAACATTCATGAGCTGGAACAAATCGCAATTGAAGAGTGGGAGAAACTACTAGAAGATAGATATATGAAACTTATAGATGGCTACAAGAAACATTTGGAGGCTGTCATCACTGCCAAGGGTTGTGCAACCAAATATTAGTGAAAGGTGCCATTAATCCTGTCCAGGTCATATTTTGTTTCTTTTTCAGAAATTACTATGTCTGAATTGCACAGACATCTTTTTTTTGTTGTATACATTTGAACATACTATTAAAATATTATGATGACATACAGTTGGAATATTTCCAGTTATTTCTCAAGATAATGTACACCTAAAATGCAAGGGTGCCAATAATGCTGACCACAACTGTAATATTTAATAAGTCCTCAATAACTATTTTATTCAGTCTTCTAAATGACCCAGTAAGCATCCCAGAGAGGGGCAATAGGCCTACTTCCATATTCAATGTCACCAAATGAAGATCTGTCCAAGAAAGAGGTATAAAGAGGAGTGGCCTAGTGGTTGGGGCAAGGTACTTCAGGCCAAAAGGTCAGGGGTTCAAATCCCACTAGAGGACAGCAACCTTGGGCTGGAAGGACTGGGGTTTCTAGTCCCACAGGTGCTCCTTGTGGTCTTGGGCAAGCCACTTAACCCTCCATAGCCCATGTTCCCTGTAAAATAGTTATCTCCAAGTTATAATGCCCTGTTCAATGTAATTTCAGTTTGTTCAATGTAAACTGCACTGATGCAGAATAGCACAGTATATAAGAGAATGTAAATAAATAAAGGCACAATTTCTAAAGGGCATCCAAGTGCAAGCTGGGACATCAAAGCCAGAACATTGGGAAAAAAAGTAAGTAGGTGCAAGTTCAGGCATGATTTCACAAACATGGATGTGCCCAATATGGATGTCTACAAAGACAACCCCAAAATAATATCTCAGATTGGGGGTGACTAATAGCATAATGGATAGTGTAGTGGGTTAAGAGTAGGGTAACCAGCACTGGGCCTTTGTGATCTTAGGCTAGTCACTTAACTCTACGCTCTCTGGATGTTTTAAGGCCAGAACAATCACTCCTGATGCCTATTTGTGCTTGGAGCAGGTCTAAATGTGTGTGTGCCTGCAGTTGTCCCCAATCATTCTAAATGGGGACTTGTAATTACACTGCATCTCCCCAGACATGCCTTTTGCCACACTTCCTTGCCTGGGGACATGTAATTCCATTGAACCTCCCCAGACACATCTTCACCACACCCCCTTGCCTACTTGGACATCATCAGTGTGGGGACATCTTTAAAAGAGAGGAGAGACAGGGGAGATATGATTCAGACCTTTAAATACTTAAAGAGTATTAATGGACAAACAAACCTCTTCCAAAGATGGGGAAGCTATAAAACTAGAGGGCAGAACATGAAGCTGCAAGGGGGTAAACTGAAAGGCAATGTCAGGAAATACTTTTTCACTGAAAGGATGGTGGATGCTTGGCCCTCCCAATGGAAGTGGTGGGGGCAAACACAGTGACAGAATTCAAAATGGCATGGGGCAGATACAGTGTAACCCTTTATAGCAACAGGATAACATCAAAATAAGCATAACTATCTCCTATATCTGAACAAATAGGGTTGACCTACCCAGAGCGGTGGGTACACCCCTAAACAAAGGCATGGGGAGAGGTAACCTGCACAGAGCAGCAAGTACACCTATTCTTGTTGCCTTGCTGGGCAGACAAGATGGACCATACTGGTCTTTATCTGCCGTCATATACTATGTTACTATGTGAAATAGCTCTGGAGACATTTCCATGATTTGGTGGTGCACATGCATATCTCAGATGTCCAAATCACAACTAAGACCTTTAAAATGACCCCCCCCCCCCAAAGTATAAATATTATTTATCAAAGAGACACACCACAGAAAAGCTAAGGAGAGCCTAGTGGCTCAAGCACTGACTTGGGAACCAAGAGACCAGAGTTCAATTCCCACTAGCACTCCTTGTGGCCTTGAGCAAGTCACTCAACCCTCCATTGTCTCAGAACAATCTAAGTTATTGATGTCCCTATTTAATGTACATTACCGTATTTAAGTTACAATGTAAATCACTTTGACTGAAATGATAAAGTAGCATAAAAGAACTGTTAAATAAATAAATAAATATTAAGCACTGCTAATCAGTTAACATGTGGTAACTGAGCATGGTGAAGGCTAACATGAGGGCATGGCATCTACCAATGGAGTGTGAACATAGAGAGCATATTAGTGCACAAGCAACGTGGCAATTAGCAGAGATGCACCTGCATTAATTGCACCACACGTTAATGTACTCAGTCACACATTAACTGCTGGGAACTAGTCCTCGTTTGCTCCCAGCTCCTCACCCTTGCAAATTCACAGCTCAATCAATTTGACTCCTCAACCTTTTTACTATATTGCATGGTGAGCCTAATGTAAAGATATGATGTCACCCCTCAAAACAGACAGTCTGGGCCCCAACAATTGGTGATGTACCTAGAATTCAGTCTGTTGCATAGATGCAGATCCAGGTTTTCCTAAACTAGTTCAAGCTGCTGCAATGTGTGGTTGGTGGTGTTCCTCGGATCTGAATTTTGCTGGGTGAGGGGGGATGTGTAAGAAGCTCGGACAGAAGACAGACAAAAATCTAGAACAGTGATGTTATAAACTATTTTCAGATAATTCTTTCATCCCCTTATATACTGTAGCGTGCAGTTATCCTAGTGTGTGTCAGAATCTTTTCTGGCTACCTTTTGAGAACCTGATGGGTACTTGTGACCCGGAATGGCCACTGTTGGAAACTATACTGGGCTCGATGGACCTTTGGTTTGACTCAGTATGGCATTTCCTATGTTCTTATGAAAAATGGGCACACACCACCAGGAATATTGAATGTTGTGCTATGGATATATTGTCCAGTCAGGACACAGGGGCAAGGCGATTACAAAGCATTTACTAGACGTTTTTGTTTATGCCTATTATCCTAAGTGTATCCGCAATTACTTTGAAGTGCATTCCAAGGCCTGGTGGCAGCTAATCTCTCACTTTTAATGAGTACAACATGTTTGTCCAGCTACTGGAAAGGAATGTTGATTTTGTAAGGGACGGGATATAACCCCATTGACCAAATGGCCACTTTGATGTGCCCACAGGCTAATGAATTCTTAATAGATTTTGTTATGCCTCTCAAAGATCTCTAAGTACCTACCAGTGCTGGCTGCAGGCAGATAGGTACAAGAAGATACTCATAACATAGCTATGACGGCAGATAAAGACCAGTATGTTCCATCTAGTCTGCCCAGTAAGGTGGCTAGAGTGTTTGTAACTGCCGCTTTGTGCAAGTCACACCCTGTCCCCCATCTCCACCCCTGTCCCCCCTCCCCACTCCCCCCCACCCCCGTCCCCATCCCCCATCACCATGCCTTTGTCAAACATGGAATGTTGAGTTCTGGTAGCTGCCTTGGTCCCGGGTGAAAAGAAACATTCATTCCAGAGCTATCCAAAGATGCTTATTGTATGTGGGCTTTCCAAGCCACATAGGTCACATCCGCTGATAAAATCAGGCTCAAGAATTGGAAAAGAAAAACGTGGAAGAGAAATCAAATGCAGCACATCTATACTGCATACAGAAGGAGCTGAGTTTACTTTCCAGCTCAGGTCATATGCTCCCCCAGTCAGCTGGGACTGGGGATGCCTCAGGTGCAGCGTTTGTAAGACCAGGAAGGCAGGGAGGGAGTCACTGTCATTGCACAATGGCAACCCCTAGTGGCCAGCTCTAAGAATCAGGTGTAGTGGAGTTCCGAGGACTATTGTTTCAATGCCTGGAGAAAGATATAAAAGAGGGGAAAACATCTCTGGGTAGTCTTGAATTAAGGCTCCTAGTGACAGTTTCCAGCCATGGTTCCAGATGAGCAAGAAGCCCAAAAAAGGAGGTGAAAATGACTACATAAAAAAAAAAAAAAAACAAAGAAAAGGAAGTAGGGAGAGCCACACTCTCTCAAAAAGGCAAGTAGTCAATCATATTTTGTCACTCTGAATCTCTTAGGTTTATTTTTCTTGCTTGCTCATTTCCAGCAACATGCTGGGATTACAAAAGGAATCACAAACCTGCAAGGATTAATATAAAAAGTCATGTGGTAAAATGAGATGAAGAAGGGAACTGTCAAATAGCACGCACATAGCTGCAAAGCGTGTGAATACTCTTACTGCAGTAGCGCAGTGCATTTTCAGAGTTTCTCTTTAAAAGGGTTCCCAGCCCAGTCCTTGGGACATACCCAGCCAGTCAGGTTTTCAGGAAAACCACCATGAATCTGCATGAAATAGATTTGCATGCACTGCCTCCATTTACTGTATGTCTGCTATTTGTGTGCAGCAAGGATGGGGGTGGGTGGGAGGGGTTAAACCCACAATGGATGTGCAGGAGATCAGTCTGTACATGTGAAGGCACATTTTAGAAATGACGTCTAGGTGCAATCTGGAATGTGCAGGTCAAACGCCGGTCAGGTGCGCGTTTTGGCCCGATTTCAGAAACATGCGCATGCTCAACATGAAAGTCAGTTGTCCCAGTCACATAGACATCCCCGCAACATTTTAGAACAGGGATGTCTATCCCATGGTACATGCATGTCCCTGCCTGCTATTTTGCAAGTGGAGACGTGCATCAGCGTGCCATCCAGAATACCAGTGACTGCACTTCCTTTTCCATTTTCTCTTTGGTTGTGAAAAGTACTGCAGATATCAGAGTACCTCCTTCTCTACTCCCTCCAGGTATTTTGGTAGCAGAATGAGAGCTTTTCTGATCCCTATTGGTGCCCTGCAGCAAGAATAGACAAAGAACATTACTGCTGGTGAGTTTAGACATTGCTCGCCATTTCTGAAATTGGGCGCACACGTGTATCCTTTCCAGAACGCCCCGGACATGCCTCCGCCATGCCCTCATGTGACTTAGACATGCTGATGTCCATGTGCCCGGCTTTCTGAAATGGCTCTGGGGACATCTTCGGGATTTGCACATCTATGTGCCCATTTTCAGACAGCCAACTCGCAAATAGAGCTTCTAAAATGAGTCTCCAGTACATGCAAACTGGTCTCATGCACCATGCTCTTTTTGGATATCCTGAAAACCCAACTGGCTGTGGTTTACGTGCATTTGCATGCCTTATCAGCATTTGTAAGATATGTTGTTTAGCTACTGAGAACATAAGCCCAAAACGTATGAGATCAGTTCTTTCTCTATGAATACACAGAAGCCCGTTTGGTACGCAGCAGTAAACGTGTGTTAACAATTAATGTCGGTGCCATGCTAACGGTTAACACAGCACCTTAGCAGTTAATGCACGCTAATTTCTGCACTAATGGCTAACGTAGGATGCTATGAGGAATGGGCAGGGGCTACAACCTATCTAACTTTTCTCCTGCTTTCTGTCTTCCTCTGTTGTATTGTAATTGTTAATGTGAATTTTGCTGTATACTTTTGAAAGGTTGTTGAGAAAGTCCCTGAATAAACTAAATGAAACATATGAGAGGTTACCTCTGACTAACTGCTGACAAAGCAGTTAACATGGCGCGGGTAACGCTGCTTGAATAGATGTAGTTAAAGGCAACACGTAATCCACCATCCAGCTAAATGCATATGGGGTCATTCTGAAGCACGAATAGCAGGGATGAACATCCCGTTGGGATGTCTATCCCCGCTATTCAGGCCCTTTCCCGGTCCTGTCCACCTTCCCTGTGCGTTGTACGGGGAATGTAGTCGGGGTGGGAAAGGGGCAGATTGGGGGCGACGTTAGGGCAGGCAGTGGGTGGTCATCAACCCCAGATGTACATGGCCAATTCTAATGTCGGCCATGTACGTCCAGGGCCAGCGGCTTGCATGGGGAACTTATTCCCTCTGAGGTGGAATAAGTTCTCTATTCGGCAGGGATCGGCAGGCCCAGGGCTGGAAAGTGGCAGGAGGGGGCAGAGGAGCTTCTCCACAGCCTGACCCTAGCTTTAGGAGGCCAGATCGGGGGTCGGGCTGTAGGGAAAGCAGCTTTGTAGCTGGCAGCCAGGGATCGTGGCTCTTCAATGGAGCCATGGTGCCACGGCTCCATTAAACTGTCCTAACTGAGTTAGCCAGGGAAGGTCTGTACATGCAGGCCAGACAGAATCGGGGTCCCGGCCTGCACGCATAGGCCTGTTCGCAATTCTGATCCTGTGGGGCTAGACGTGTTCTGCGGGATCAGAATCGTCACTCCCTCTGTGTGTCCAGTTCCGGCTGGGCGCATAGAGGGCCAGAACATCAGGATGGAATCAGGCCCACAGTAAAGAGCTTTTTGCTGTGTTTTAAATGCTGGAAATGCCCCCAACTATTAACACAGAGGCTTTGCAGTTATCACGCTTTAATTTTGACCATTAACTCACAATAACTGAAAAGTCTTATCACGCTTTAGTAAATAAGGTCCACGATAAAATAGTGCACAGTAAAATGTTTGAAAGTTAACGCAGATCCATTACTTCATAAAAGTTAACTACAGCTCAGGGTGGAGAACTTTAAGGATTTCTTTTTTCTTTTTGCATTAACATGCCAACTTTGATGCCAGAAATTTATTTAGAAACTGATTTGTATGTTATTAAACTGAGCGTTCATGCAAGATAATTAATCCACATTAGCAGCCCATCTGATCACACTCTATTTCATCAGCTTTTTTCTTTGTTAAACAAACTTATAAGAAGGTATACTATTTCATGAACAGTTATGGATAATTCAAAGGTAAATTAGGAATACCTGATATGCTGATCATTTATATGCAAAGGCATGCCCTACTGTACCCCTAGCCATTCCTTACTGTTTCGTACTAGTCAGGCTGCTTTTTTTCTGATAGAATGCATCTTGCCAGTGTCTACATCCTTGCCATAAACTAACCTCACAGTCAGCATTTCCACTAGGCTGCATGGGAGAGCTCCAGCTGCAATGCTGCCAGCAGTGGGAGGTTCTATGACATTGCCTTTTAGTTGAAAGGAGTATTGCCTCCTCCTTGCTACTAAAAGCATGATTTCGCAGGCACCCCCCTCCCCTCCCCAGAGGATTCCCATGTAGCTTGGCAGGAACGTTGCTCATGGTTTTTACCAGGTTTAGTCACAGTACAATGAGAGGCTGAAGGTGAGCATAGGAAGCTCCCTACTTTCCATACTGGTATTTTGTGATCCCAATCAGCTCCCGTGAATAGGTGTGCAGGAGAAAAGCTCCTGTCTCGTTTTTTGTTTTATTTTCTTCTCGTTTTTGTTTTTGCACACATATTAGTGTGGCTACAATGCAAAAAGGAGACCAAAAGTTGTCATTTTTTTCTGTCATTTTGGTTTTGGAAATGACACAGAATGAAACAGCAAGGGTCGTTGATGTGTTCATGTAATTTGAAAATGAAAGTACACCCCTACTGATAAACACTGGTGCCTCCCTATGGCACAGTGATTGGAGCAATGGGCTGAGAAACAAGGAAATCAAGGTTCAAATTTCAGTTCTCCCACTGACATGCCTATGACCTTGGGCAAGGCACTTTGGGGTATGTCTACTAAGCTGGGCTAACAGTTAACCCAGGCTATCTGCAACCAGGTTCCATTGAATAACATGGGATCTAGCTGCAGATAGCCTGGGTTTACCTTTAGCCCGGCTTATTTTTATTTAGACAGATTTGTATACCACCTTATCCTACAATCAAAGTGGTCACATCGGAATTGGAGGGTTACATTTAACATGAGGGTATTTAACAACATTTAACATGAGGGTATTTAACAACATTTAGACAGCACAATTGGAGGGTTACATTTAACATGAGAGTACTTAACAACATTATACAATGAACTCGTATGTCTAGTTGGGATGAGTGGGTATCGAGTTGGCGGAGATAGTTGCATTACCGTTCGGTTGGAGACTGTTGTCTGTCTGCTCATAGGTTTCTGTAAAGAGCAGGGTTTTAAGGGCCTTGTGGAAGTCTATGATGTCATTTAATGCCCTCAGGCTTATTGGGAGGGTGTTCCAAAGTGTGGGCGCCAGTAGTGAAGGAGCTCTTCTTGAAGTTGTTTGTTTAGTCTTGTGATATCCTGCAGGTGTGCTGATCATGTTGTCATTATTGGTCCTTCTTGGTCTATTGCTGATATCCCTTGTTATGATATCTTGGAGTGCATCTGCCGAGAGATGGTCGATGATTTTAAAGATGATTAGGATTGTTTTAAATTTTGCTCTGGCAATCATTGGGAGCCAGTGCAGTTGCTGTACGACGGGGGTGATGTGCTCAGTTCTTGGAGTGTCTGTAATGATGCGTGCTGCAGTGTTTTGCACCATTTGGAGTGGGTGTAAGGTCTGCTGAGGGAGGCCTTGATATAATGAGTTTCTGTAATCAAGCAGAGGTGTGATGAGTGCTTGGCATACTGTGCAGAAGTGGTCCTGGTGGAGTAATGGCTTGATCTTTCTTATGGTCCTCAAACATTGATAGGCCTCATTTGCGGTTTTGGTGATGTGGGATTTCAGTTTCAGAGCTCTGTCCGTTGTGATGCCCAGGTACTTAACTTCATCTTTGACTACTATGAGTTTGTTTAGAATGCTGATAGTTTGTGGTGGAATGAAGGTGGGATTCCTGGTGACGAACATTGCCTTAGTTTTATCGTAGTTGACCGTCAGGTTATTGGCTGTGAGCCAGGCATTCATGTCTTCAAGGCATCTGGTCATTGTTGTAGTGTTAAGTGCTAGTAGGTTGATTGAGCATACACCATGATGTCGTCAGCATAGATGTGATAGTGAAGTTTGTGGCATTTGATGATGTTGCATATGGGTTGGATGTAAATATTAAAGAGCATTGATGACAGGGCTGAACCTTGTGGTATTCCCTGTGTGACGGGGAACTGCAATGATTTCTTTTGAGCGCATTTGACTTGTTGCGCATTTGACTTGTTGACTTGTTCGATCTTCTAAGTAGGAAGTAAACCACTTCAGGGTATTCTTGCGTAATCCTATCTGTTGCAGGCGCTGTAGTAATCTGGCGTGGGAAACTGTGTCAAAGGCTGCCGAGATGTCCATGAACACTAGCAGGAATCCGTTCTTATCTATGTTATCTGGTAGACACACCCCTTTATCTCCTATTCCATGCTAACTTCAGGGGCATATGCATCCATCCTCCTGCAGTCAGCACAGGCCCAAGATGCTGCACCACGTAAGCCAGCCCGTGGGCACACTTAAAGCTGCCCATTGAGGTGGCGTTAAGTGCACCTGTGCCAAAGGCAGCAAATGTGGTTAGCATGAACTCCTCATGCCCGCACTAACCATAAAACGCTAGCAGCACCATCATTCTGCCCTGTCCTGCCCAGTCTCTACCCGATTGCATGTATGGGATTTTTGGTGCTGCAGCCCATGCTACGTTTTAGCACCATGCCGAAACCCTGCACTAAACCCCATGTTACCGGGTAGCACACTTTAGTAAACATGCCCCTAAGTGACTTGAATGTAGAACATAATGTTACAGGCTCAAGTAGGTGCTTACAAAATCGCCCAGCGGTATACACACAAAAAGTAAGCACTCAGAAAACATACTGCTCGATATTCAACCGAGCTGATATTTAAACACCATAGTGGTCACCTGCAGCATTTAAATATTTAGGGCCCGATTGTCGAAAGGCATCTACACGGTTTACAGTCCAGTAAACCATGTAGATGCTTTAGTTGGGGATACTGAACGGCCCTTACATGGTTAGTGCTGTTGAATATCCCCTCCTAAGTCCCCTACGCACCGCGATGCTATCCGGTTAGCATTGGGGTGTGTTGGGGGCATTCTGGGGCAGAGAATGGTGCTAACCGGGCAGCAGTGATATTCAATGCTGCCCAGTTAGTGATCTATGCCTTAAAGATAGGCAAGGAAAACCATCATCTATCTTTAAGGTGCAGACCGCTAACCGGGCAGCATCCCAGTTAGTATCGGCGGCCTCCAGCTTTAGCGGCGATCACCAGATATTCAATGCCGTCGCCGTGGCATTGAATATCCGGTTTTGGGGTCAGTGGGAAGGGCTATGTTGAGGCCCATAACCCTTCCAATATCGGCACAGTTGAATATCGGGACCTTAGTGACAATATCCGGATAGTGTTGCTGAATATTCATTTTGTGCAGTCACTCTCTGGATAAATGTCAGCCTTATCCAGATAGCATTCATTTTAGCCAGCACTTATTTGCATAGCTATCTAGATAAGTGCTGGTTGAAAATCAGCGTTAAATGGATAAGGACACAGTGGCCGCACCGCTCAAGCTCTACCCAAGGACCCCCCCCTGCACTAACCAGATAATGCTGGGTCAGTTTGTGGAGACAGTGCCGCTGAAATCTCTCCCAGCGCAGTCTCCATGGACTATCTAGATAAGGGCTTTGAACATCAGCCCCAGAGTGCCTCCTGTTATGTGAGCGATATACCTGTAGGTGTTCTTGGGAGCAGAGCAGAGGTGGGATTGGAACTTATGTGAATATTTTGTAATATATGTGCCTATGCGCTGATTCTTAGTGGCATATACAGGCACAAAGTTACTTATGCTTCAGAGCAGCTTTCAGGGGGGCCTTTTTATAAAGGTACACGGGTGCATAGGTTGCCTTTATAAAACAGGTGCAACATAAGCAGCCATGTGCCTCGACTAGCTAGGCACCCTGCTATAAAATTACTCTTAGTTATCTGCCGTATGGGTCAAAGACTTATCGCACTTAAATACTTATCACCATCGTTTAGTGCTGCATGTGCCCAGTAACACTATGAAAGGAATAAGTAGCATTATTATGAACAGCCCAGGCAGATGGGATACTGTTCTCTTCTAAGGTCTCAAGAAAAGGAGTTTTTTAGTCCAGCTCTATCCTTATGCGGACATGTGCTTCTGAAATGTTCCAGAACAGGACCCTTTGTCTTGATTTCTCCAAATTCAAAGTGTTCAATGAAGCGAGGACATGAAATAATAGGAATGGAATTCCTGATTTAGCTTCCAATTATCCATAACTGTATATGGAATATTATACCTCCTTGTATAGTTATCTACAGGTGACAGTCTGGCCATTTTTCATGTGTGATTTATCAGCACAAAGTTATATGGTTCGTGCCCAATTTACTGCACTATGCAATTATACTGCTCAGTGGAAGAGTCCCAGCTGTGCTATAAATTACTGCATTGCAATCTATAATTAAGGACTGCCAAGCTGGGTCAGAGCAAAGGTCCATCTAGCCCAGCATCCTGTCTCCAGCAGCCGCATGCAGTGGGTGTTTAGAGGAAGTATATAAGAAGCAGATCCCGACGAGCTCTGCTCCATTGCTTGTCCTACCCTGCCAGTCATGGCTTAGGGAGGCATTGAGCCCAAGGTGATATCTCTGACTGTTATGTTTTATAGCTGGTGATAAATAAATTTGTCGAATCCCTTTTTGAACCCAAAAACCTGTGGAATTCCCTTACTTCACAATAAATCCCACACATTAACTGTGAGGAATTACATCTCTTGGTCTATTTTAACCCTACCAGATGATAATTTTAGTGAGCGCCTCCCACTCTCCCAGTTCTTGTACTGCATGAGACCGAGGGTTCAATTTACACCTCCTTTTGGCTTCTGGTGGGTGAATATTGAGGTAAGAAGCTAAAACATCAACTGTCCTAAAGGGAGATATTTATACTGTTTTTTTGTATTGTAATCTGCTTCTATATTCTTATGTTTATTGCCTTTTGCAAGCCACTTTGAGTTCCTTGGAAGAATGCAACATATAAATGTAAAGAATAGAGCAGAATAATAAGAAAAGAAGGAGGACGTCATATGATATGGTGGGCTAGAGAAGACTTGGTTTCTCTGGATCCCTCTTCCCTCTCATCATTAAAAATTACCCAAAGTAGGTGAGCTGTGGACTGCCCGGCAGGATTAGAAGACGGGGGAGATCATCGCAGAATTTTGGGGGGCGACCCCGCAGAAGCAGCGGCGTAGAGCAGCAATATGGCCACAAACGTCCTGCACCGGGAAAATATCTTATCTTTGCTGGTGACTGCATCTTTGAGAGTTCTTGAGCATTCATAAAGAGATTTAAACATAAAAGAAAATATTTGCCACAATTTGCAAAAAGACATTTGGAATGTGCAGGAGGAGAAAGCGCAATAGATATTGCGTTAGCGCGTGTCTTTGGCTTCCCTCTGGCTTAGAACATAAGCATGTGCATTCCTGCTGGGTTGCAGGGACTGCTGCTGTCTGCATCCACGTAGCTCCCATTACTTCCGATGAGAACAATTTTGGCGCATTGAAAACTTTGCTATGCCCTTCAGGAACCTGCCAGGTACTTGTGACCTGGATTGGCCTCTGCTGGAAACAGGATACTGGGCTTGATGGGCCTTGGCCTGACCCAGTAGGGCATTTCTTATGTTCTTAAGAACAGGAAAGCTAGCTTCATCAAATCCTCTTCTTTTACTCTATCACATGCCAACTAAAAATAAAGGTAACAGCCCAAGCCTATTTTATAAATGCCGATTGCAATTTCCCATGCAAAAACACTTTTAAAGGGCCGGTGACATTTTTGCTGCCAGAGATGGTTCTGTTCCCTTGTTTAGGCAATTTTGCCTACTCTTGCGCTGAAATGCAAGCCATCTCTTGTATTTTCTTCTGTTCCTAGTTTTACGAGCTTCCAAGCTTTACTCTTGCTCTCTCGTATTCATGCAGCCACATCTCATATACGCTCTTACTTGCATTTCACAGGCTTTCTACATGCATGCAAACCCTTTTGTCTCTTATCTACTGAATTAACACAGTGCATATCCATGGAGCTGTGGATCATCAGGGTCATAAGAACCCGCCTGATGGCTCAGTGGCAGGGCCCAGGCAGGATTAAGCCACTGGTGGAGCCTAAGCAAACAAGTGCATTATCTCCCCCCCCCCCCCATCGTAATATAAATACATTTAAAATCTCCCACAGGGTCCTACGCAGTTCTAACTACCGAAAAAAAAAATGACAGAGAAGAAAGCCACAGGTAAGAAGTGCTGCTTGCCCACTCCGCCGGACAACTGCACAGAAGGGAGGGGAATAGACCCCGTGTTTCCTCCCTCTATTTCCACATACACACACTCTTTCTTATTTCTGCCTTGGACACCACTGAATAGCACATCAGAGAGGGCCCCTCCTAGATGCTGCCTACCTTGCGTATGCCTCAGTCTTGCCCTGGACAATATCCACTCAGGGGGTCATTCTGAGGCACGAATAGCGGGGATGGATGTCCCAAGGGGACATCCATCCATGCTGTTTGTACCAGCTCCTGCCCCTGTATAAGGCAGAAGGGGCTGGGAGGGGCAGTGTCAATTCCCTGCAGCCTGACCCTGGTCTTAGGAAACTGGATTGGGGATTGGGCTGCAGGGAATTAACATTCTGGGCAGGCGGCCGGCATCGCGGCTTTTAAATGGAGCCACAGTGCCAAGGCAATAGGACGTCATGGCACCGCGGCTCCATTTAAAAGCCCTGGCTGAGTTAGCCGGGAAGGGCCTGCACATACAGGCTTGTTCGCAATTCTGTTCCTGTGGGGCTAGACATGTCTCGTGGGATCAGAATCGCGATCTCCTTTGTACGTCCGGGTCAGCCTGGACGTACAAAAGAGATGTACGTTGGGATCGGAATCGGGCCCTCAATGTCTACCCTCAAGGAAACTAGTGAAACAATGTCCCACTGAAAAAAGACTAGCTTTCAAAAGCAAAAATAAGAAGGAGTACAGAAAAAAAAGCACATAAATGGCAAAATAATATGAGGAAGAAAAAGACCTCAGTAATCAGAGGGAGGCAGTATATAAGCCAGCTTCACCATCAGTTCTGGCCAACAAATGGCCTTCAGATTGCTGCATCATAGGTCATAAAAAAACCTCCTCAGATATATATTCAAACACTGGAATGAAACCTTAAGCAAGCAAACAGTACCTAGCTTGGTGTTGGACTCATAGCATAGTCATCACTCCATTGCTAAGCGTTTCACTTCCGCTGCCTCAGGGAGCAGGACTTCAATACTTGCCTACCAGATGCACCAATAAATTCTATCATTTCAATGTAGTATCGATCTACACAGCCAGTGCACACATACCAGCTTGAAATGCCATGAAAATAACCGTTACAAGAAGACTGTTTAGCGCTTGGATGAGAAAGGGTGTGATTCAGTAGCTGTAGTTGTGATTGAGCTCTCTTCAAGGGGAGCCCTCTCCACATGATGACAGGAGTAGAAAAAGCACCCTAAATAAAGTGGAGGTAATTTCATAACAGGGCATCTATGCGAAATCTCAAAATATGTGCCTAATTTATTTCCTCGATGTCCATTCCTACACAACTAAGAAAGTACCAACAGGTACTGGCTGTGAGGATCCAAGTAATTAAAAAGCAAATCATGCAATTAAAAGCGACACAGAACTGTGTTTCAGGCTCCTGCTTGTTTTCTTGAGGTCTGCTTCAGGTTCCACAGAACGGGGGTTGTATGCTCTGAGGATCGCAAGTGATCATTCACAAAGACAGTAGTCTGGGCTCACGTTTTTTTATTTTTTTTAATTTTGGGGGCATGATTATTGGCACCCTTATGATCCCATCGCAGTAAAATTAGATGCGCTTGTGATCAATGGTCAGTATTCACATGACTTTAATCAACTAAAGAATGATGGCTCTAATGTTTAAAAAGGCCACATTCATTCCCTGTTCCATTTTCACAATGGAGAAAACAAGAGAGCTGCCTGAGACCATCAGAAAAGTCGTTATCACCAAACATCAATCTTCAAAGGGGCACAAGGCCATCTCCCAGAGCCAACCCTAGAGATGGTCCAAAGTGTTTGAGCGCTAGGCGAACCTAAAGCTTTACACCTCCTATGACTACCAAATTCTATTAATTAGCTTTGAAAGGCCTGCTTTTGCTGCCTTCCAGAGGTTGCTGCTTTAGGTGACTGCCTAGTTTGCCTAGAGGTTGGGCCGGCCCTGCCATCTCCAAAGACCTTGGGATTCCTGTGTCTAGGGTTTGCAATCTTATTAAGAAGTTTTCTGCACATGGAACTGTCAAGAACCTCCCAGAATATGGTGGGAAGAGGAAAATTAATTCAAGAAGTCTTCGAAGGCTAGTACAAACATTTGGAAAAACACCATATATACCATCCAAAGAGTTTAAGACTGACCTGGAGCAATCTGGAAAGTGGTGGTTTCAACCCGCACCATATGCCACACACTAAAAAAAGAAGGACTTCATGGGCGAAGACCAAGGAGAACCCCACTGATCAAAGACAAACATAAAAAGGCACACCTGATTTTTACCCAAACCTACCTTGAGAAACCACAATCCTTCTGGAAAAATGTTCTGTGGACTGATGAAACCAAACTTGAGCTCTCTGGCAATGCAGACCAGCGATACATTTACAGGTGAAGAAATGAAGCTTATAAGGAAAAAAACACCCTTCCTACAATTAAATATGGTAGAGGTTCCATAATGTTGTGGGGCTGTTTTGCTGCCTCAGGAACTGGAGACCTGGAACGTATTAAAGGAATCATGAAGTCAGAGGACTACCAAGGTATTTTGGAGCAAAATGTGCTACCTAGTGTCAGAAACCTAGGTCTGGGTCCCCCTGCAGGACAATGACCTAAAACAGGCATGTCCAACTTCGAACAGGTCGTGATCTACTTTTTCCGACCAAAAGTGCCGGTGATCTACCACCATGAAAATTAAGTTTCAAATTAGTTTCAAATTAAATTTTAACCCAATAAAGTTGGAGGATTCCCCCCCGCCCCCTCATTCTTAATGAACCTTCTGTCATTTACTTGGATGTGATCAGCTGTTAAGCAAATTAAGCAAAAGCAAAACAGAGAGACGAAGATCCGGTAAGAACTGCGAGGGGAAATGGAAAGTACATTTTTTCTTAAAAGTTTTATTGAGTAATAACTTTCCTTAACTGTCTTAATAACTTTCTTTAACTTTTATTGAGTAATTTGTATTAAATTTAGGTCGAGTATTGATCCAGGCTGATCTTGTACAATCTTTAATATTTCGCTCTTGCTCATTAGTGAGACGTCTGAGCCTGCATTTCATCCACCAGCTTTTTGAAGTTGGGTGAATATTGAGTGAGGGCCAGTCTCAGGGAATCCTGGAGATGTTCATCTATCATGTTGGAATGTTGTGTACTCTTTATCATTTTCAGATGGGAAAACGCAGATTCACACAAATAAGTTGAACCGAAACAGGAGTGTACAGTTTCACTGCATCTTCTCAAGTTGGGAAATTTGTCTCTAGGCACTAGATTCCAAAACGATTCTTGCTCAGCACAGGTCTTCAGAAAAATGTCATTTTTAAGGATTAATATTTTGTTTTCAAGAAATGGCTTGTTCAATGAGTAATTTTTACTGATAGCAGCTGCAGTTTCTTTAATGTCCACATCAACTTTGAATGGGTATGACAAGTATTCCATAACTGTTCCAATTTTTTGGAAGTTACAGAATCTATTTTCGAATTCCTGGATAACAGAACAGATTTCTGTCACATACTTCTCGTTCTGAAAAACAAAATTTGGATATTGTCCCAGATGGTCCTGCATATTAGGAAAATGATCAAAAGTGTTGTTTGCAAGGTCAGTCATCATTAGCTCAAATTTGCTCTTGTAGGATGAAATTGTACGCATCATCTCGCCAATGCATTTGTTTTTACCTTGTAGTTCAAGGTTCATATCACTTAGTTTGCCTGTAAAGTCAGCGAGAAATGCCAGATCACATAACCACTCCTCATCTTCCAACTCTGCTTGGTCATCTCCCCTCTCCTTCAAAAAACCTCTTACTTCATTCAGCAAATCACGAAATCTTTGCAGAAATTTGTGCCTACTTAGCCACCTTACATCTGTGTGCAAAATGATTTCCGCTGCCCCTTCATCAAGAGTAAGATTGAAAAGCCGTCTTTGAAGTGATCTTCCACGAACTGAATTTACAATTTTGAAAGTGATGTCCATGACAGTCTTTGTATTGAGTCTCTTGCTTGCCAAAACTTGCTGGTGAATGATGCAGTGGTAAGAAAGGAAATCTGGGAAGTCGTCATGCTGTCTACAGAGGGCTATGAAACCATTAACCTCATCTGTCATTGCTCTTGCTCCATCAGTAGTGATGGAAACAAGATTACACTTTGTCACAAAAGAATGGAAAGAACTGAATATTTCCTGACCGGTAGTTCTTCCTTTTAAAGAAACCATTCCAAGTAGTTCTTCTTTAACACTGAAGTCTTCAAAAACCATCCGGATAAAGACTAGTAACTGGGCTATGTCTCTTATGTCTGTAGATTCATCCAGTTGGAGTGAGAAAGCAACACAATTTGAAACATCCTCCAACAATTGTTCAGTTGTATCTCCACACATCTTTTCTATTCGCCGCATGACGGTGTTTCTTGACAATTGTACATCTTGAATAGCAGCTATGATCTCTTTATTATTTTTAAATCCTTCAAAATGATTGTCAGCTGCTTCAAGAAAACAATCTTTTACAAATTCCCCTTCAGTGAAAGATTTGCATTTCTTTGCGA
This sequence comes from Ichthyophis bannanicus, assembly GCA_033557465.1. Taxonomy (NCBI): domain Eukaryota; kingdom Metazoa; phylum Chordata; class Amphibia; order Gymnophiona; family Ichthyophiidae; genus Ichthyophis; species Ichthyophis bannanicus. Next base: position 170,035,265 of record CM066032.1, on the reverse strand, counting down.
TCAGGTTGCTGACCTTGAAGGATGCTATGGTTGCATTGACCGAATGTGACCTTGGCTTCGCCATCAACTGTTGCTGAGTAGCCAATTTCGATTTAAGTTCTTTGAGCTTCAGTTTACGAATTTCACTTTTGGGTGGAAAATCAGCATTAAACTTATTGCTATGCAGAGCCTTGTAATGACATTCCAGATTACCCTTTTTGGGCAAGATACTGGTTACAAATTAGACAACAGTTGTCTTTCACCATGATGAAGAAGTAGTCCATTTCCCATTCATCATGAAAGTGGTAGGTTTTGCTCTTCTTTGGAACACTCATCTTCGTTATACTGGGGTGGCTGGATGTAAGAAGGCCAAATCTGCTAAGTTAGTATAAACACTGACTGAATCTGGTCCAAAACTGTCACTGTCCCAAAGTTTTAAAGATCAACAGGAACTGAAGACCCCTGGATGATGTGCAATACAAGAACTGGAGATGCCAAAACCACACATGCAGTTCTAAAAGTAAAAATAAGAATTCATCATACTGGCACCAATAATCAAATACCACCAACCAATCATCAAAAAAACTCAAACACCTGTCCAGCAAACCAGATAAAATCAGATACCACCAAACAAGTTCAAATACCACCACACGCGATTTAATAAATTCTGCACACAGTGTAGAATCAACGCAAAGGCAAGGCGAAATAAAATTGCAGTGTAGAATCAATGCAAAGGCTAGACAAAATAAAATTGCATGGCAAGCAAAGGTCACAGTGGTTTGAACCAATTCAAAGACAAGGCATAGGCAAGTTAGAAGAAAATTGGAAAAGCCCGCCAAAATCACCAAATTCTTGACACTTTGTTGTGTCTGCCCGAAAACGTTTAATGAAAGCGAACTATAAAGCAACCAACAACCAGCACATGACACAACTAATACGGTAAGTGTATTCAGGTAAAGCCCGGGCGAATGGATATCGCCCGGTATATAACACACTTCTAAGGGGTGTTGGGGTGGGGCAGGAATGGGTGATTCTGAGAGGCAGGAGACCAGGTATGACGCCGAGCCTGTGGCATCTCGGTGCGGAGCGCGGGCGGCGGCCCCCTGGGGTACCCACAATCTATTGGCATAAAAACAACAAGCACCCCCAATACACCCGCTGGCAAGATTCCTGCAGGCAGGGAAAAAGACAGGCAAAGGATCAGCAACAGCGGCAAGCCCTCGGCAGATGACCTGCCGGCACAAACTCTCTCCTAGCAACGGGGCGAGTTGCTGGAGAGATGGAGCCAAGTGGGGCTGGCGATCTACCTCTGACCCCCTCCGCGATCTACAGGTAGATCACGATCTACCTGTTGGACATGCCTGATATAGGAAATAGCAAGCCAGCTTTTACTAAGTGTTTGTTTCCCTCCCACCCAACCCTAACTCCCACGTACCCCAGGTGTAGTCTTAGATTTATAGACTCTTAAACCTATTAAAGGGAATGAGGTAGTCTGACCTAAAACATGCAACCAAAAGTACAAAAGAATGGTTAAAAAGGAAAAAATGGACTGTTTTAAACTGGCCAGCAATGAGTCCTGATCTCAATCCAATCAAGAACCTTAGGAAAGAAATGAAATCTGCCATTGGTAAAAGGAATCCTGGAAACATTCATGAGCTGAAACAAATCGCAGTTGAAGAGTGGGAGAAACTACCAGCAGACAGATGTACGAAACTTATAGATGGCTACAAGAAATGTTTGGAGGCTGTCATCACTGCCAAGGTTTGTGCAATCAAATATTAGAGAAGGGTGCCATTAATCCTGTCCAGGTCTTATTTTGTTTTGTTTTTTTCACAGAAATTGCTACATCTAAGTTGCACAGACTTTTTTTTTATACCTTTGAATATACTATTAAAATACTATGATGATATACATTTGGAATGTTTCCAATTACTTATCAATATATTGTACACAACATACCTAAAGTGCAAGGGTGACAATAATTTTGACCACAACTGTATGTAATTAAGCCCTGAAATTCATTGCCAGAGAATATAGTAAAAGCATTTAGTGTAGGTGGATTTAAAAAAGGTTTGAACAAGTTCCTGGAGGAAAAGTTCATAAACTGCCATTAAGGTAAACTTGAGGAAAACCACAGCTTATCCCTGTGATAAGCAACATGAAATCTATCTACCTTTTGGATCTTGCCAGGTATTTGTGACAAAAGACAAAAGCAGGTTACTAAACTTGCTGGACTTTTGGATAGTAGTTCTTACTGTATGTTCTGAAATGTCACAGAGTGGAAACAGTTCTCTATGAAGAATGAGACATAATTACTTAAAGGCAATGTGGGAGACTAATCAACAGCTTATAGTGAATGTTGAGTTCAAGTTATTGCTGCAAAAGGAGATGCCACCAGTTACTGAATGAAGAGATTGCATATTTTATCACCAGGTTACTTATTAAGAACATAAGAAATGCCATACTGGGTCAGACCAAGGTCCATCAAGCCCAGTATCCTGTTTCCAACAGTGGCCAATCCAGGTCACAAGTACCAAGCAGTTTCCCCAGAAGACACAGGTTCCACAGGGACATATTTGCTGGTTATCCCTTTGCCTTTCTGCTGCTTACAAGAGCCAGCCAAAGAAGGGGAAACAATGGAGGCCCAAGAGAGGAGCATGAGGAGGTACATGAGGAGGACATGGTGCACCCCGCATCATGAGGTACTGCAGACGACGCCTGTTCAGATACAGGGTGGTACTGGATGGACTCCCAGACAGGCATATCGTGCATAACTACCGCTAATGCAGTCAAGTCATCTTGTCCTTGTATGAGCATGATGAAGATGATATTGATCCTGCCACCGCTCGCAGGCATGCCGTACCAGGACTGGTGAAGTTACTTACTGCATTACATTTTCTGGGCACTGGATCATTCCAAAATGTTGTTGGGCCGGCCTGTGGAATGGACCAGTCATCATTTTCAAGGCATTTCAAGCAGGTATTGCAGGCCTTGAAAAATTGCATAGGGGAGCATATACTATACCCAGAGCAGGAGGCAGAAAGACATTGGGCATAGATCTCATTACCATGTTATATGAGTACGCCCCACTCATTTCCATTTCATTTCAATGCTTTTCAATACATTTTAATACATGCCACGTTGTGCCTGAGGAAACGTTTTACACCCTTCTACCGTGTGCGTCCATCTCTTTTCTGCATTCGGCATGCAGTTGTGCGTGCATTGTGTGTGCGTAAGTGCCCATACAAGCCCGTGTTAGCTTTCTGAATCGGCCTTTATGTGTTAGCCCTGTCCTGCCATTCTCATTCAATGATTGGCAGATCCAGCTGTGGAATGGACTGAATCAGTTCTTCCCGTGTGAATGTGTGTCTCTGGGGGCTGCAAGGGGGGGGGAACAACTCTTTGGCAGGAAGAACATGTGTTCATGGCAGTGTCCACATATCTGCTGCAAGCAGGTTGGATGCCCTGGGCACACCTTCCTTTCTCTGTGACCTTTTTGGTACAATCATTGGTGGTCATCAGGATATCACCCCTCAGACTTGGGGGCATCATGGCACATGTTACTTTGCCACTGCTATGTTTGTGTGTGTGTGTGTGTGCACCTGCTCTCCCTGCCAGGTTCTGATTGTGCTTCTAGATGTCTGTGTGTCTGTGGCTGCACTGATCTTTGTCACTGCTTTGATTGCTGCTGCTCTTTCCTGACCCTCAGAAGGTGTTGCTCTGGGGGACTATCCTGTCTGGGCTTCCCATGCTGCAACAAGAAGGATCTGGAAGAGGAGATTGCTGGTTCTCCAGGAGCACCATATCCACCTAGAAGGGAAACAGTTGGAGGCAACAGAGATACTCATTAAGGAAATCATGGAGCAGCCTCAGCCCTCCTGCACCTCTCCAAACTGCATAGCCCCATCTGTACCTCCGGTGTCACAGTCTGGTTTATGGTTTAATAAATTTGAGATACCACGCTTCAAGACAGCAGAGAGGTTTACATAAAAACGTTATATTATAGCACAGAAAGGAGCACCAGTATAATTAAGGAAAAGTTAAAACATTCATACAGTGAAGGAATAGGAGAGAAAGGAGATACAATATAAGAGCAGAATGTAACGCTCATTACACAGAGCTCTGACCTGAAGCAGGGGGTTCATGTTCATACTCCCGAAACGTGGCACGTCGTACTTTCGACCTACTGTTGACCACAGCGTCTTTAAAGCCTGTTTTTCTACACAAGCTAAGTATCAGCCAATTTTGGATAAGTGCTGTGTTTTATAAAAAAAATTTCTTAAATGATTAAAAAGGACGGGCCACAGTGGTGGAAGGTGTTTATCCTTTCTACTGTGCTGGCCATTCCGACAAAATATTAATTTATTTAATTGGTTTTTTTCACTGGGTATTGGTGTTTGGCTCTTTATTTAAACTCAGGAAGAAGGTTTTTTTCTGGAAGTCAAATGCAAGGCATTCATAAGGCAGGCAAAAGGAGAATTTGAAAAGAAGCTTGCTGCGGAAGCAAAAACGCAAAATAAAGACTTTTTCAAGTACATTTGTAGCAAAAAACCTGTGAGAGAGTCAGTTGTTCCATTAGATGACAGAGGGGTTAAAGGGGCACTAAGAGGGGACAAGGCAATAGCGGAGAGACTGAATGAATTCTTGGCTTCGTTCTTTACTGAGGAAGATGTAGGGGTGTTACCCGGTATTTAAAGGTGCGGAAGAATTGAAGGAAATATCTATACATCGGGAAGATGTATTACAACTATTTGATAAACTGAAGAGTAGCAAATCACCTGGGCCGGATGGTATACATCCAAGGGTGTTGAAAGAACTGAAATATGAGATTGCAGACCTGCTATTAGTAATCTGTGAATTTTCATTAAAGTCATCTATAATACCTGAAGATTGGAGGATGGCCAATGTAACGCCAATTTTTAAAAAGGGTTCCAGGGGTGATCCGGGAAACTACAGACTGGTGAGCCTGATATCAGTACCGGGAAAAATGGTAGAAACCATCATAAAGAACAAAATTACTCAGCATGTAGATAGTCATGGCCTAATGGGAGACAGCCAACATGGCTTTAGACAAGGAAGATCTTGTCTTACCAATCTGTTATGTTTTTTTGAAGGTGTGAATAAACAGGTGGACAAAGGTGAGTTAGTTGATATAGTGTATCTGGACTTTCAGAAAGCCTTTGACAAGGTCCCTCATCAGAAACGTTTGGCAAAACTAAAGAGTCATGGGATAGGAGGCAGTGTACTATTGTGGGTCAGGAAATGGTTAAAAGATAGAAAGCAGAGGGTAGGGCTAAATGGCCAATTTTCCCAATGGAGAAAGGTGAATAGTGGTGTACCTCAGGGATCTGTGCTAGGTCCGCTGCTTTTTGACATATTCATAAATGACCTGGAAAAGGGAATAACGAGTGAGGTTATCAAATTTACAGATGACACAAAACTATTTAAAGTTGTTAAAATCCAAGAGGATTGTGGAAAATTGCAAGAGGATCTTGATAAATTGGAAGACTGGGCATCAAAATGGCAGATGAAATTTAATGTGGACAAGTGCAAAGTTATGCACCTAGGGAAGAACAACCCAAACTATGGTTACAAGATGCAAGGTTCCACATTAGGAACCACCACCCAGGAAAAAGATTTAGGCATCATTGTGGATAACATGTTAAAACTCTCGGCCCAGTGTGCAGCGGCAGCCAAGAGAGCAAATAGAATGCTAGGTATCATAAGGAAAGGAATGGAAAATAAAACAAAAGATATTATAATGCCTCTATATCTTTCCATGTTGAGACTGCACCTTGAATATTGTGTGCAATTCTGGTTGCTGTATCTTATATTTATTATTATTTATTTATATTCTCTTATATACTGTGCTATTCTGCATCAGTGTGGTTTACATTGAACAAACTGAAATTACATTGAACAGGGCATTATAACTTGGAGATAACTATTTTACAGGGAACATGGGCTATGGAGGGTTAAGTGGCTTGCCCAAGACCACAAGGAGCACCTGTGGGACTAGAAACCCCAATCCTTCCAGCCCAATGTTGCTGTCCTCTAGTGGGATTTGAACCCCTGACCTTCCAGTCTGAAGTACCTTGCCCCAACCACTAGGCCACTCCTCCACTCCTTAAAAAAAAGGATGTAGCATTATTAGAAAAGGTTCAGAGAAGAGCCACCAAAATGGTAAAGGGGATGGAAGGATACTCCTATGAAGAAAGGCTAAAAAGGTTAGGGCTCTTTAACCTGGAAAAGAGACGGCTGAGGGGAGATATGATAGAAGTCTATAAATTAATGAACAGAGTGGAACGGGTAAACGTAGATCGATTGTTTACGTTATCAGAATATAGAAAGACTAAGGGACATGCAATGAAGCTACAGGGTAAACTATTTAAGACTAATAAAAGAAAATATTTTTTTACTCAACATGTAATCAAATTGGATGTAGGAGGATGTAGTAAAGGCTGTTAGTGTTGCTGGGTTTAAAAAAGGTTTGGACAAGTTCCTAGAGGAAAGGTCCATAAACCATTATTAAGAAGGGGCCCAGGATATCAATGCTTGACACAGTACAAGCATTGTGGAACCTGTGTCTTTTGGGGAAACTGCTAGGTACGTATGACCTAGATTGGCCACTGTTGGAAACAGGATACTTGGCTTGATGGACCTTGGTCTGACCCAGGATGGCATATCTTTTGTTCTTATGTTCTTATGATGCTATACTGTATTGAATATGGTAGTGGATTGGTAACCAGTGATATTGAATTAGTAAGGGTGTGATATGGTCATATTTTGATACGTAGACAAGTATCCTAATGGGAGTCTTCTGAATAGTTTGTAACCTCTTTAATTCATAATTGGGAAGACCAGCATAGCCAATGATGCAATAATCCAATCATTCAATCCCAAGGGCAAGAACCAATGTAGTTAGAGCAGAAGAAGAAAGAAATAGACGTATGACTCTTACCTGGCATAGGTATAGAAAGTGCTTTTGGCTACTGAGCTGATGTGTTCATGAAAAGTATTTGCAGAGTCCAGAGTACCACCTAAGTATCTAAAAGAAGAAGTAAATGTGAGGCAAGTGGGACCGTGAAGACTCCAGTGAACCAGACGTTTTCTGGACATTGAGTTTGAGAAGATACATAGTCCTTTAACCAAGTTGCAGTTTGGGAGAGACAGTTATTAACAGAAGTTAAATCAGGAGAACTAGGGTAAGTGTGAAGTACAAGAAGCATATTATCGGTGTAGTAGTAGTACGCTGAGATACCTGACTGTTGAACAATGAGAGTTAGTGGAGCAAGAAAAATATTGAAGAGCAGCAGAATGAACCCCAATCCCTGAGGGATACCACAGGTGAGGGGGGTATGTAATTGAGGTAGTAGAACCAAATGAGATGGAGAAAAAGTGATGCATTAAGAAAGATTAGAACCATTGGAGGACTGTATCACATAAACCAAGGTAATAGAGGCAGGACAAGAGAACAGAATGCTCAACAAGGTCAAATGTTGAGGAAAGATTGAGAGAAACCACAAGGGAAATATTACCTATATCGAATTAACTATGAACTTCTTTGAGAAGTGAAATGAGAATGATCTCTGTGCTGTAACCTGGATGGAAACCAGATTGACAAGGATGAAGAGCATTAGTCTTTTCAAGATGATCACTAAATTGTGAGAAAGCACAGTTACTTACCTGTAACAGGTGATCTCTGGGAACAGCAGGAATTAGTCCTCACATATGGGTACATCAGTACCGACGGAGCCCGCGTGGGAAAGCTCCCCAGCTTCCCAGAAGGAAAGCTTTTGGGGCCTCCCACTGCGCATGCGCGCTGCCTTCCCGCCTTCCTGACCAACTCTCCTCAGTTCGAGTTTAAAGCTGAGATAATAGAGAGAGGAAAGGAAAGAGAGAGAGAGAGAGATACAACTCCTAGGGGAGGTGGGTGGGTTGTGAGGACTAATTCCTGCTGTTCCCAGAGATCACCTGTTACAGGTAAGTAACTGTGCTATCTCCGGGAACAAGCAGGAATAAGTCCTCACATATGGGGACTCCCTAGCTAAGATGCCCGGGAGAGCCCCTCAAGGGTATGAGACCCTGAAAGGTTCCTCATCTTCCTATGGATCTCAGGCATCCATTCAGGGAAGATGGGCTGGAGTTGTTCAAGAATGGAACAGGTGTCTGAGGACAGCCTGACCAAACAAGGCATCCCGGCGGGAGTCCTTGTCCAAACAGTAATGGGCTGTAAAGGTATGAACCGAGGCCCAGGTGGCTGCTCGACAGATCTGGTCAATGGAGACAGAGTTTAGATGAGCCATAGAGGTGGCCATGGCCCTCACATTGTGAGCAGTGACATGGCTCTCCAGAGAAAGGTTCTTACTCTGGTAAGCAAAAGAGATACACTGAGCAATCCAATTGGAGAGTGTTCTTTTAGAGATTGGAAGTCCTAAATGAGAAGGATCAAAAGCAACAAAAAGCTGAGAAGACTTTCGATGTTGCTGTGTCCTGTGGAGGTAAAAGGCAAGAGCTCTTTTACAATCTAGAGTATGAAGGGTCCTCTCTGCACTGGATGCATGAGGAGCTGGAAAAAAGACAGCTAAATATACCTCTTGATTAAGATGAAAAGGGGAGACCACTTTAGGCATAAAGTGGGGATTGGTCCTAAGGACCACCTTATCATGATGGAACCTTGTATAAGGTGGATTAGCCACTAGAGCTTGCAGTTCACTGATACGGCGAGCTGAGGTGAGTGCAATAAGAAAATAACCTTCCAAGAAAGAAATTTCAAGGAGGTAGTGGCTAAGGATTCAAAGGGTGGCTTCATAAGCTGACCAAGAACCAAGTTTAAGTCCCATGCCACCGGAGGAGGTCGAATGGGAGGTTTAGTTAAGGTTAGGCCTCTCATGAATCTTGCAATAAGAGGATGAGAGGAAACAGGTTGTCCATTGATGGGCTTAAGGGATGCTGCAATAGCACTCAAATGGACTCTTACTGAATTCGTTTTGAGTCCTGTATTGGAGAGATGCAGGGGATATTCCAAAAGAGAATTCAAAGGAAGTGCTAGAGGGTTAAGACCCTTTTGAGCACACCAAATGGAAAATCTTTTCCATTTAAAAGCATAAGAACGCCTAGTGGAAGGTTTCCTAGAGGCATGGAGGATATCCTTCACTTGCTGCGAAAGATTGAAGTGTTGAAGGTCTAGGTCTTCAGTAACCAAGCTCTGAGGTGAAGGGACTTGGGGTTTGGGTGCCACAAAGTCCCCTCCTCCTGAGACAGAAGGTCTGGAGCTGCTCCCAAGTCCAGGGAGGGGGCTTGGGAGAGATGCAGAAGTAGAGGGTACCACACTTGGTGTGGCCAGCATGGAGCTATGAGGATCATGGACCCTTGATCCCTTTGAAGTTTGAACAGAGTCTTGGGAATCAAAGGAATGGGTGGAAAGGCATATAGGAAGCCCTGACCCCAATGAAAGAGGAAGGCATCCTTGGCCTGAACTCCCTGACACGGAATCCTGGAACAGAACCGGGGAAGTTTGGCATTCCACGGACTTGCAAAGAGGTCTATGTCCGGGGTCCCCCATTTCTGGAAGATTCTGAGTACCTGATCCATGTGTAGGGACCATTCGTGTGGAAGCAGAACTCGACTGAGTCTGTCTGCCCAAGAGTTTTGGATTCCTGGAAGATATACTGCCAAGAGATGGATTTGATGCTCTCTGGCGAAGGCCCATAATCTTAGAGCTTTGTTGCAAAGTGACAGAGAGCCAGTCTCTCCTTGTTTGTTTATGTAAAACATGGCTACTTGATTGTCCGTATGAATAAGGACCGTCATGTTACTGAGGAGGGTATGAAAAACTCTGAGAGCTAGAAAGATTGCTCGAAGTTCCAAGTGGTTGATATGAAGGGTGGTCTCCTGTGGAGACCAAGTGCCCTGAGTGGAGAGATCTTGAAGATGAGCTCCCCAACCTGTTTGGGAGGCATCTGTTGTGAGGTTTGCTTGGGGCAACAATGGTTGAAAGGGGGCCCCCAACAACAGATTTTGAGTGGACATCCACCATTGGAGAGACCAAAAGAGACGTTTGGAGTTTGCTATTTGGTCTGAGAGAGCTCCTGATGCTTGAGTCCACTGGGTGGACAAAGTCCATTGAGATGCTCTCATATGTAGGCGAGCATAGGGCACCACATGTACTGTGGAGGCCATGTGGCCTAATAGCTGTAGCATCTCCCTGGCAGTCAAGTGGCTTCTGGACTGAGTCTGGGAGGCTAAGTGCACTAGACGTTGGCAACGGGCCTGAGGAAGATAGGCCCTTGCAGTGGTGGTATCCAACCAGGCCCCTATGAATTCCAGGGACTGAGTAGGGGTGAGTTGAGACTTTGGCAGATTGATCACAAGTCCCAGATACTGCAGAATGCGTCTGGTGCGATCCAGGGAAGTCTGAGCCTCGGACTGAGATGGAGCTCGGATGAGCCAGTCGTCCAGGTATGGGAAGACAAAAATTCCCAGGGCTCGTAGAAATGCAGCTACTATTGCCATGCATTTGGTAAATACCCTTGGAGCAGAGGCTAGACCGAAGGGAAGTACTCTGTATTGGAAATGTTTTCCCTGGAACAGAAACCGTAGGAATTTTCTGTGGGATGGATGGATGAGTATATGTGTGTACGCATCCTTGAGATCTAGAGAACAAAGCCAATCCTGACTCTGTAGGTATGGAAGGAGAGTACCTAGAGAAAGCATCTTGAATTTCTCCTTGCATAGGAATTTGTTCAATTCTCTGAGATCTAGAATAGGTCTGTACCCCCCTGTTTTCTTGGGAATGAGAAAATAAGGGGAGTAAAACCCTGACCCCTGTTGAAGAAGAGGAACCTCTTCTATTGCCCTTTGGGCGAGAAGGGTGGTCACCTCCTGACCTAACAGGTTCAGGAGAGATGGGGAGAATTGAAACATCTCACCATGGTATGGGGAGGAAGGCTGGAGAAATGTAGTTTGTAGCCCTCTCTGATGATAGAGAGGGTCCATTGTTCTGATGTGATTTGCTCCCATCTGGGAGCAAAATGAGTTAACCTTCCTGGAATGGTGAGAGGCTCTGGATGTTTTAGAGCCAGAAAGGTTAAGTTCTCTAGAGTTAAGTCAAAAACCCTGAGGGGGTTGGGACTGCTGGGCTGTAGCAGCCCCTGCAGGTTTTGTCCTGGCCTGTTTAGGCTGCTGACGCTTAGGAGCAAAGCGAGCTGCAGAAGATTGTTGGCCAGTATTTGTAGCAAATCTGGCCTTCTTATAGAAAGGCTTCTTGAAAGATTTTTTCTTGACAGGGGCAGAGGTAGACTTAGAAAGTCTATCTAAAGCAGCATTTTCTGCATCCATTTGGGTGGCTTTGATTTGCCACTCCTTACCAAACAGATTCTCACCTGTACAGGGCAGATTTCCCAACCCATCCTGGACCCAGGGTTCTAGGTCAGAGGCCAGGAGCCAAGCAATTCTGCGAGCCGTTATGGCAATACCTGAGGCTCTGCTAGCACCCTCAAAGGAGTCAAAGGCTGCTCTGTTGGAGAACTTTGAAATATCTTGGGTATGCTTTAGCAAAAGAAGGAACTCCTCCTTTCTATCCTCTGGGATAAAGGGGAGAAAATGGCGTATTTTCAATGCAATCTCCTTCAGAAACATGCCCATATAGAGGCTGTATGAATTGATTCTGGCAATAAGCATACTTGCTTGGAAGATTTTTCTACCAAAAGCATCCAAAGTCCTACATTCTCTCCCTGGAGGAGTAGAAGAGTGTCTTTTGGTACTCTTTATCCTTTTCATAGCTGACTGCACCACAATAGAGTGGTGAGGGAGCTGAGTTTTTTGAAAACCAGGAGAAGGAGGGACACGATACATGGTGTCCAAACGATGAGAATGTGGAGATGGGGTGAGAGGAGTCTCCCATAAGTCCATCATGTGTTCTTGAAGAATTTCATGAATGGGCAAGGTGACTGCCTCTTTGGGAACCTTAGAGTATCCTAAAATATCTAATTTGTTTGCTCTAGGTTCTTTTTCAGAGGTTACTGAAATAGAGAGACCTTTAGCTACTTCAATGATGAAGTCTTGAAAGGACAAATCCTCTGGAGGAGACATTCTCCTCTTTGGAGAAGAGGGCTCTTCAGGTAGAGTTAGGGATACTTCAGCAGAGTCATCTGATGAATCAGAATCATCAGAAGACTCAAAGTATCGTCTGTTTGCTTCCAGGGATCGATAAGCATATCGACCGGTATCGACATCGGGGGTATCCGGAACTGGATCGGTATCGGGGAAAACCCCAGAACCGGGAACCGGAATCGGTATCCTGGTCGATGTGGATGCCCTGGGTACCGGTATCGGTTGTGGTACCGGAACCGGAGTCGGTACCGCTGGCTGCGGTACCGAGGGCGTCGCAGCTCTAATAAAAGCCATAATGGCCTGCTGCATGGATTGAACTGTATGATCCATAGACGCCACGACTGTCTGGATGTCGGTACCGGAAGATTGAGCCAGTACCCCAGAGCAGTCTAACAGGTGATCGGTCGAGGCCGTGCCATCGATGTCAACCTGTAACCCCATAGGAGGAGCTTTGGAAGCCAGAGCTTCCCACCGGGGTTGTTTGGCTGGGGCAGGGTCCTCAGGGTCAAGCCCGGGGGCATCTCGATACTTGGAGGGAGATTTGCCCTTTGAGGACCTGCCAGAGGAATGTTTGGTTACCTGAGATCCATCAGGAGAGGAAGACCTGGAAGATGTCGATGCTGGAGTATCTGTAGAAAACAGCATGTGAAACTTGGCTGCCCGGTTTTGTAAGCCACGTTTAGACATCAAAGAACAGGATGGGCAATCCGGAATGGAGTGGTCAGGCCCCAAACATTTAAGACACCATTCATGGGTGTCTGTGACTGATATAGTACCGCTACACTTGGTGCATTTTTTAAAACCAGAGGCTTGTTTCTCCATGAGGGAGAATTCTGTGAAGGCCTAGAGGCCTCACAGAACAAACACACCAAGTGGGGAAAAATAAGATTTTTTTTTTTTTTTTTTTAAAGGAATAAAGAAAAAAGACCGGCGGTACCGGTCCAGAATCGGGGAAGGCAGACACGCGGCCAAAGAAACAAATTAAAATAACAACTTCTTCAGCGGTGACAGGAACATGACCTGCTGGCTCCACGGAAAAAGAAGAACTGAGGAGCGTTGGTCAGGAAGGCGGGAAGGTAGCGCGCATGCGCAGTGGGAGGCCCCAAAAGCTTTCCTTCTGGGAAGCTGGGGAGCTTTCCCGCGCGGGCTCCGTCGGTACCGACGTACCCATATGTGAGGACTTATTCCTGCTTGTTCCTGGAGATAACCAGTTTCACTAGAATTTTGGAAAGAAAAGGAAAGTTGGAGACAGGTCTGTAATTTGCTGTCAGAGATTTATCAAGGGAGATCTTTTTAAGTGTAGGATGAACAAACGTTTTTTTTCCATAACAGAAACAGTTAAGAGGAACAGTACCAGATGTTAGTCTGCATATGTTTCAAAAGGTAATGCACATCTACTCTTCACCTTCACCACCAGAGGTTCAAGCACATCTCACAGCTGCTTGCGTGGTAAACGCTACTCTCTTCCAACATTTTAGGACTTGTGCCACATGGAAGAGGGCAACTCCTTCACTTCCCCCCTTCCAGGAGGCCTCTCCAAGGTACTCCTGGACTGGATGATGTCTCTGACAACTCCTGAGAAAGCAGTGAGACATCATGCAGATCGCCATCATATTCATATTCAGGGTTTGAGTCAGGGGGCTGGAGGAAGGGACTGAGGGGCAAGGGAGGCGGAAGGAATGCAAGAAGAAATAGCACACTTATCATATGTTCAGCCTTCTCTATTGGGCAGCTACAGGATCATCTGCTGAGAGCTTTCCCTATTAAACAATTACAGGAGCCTCAGGTGGTTGAAGAGCTCCACCACTTTCTCCCTCTCATTCAGCCATCTCCTCTCTCTCTGATGCAATCTCACCCTCGTTTCTGCCATGCTGTCTCCTCTCTGCCCTGCACTCTTCTACTCCTGCTCCTTCTGTCTTCCAGAGATATCAACCCCAACCCTGGCCCCGCCTAGACTTTTGTCACACTCCCAGTACAGATCCTCATGCAACAGCTCAGATCTTATCCATTTCCTTCTCCTCTCTTCCTTTCTCAAGGGCCTTGTGGAACGGACACTCCATCTCAAATAAGCTTGCTCATGATCTCTTTATCTCTAATGCTCTCCATCTCTTTGCTGTAACTGAGACCTGGTTCCTCCCTGAGGACTCAGCTTTAGTTGCTGCTCTCTGTCATGGCTGCTATCAATTCTCCCACACATCTCCTTTCACTCGCTGTGGTGGAAGTGTTGGGCTTCTACTCTCTCCTTCCTGTCAATTTCAACCCCTCCTTCTGCCTCAGTCTCACTCCTTTCCCTCCTTTGAACTCCATTCCATATGGTTTTTTACTCCACTACCTCTCCGATTAGCTGTTATTTATCGACCCCCTGACAAGTCCACCTTTACTTTTCTCTCTGACTTTGACTCATGGCTTTCCTTCTTTCTGGATTCATCTTCCCCATCCCTTATTCTCTGGGATTTTAACATTCATGTTGATAACCCCTCTGACCCTTATGCTTTAAAGCTCCTCTCTCTTATCTCATCATTCAACCTCCAGCTTTGCTGTACTGCCTCTACTCACCAGCAAGACCACTGCCTTGGTCTTGTATTCTTCTATAATTGCTTAACCTCAAACCTCTGTACCTCACTTCTTCCCTTATCAGATCATCGCCTTTTAAGCTTCATCACCGCCTCAACCTCACCCTTTCTCCTACAACCTCTTTAGAAATCTTCATGCTATTAACCCGTTGGCTCTCTCTTCCACTGTTTCATCAGCTCTTTTCTCCACTATGTCATCTAAGTCTGTTGATAAGGCTGTAGCTTCCTATAAGACTGCTCTCTCCTCTACTCTGGATGCTTTTGCTCTGCTCATGCCACGTCCTGTGAGGCATACTATACCTCAACCCAGGCTGTCTTTCACTACCTGCTATCTACCTTCCTGTGCCCACTCAGCTGAGCGTGCTTGGCTCCAATCTCACATCCTTGTGGACTTTCTACACTCCAAATTCATGCTTGTCTCTTTCTAGTCAGCATAGTACTCACCAAACAAGACTATTATCTCCATCTGACTAACACTCTCACCTCTGACCCTCACCATCTCTTTACAACTCTCAACTGTCTCCTCAAGGTGCCTTTGCCTCCGACCCCTCCCTCCCTTTCTGCCCAAACCCTGGCTAACCACTTCCATGATAAAATCTACAAGATAACACTCCAATTCCCCATGAGGTCAGCTACCCCCCTTCACTCCCAACTTCCCCCCCCCCTCCCCACCTCTGCTACCCTTTCTTCCTTTTCTATGATATCTGAGGAGGAAACCACACATCTTCTTTCCTCATCCAAACTCACTAACTGCTCCTCTGATCCTATTCCCACCCATTTCCTTACCTCCATCTCCTCCACTGTAGTCCCTTTCATCTCTCATATTCTCAACCTATTGCTCTCCACTGCAACTTTCCCTGCAGCTTTCAAGCATGCCATGGTCACTCCTCTCCTCAAGAAACCCTCACTAGACCCTACCTGTCCTTCTCACTATTGACCCATCTCCCTCCTCCCCTTCATTTCTAAACTACTTGAACATATGATTCACCACCGTTGCCTTGACTTTCTCTCCTCTCAAGCCCTTCTGGATCCTCTACAATCTGGCTTTCATCATTTATATTCTACCGAAATGGCTCTTGCCAAAGTCTCCAATGACCTGTTCCTGGCAAAATCCAAGGGAATTTACTCGATTATCATCCTTCTTGACCTTTCTGTTGCTTTTGACACTGTTGACCACAACCTTCTCCTTGATACCTTGTCCTCGCTTGGTTTTAAAGGCTCTGTGCTATCCTGGTTCTCCTCTTATCTCTCCCATCATTCTTTCAATGTTTATTCTGGTAGATCCTCCTCTACTACTATCATGCTTTCAGTTTGTGTACCCCAAGGATCTGTTTTGAGTCCACTCTCTTTTTCTCTATATATCCAGTCCCTTGGTGCACTCATCTCTTCCTCTGGCTTTCAGTACCATCTTTATGCAGATGACTTACAAATCTACCTCTCTACACCTGAAATCTCTCTGGCAATCCAGGCCCAGATCTCTGCCTGCCTTTCTGAGATTGCTGCTTGGATGTCTCACAGACTCTTGAAATTGAACATGGCCAGAACTAAGCTTCTTATTTTTTCCCTAAATTCTCTTCTCCCCTTCCTCCTTTCTCAGTCTCTGTGGATAACTCTCTATTCTTTCCTGTCTCCTCAGCTCACAACCTTGAGGTCGCCCTTGATTACTCTCTCTCCTTCTCCACACACATCCAACTGATAGCTAAAACCTGCTGTTTCTTTCTCTACAACATCAACAAAATTTGTCCATTTCTTTCTGAACACACTACTAAGACACATATCCACTCCTTAGTCACCTCCCGTCTAGACTATTATAACCTACTCCTTGCTGGTCTCCCTCTGAATCATCTCTCTCCCTTTCAATCTGTTCAACACTCTGCTGCGCAGCTAATCTTCCGCTAACCTTGACATGCTCATATTACCCCTCTTCTCAAGTCACTTCATTAGCTCCCTATTCATTTCTGCATCCTGTTCAAACTTCTCCTGCTGACCTATAAGTGCATTCACTCTGCAGCTCCTCACTGCCTTTCCTCTCTTGTCTCTCCCTACACCCCTCCTTGGGAACTCTGCTCTTCTGGCACATCACTTCTATCTGTGCCCTTCTCTTCTATTGCTAACTCCAAACTTTGTTCCTCTCACCTTGCTGGTTCTTAAGCTGGAACAATCTACCTGAGTCTGTACGTCAGGTGCCTTCTCTAACCTTTTTCAAATCCAGGCTGAAAACTCACCTCTTCACTGCCACTTTTGGGTCTTGACTCACCTGATCTCCTTTGTGTTTCCTTACCATTCCTCCTAGCTGTATCCCATGTCTACAGCTACTGTGTTGTCTGTCTTGACTAGATTGTAAGCTCTAATGAGCAGGGACCGTCTTTTACATGTGTCGGTGCAATGCTGCATTCGTCTTGTAGCGCTATACAAATGTTCAGTAGTAGTACTAATAGTAGTAGTAGTAAGAGACTTGTGCTGCCTGCCTGCCGCTTGCCTGACTTTCTTCTGACCACCTTTGCCTTTTTCAATCTGTTGCTGTCTGGGCTGGAGGCTTTGGCTTTAAGGGAACAGGAGAGATTTGCAGTTGGTTCTGCCTACTTTGTGACATCCTGTGCTGAGAGCCTTCCCTGTTGGGCAGCTACAGGATCATCTGCTGAGAGCCTTCCCTATTAAACAGCTACAGGAGCCTCAGGCGGGCCGTGCCTGGTGGGCCCCAGCTAAGGAGCACAGCAAAAGGATGTTCCACTTAGCACACCACTTGGAACACCGCGGGAACTCCGCAGTTATACAGATTTGGAATCTCGGAGAAACACTGGGGAAGCTTCCTCCTCTGAGCTCCCTTCAGCTGCAGCAGAGAGCAGGGAGGTGAGTTTCTCTCCCCGCTCCTCTGAGTGCTGGTAGCCACAACTTCCTGTCCATCTGTGTCTTAGATATATGATCAAGGCTGGGTAATTTATTAGCCGATTGAGTGATACCAAACTCCACAACAGCTCTGCACAACTACCATGAAGAGCCTACAGCTTACCTACTGCCTAAACGGGCACAAGCAACACCGGCAGAAGAAAAAAGAGGGGACCCATGTGGTCTAGAGGCTACTACTTCCTCCCCCCCCCCCCCCTTGAAAGATGCAATTACTTTTAATTTCTCAGATTACTTGCTATAAAAAGTCCTACAATATAGTTTATTTGACATTGCCCGGTCCTACCTGTTCATTCCTTTATTGCATCTCAGTCATTCTGGGCTCGGGACCCTTATTCCCATTGCACTGAGGCTGCTCACATGACTTCAATCGATTCGTGTCTGATGTCTCCAATATTCTAATAGTTTATATTTTACACTTTATAGTCTGCTTGAGATAAGGCTCCGCCTGCCTACTCTTTTCACTCACTGTTATTTGATTATGTCCTCTGCTAATAAGTTTCCCTACCTGATAATCTCAGTGTTTTTTATGACTTTTACTTATCTATATCTTATTCTATTTTATTTATTCTACGTTATTTCATTTATTTTACCTTTATTCTCTTACTACATATTATCCCTCTCCTTCTTCTAACTTTACTTGCCCTCTGCCATTTCTTATGGCTCCACATCATTCTTTGCTCCTTTTTCTGATCCTCCCTAACCTTCTTCCCTCACTCCACCAGCCTAATACCGCCCCCTCTTTCTCACCCTCTCTCCACCCTCACTATTTCCTCCCCCATCTTATCCTCTACCCTTTCCTCAGCTCTTGAGCTTCACCTTCATCTCATTCATCTCTCTAAAACAACCTCATCCCTGTTTTCGACATGCTGTCTCCTCTCTCCTCTCTCCCTCACAATCTTCTTCTCCTTCTGTTCTCTGGTGACATTAATCCCAATCCTGGCCCTGCTTCTTTTCTCTCTCTCTCCCATATTAATTCCTCTCTGCCCTACCCTAATCTCATCCACATCCCTCTCCTTTCTCCATCCTCTCTCCCCTTCTCATGTGCTTTATGGAATGCTCATTCCATTTCATAAACTTTCCCTTACCCATGATCTCTTTATCTCTCACGCTTTCCATCTTCTGTCTCTTTCTGCAGCCTGGCTCCTCCCTGAGGATTCTCCTTCGGTTGCTGCCCTCTGCCACAGCGGCTATCAGTTCTCCCACTCTCCTTATCCCAATGGCTGCGGCGGTGGTGTTGGGTTTCTACTTTCTCCTTCTTGCCAATTTCAACCCCTCCTTTTCCCTCAATCTCATTTCTTTCCCTCCTTTGAAGTCCATTCCATCCATCTTTTTAATCCCCTACCTCTCTGGATCATGGCCATCTATAGTCCCCCTGACAAGTCCTCTTCTAACCTCTTCACTGATTTTGACTCTTGGCTCTCCTTATTTCTGGATTCTTCTCCCTCCTCCCTTAATCTTGTTGACTTTAATTTTCATATTGATATCCCCTCTGACCCCTATGCATCCAAGCTCCTTTCCATTACCTCCTCCTT
The DNA here is from genome assembly GCA_033557465.1 of Ichthyophis bannanicus. Taxonomy (NCBI): domain Eukaryota; kingdom Metazoa; phylum Chordata; class Amphibia; order Gymnophiona; family Ichthyophiidae; genus Ichthyophis; species Ichthyophis bannanicus. The sequence continues at coordinate 170,016,160 of CM066032.1, read as the reverse complement.
CAACCTCTAGCTTTGCTCTTCTGCCCCCACTCATCAGTTTGGCCACTGCCTTGACTTCCTTTTCTACTCTAATTGTTTACTTTCTAATTTCCATACCTCCACTCTTCCCTTATCTGACCATCACCTGTTAAGTTTCACTCTTCATTACTCCCCCCTCAATTTCACCCAATCTCTCCTATCGTTTTAGGAATCTTCTTGCTATCGATCCACTGACTCTATCCACTACTGTCTCATCTCTTTTCTCTTCCACTTTGTCTTCTAAGTCTGATAAAGCCATAGCTTCCTATAATACTGCTCTCTCCTCTATTCTGGATACCCTTTCTCCACCCATTCCACGTCCTGCGAGGTATGCCTCACCTCAGCCTTGGTTGTCTTCAACTACCCGCTACCTACATTCCTCTGCCTGCTCAGCTGAGCGCACTTGACTCAAATCCCGCGCTCTCTCTGAATTTCTTCACTTCAAATTCATGCCTTCTTCTTTCCAGTCTACCATTGCACTCTCTAAGCAAAACCATTTTCTCCATCTGACTAACCATCTTGCCTCTAATCCTTGCTGTCTTTTTTCTACTCTCAGTTCTCCTCTTAAGGCACCTCCACCTCCAATCTCCCCTTCTCTCTTTGCCCAAACCCTAGCAGACTATTTCCATTACAAAGTGCATAAGATTACTCTTCAATTCCCACTAAATCTTCTTCACACTCTCTTCCCCCTCTCCATTACCAACGTTTCCCTCAACCGCTACCACTCTTTCATCCTTTTCTAAAATCTCTGTTGAGGAAACCTCTCTTCTTCTTTCCTCCTCTAAACTTACTACCTGTTCTTCTGATCCTATCCCCACCCATCTCCTCGACTCCATCTTCTCCTCCCTTGTCCCTTTCATCTCACATATTCTCAACCTTTCGCTTTATACTACAACCTTCCCTGCAGCCTTCAAGCATGCTGTAATCACTCCACCCCTCGAAAAACCCTCACTTGACCCTACTTGCCCTTCTAATTACACAGGTACACTACCAAAAAACTGCCTCCAGTTTTGCAACTGATTCCTACAGATTTTGGGGTGCTGAATCCAGGAAAAATAGCCAAAATGTTCCATCACGTCACGTTTTCTTGCAAAATTAGATTTCTTACCCATATAAGGAATGTTCACATAATTTCTTTTTAGCCGACTGCAGTTTATTTTCTTGGCCCAAAATAGAGGTTGTAATGGTTAACTAACTAGAAACACTCCCTCATGATATTTTAGAGTGTTTTGTATTCATTTTATACATTAACAGGACAATTGGGAGGCGGGGGGCTAAATCCAGTACTCGCGCTGGCGCATGTTCTTTCCTGTTCGCTTCGCCTCGTTCGCTCGCTCAAACACGGTGGTTGCGACATGAACGTTCCTGTCAAATTTCAGTTTCTTGCAAGTTCATTATTACCTTTTGTTTGCTCAGTCGTAATCCAGCTTTATTCCGAAGTGGTTCACTACAGTTGTAGTTTGCAGTGCTGTGTATTTGTGATGGCTCACAGAGCCAGAGGTTGCGTCAACTCTCCGGACAGTTTTTGTTTTATTTGTGGGGAATATACCATGAAAAAGCGGCAGAGGAACATTTCTGCATTTATTAAAAAAGTATATTTCGCCTATTTCGGTTTGAAGTTAGGCGATCAAGACAAACCGTGGGCTCCTCACAAAGTGTGCAAGACATGTGAGGAAGATCTACGCTTATGGATGAAAGGTAAAAAACAAGCATTTCGTTTCGGAATACCTATGATGTGGCGTGAACAAAGAGACCACAGCAGTGACTGCTATTTTTGCTCTTGCATTGTGAAGGGATACAACTTAAAAAATAAGAACGTAATAAGTTACCCCAACCTTCCCTCAGCAATTAGGCCTATGCCTCATAGCAACGAAGTACCTGTGCCTGAACCACCAAAATCTTTGGATCATATTTGTGTGGACGGTTCTGATCATGATGAGACTCATCAGATGGCTTTTCCCGATGAGTCCAGTACTTCCGAGTTTGAAACTGAACCAGATCCGAAACCTGAACTTTTCTCTCAAGCTGAATTGAATGATTTAGTCCGGGATTTAGGACTCCCAAAAGATGCTGCTCAACTGCTAGGTTCTCGGCTTAAACAGAAAAATCTATTGTCACCAGGAACAACTTTTTATTGGTACCGCAACCGCGAGACACAATTTTTGAAGTATTTCAGCAAAGAGGAAGATTTGGTATTTTGCAACGATATATATGGAGTGATGGAAAAGTTTAAACTCAAGTATGATCCTGCTGAATGGCGGCTGTTCATTGATTCGTCAAAAGACAGCATAAAAGGTGTTCTTCTTCATAATGGCAACACATTCGCTTCAGTTTCTATTGCTCACTCTGTTATTCTCCAAGAAAAATACGAGAATTTGGCCCTGATTCTTCAGAAGATTCGTTATGATGAGCATAAGTGGATGATTTGTGGAGACTTTAAAATTCTATCCATGCTATTAGGGCAGCAATCCGGTTTCACCAAATATCCCTGCTTCCTTTTCTTGTGGGATAGCCGGGCCCGCGACCTACACTGGGGGAAAAAAGACTGGCCAATTCGGGAGTATTTGAGACCCGGTGAGAAAAATGTTCTTCATGAGAGCTTGGTACCTCGTGATAAAATTCTATTACCACCTCTCCACATTAAGTTGGGTCTCATTAAGCAATTCATCAAGTCCCTTCCAAAAGATGGTGAGTGCTTTCGGTACCTTTGCTCAAAGTTCCCCCGATTTTCTGAAGCAAAGCTAAAGGAAGGAGTGTTTGTTGGCCCTGATATAAGGAAACTCATTTCAGATGGAGCATTCGCTGAAACGATGTCTGAGAAAGAAAAAGAAGCCTGGGATTCCTTCAAGGATGTTGTTCTCAAATTCTTGGGGAACAGGCGTGATGAGAACTATAAGGATATTGTTGCCAGGATGCTCAATGCCTTCAAAGAACAAGGCTGTAACATGAGCCTGAAAGTCCATTTCTTGCACTCCCATGTGAACTACTTTCCCGAAAACTTGGGGGCGTACAGTGAAGAACAAGGTGAAAGGTTTCACCAGGACATCAAGGACGCAGAGAGAAGGTACCAAGGAAGATGGAACACCACTATGATGGCTGATTTCTGCTGGTTGCTGCTGCGGGAAACCCCAGATGAAAAATACGCCAAGCAGCGCACCAAGAGAAGCATTCGGGGGAAGAAGTAACGAGCCCACCAGGAGATTGATTGACCCAAGAATGACTTTAAAATCTAAACTGTGTTGACAAATATCGTGTTTTTACTAAACTTTGAAATAAAAATTTGCTAGTTATTACCACAGTGTCGGATCTCATTTATTAGAATTTTATTTTCACACCATCGGGTGTTTGTCTTCATGTATTGCAATGGTGCGGTTTGCGTTTTCTATTCTTACATACATACCTGTACAACATTTTTTGCACATTTCTTTGCTTTGCTTTGTGTCTAACCTCGCTCTTATATGCTCAATGTTTGTGCACATGTATGTGGCTGTTTTAAGTGCAGACAATTTTGCTACCATCACAGTGTGTTTTGTTGACATTACTCTATTCTTATGTGCTGCCTTGTTACAATTTTCTTTATTCTTATTTGAATAACTACTAAACAATTAGTATAAAGAATTCATCCAAGAAACTTTTATCTCGATCGCACGCAATCTGAAACGTTCACCTCAAACTGCTAACCCAATGTAGCAAAAAATCTGTACGTGATGGAGCAAATTGGTTACCAGATTTGGATTCAGCGCACCAAAAAACGTAAAAATCAATCGAAACATTAGAGGCAGTTTAAAAAAAAATGTTTTTAGTGTACCTGTGTTATTGAAAATAATCCCCTCTACCTTTACCTTACTCATAGAAACAAAGTAAACTTTTTAACAAAGAAGTTAGTCCATTATCAGTTTCAAAATTCAGAAGGATTCTAGTCCAAAGAAAGTTTTTGAGAGATGTTATCTAATAGACTAAAAGTAGAGGCTAAATTAAAGGTCGGTCCAGGAGCTCCTCTCACCTGGCCTCTCTTTTACCTGACTAAACTTGTGTGGCTTGCAGTAACTGAATAAAGTTAGCTGGTTAGAGGGGCCATTAGTATAACTGTGTAGATTTATCTAGCTAAAGTCCAAGGGTCCGATTTTCGAAGGCATTTACATGGGTAATTTCCATAGTTACCCGTGTAAATGCCTTATCTGGGATTTTAGAAGGGCACCTACAAGGGTAGTGCCCTTTGAAAATCCAGTATATGTCCCTAACGTGCCAAGATGCTATCCGCTTAGCATCGGGTCGTGTTGGGTGCGTTCCGGGACAGAGCGGAGGCGGGCCATGGCGCTACCCATGTAGCACCGATTTTCGATGTTACACGGTTAGCGCTTTGTGCCTTAAAGATAGGTGTGGGAAAACCTCGCCTATCTTTAAGGTGCTGAGGCTAACTGTGTAGCATCAAAAATTGGTGCTACATGGATAGCTCCTGCAGCTACCTGGCTGTGCGGCAACACCTGGATTTTCGATGTCGGAGTCACATATGGCCCCAACATGGAAAATCTGAGTTAGGTGAGAGGGAGCAGGCTATGCACCGACATGGGCATAGCACCGTCCAGCTCAAAATCGGGCCCCAGATCTGAATAATAACCCCATATTTCTCTTCAAAGCATAACCTTGTAGTTAACTTCAAAGCATCCCGGTTTCCTGTAACAGTGCAAGAATAGATTCAGTGGCAAGGGTTAGAACATTTTGCAGCATAATTATTATAGAAGTTACATACAAATTTCCATTGTGAACTATTGAATAAAAGAGAAATTATTTGGACTGTATTAAACCCTTTCATTCTGGGAAACACGATCTATTTTCCAGCCTCTACTCTATATGTTGATTTTGTATAATGTTTGGTTTTTTTCTTTCATTTTCTTTCCATTTTTATTTATTGGTTGTTTGTATTTTCTTTTACCTTCCGTTCCCTTTTGTTTTGTACCTTGGCCTTATTGGTAGACCCTCCACAATAGCCTGCCTCCTCGTCTTTTCTCTCTCCCTCTATCCATTTTTCCATTTTCTCCTTTTTTCTCCCAGAGGCACTTCCGGTTTCATCCCCTTATCTTCCCGTCCTTGTCCTCTTATCTTTAAGCATCTCCCTTTCCCTCCTACCCTCCAACTCCGCCCATTCTTTTTCCCTCTTTGTATATGCCTTCTGTACTTCTCCCCCACCTCCCCCCTTCCCCCCAGTGGTACGGCGGTATCTCCTCTTCTTGCAGTTTACCACAAGATCATTTTAAAACATGTGGAAGCACTTATGGAATAGAAATCTTTGCAGAGTTTTGGAAGGAGATGCTAAATAGTTGTTGCTATTCTAACAAAATTAAATTGAAAAAGAAAGTCAAAATACAGCTTAGACATTTAGACTGGGACATTTTCAGCTTCTCAATACAGTTGGACAGCTGCAATGGGTTCAAAGTTAGAAAAGAATTCTTACTGAAGCAAAAATTGGCTATTGCATTATAGATTTCATATATCTGAAGGAGAACATTGAAATATTGTGTGTGTGTGTGTGTGTGTGTGTGTGTGTGTGTGTGTGTGTGCCAGTTGTATTTTTGTTTTGTTTTCCTGGGAGAAATATCTCCAAATGTGTTAGTTTTGTGCATATCATGACAGTAATGAACCTCACTTCTGAGCCAGGATATGTGGGGTATGATCTCAGTCTCTCAAATTTACTGCTAACAGTTGCTATATTACCCAACCCGACAGGAAATATTCCTGCATCTTTCTACCACAGCTTTTTGGTCTCCGACTGCATTGCTTGGTACTTCAGGATCTTCTCCCTCTCCACAAGATTCACAGAATAGTCACTTGGAATCGACACCTCTATAATCAATGCTGTTCTCATGGGGGGGGGGGGGGGGAGGTATCGCTATGTCTGGTTTTCCGTATGGATATAGTGGCATAGTCAAAGCATTTCTCTGAGCAGCAGATTTCTTGAAAATGCTTTAGCACCCTTTTCCTATGGATTCAGCATTTGTTGTGGGTACACACAGAGCCGGCCCAAGGGTTTCTGCTGCCCTAGGCAGAAACCCTGGCCTTGCCGCCCCCTCCCCCATTGACACCGATCCCCAGCTGACGCTGCCCCCCTCCCAGATTACGCCACTCCCTCTCAGCTACCGACCCCCACCAGCTACCGCCAATTCTATCTTGGGAGGGGGAGGCGGGTAGTGGCAGTATTTCCAAAAGCGGTGGCTTTTTGTCACCGCTTTTGGAAATACTGCTGCTGCCCACCTCCCCCTCCCAAATGGAATCGGCAGCAGCTGGAGAGGGGGCAGCGCGGCTACCCATGTATGCCACTGCCGCCGCTGCTTAGCTTACCTATTGGACGGGCCGGCCCTGGGCACGGAGGGAAGAAGTGAATGTTCCTTGTGAATGTGGACCAGTGACTTTATCTCTCATTGCCTCAGGTACTTGCTCAGATTGTAAGGTCCTTAGGGAAGGGACCTATTGTACCCGAATATTTAGCAGCATCCATTGTGCATGTCTACTAGGGGTGTGCGTTCAGTTCATTAAAGTAGCTTAAAAAATGTAATAGACACTAAGGGGCTTTTTTTTACTGAAGTGTGTTAGGTGTTTGCATTTAACACGTTTAGCATTAAAACTAATGTGCATTAAATGCAAAGCCTCCACAGTAACTGCTGGGGGCTTTGTCAGCATGTTCACAGAATTTACCTGGTGGACACATACCTTAACGTGCAGTGCAGTTAATGTGGATGCACTTAACGCCACTCATTGAAGTATTGTTACGTGCACCCACCTTAATTGCAGCATTGACCGCGAGTGCTACGTTCCTCCACGCTAACTGCAGTGTGCTCTTCACGCCTACTCTCTGCTCCAACTCACTCATTTCCTGCCCCACGGTGTGATTCGCAGTTACTGCAGGACTTACAGTGGTGTGCAAAAGTCTGGAATCACTTGTAAATTTGACGTTTTTTCAACTTCGTGATTTTATATCTTGATTTCTTTTTCCTCCCAGTGGCTTTTTCTGTGTATTTCATGAAAAGTGATAGATTTGGCTATCAGGGCCAACTTTTAGTATTGGTTTGGACCTTATTTTCTGAGTTTGTTCCCCATAGTTGTCCTGTTGATAGATTTTCTGTGAAAATCGCACAATGTACATTGTTGGCCAACGATATATTATTGTAAGTATGCTTTAAAATATTATGGACGCACGCCAGGTTTCCTTCAAATTAATGTATGTGGCCTTGAAAAAGGCCGTTTTTATGTGTCAGTGATGGCTCAGTATTTGATGGGCCATCCTTTGTTCTTGATCACCTGACTGCACCTTGTCAGCATTGAATGAACCAGTCTGACAAGGTAATCGTTGGTGACAACACGGTTCCAAGCTGCAATGAGTGACTCAATCAGCTCACGCTTTGATGTCAGATGCCTCTTGGATATTTCCAAGGCCACCTTGTGCCACAGGTTCTCAATTGGATTCAGATCTGGAGATTGGGCAGGCCAGTCCATTGACTTGATGATGTTCCGCTGCTTCCAGCTGATCACCTATCTGGAGCGATGGCAGGGTGCATTGTCATCTTGGATCAGGAACTGGCCAGGAAACAGCTGGTGTACTGATGGCACCATGCACTTTTGCAGTATGGTGATGTACTTGGCCCTGTTGACCATTCCATTGATGATGTGAAGACGTCCAATGCCACTGGCAGCCATGCAGCCCCAGACCATGACCTTCAAAGGATACTTCATAGTGAGGTTGAGACACTCAGGCTTGAATTCCTCTCCAGGAAATCTCCTCACATAGGTGTGGGCCTGGTTACCAAACAGGCAGAAGGTGCTTTCATCGCTGAATAGCACCTTTTCCCACATTTTAGTCGACCAGGTTGAGTGCTTTCTCGCCCACACGATCCAGTTGCGCCTTTGTATGTCAGTCATCAATGGCTTATTCCATGCTTTGCAGCCCCGGAGACCAAACTGCAGGCACCAGCGACGAACTGTTGATGAGCTGACACTGACCTCACTCTTGTCTGAACACTCTCAAAGTAGCTGAGGAGAGGTCAACTTGCGATTAGTCAGTGAAATGCGTCGTAGTGCGTGGTCCTGGCGTGATGTTGATGCACGTGGACGATCTGAACAAGGCTTGTCCACCACTGAACCTGTTTCTTTCTTCTTCTGTACAATCTGAACAACAGCGCTCTGACTGCAGCCAACTTTCCTGGCTATCTGACGGCTTGAAAATCCTCCCTCGCTCATAAAGGACACACGAACACGTTCCTCCAATGTCAGGGTCCGAGTCATCTTCATGGTCGATCCAGAAAGCGAATGAAATTCAAAAGTTCCGTGCGTTTTTATAGCTGCACTGTTCGCTAGATATCTGCATTGTGATTGGTTAGTGAAACCAGCCTCCTGATTGGTCAAAAATAACATGTGCATATTGGATAATCTCGATCCAGTTTTGACGCAGGATCCACAAAAATCACAGTAGCTATCTCCCAGTGTCTGAAAAGTATTTATATTGGAAGCAAGGAATGCAAAAAAATCAACTCTAATAGCCAAATGTATACCTTTTAACGTGGTAGAAAGATGAATATGCTGGGCTAATGCAAAATTTAAAAAGAAATGCTAGAAAGTACGAAAAACGCAAAACTCACAAGTGATTCCAGAGTTTTGCACACCACTGTACCACATGGTAACTGTCATACCCCTGCAGAACAGTTATTGCGGGTCCAGGCAGACAGTTCACGCAACCTAAAATGCACATTAACTGCTTAATGCACTTTAGTAAAAGGGACTCTAAATTGATTTGACACATTTTAATCAACAGCATGCCTTAATTCATTGGTTAATGCACTTAAAATCAATTTACCATGTACTAAAAACACTTTGTTAAAACAAATATGTGAAACTAACCAAAAAAAACCTACAAAATCAGGAAAATTTCATGAACCCCCCCCCCCCCAATTTTTCTTGCTGTTGCAGTTCAGTGGTGCTACAGAAATTATAAGTATTATGAAATAACAACTGCTTGTACCAGGCCAGACAGCGACAGGATGAAGGGATTGTAGCGGGAGCCAAGGAAACAGGCACCTACATCAGTGATGAGCATGTGGGCATTGACTACCACTTGCATATTCATGGAGTTGTAATTGTGACGGTTTTGGAATGCCCTTTGGTGCTGACCGGTGCCCTCAGTGAAACATGTGTGCAGTCAGTGATACCAATGACAGATGGGAAGCCAGCTATATCATAAAATGCCTGCATTCTCTCCTGTCTTTGCTCAGGTGTGGTGGGGAAGGTGATATAGGTTTTCATCCTCCTTACCAGGGCAGTGGTGAAGGCATCAATACAGTGGCACATGGCAGACTGGGTGATGCCAGTGGTGGCACCCACCACATGCTGGAAGCTTCCTGTGGCCAGGAACTCTAGTGCAGTAGTCACCTTCAGAGCCACTGGCAGAGTGTGGCTTCAGGCAGTGGCTGGTTCCATCTCCCTGCACAGCATCCCACACAGCTCTGTTATGGTGTCACTGTCCAGCCGGTAGCAACGGTACATCTCCTCCTCCAACAACTGCAAGTATCTTACCCTTGATCTGTATATCCATGGAGTATGGTATCTGCACCTCTCATGTTGGGTCAATGGTTGCTGTTGCTGATGCTGCTGCAGGAGGCCCCTCTTGAAAGACAGCTGCATCTTGCCCTTGGAGGGAGGCCAGCAACTGGCAACAGTTGTTTGACATGGAGGTTATGTGGGCTGCCATCTCCCTGAGGAGCCAAATGTGTGCCTCTGCTCCATCATGTGGTGGTCCAGCAGCATCTAATTGCTTGCCTGAAGCTCCTGAAAGATGGTGTGCAGCTCAGAGTGGATGCCCTCTGTGCACTCCAGCAAATGTGACCCCTCCCGAAGCATCTCTTGGTCCACCTTGTTTGCCCCAATATCTCCCAGGTCCTCCTAAATGAGGAAGGCCAGTTCACCAGTTGCAGGTTATGCAGGATCATCAGGTTCTTCATCCCTGCTCATCATGGTCTGCTGCTCTACTCCAGAGAAAATGGGGCTTGGCTGAGCTTTCTGTGCTGCATCTGCAGGACTACTGGAGCCACTACTCCCTGGTTGGACGCCATCTGCTTGAGGCATTGTGGACTGCGATGGTCCTGGCTCTGACTGGTCTCTAGGAGAGCAAGAGTGACACAGGTCAGGCCTCGGCAGTAGGCAATGGAACAAAGGAGTGAATGCATTGAGTGTGCACCAGCCCTGATAAGCGAGGGGCTGGTCGCCCCTTTGCAGCTTTCTGCCACTGTAGCCATATCCCCACACCAGATAGGTATGAGATGCACAGTTACAGTGTGTTGCAAGCACTGGAGAGGTGTCATACATCACCAATATGTAAAGCAGGTCTGCACAGAATGCATGTTTGTCCAGATTTTGCATTCAGCCTGTAGATAGCTAGAAAGGGTGGATGTGCATATCTAGCAACATAGCCCTTGCCTGGTACAGATTACCATAGCATATGCCCAAGGCAGCAGCCAGCTACCAAACAGCTACATAGCAAGGAGCAGGGCATGAGTAGGAAGGGCTACATTACACTGTCTGCTCACCTGTGTGTGCACAGCACATGTGCCCAGGGTATGGTGAGCAGACACTGTAAAGAGCCCTGCTGTCCCTCACACCTGTGCATACCCAAACACACCATGAGGTTTACTGTGGGAGCATACCCTTACTCATAACTATCCCCAACCATACTTTGCAGGTATGAGTCACATCGCCTATAAGGGAACAGCACTGACGTGCTTCTGGATGCACAAAACAGAGTCCCAGACAAAGCTGGAGAATATGGCATCATCTTCCAAGGGACAGCAGTGGTGTCATAACACTATATGGTTCTTCCCCTGATGGTACAATATACTACCACCTGACTCCACAATGGGACACGTGAAAAAAGATCTGCGTCTCTGTTTATGAACAGGTGGGGGGAGGGGAATAGCCAGATGAATCAGTAGCAGTGAGATGGCAGTCAGGATGGGTTATGGGAGGGCATGGAGGATAGCATGCTGGGGCCAGGGGTGAGGGAGAGGATAGGCAGGGCTATATGGGAGCGAAATGTCAGGCATGCAACAGAAGTAGAGATGACAACCCAGCACCCTGTGCCATATGGCAAAACAACCTAATATGTGACACACCAGCCAGGGAGCAGAAGCTACTCACCTTCCTGTGTGGTAGAAGCAGAGCTATCATCGCCTGCAATTCCAGCGATGGCAATATCATCCATGAACTGCAGCATCTGCTCTTCCAGGGGGCTCAGGATTTTCTGCCATTCAGGTGGCAGCTTGCTATTAGTTACTTTCTTCTCCTTTGCGCACTGCCATAGTACCCGCCACTTCTTTTTCAGGTCCTCCACATCACGGTTGTGGTGATGCACAGCATTTACTTTGCGGGTGATCTCCTGCCAGCCATGCTGTTGTACACTGGCATCCTCAGAGCCAGAGGGTGGCATGTTCCTTCATAATGAGCCCCAGGGCCATGGAGGTCTCTGAGAACGTGAAATTAGCCTTATGGGTATGTTTCATTGCTGTGGCATCCAAATGGCTAACCGCAAGGGAGATGGAAGACTACTCATGCAAGGTTCTTAAAATACACGGTTATGAGGTTGCTGCCTGAGACACACCCCATCCAAAAGGATAAGAGAAACCTGCATAAGATTCATGCAAAGGAAAGCCAAATATCACCCTAATGGTGCACGCCAGGAGCCACCATATCCGTGAAAGAGGTTAACCATGGACATACAGCATTGTGACCACTTAGCCCATCGTAACTGGGTAAGTGGAATATCTCACTCACTACACGGTTACCTAACAAAACCGGGTAAGTGGAATATCTCTCTCACTATGCAGTTAACCAACAAAACTAGGTAAATAGGATATCTTGTTTACTATGGGGTTAACCAATAAAACCAGCAAATGGACACTCAGTTATGGCGTGATAGACATCTGTACCCAGAGCCACCGCCCAATGATGCCATTATAGTATGGGTATGCCGAGGTATCAGCTGCTGTGGAATGATCCATGTACCAGGTAAACAGACTGTGCTCCTCCTGCTGGACAGATATGGATGGGTGTATGCTAGGCCAATATAGTGGGAGGAACATACCTGTGCCGTATGAGATATGTGGCTGCTGGTCGAGGCACAGTGGTGTACGGCTAGCAGTGTGGTCTGGGAGAAGAGCACAGGGAGGCTGATTGGTGTGTGCACTCACACAGTGACACACAACCTTTGAGCACGGGAGTGCTGTGTGTGGGGGATGGGAAAGTACAAGGGATCTATGGCCCTAGAGGAGAGGTACACGACATGCCACATAGGCACTGACCAGGGAGGCCAGGGAGGCTGTGTGATGGAGTGCAGCCCATGGCCCCCAACAATACCACTAGGCTGTAGCAGAGGACTGTAGAACCAATAATCATGTTGATGCCCCAGAACCCTGGAGGCACCTCTGGTGCTTGCCAGGGCTGTAAGGTGCCATGTGCCCTGGGCCCCTGTCTCACCACCCACATTACTGCACCTTATTTTCTGACGTGTGTACGGACATGTCACTGTACTGTGGTTCGCATCCAGTAGCCCATGCCAAGGTCCTCCCACAGCCCTGTCACCCAGATAGGGACAGATCCTGTTGTCAGACATCTCTGTCATGCCCCAGCCATGTGCAGGCAGCGATATCTACCCTCAGTAGATGCCGTCTAACAGTAGCCCCCTGAATTATACACTGATTGTGTATTGAGGTCACAGCCATGGCCTATAGTAGGGCCCAGGTAGGGATGCCATGATCACTGGCTAGTCTGCCCCATAGCACCAGGAGGTCATGCGACCTACATGAGCAGCTATATGGCCCTTCCATGCTGTGTGCCTGCTTCCATCCCATTATCCATTGCATGGACTCCCCACAATAGTACCACACTGCATACATGGGCACACACACATGTTACCTGGGGCCTGTTCCCAGGCTCCAACAGGCACTGTCCAAGCTCTCATCTGTGTTGCAGTACACCCACACCCAGGTATGTGTGTGGCAATGCACCCACCAAAATGTGCAGGTCCCATCAGCAGACTGACATCTCACACCTGCACCCTGGCTTACAACATACTTCATTCCCATACTTCCCCAGCCCACACTACATGATGTCCCTCAGCCTTGCCACAGTTGCGCTGCTGGACTGGCCACTTCCTTGGCCTTTGCCCTCAACATACCATGTGCTCACACTTGGGTCCCAACACCAGACCAGCATCTGCCAAAGGTTCTGATCTGTACAGTGCAAACCAATATCCATCACCCCAATGTGCCAGACACCCACTTATGTTGCAGGAAGCAAAGATGAAACTGTGAGTTACATTAAATGGCCTTTATTAGAAAAACACAACAGCACCCCCTCTTCCCATTCCCATCCCTCCCACCATTAGCCCTGCCAACATCATCTCTCCACAACTTTCCCACACATGCCACCCCACCCTTCCCCAGATACATCTAGGGCCCCCGGGGACCATGGCTCTGGCTCTGCAGGGCCTGCACTACAGCCTGTAACCCTGTGCAGATGCACCCTGCAAACTCCATCACTACCTCCCTCAGGGACAGCAGCTCGTCCATCAGAGTGGCTATCACCACCACCAGCTCCTGAGGTGGGGGCCAATGAGGTGCCCAGGGCAGGGTCTGCAGGGGGCATAGGTGAGGCCTGCTAGCATAGGGAGCCCTGGGTGTCAGCAAAGCCTCCAAGACTACCTGACACCACCCATGATGGCATGTGATGGCACGGGGGGGGGGGGGCATGGAGATCTGCTCACACGCAGGAAACTCTGCTGTCATCCTACACTCCTTCTGGTTTTCCTCCTTGATGGCCACAACATGCCTAGCTGTGGCCCGTCACAAGCAGGACATATGTGCCTCCCTCTGCGGCCCTACCCCCCTTCTCTGGCATCCATCGCTGGCCCAGTTGCATGGACTTTGGGCAGCCTCACCCCTGGTGCATCCCCGAACACCTCCTCAGCCTCAGCAACCTCCTCCTCCTCAGTGGTATCCTCCTCCACCTCCTCCTCCTCCTCTTCCTCATCTCCATTTTCTCTGCTGCCACTTCCAGGGCCTCCAGGGGATCCTCCACGTGCTGGTTCCCTACGCCCCTCCTCCTCTTCCTTTGACTCCTCTTCCTCCAAAACCACCTCCGGTGCTTCCTTGGTGGCCTCTACCTCCCTCTTGGAGTTCCTGGCTCTGGGGGGGTTTCGGGTGTGGTGGTGGTGCTGGTGCTTGTGCTGGAGCTTGCTGCCTCCAGGGATGCTCCTGCTGTTAAGACAATCTAATGTCACATACAGCAGTATTTCAGATGCCTTCATGCTATTTTAGCATAGTCTATGAGTTTGGTGTGAGCAGGTTATGCTGTTAGCGATACAGCATGCTAACTATACAGCCCCTTTGGAAACGACTGACTTGCTGATAAGTCTTGTAATTTATTCAGATCCCTTGGAAATCCTGGCCCCATTTTATGGGCTTGTGAAGAGTGCCCAGACTTGGAGGGGTATTATGTTCTTTTTATAGGGATGGCTTTTACCTAGTTTAGAAAATGATGTGGTTTTTTCCTTTTCTCCTTTTGATTTTTGATGTTTTTGAGTTTTCATATTGATGTTGTTAATTTTGCTATTTGTGTTTTGATACAGAGGTTTTACCCCTTGAAATTTCAGGTTCAGCATGTGAGTGAATAGCCTCAGTTAAGCGGGATAGGCTATATAAAATTCCTGATGTTGAATCTTTTATCACTTTTTGTTGCTTTTATTTTAATTTCTGTGGATTTTTTTTTTTGTTATTAACAATTTTGGGCCCGATATTGAGTTAGGAGTGCTATGCGCCCCTTCGGTGCATAGCCCTCCCGATCGACCTCTAACCCTGGATATTCAATGCCGGGATCATATGCGGCCCCGGCATTGAATATTCAGGATCACTGCACTGCCTCTCAGCCTCAGTCAATAACCAGGCTGCCTGGTTAGCTCCTGCACTTAAAGATAGGTGAGCTTTTGCCTTGCCTATTTTTTAGGTGCAGGTTGCTAACCGGGCAGCATGAAATATTGTTGCTGCCCTGTTATCGATTTCGCTGCCTCCGCTCCTCCCCGGAATGCCTCCAACATGCCCCGATACAAAGCGGTTAGCATCGGGGTGTGTAAGGGAGAAGAGAGGGAATATTCAATGGCAGTAACCATGTTAGTGCCGTTGAATATCCTGGATATCGGCATTTACATGGTTTACAGGGCTGTAAACCATGTAAATGTCTTTTGAATATTGGGCCCTTTGTGTATATGTTCTTTCACAATCATCTCTGATACACAACACACAGTTATTTGTAATTTTATGATGTTATGTGTTTGTAAGTGTCATAACTGTACTCCTAAAGCAGGCAGGCGTCAAAACATGTTGGGTTTTTAATGAGTATTTCTTTGTATATATTGTTGTGAGACAGTTAACTATAGATGTTTTGTGTGTCTGTGTGTGTATAGTTTTGCATGTACCTGGCATTCCTTCTACCTCAATAAAATGATCTGCTTTATCTGTTGGACTGTGGGACCACTGCGTTTTGCTATATAGTACATTAGTATCCATCCATGTACACCTTATAATGCCTTATTGTTTAATTCAAGTACTTCCCAATCAAATGGCTTTGAACCAAAATGAATGTTCAGTTTCCCTTATATAGATATTTTACGTCTTTTCAACTCATAAATTACTAATTGCCAGAACAACTGGTATTTCCCAGTCAGTAATGACCTGTTTTTGGAGACATCGCCCAATAAGACACAACAAGGGCATTATCACCATACCTCGCCTTCTAAGATTTATGCTTATTGTCAGAATAGAGAACTTTTTTATTCTTTCCAACCCAATGGAAATTGGAAAGAATTCTAGAAAAGGGATCCAGAAATGTATGTCCATCCGTTTATCTGTCTGGAAGATGAAACTGGACGTATGGGTAAAGCCAGTAAAAAGACACATCAAATTTAAAAATGGATCAGATCGGACCAGGGGTCCAGAGAAATAAGCTCCCCTCCTCCAAATGGCCCATTGCATGGGAGAAAGAGTTCCTGCTTCTGAAGCCTAGAAAATTTGCATAGCACACAGGACTTTGCTCCTCTTAAACTTTCCTCTCCCTGTTATTTACTCTTTCAACCTCCAAACTGCCTCCTCCCCCAAAACTACTCCCCACAACTGCATCATCACCCCCAAAATGCACTCACAACCCAACTACCCTGCCGGCTCTGCCCAACCACCTCACAAATTGTCCCATTCCCCAAAACTACCTCCTGCAACTGCCCAACTACCCCATAAACTGCCTCCACGCCTAGAGGTTACTCCCCTGCAAATGCCTGACCACCCCCAAACACTAACCCACCACAACTTGCCCCACCTCCAAAAATATACCCCAACTACCCTACCACAATGCAAACTGCCCACCCCCCAAAACTAAAATTTTAGCCACTTGCACTTCCCCAGCCCAAAAAATGACTCTCACAACAACCCATCACACCCCAAACTGTCCCACCATTGCCCCCCCAAATTGTCCCACCTCCAAAAACTAAACATTTACTCCCCTGCAACCACCACCTGCAAACTGCCCAACCCACCCAAAATACTTCTTGTAACTGCTTCACTACCCCCGCAAACTGCCTCATACCCAAAAACCAAAAATGACCCCATCCCATGCCTCACTACCATCACCCCACAAACTGCCCCATCCTAAAAAATATACCCCACTGTAGCTCTCAAAAACTACCCCTCAAACTCACCCAACTACAAAAACTACCCCCACAACTGCCTCTCCACCCATGAATTATCTCATCTGAAAAAACACCCCACAACTGGCCAAACCCCAAAAACTACCCCCCACGACTGTCATGCTACCCTACAAACTGCTCCACACTCAAAAAACACACCTCCAAAACTGATCAAGCCCCATAAGCTACCCCATAACTGCCATACCACCCCAAGAACTGCCACCACCCCCAAAATATACCCCCTCAGCTGTTCCAAAACTCAGCAAACTGCCTTTATCCCCAAAAACTCCCACATTACTTCCCCACTGCCCACAAACTACCCTTACCCCCAAAACCAACCCCACAAATTCCCCACCACCCTGCAAACTACCCTATCCTGAAAAACTACTTCCTCCTCAACTGCCCCAACCCCTCAAAACTATGCCCCCCAGAACTGCCCCCCATTAACTCTCCCTCCACAGACACAACACATGTAGATATACATTCACACATTCATGTGTGTATAGTGTACACACATGTACACTATACACACACACACACACACCAGAGCTGCAAGGGAAAAAAAGGACTGTTGCAGTGGTTGCTATGGAAGTGCAGACTAGATAGGCCTTGTGGTCTTTTTCTGTTGTCATGTTTCTATGCTTCTAAGTTACCCCTTCCAGGAGAGAGATTTTAGGCCACTCCTGGATTTTTCACAGCTCTATCTTGATGCATTATGGAATCTGCAGTGCTGATTTCAATTGGTAGAATTGGGGATTACCACACTGCTTTGTGATATAAGTTCAAAAGCAGGACTGGCAAAAAATTCTCCTTCCTGGAATTGGGTAACCTGGTATTTCTGACACACAGATACATGCACACAAAGGAATTACACATAATACAGGTAAATAAATAAATAAATAATTTACTAGCTCTGATGTACTGCATTTTAAGTTATTTAGTCTATATTTCATTGTCTTTGTTGTTATTCCTAATATTTTTCTCAACAAGCACTAAAGTTTTCCTTTTATATCTACAAAAAAACCTTTATGAAAAATTGATATAAACAGTGGCTTGACTGTTTCAAAGTTGGTGATGTACATGGGGCCACAACATTTCCAGACGTTTTGTTATGAGTCGGAAACAGCCCGGAGTTCTGAGACCTTTGTTGCCACTGAATTCTAGTTAGAGATATTGTAACCTATTTAGGTATAGTTTTTAGGGTTGGAAAAGTCATTAGTCTAAGTCAGAAGAAAATACAGTATACTTTCTTGTTTTTGTCCAGAGTACGTTTTTTAAAAAAAGATTCCTAATATGAAACCTACTCACTGAATGGTATTGATTTCTTATTGGTTGCTATGTGAACTGCTAATAGTTTGCCAATGGTTTCATCCAGCACTGCCCTGGCAACAGATAAGAACATACCTGGGGTCCAAGGTTTAGAGGTGGGGGGCGGGGATTGTCACATGAGCTTAGTTCTTGGGAGGTTAGGAGCAGGGGCGGCTTTATAATGAGGCAGAGTGAGGCGGCTGCCTCAGGCGGCAAAGTTTTGGGAGTGGCAAAAATGCCCCCAAAACAGCCAAGTGGCTGTTGCCTCACTCTGCCTTCTATGGTAAAAAAATACAAAAACCTTTTGAGTGGACCAGCTGCTGACGCTGATGCCTCTGCTTCTCCCAGGTTGGCAGTGGCAGAATTATACCACCCCCTCCTGCCCCAGAACCAAGGACACTGGGGCAGCGGCAGCGAGCCATCAATTTTGAAAAAAAAAAGGAAAGCAAAAACACAGGGTCTTCAAGATTCCGGTGCACTTGTAAGTCCCTGCCGGATCCACACCTCTCTGATGTGAAAAGCATCATCAGAGGAGGCAGGGCATATCAAGGCCTTACAAGCATGCAGGAATTGCAAGAACCCACGCTTTTGCTTTCCTTTTTTTTCTTCAAAGTTGATAGCTCGCTGCCGCTGAGGACTTGGTACTATCTTTATATTTTATACAGTACAGGGAAATGCATCTTTTTTTATTTCTCTGCTATTGCATTATATGCAAAATATGACTTCTTGGCGTTGCAGTTTAATTTTTATCTACATATGTTTATTTTTAGCTTATGGTCACTTATTCTGTACTTGGTGAGGATCTGTGTTCTGAGTATGTGACCAAGACCATGGCGTTTGTACATAGCGATCTGTACTGTAGTAATCTGATTTGTTCAACTTTTCAAATAGGATGTTCCAGGGCCTGCTGCAGTATTTATAGTGATGCTTTTTTTGGGTAGGCTCCTTATGTGAACTTTGGAAGTTGGTGCTGATATGGTATGGTATGGTAGATTACCTCTATAGATACTCAGTGACTTTGTTGTAGGGTTTTGTGTTAGTTCACAATATGCCTGAATGTTTGTTGTTGTTAGTGTGATGACCTGAACAGATTTTTTTGTTTTTAGATATTGAGTTCTGTGGGTGAATGTCCTGGTTCTGCTCTGCACTCATTGTTGAGGGAGCGGGGTCTGTGAATGCAAAATATATGTTCAAAAAGAAAAAGCAAAAACCATAAGACAGTTCATAACAACAAAATACAAATGAATTATAATTTGGTGTTATAAACTGTGCTGTGGTTCTCGCTCTTTCTTTTAGTTCCTTGGTGTGCAAACATCTTGTATTTCCTCCACATTATCTAATCAGCTTGTTGGTTTCGTTTAGTTCCTGACTGGAGTTTTGAAGTAGCCCTCCCCCACTCGGGGGGAGGGGCATCTCATCCCTCACCTGAGGCAACAGAGCCTAGAGCCGCCTCTGGTTATATTAATGTCTGGAAGCTAGGAGCATGTCTAAGATGCCTGGACACTTTTCTGAGTTTAAAACCTCTATCTGCAATTCTGTAATCCTCCCCCCTGCGTAAGTGAACCTGCTCTGCTGGCTTCCAATGTAACTAGCAGTAGAGGCTGTGGGTAGATCCAGCCAATGGGAAGGATGTGGGGGAGGAGCACTGGAAGATGTTTCTAGTCACAGAAAGAGCTGAGCTGGGGGAGGTTCCTGTGAGGTACAGGGTTCTGCATGTGATGGGAGATGGAAGAGAAGTGAAGCCACTGATCCCGTCAAAAAATGCCTCAATGCATTTCTATAGGAAAAGCTTTCCAACAGCTGCAGCACACAAACATTGATTCACAGTAATATTGTGATTATGGAATTGCACCTGTCAAACAGCCCTCCCCTTGTTATCTCCTTTCCCCATTACAGGCACACAGAGAACCAACACAGATATAAATGCACACACACACATGCTAACATACCCAATACCCATGTATACACAGCACTCATGTACATGCATGCAAGTATGCACAGACACACATACAAACCCACAAGCACTGACACAAACATGGCCACATATATACAAAACTCAGGGACATACCAGCCCACAAAAATACACACACAAAGCAGATAAACATATAAAACAGAGATATTCTCAGACACACGTGGAGAGCAATACCAATCGGGACATGTCCGGGCTGTCCGGACATCCAAAATATGGATGGCCCAATTGTATATCTGATTCTGCACTCGCGGGAACTAGACATTCCCACGGGTGCAGAATCGGGCAGTTAGACGGGTGGTCAGACCCCGATTCAGCAAAGCGAGACGTACAACCATTTCCCCATCTAACCCTCCCTATGCTCCTGCTGGAGCGCCGGTGCCATGACGTCCCTTCACCATGGCACTGGGACACCCAGCAGGACACAGGCAGCCTGACACCGGTCCCGCTTTTCTTTCCCTTCCACCTGGCCCTCAGTGGGAGCAGCCAAGGCCAGGATCGGGTGGCGGGGCCTTATCTTTGGCTGCCCTGGGACTTCTGGAGGTCTGTGTGCTTTCCAAGGTGGAATAAGTCCCACATCCATCTTGTAGACACCGGATGTACAGGGCCATGACCTAAATACAGCCCATCCCTGCTTTGCCCACTCTCCACCCTGTTGCCGCCCCTTCTCGCTCCCATCCGGAGCTCCCTGCACAAAGGCCATGTACATGAGGGGAGCTATAGGAGCAGAATAGACTCACAGCGAATAGCGGGGGTTGTATGTCCAAACTGGACATGCATCCCTGCTATTCGCTTTTCATAATGAACCCATTAGACAAAACAACTGCATAAAACACACACACACACACACACATAAACAGAGGGGTTGGAAAGAATTCCATGAGCCATGCTCTGTATGCTTTTCCCTAATTGTCTTCAGATCTAACTTCCTTACCAGACAGACTAGATGGCCATTTATTCTTTATCTGCCATCATTTACTGTTTTACTATGTCTTCCAAGTTTCATACAGCAGTTAATCAGTAAAGGCAAAGATTCACCTCCCAAGAGAACAGTCATTCAGAGAGGCCAAGTTAGTACAAGAGCAGTGAATAAGCAGACTGGCTCTTAAATGCAAGCAAGAGTGAAATACAATGGCACTACAGGACCTCACAGGAAGACGCACTGCGATGCCCACTGCCATCACTCCCCACATTCAAAATCAAAGCTTACGGGAGACAACATAGAAATATAGAATATGATGACAACCACAGACCGCAAGGTCCGTCTAGCTTCAGGGGCTTTTTCTATCTACTGCCATACTGCTGACTCCAGGGGGTGTGCATTCACTAGTGCCCGTTCGGTTTGTTCGTGTACCTTAAACAATTAATGTGCACCCATCATCTTAATGTGTCTTAAGATTAATGTGCATTAAGTTAATTTCATGTGCACTAACAATTCCCTACTAAAAACAAATGTGTGGAACTAACAAAAAAATAAACAATGAAAATCAATAAAAATTTGTGACTAGAAGTGGAAAGTAACTACATTTTTCTTGCTTGTGCAGACTCGCCTCGATCATTGACTTTATGTACTTTTGATTCCCTACTGCCAAGGATCCTCTGTGTTCATCCCATAGTCTCCTTGTTTTCTGATACTGTTTTTTACAGGCACTAATCTACACTGGAAGGCCCCTCTCTACATGCACTGTGAAGAAATACTGTTCAGAACCTACCTACCTAGCTCCAGGCTTGTGCATTATTTATATGCTGTAAACGGCAGCCCTGCATATCCCCATCATCAAACTAGCCATCTCCCTACTTTTTTACTCCTTTAAGTCTAAATTTTCTCTCTGTCATTGCCAACTGTTCTTTTTTTATCACGTTGGGGGTTTTTTTGTAGAGATGGAGGAGGGGAAATAAAAAGAACTATTTTTCACAGCCACAACTGTTAGTGAAAAAAACAAACAAACCTTGAGTTCACTCCTCATCTGTTTATGCTGAATTTATTCATTATGGGTAATACAGCCAGCCCCAGATTTACTGAGTTCTACCACTGAGGGAAGAGCTATTAAAAAACATAAAATAGTTTTCTGCTTTTATCCAGGGCTGAAATAAAAATGTGTATCTTACAAGACTTTGTCTGGCACAGTTTCTGATTTATTTACACCACGTCTTTTGGTCACAGCATTACATAAAGGTGACGGGATGACATACAACCGAGCTGCAGCTGGAATATGGGCAGAAAGCAATTACAGCTCAGGGATTCATTTTCTAGGGCTCCGAGAAAATAATGCAGCCCTGTTAAAATGCTAATGTGTGATTCAAGGTGATCTGTAATCATTTTACTTGACAGCATGGAATAAATGGATAGTTGATGTTATTGCCTGAGATAGGGTCTGGGTTTGTGGCGTTTGAGGGAAGGGGGAAGGGATTTGGCATTCCCAGTTTTCTACAGTAGTAAGTGAAGGTCCTCTTGCTGCTTGGTAACTCGGATGCCATTTGCTTTCCACTCAAATAGTACGGGGGAAGGGATTTGGGATTTGGCTCACAGCTTTTTCGGAGTAGCTCAAGGTGAGTTACGTTTAGGTGCAGTAGGTGTTTTCCTATACACTGGAGGGCTTATAATCTAAGGGGATCATTTTAGAGATCCTATTTGTAAGTTAGATGTCTAAAAATGGGCACTTAGACATGCAAAGTATGGAGATGTCCCCGGGGCGATTTGAGAAGCTGGGCATAGAGACGTCCCCAGAGCGAGAATGTCCATGTAGACACGTGTGGTGGACACGGCGCTAGTTGCAGTGTGGTGGACACTGCAGTATGGTGGACGTGTGGTGGACTGGCGCTAGTTGCAGTATTAACGTGAAGAATTCCATATAAGGAAGTGGGCGTTCCAGCTTCAAGGCAACCATAGCTAGTTATCGCGCGATAGAGAGTGCCTTGCCATCATTGTGCGATAGTGTGCGCACCGTGGCTCGTTAGCGTGCGGTAACCTTAATTACGTAGCAGCGCTGCAAAAATATCTAAAGAGGTGTAGCCCACTGGTTATTACCATGACTGTGGAGGCAGAGGTCATGAGTTCAATCCTGCAGTGGTGTTCTTTAATTTGGCTGTCTGAGGGATTTCCTTTTAATTTAAATCAGTGCTGCCAGAAAAAACACCCTCACAGTGCCGTAACCTAAGGTGCCTCATAAGGCGCCCCATTGGGCACATTATAAAGTGCCCTGTCCACGAAGGCACCTTATAATGTGCCCTATAGGGTGCTTTATAGGGCACCCTATAGGGCGCCTTATGAGGCATCTTAGGTTACGGCACGTGGCCTGGGTGGAGCAAGGGAGATATACAGTACGTTACAGTGTGATTTGAAAAGGCATAAGCACATCTGGCCCTGGTTGGTGAGGCGTCCATGCCTATACCTGCTCCTGACCACAAACAAGGTGACACAATGTGCTTGTTTCATGGATGCAACACTTCAAGGGAGAAGCTTTCATCTCCGTCGTTATTATTTCCTGCCCTTGAAACCCTGCAAGTAAATAGATACTCCACTCATATTAAAGGCCTGCCGTTGCATGTCTGAGTATCTGAAATGGCATGCCGTGATATGCTAGTCTCAGGATACAGTCACACCCATTCTGAAATACCCTGGCCAGGACGTCCAAGTACTAGGTTCTGTAGACATCCAATTTGGGGACATCCACATTTGTGAAGTAGCCTACACATACCTGGCCTTGCTCTGCGCAGGGAGGGGGCATCTCCAGAACCGGCTACCTGGGCGTCCATTTTCCGGGGTGGAATGAAGCGATTTCAGAAGACACATATACCTGCCTCCCTTCACTGCTGCCACTCACCCGGTTTTTTGGACATTCTGCTCTGGTGTCCCAGATTCTTCTGAGACGTCCCTTCTAAAATGCCACTTCATTTTTGTAGCTGAGGCAATGGTGGGTTAAGAGTTAATGTAAGGGTGCGTAGTCATCAGTGAGCGGACAAGGGGAGTACCTTTAATATAAAATGAAGAAAGAACCGTCGACAACTAGTTGTAGGTGAAACCTTTTAAGTGGATTACTTTATGTGCACGCGACTAGCTGTCAAGAGCTCTTCCCCCTTCATCCTTGAACCATCACAATTTTCAGAATTGTGTCAGTCTAGAGCAGGGCTGTACTGAGCTAGAATCGTGCCCTGTGTGACTTGCACATCGGACGTGCCCCCTCCCCCCCAATATCTCTGCCCAGAGCTGCCCTCTGTTTTCTCCACGGCGGTGCCAGCAACAGGGCAAGAGCAGGCAGCGGCTGGATGGAGGAATGGGGGAAGGATGCCCGATGAACAAGTCGTCGGCAGCAACAGACCAGACCCTACTTTAAGCAGATCTGATCCCTCCCTGCTCTGACATCATATCAGAGGAGGGAGGGACCAGACCTGCAGAAAGACTCGCATGATTTGGGGTTTTTAAAATTTAGTCTGGTCTGCTGCTGCCGGTGCCACTGCCGCCGCTGAGAGAACAAAAACTGGCGGCGGCGGTAGGGCAACATCAGGCAGCCAAAATGCGCCCCCTAAGTCTTTGCACCTTCTGCGGTTGCACCACTCGCCTAGGGCTAGGTACGGTACTAATCTGGAGTAGCCAAGAGGACAGACTAAGCAATTTATGGAGGTATAAGCCTCCAAGGACAAGAGTCCACTGCCAGATGAATTTGCCGAAGTGGACGCGTGTCCTTGAAAACTCACGCCTCGATAAACTGGTCAGTCTAGAAGGCACCACCTGCCTGTCATTTTGCCACCACAATTTGGCAGTGTCAGCAGAAAGGTCAAAAAATCACATAGGCATGGCTGCAATGGTGGAGCTAGGAGAACAGAGAGAAAACCGTGTGGTTAATGCGATTAAAAGCTCATGACTGGTAGAAGTAGAGACTGGTTCTGATGGAGCTGGAAGTCCAAAGGAGCTGGGAAGGCGTAAAGGGAAAGGATGGGCTGAAACCGGCATGGGAGGGAGTCCTGGTGCTTCAGTGACAGCAGTGTGTAGGTATCATGTTAGTCTTCTTAGACAAAGGGAGACAAAGGTCACAGGTTCCTCACTCAGGTCTCCTGCTTTGCAGGTCAGCAGGGCTAGGTATGGTATGTTTCAGAGGCAGTGTTCACAGTTCCGCAGGGTGCAGGACGGGAAGTGGGGGTGGGGGAGGTGTTCATAGCGTGCAGTAGTGACACCTACTGGCTGAATTTAGGGCTCTTTACTGCAGTAATCCAGGAGACCTGTGGCATGGCCCCCAGTTGAGGATTATCATTGCAGAACTGGACTAAATAAAGCTGTGAAGGCACACAAAATAGAGGAGAAAACCCCCTGGACCCTGGATATCTGCTAATTCAGGTTTATGGCAAAGCTGGGAGACCACAGTAGCAAGCTGCTAAGCTCAATAAATATATATTCAGAGCCCCTCAAGCGATTAAGTGTATCTAGCTAGCTAACTGTCTAAATGGGTTCTCAAACCAGTCCTCAGGACACAACCTAGCCAGTCAGGTTTTCAGGATAACCACAATAAATATGCATGAGAGAGATTTGCATACAATGGAGGCAATGTATGCAAATCTCTCTCATGCATATTCATTGTGGTTATCCTGAAAACCTGATTGGCTAAGGAGAGGGGCAGCTCAAGACCATCTGCTGCCTGAGGAGAGAGATGAGCTGGCACCCCCCCCCCCAACCCGGCAGCCAGAATGGAGAGGCCTCCTCAGAGCTCCAGTTAGGAATCAGGGGGTCTCCTCACTCATAACACAGATTAGGTGGTTGCCCCAAGAATAAAGAGAGCAATATATTCCCAGGCCATATACTTTTTTAAAAAACTTTGCAATGTTGTTTTTAATGTAGCAAAAAGTGTAACAGCTTAATTATGTAGCCTGTAGCAAAACTAATACATTCTCTGTCAGTGTTCATTGTCAACATGGAAAATATAGGAAACATGAGCAGACCACCTCCTCCACACCCTCCAAATGTCTCTCGGACAAAACAAGCACTTTTCCCGATGCCTGTTGTTGTCTGGAGCAGGTATAAACTTGGATACGGCACAGGATGTCAAGGATGTTTCTGAAATTGGGCGAGGACATCCAAGTTCTGGGAATATCCTGGACATGTCCACTCCACGTCTCTGTTCAGACTTGGACATCCTCGCCCTGGAGACATCCACAGAGCCATCTTCTAAAATGTCTCTGGGGACATATCCATGCCCATTTTCAGACATCCAAAACACAAATAGGGCTTCTAAAATAACCCCAATATGCTGCATCCAAAGAAGCCCATCTCCCACAATGGGTGCAGAGGACATTTCCCTATTGAACTTAACGCACAAAAAATAATTTTTGATTCTGATGTCATCTCAGTAACCAAAATAAACCCTCATCAGTACTGGGCATATTGTGAAGGAATACAAAACTCTATAACAATCCCTCAGGACATAAAATATTAAATGGAAACCCCGCCCCAATCACTCAGGACCTATAGAGAAAATCTATCATACTACAACAGTATCAACTTCTAAAACTCACACAACGAGCCTACCAAGAAAATAGCAGCATTATAAATATTGCAGTGGGCCCTAGAATATAGATAAACCTATTTGGAAACTGAACAAGTTGGATTGCTATAGATCCCTACATAGAAACTCCATTCTAACCAAATACCTGCCATCGGTCACACTCTCAGAATACAGATTGATCCTCACCAAATATAGATTACATTACCACAAACTAAACAAAACAATTTTGTAGACAAAAATTACTGTAACTGAAATTTTAAAAACACACCAGACTGTATCCAATACACTAGGGAAACAGAGATCTATAGAAGCCCCTGAACTGTGCAAAGTATAAAGATAAAACATGTACAGCCCAATATTCAAAGGGGTTTATCTGGTTAGCAGCTGGGCCGACACAACCACTAGGCAATCTAGGTAGCCGCCTAGTGTGGCAGCTTCTTAGGGGAAGCAAAGAGTAGGGCATTCAAAGCTAAACAATAGATTCTGACAGCCGGGGGTGGGGGGAAGGGGGGATGGGGGGGAGCTTAAGGTTTAACATATGCCTATGGCACCAACACCTTGAACCAACTCTGGACCACTGACAGAGGGATTCAGAGGGCACTAACTGGCAATGCTGCTAAATATCTTCTCTAAATACCATGGCACTGTGCAGTGCCAGGGCGATCCGTGAGCAGGGCAAGGGTACTTCCAGCACTTAGCTGGTTAGCAACGATTTTCAGTCCGCTAACCGGCTAAAGACACAGCATTTCAATAGCTGTTCTAACTTTATGCAATTTGGCTATCCGGACAGCAGCTATTGCCACTGTCTGGAGGTCAGCACTGAAACCAGATAATTCGCACCAGAAGATATCCGGATTCCAGCACACTGAATATCCAACTTCACATCTGCCACAGTGAACAAGCACTTTAAAAATGCTGACTGCTGCAGGGTGAAAATCGAGCCTATAAAATCCAAGGACAGATGTATTTCAATCACTAAATTAAAAATAAAATTAATTTTTCTACCTTTGCTGTCTGGCCATAAGACATGCCATACTGGGTCAGACCGAGGTCCATCAAGCCCAGTATCCTGTTTCCAACAGTGGCCAATCTAGGTCATACGTACCTAGCAAAATCCCCAAAAGACACAGGTTCCACAATGCTTGTACTGGGTCAAGCATTGATATCCTGGGTCCCTTTTTAATAGTGGTTTATGGACCTTTCCTCCAGGAACTTGTCCAAACCTTTTTTAAACCCAGCTATACTAACAGCCCTTACTACATCCTCCGGTAACAGATTCCAGAGTTTGATTACACGTTGAGTGAAAAAAATATTTTCTCTTATTTGTCTTAAATAGTTTACCCTGTAGCTTCATTACATGTCCCCTAGTCTTTCTATACTCTGATAGCGTAAACAATTGATCCACGTTTATCTGTTCCACTCCATTCATTAATTTATAGACCTCTATCATATCTCCCCTCAGCCGTCTCTTCTCCAGGCTAAAGAGCCCTAACCTTCTTAGCCTCTCTTCATAGGAGTAGCCTTCCACCCCCTTCACCAATTTGGTGGCTCTTCTCTGTACGTTTTCTAATAACGCTATGTCATTTTTAAGATACGGTGACCAGAATTGCACACAATATTCAAGGTGCGGTCGTACCATGGAGCGATACAGAGGCATTATAACATCCTTTGTTTTATTCTCCATCCCTTTCCTTATGATACCTAGCATTCTATTTGCTTTCTTGGCCGCCGCTGCACACTGGGCGGAGGGTTTTAACATGTTATCCACGATGACTCCTAAATCTTTTTCCTGGGTGGTGGTTTCTAATGTGGAGCCTTGCATCGTGTAACTATAGTGTGGGTTGTTCTTTCCTAGGTGCATAACTTTGCACTTGTCCACATTAAATTTCTTCTGCCATTTGGATGCCCAGTCTTCCAATTTATCCAGATCCTCCTGCAGTTTTCCACAATCCTCTTGGGTTTTAACAACTTTAAACAGTTTTGTGTCATCTGCAAATTTGATAACCTCACTAGTTATTCCCTTTTCCAGGTCATTTATGAATATGTCAAAAAGCAGCGGACCCAGTACAGATCCCTGGGATACTCCACTATTCATCTTTTTCCATTGGGAATATTGGCCATTTAGCCCTACCCTCTGCTTTCTATCTTTTAACCAGTTCCCGATCCACAATAGTACACTGCCTCCTATCCCATGACTTTTTAGCTTCGCCAAAAGTCTCTGATGGGAGACTTTGTCAAAAGCTTTCTGAAAGTCCAGATACACTATATTAACTGACTCACCTTTGTCTACCTGTTTATGCACACCTTCAAAAAAAAACATATCAGATTAGTAAGACAAGATCTTCCTTGTCTAAAGCCATGTTGGCTGTCTCCCATTAGGCCATGACTATCTACATGCTGTGTAATTTTGTTCTTTATGATGGTTTCTACCATTTTCCCTGGTACTGACGTCAGGCTCACCGGTCTGTAATTTCCTGGGTCACCCTTGGAACACTTTTTAAAAATTGGTGTTACGTTGGCGACCCTCCAATCTTCAGGTATTACAGATGATTTTAATGAAAGTTCACAGATTACCAATAGCAGGTCTGCAATCTCATATTTCAGTTCTTTCAACACTCTGGGATGTATACCATCTGGTCCAGGTGATTTGCTACTATTCAGTTTATCAAATAGTTGTAATATATCTTCCCGGTGTAGCGATATTTCTCTCAATTCCTCTGCAGTATCACCTTTAAATACCACATCAGTCTTGGGTAACATCCCTACATCTTCCTCAGTAAAGACCGAAGCAAAGAATTCATTCAGTCTCTCTGCTATAGCCTTGTTTCCTCTTACTGCCCCTTTTACCCCTCTATCATCTAATGGGCCAATTGACTGTCTCACAGGCCTTTTGCTACGAATGTACTTGAAAAAGTCTTTATTTCGCTCTATGCTCTAATCCTGTTGATCCCAGCCTCTGGTTTGTTTTCCTTGATCTTCTCTTAACTCACCCTCTAGGATCTCTGGTCCTTCTGTCACTTCTCTTCCCTCCTGTCTTCTTCACTTCCTTTCAACTCCGACACTGATCTTTTCCTTTCAGCTTTTTCCATTTATTTTTCTCTATCAACTCAGATTTTATGTTCCCTTCTTACAATCCAGTCCTCAATCTCCCTCTTTTTCCTCATCTACCTACTGTTTTAAAACCTTTAACACAGTCCTCTTATTCCCCATCTCTCTTCCTTCCCCTGCCAGTTATGCCCTAGTCTTTAACAAACTCTTCTCGTTCTCTCTTTCATTCTCCATGTCCAGCATCTCTCCCCTTCTCTCCTACCCTATCCTGTCTCCCCTGTCTCTCTCGCAACATCCAGAGCATCCCCTCATTTTCTCATCCTATCCGCCCACTATATCCAGCATACCCTCTCTTTCCCTCTCCCTCACCCTGTGCCCAGCATCTCCTCATCTTCCCACATCCCGTGTCCAGCATCTCCTCTCTCGCCCCATGTCTATAATCTGCCCTCTGCCCCCCAACTTTGTGTCCATTCTCTGCCCTCCAACCCTACCCTGTGTCCGTCCTCTGCCCACCATCCTCTATGCCCCAGCTCATGCCCAGCATCTGCCCTTCATCCCCCTATGCCTCCATCCCGTGTCCAGCACGTACCTGCCACCCCCCCCCATGACTCCTACCCTGTCCAGTATCTGCCCTCCATCCCCTTCCCCTGTCTAACATCTATCCCCCACTCCCCCACCCCATATCCACCATCTGCATTTCATTCCTTTATGCCCCTCTCTCCATGTTCAGCATCAGCCCTCCACCCCCCCCCCCACTTGTGTCCAGCATTACATAAGAACATAAGAACATAAGATATGCCATACTGGGTCAGACCAAGGTCCATCAAGCCCAGTATCCTGTTTCCAACAGTGGCCAATCTAGGTCATACGTACCTAGCAGTTTCCCCAAAAGACACAGGTTCCACAATGCTTGTACTGGGTCAAGCACTGATATCCTGGGTCCCTTCTTAGTAATGGTTTATGGACCTTTCCTCCAGGAACTTGTCCAAACCTTTTTTAAACCCAGCTACACTAACAGCCTTTACTACATCCTCCAGTAACAAATTCCAGAGTTTGATTACACATTGAGTGAAAAAATATTTTCTTTTATTAGTCTTAAATAGTTTACCCTGTAGCTTCATTGCATGTCCCCTAGTCTTTCTATATTCTGATAACGTAAACAGTCGATCTACGTTTACCCGTTCCACTCCGTTCATTAATTTATAGACTTCTATCATATCTCTCCTCAGCCATCTCTTTTCCAGATTGAAGATCCCTAACCTTTTTAGCCTTTCTTCATAGGAGTATCCTTTCATCCCCTTTACCATTTTGGTGGCTCTTCTCTGAACCTTTTCTAATAACGCTATATCCTTTTTAAGATATGGCGACCAGAATTGCACACAGTATTCAAGGTGCGGTCTCACCATGGAACGATATAGAGGCATTATAATATCCTTTGTTTTATTTTTCATTCCTTTCCTTATGATACCTAGCATTCTATTTGCTCACTTGGCCGCCGCTGCACACTGGACCGAGGGTTTTAACATGTTATCCACAATGACGCCTAAATCTTTTTCCTGGGTGGTGGTTTCCAATGTGGAACCTTGCATTGTGTAACCATACTGTGGGTTGTTCTTCCCTAGGTGCATAACTTTGCATGCGTCCACATTTGTCCTCTGTCCCCCCACTTGTGGCCAACATCTGCCCCCCACCCCCCTACTTGTGTTTAAATTGTCCCTCTACACTTGAAAATCCCAATATGGATAATTCTGGCCATACTTGTGCATTCCCTATATGAAATAAGAATATATGTGCACATTTTTGACTTGCCCAGGCCACGCCCTAACCATGCCCCTAACATGCCTCCTTGTAATTTCTATGTATTTGGGCATCGAAATGACCTTTCTAAAATTGTCATTTAAACATGGATGCCATTTGCAAATGTAAATGCCAGATTTCCCATGTGGAAACGGCAAATAAGGCGTCTAAAATAACCCCAGCGTGCCCATAAACACATGCACATAGCACTTATATGAGTATAAGAGGCATTGAAATTTGTGCCGCATGTATGTGTACAAGTCCTATCAGTTTTGAAAGGCAATGCATGAACACAGTTTCCCTTTGAAAATTACCCCATCAAACACACAAACATTTGTGCTTGCTATTTGGTATGCACACATTTCCCAGTTCATTTCACACACATAAATGTCTGCTTTGTGAAGTATGTATGTAAATGCTAACCTTTCCCCATCCTCACCCTCGCAAGCACCTTTGCTCAGGTCAGATAAAATTAGGCACATACTCATACACACGGAAAAGGACCCTTACACACTTGCACTCCCACTAAGATCGCATGTACTTATATGCACATTATGCATACGCATTCCCAGGGGCAAATATACACACATCTACACCTTCTTTGGAGTCCTTTTTATAAAGGTAATTGGGTGGCTATGTTGCCTCTATAAAATAGTGTCTTTTAGAAGATCAGCATCAGGAAGTGATCCCACCAATGGTGTAAGTTACAATGAGGGGCCCCCAAGCAAAGTTTTGCAGAGGGCCCCCCATTGTTGCAATGGTGGCACACCCTCCGTGTGGGCCTCCCTGTGTGCAGTGGGCCCCCCACGCAGTGGCAGCAGCAGTGTGGCACTACTACTACTGAGCAAACTTACTTTATCTTGTAAGTTCACCGTGGGATGTGCAGTCCCGACAGCAAACTTAGAAGAGCAGAGCAGCGAGGTAACATGTTAAAATAAGTTTGATGCGCTGCTTACGCTGCTGCTGTGTGGGCCCCCTTTCTGCCTGAGCCCCCCTCCCCTCCCTGCATTGCAGGGGCTGCTTGGGCAGAATTTACTCCATTGGGTCACATGAATACTGAACGTGTTTGTGGTACCACAGTAGAGGCTCAGACAGACGGCTGCCAGCACTTCTTCGGTGCTCACTCACAAACATGCCGTTGCTCCATTTCCAGGTTTTTTCGGCTGGCGGGGCTTGGGGATGCAGTGGTGCAGTCCACTGGGGAGTGGGGGCCTGAGCAACCCCATGGCCACCAGGGTTGTCAACGTTTCCACGAATCATAACTGGAGACTCATCAAAATGGGAAGGTTTTACCCTCTGAATCAAAGG
Source organism: Ichthyophis bannanicus (assembly GCA_033557465.1). Taxonomy (NCBI): domain Eukaryota; kingdom Metazoa; phylum Chordata; class Amphibia; order Gymnophiona; family Ichthyophiidae; genus Ichthyophis; species Ichthyophis bannanicus. Next base: position 169,983,453 of record CM066032.1, on the reverse strand, counting down.
AGGGGGGAGATGACGTTAGTTGACAAGACAGAGTTCTCCCACCACTTGGGCTCCAAGTACTTCCCTCCTACATACTTTATTTTACAAAAAGATATTGCTTCAACAATTCTCATGCAGTTTTGCTCTCTGTAACAACTAAAACCTCTTTAATACATATATATACTTGTGCAAGCACACAGCTACCTCCTCACACTCCCATACACAGTCTCAAATATACAAACTCCTTTGTCAAGCACATGCAAACACAAATGCATCCAAACTGTCCCCCCCCCCCTTTCTCTCTCTCTCTCTCTCTTTCTTCCCTGTGTCTCACCGTTTCCTTAAGCCACCCTCCTACAGATAGTCCAAGGTTAGATTACAGATCTCAGGGAGAGAGAAGCAAAGGTTACAAAGGGTGCAATCTCCATCGGCCTAAATGGCAGCCCCTGGAGCTAAGAAGAGTAGGGTTTGGCATAATGACTAGAATGTTTAGTGCAAATCTGTTTATCAGACTTCTTGAAATACAAACCATAGAATGGATGCATCAATATTCCAATGTAATGTAACCACACAAACGGAACCAAAGAGCTCATATAGCCCAGCTACACCAAAGGCTAGAATTGATAATAATACACATAAAATTATTCAAAGCCTTCCAATCATATAATCAATTGAAAAAGAAGAAAAGAAGAGACTTGTGCCATCATCTTTTCTCCCCATATCATATACAGGCTTTCCTTGACTCAGTTTTTCTTGGAACTAGGTAAAAGCTGAATCCTCCAGGTCTAGGTTATACTACCTTAACTCGGATCTATGGAGGATCTGGCTTTTAGCTATTTAGTGGTGGGGATTCGGTGGCGCTAGATTCAAGTTAGATCTGGGAAATCCAGAACGATATCAGATGTAACCTGAGTCTTTCACTGCTGTTAAAGAAACCTGCACGGCCCGGCACACTAGCATTGCCAGAGGCTTTTCCTCCTGCAGATCGATTGACTCTATATTGTTTCTCCCTTCATTACTGAGATCCTGAAAATCTGGGCCTGGATCCAACGGATCCAAAATAGATCTCCAGGCACTCAGTAATGTCCATTTTAGAAAGGGTCCAATTTATACATGTATGTCCAGGCCACATCCAAAATACATGGGGCATGTTAGGAGCATGGCCTGGAGGAAACAAAATGTACACATGTATTCTCCAGTTCATATATGAAATACATGTGCAAGCCCAAAATTGTCCTACATTCACTTTTATACCTGCTTCCTAACACGAATAGGGATTTAAAATATGCTCTTTTCGGCCAGCCCTTTATAAGAGCATGGTTGGCTTAAGAGACTAGTCAGTGAGGCAGTGGCTCGGGGCACAGAAGCTAAGGGGTGCCAAAAGCCTGCCTCAGCAGTTCTGTCTCCTGCAGCAGTGAAAGCTTGCTGCTTTTTCTCCCGCTGTTCTGCCCGTCCAGCATTGTGGGAAAGTATCAAACACGCGAACAGCCACTTCCTGTTTCTCACAAGAAAGAGGAAGTGCTTGTGCATGCATTTGAAACACTCCAATGGCGCTGTCTAAAATCTTATCTAGGTCATGCATGAGGCCCACCACCTTTGCACCAGGCAGGAAAATTACTAGACAATCCTCGTGTACACCAGCCACTCAACTGTCTACATGGTTGAGTCACCAACTACATCGGCGCTGTGTCATAAATTTAGTCCATAGATTTTGTGTGTGTCTTTAAAAAAAGGTAGAACCTAGGCGTAGTTGTGTCCAATGATCTTAAAGTAGCTAAACAGGTAGAAAAGGCGACGGCAAAAGCTAGAAGGATGCTTGGGTGCATACGGAGAGGAATGGCTAGCAGAAAAAAGGAGGTGATAATGCCTCTGTATAAGTCTTTGGTGCGACCTCATTTGGAGTATGGTGTGCAATTCTGGAGACCGCACCTTCAAAAGGATGTGAACAGGATGGAGTCGGTGCAGAGGGTTGCTACTAAGATGATTAGTAGTCTTCATTATAAAACATATGAGGACAGACTTAAGGATCTTAATATGTACACCTTAGAGGAAAGGCGGGATAGAGGTGATATGATTGAGATGTTTAAATACCTCCGTGGCATAAATGTTCAGGGAGAGAGCCTCTTTCAATTGAAAGCAAGTTCTGCGACGAGGGGACATGGGATGAGGGTGAAGGGAGATAGATTCAGGAGTGATATGCGGAAATATTTCTTTATGGAAAGAGTAGTGGATCCGTGGAATAGTCTCCCAGTGGAGGTGGTAGAGATGAGGACAGTAACTGAATTCAAAAAAGCATGGGACCAACACAGAGGATCTCTAAAGGTAAAAAGTGGACTGTTGTAGTTGTTGTTATGGAAGGACAGACTAGATGGGCCTTGTGGTCTTTTTCTGTCATCATGTTTCTATGTTTCTATGTAACCTTTGTCTATTATATAGTGGGGAGTTTTTTAGAAGCCTTATTTGCAATTTCCACATGTAAAATTTGGCATTTACACATGTAAATGTATTTATTTTATTTTGATTTTCTGATAAGGCGGTATAAAAAACACTAAGGGGTATGTTTACTAAGCAGCGCTAACGTTGAGCAGCACAGTTAGCATGCGATATGTAATGATTTCACGTGATAAAGTAACGTTATCGCACGATAGCATAAGGTTTCGCGCGATAACATCCCCGGCGGCGTTAAGGCACACAGAGGGTGGAGTCCGTTTCTCCAGAGGGCGGATAGAAGGGGTCAATGGGCAGGGAGTGGGCGGGGAGAGGCTCCAGGTACACTAATGCCGGGATATTAAGACCAGAACATTACCGTGCATGAAAACCTGGTGTAAGAGGCACAATTGCAGGAAAGAGAAACTATTTCAGTCAGCAATGTACAGCAAAGGCAGGGAGACCAAGAAGAGTGATAGTAGTGCTACATGTGCAGCAACAGCATAGTGCCCAAGTATGAAAGGGCACTACGGTGAGGCTGCAAATGGGGTACAGGGGGCTGCAGGCGGGAAATGCAGTGGGGCAGCTGGGGCACAGGGTGGACTAGGCAGATGCCTAGGTGGCACATAGGGACGCAGAAACTGCAAACAGCAAGCCAGCAACTGACCAAGGTCAAACATGCCCACAAGTGTGTGTCCCACAGTGTCCCAGGGGACAGTACCGAGCAGGTACCCCAAAGGGCACATAACATCGACAGGTGTTGCCGGGGGGAAGTGCGGATATCTATATAGGCACCCCTACCCCAGATCCCACACCATAGGCAGCCGCCTACAGGCACACTGGATGGCCTGGGACTGCGCACCACCAGCACCACCGGCATAAGGACATGTCAGCATGGTGGGGGAGGGGTGCTGGTAGTGGAGGGGGCAATGGCAGCTGCCCACAGCAGACCAAGGCCAAGCCCTGTTTAGGTGGGTGGCATGCAGTGCAACAGACAAGGTCTGTCTGAAGAACAGTCATGGTATCCCAGGAAATGACCTACCTCTGTGGTAATAGTTTGGTGCAGTACACACAGCCAATGTGTTCAGGGGCAGAAGGTCACAGGTTCAAGTCCCAGCTGTGGTTTCTGCAGACCCTGTCCCTATATTTTACCCTACAGAACACATACACCATAAACATGTGCACACCCTAGAGCAGCGGCCAACAGGTGCACAAACACCCACACTCACAGGCCCCACTATCCATATCCTCATGGAGAGCCAGGCTTTTGGGCCCTGCGCAGAGCAGCAGCCACCATTACTACCACCTGCATACCTCAGCAATGCCATCATAAACATGGAAACATGCTCCATATATATCAAAAGGTTGCTAGGATGAATGTCAGATAACAGATCCTACATTAAACACAAATTGTTAACAGAGATTCATCCTAGCAACCTTTCTGATATATGTGGAGTGTGTTTCCTTTCTGTTTGGTTTCTGACAGCGTTTACCACCCCGGAGAGTGACCATAACAGTACTGAGTACCTTAGCAATGCCTGCACTGTGTCCAGGACCGGTGTGGCGGCCAGGGTTTCCAACCACCCCTATCTTTGCACAATGCTGAAATAGGTGAGGAAGTGTGTGTATGTCTATCCAGTGTTTTGTGACTGCCTATACTGAGCCCACAATGCTTACACTGTTTCCAGTGTTAGCCTGCCAATGTGCATAATGAGGAGCAAGGTATTGTTGGTATGGACCAGACAGGGCGGTCTGGGCAGGATGCATCTGCACAGGGCATAGGGCAACGGCTGGGATATTGTAGTGCCTGACCACCACCTGCACGGACAGGGTGGCCACAGCATGTCATGCTGGGAGGTCAGTCTCACCCTGACTGAGCAGTGAGCATGGCATGTTTAGGTTCCCACATAGTGCGATACAGTGTTTCTCTCAAGTGATATCTATGAGTTTCCTTTTCTGGGGCCCAATCACTGACATACTTGCTTGGTGTGTGTGTGCTTATATCCCACTTTTGGGTGCACATAGTTCTTCCAGGAACATGTACTAGCTAGCAGACTGTCTGCAGTTAGCATGTATATGGCTGGAACACCTTGCAGGGTGCAGTGGGTGAAGACTGAATGTGCCCTCTGCTGGTGAATGTCAGATTGTGGTGGGTGGTGGGTGGTGGGTGGTGGGTGGTGGGGGGCAGCTGAGCCTTTCCAGGCCTAATGCCTGTCTGCCAGTGCCCTATATGATATGTACAGATCTGCATTGACTGCCCTGGAGGGTGCCTGTTCCCCAGCAGGACTGGGGTGGTGGTCCCTTCTACTGCCTCTGATGCAGAGTGTGGATTTGTTGGTGGGAGATCCTGTCCCCCACCCTGACCCAGTGAGGGTGGGTTGGGTCGTGCTACATAGTCTGCTTTTGGGTCCAAACATCACCCTTCTCCTATAACAGTGATGGCTAACCTTTTTGAGCCCGAGTGCCCAAACTGCCGCACAAAACCAAAGCACGTCATTTGCATAAGTGGTCTTATTTGCATAAATATTTGCATAATGTTACCATACACTAACTTTTAGTAAACATGTCTCTTAATGAGTGTATGGATAAAGAAAGACTAAAAGATTTCTACATTACTATAATCCAGTGCCAACCGCCAGGCACATTAGGAACTACTACAAAAGCTGCCCATTTAGAACCCATAGCAAACCCGCCATATCCTGACAGCATTACCAGGACTCACAAAGCACCATACCCTACCTATCAAAAGGCAACACTGCAAATATTAAACCAATACATTTCAGAGAATACTGGGGAAAGAGAACAAGTGGCAACGTCAAATAGGAATTTCCTCTTGTACCAAACAAAGCGCAGATGTTAATGATGCACATTTCCCAGAGCTGACATATTCCAGTTAATAAATTCAAAATAAAGAAACATCTTTCTTTCTACCTTTTGTGCATTTGTTTTTCAGTTGCAATTGGTCCAGCCACTTTCTTCTGGTTTCTTCATGTTTTCTGCTAACTCTCCATCGTCTGCTGTCCATTTGTCCTTTCTTCTCTCTTCTAGTTTTTTTTTCCATTCTCTCTCTCTCTACATCTGCTTTAACATACTAATCTTTCTCATTTTGCTCTTTCCTCATTCCTATTTCATCCACACAAATTTTACCCCTCCATCCTCAATCCCCAATTACTCTCCCAATACCTGGCCAATTGTAGATTTTTCATCCCTCCTACACAAAATATTTTTCCCCTCTCCATTTTACTCTCCCAGCCCCATCCCATTCTAATCCTCCCCCAATATCAGCTCCCTTCTAGTTCCAGTCTCACCCAGCATCCATCCCCTTCTAGTCCCTGCATCAGCCCATTTCCAGTCCTAGCCCCCCATCAGCCCATTTCCAGTCCTAGCTCCCCCATCCATTTCCAGTCCAAGTCCCTTCATCAGCTCATTTTCAATCCTAGCCCCCCCATCAGCCCATTTCTAGTCATTTCCTAGCCCCACCATCAGCCCATGTCAAATCATAGCTCCCCTGCACTCAGCCCAATTCCAGTCCAAGCCCCCCCATGAGCCTACTTCCAGTTCTAGCCCCTCCATGAGTCCATTTCAATTCAAGCCCCCACCACAGCCCATTTCCAAGCTTAGCTCCCCCCAACAGCCCATTTCCAGTCCTATCCTAGCTGTTCCATCAGCCCATTTTCAGTCCTAGCTCCCTTCCCTCACAGCCCATTTCCATTCCAAGCCCCCTCCCCATCAGCTATTTGCAGTTCAAGCCTCCCCTTCCACTCAGCCCATTTCCAGTCCTAGCAACACCCCAACCCATTACCAGTCCTAGCCCCCCGTCAATCAACTTCCAGTCCTAACCCCCATCACCCCATTTTCAGTTTAAGCCCCCCCTATAACCCATTACCAGTCCTAACCCCCCCCATCAGCCCATTTCCAGTCAGCCCCCCATAGCCCATTGCCAGTCCTAAACCCCCCCCATCAGCCCACAGCCCATTACCAGTCCTAACCACATCAGCCCACCTCAAGTCCTAACCCCTCCCCATCAGCCCATTTCCTGTCCTAGCCCCCCCATAACCCATTATCAGTCCTACCCCCCCATCAGCCCACTACCAGTCTTAACCCCCCCATAGCCCATTGCCAGCCCTCATCAGTCCACAGCCCATTGCTAGTCTTAACCCCCCCCAAAGCCCACTGCGTCTTAACCCCCCTCCCCAGCCCACTGCCAGTCTTAACCCCCCCTCCCTAGCCCATTGCCAGTCTCAACCCCTCTCCCTCCCTCCCTAGCCCATTGCCAGTCTTAACCTCCCTCCCTCCCTCCCTAGCCCATTGCCAGTCTTAACCTCCCTCCCTCCCTCCCTAACCCATTGCCAGTCTTAACCCCCCTCCCTCCCTCCCTCCCTAGCCCATTGCCAGTCTTAACCCCCCTCCCTCCCTCCCTCCCTAGCCCATTGCCAGTCTTAACCCCCCTCCCTCCCTAGCCCATTGCCAGTCTTAACCCCCTCCCTCCCTCCCTAGCCCTTTGCCAGTCTTACCCCCTCCCTCCCTCCCTAGCCCATTGCCAGTCTTACCCCCCTCCCTCCCTCCCTAGCCCATTGCCAGTCTTAACCCCCCTCCCTCCCTAGCCCATTGCCAGTCTGAACCCCCCCCTCCCTCCCTAGCCCTTTGCCAGTCTTAACCCCCCTCCCTCCCTAGCCCTTGGCCAGTCCTACCCGCCCCCCCCCCTCGGCTCATGGCAATTAAAAAAAAAAAAAAACTGGCCGCTGTCGCGGCGGCGGCATGGAGTGTCCCGCGGGGCTCCCTCTGCCCGGCGGGACTCTCCCGGCGCGGCTCAGCCCCTCTCTGCCGGCTTGCAGATACACGAAGGGAGAGAGAGTCTCCCTCGCGTCTCTGTTAAGCCCGCAGGGGCTGATGGGAAATTTCCCATCTGCCCCTGCGGGCTTAACAGAGACGCGAGGGAGACTCTCTCCCTTCGCGTATCTGCAAGCCTGCAGAGAGGGGCTGAGCCACGCCGGGAGAGTCCCGCCGGGCAGAGGGAGCCCCACGGGACACTCCATGCCGCCGCGGCCAGCTTTTCTTTTTTTTTTTAATTGCCATGAGCCGGCATATCTCAATTTGCGACCTTCCCGCGTGCCAGCTGCAAGGCCTTCGCGTGCCACAGCTGGCACGCGTGCCATAGGTTCGCCATCGCTGTCCTATAACATGTGATCATGGCAACCACACAGGATATGCACTATTCTGGGTGCATCATAGTCCACAAGAGATAGACATGACTGGGAAATACAGATGGACATGTGTATCCTAGGTGTGTCTGCAGGGACTACCTGTCACACACTGGCACTGATGGGGCCCTGCAGCACAGCCTATCTCAGCCAAGCCAGGTGTTGTGGACCTTATGCTGGGCGCCCCACCTCACCCTCAGGGTGCACACAGGAACCGCACAATGTCATGGTCTGTGGCTACTCTGTGCCAGTTACACACATGGTCAGTACCCCCTACTAAGCCGAGGTGCTATGGAGGTGCATACCCCATCTTGTGATCAGATGTAGACTGCTGATCTGCATGTGCAGTGCATCATGGGTAAGGGTGGGTTTACCCTATCCTGGTATCCACAGCAGACAGTTTGTGCGGTGACCTGCAGTCTTTCTGTAGCCATCCAGCACTTTGTTAGTAGCTATAGAGATGTAGCCAACTGGTTACTACAATGACAATGTGGAGGCAGAGGTCATGAGTTCAATCCTGCAGTGGTGTTCTTTAATATGGCTGTCTGAGGGATTTCCTTTTACTTTAAATCAGTGCTGCCAGCAGAAACACCCCCACAGTGCCGTAACCTAAGATGCCTCATAAGGCGACTTATAGGGTGCCCTATAAAGCACCCTATAGGGCACATTATAAGGTGCCTTGGTGGACAGGGCACTTTATAATGTGCCCTATGGGGCGCCTTATAGGGCACCTTATAGGGCGCCTTATGAGGCACCTTAGGTTACGGTACTGTGAGGGTGTTTTTTCTGGCAGCATTGATTTAAATTAAAAGGAAATCCCTCAGACAGCCTTATTAAAGAACAGCAGTGCAGGATTGAACTCATGACCTCTGCCTCCACAGTCTTGGTAATAACCAGTGGGCTACACCTCTTTAGCTATTTTTTGCAGCGCTACTATGTAATTAAGGTTACTGCACGCTAACGAGCCAAGGTGCACACACTATCGCACGATGATGGCAAGGCACTCTCTATCGCGCGATAACCAGCTATGATTGCCTTGAAGCCAGAACGCCCACTTCTCTATATGGAATTCTTCACATTAACGCTGCAACTAGCACCGGTAACATTAGGACGGTTTAGTAAACATACCCCTAAGTGTACATGGCAATTTTAGAAAGGACTAAATTTTCATGTGGATGCCCATAATATGTAGAAGTTGCAGGGGGCGAATCAGGGCGTGGCCAAGGCAGGTTGACAATCTTCACTTGTATGATCAAAGCTGTCCACATTGGGATTTAGAGCTGCTACAGGTTTTTGAAATGTGCTTGTTTTGACTAAGCCTTTAAAGGAGGGATTAAGGGGTGTATCCTCCTTAATCCCCCATTGTTTATTTTCCCCTACAAATTGAAATTAAATAAAGATAGCATCATCTGTAGTTAATTGGTGACATTTATATGTGTAGGTTTGTGAAATGGCTCACAAACACATGCGAACTGTGAAATACCAACTTACAATGTGTAAGTTGCCTTGTTTCTCTATTGATTTTTTTCATGTCTAGGTTTGTAAAGTGACTCCTCCGGCTCCATGTATTTGCAAATACACATGTACTTTCCCAATGGAGAAAGGTGAATAGTGGTGTACCCAAGGGATCTGTGCTGGGTCCGCTACTTTTTGACATATTCATAAATGACCTGGAAAGTGGAATAATGAGTGAGGTTATCAAATTTGCAGATGACACAAAACTATTTAAAGTTGTTAAAACCCAAGAGGATTGTGGAAAGCTGCAAGAGGATCTTGATAAATTGGAAGACTGGGCATCAAAATGGCAGATGAAATTTAATGTGGACAAATGCAAGGTTATGCACCTAGGGAAGAACAACCCAAACTATGGTTACACGATGCAAGGTTCCACATTAGGAACCACCACCCAGGAAAAAGATTTAGGCGTCATTGTGGATACCATGTTAAAACCCTCGGCCCAGTGTGCAGCAGCGGCCAAGAGAGCAAATAGAATGCTAGGTATGATAAGGAAAGGAATGGAAAATAAAACAAAAGATATTATAATGCCTCTGTATCGTTCCATGGTGAGACCGCACCTTGAATATTGTGTGCAATTCTGGTCGCCGTATCTTAAAAAGGATATAGCGATTTTAGAAAAGGTTCAGAGAAGAGCCACCAAAATGGTAAAGGGGATGGAAGGATACTCCTATGAAGAAAGGCTTAAAAGGTTAGGGCTCTTTAACCTGGAAAAGAGACGGCTGAGGGGAGATATGATAGAAGTCTATAAATTAATGAACGGAGTGGAACGGGTAAACATAGATCAATTGTTTACCTTATCAGAATATAGAAAGACTAGGGGGCATGCAATAAAGCTACAGGGTAAACTATTTAAGACTAATAAAAGAAAATATTTTTTCACTCAACGTGTAATCAAACTCTGGAATTTGTTACCGGAGGATGTAGTAAAGGCTGTTAGTGTAGCTGGGTTTAAAAAAGGTTTGGACAAGTTCCTGGAGGAAAGGTCCATAAACCATTATTAAGAAGAGACCCAGGATATCAATGCTTGAACCAATACAAGCATTGTGGAACCTGTGTCTCTTGGGGAAACTGCTAGGTACATATGACCTAGATTGGCCACTGTTGGAAACAGAATACTGGGCTTGATGGACCTTGGTCTGACCCAGTATGGCATATCTTATGTTCTTATGTACTCTTGCAGTATTTAGAAAAGGCCCCACATTTGGCAGAGCCTTTTCCAAAATACTGCCAGAATTGTGCATGTCCTGACTTTGCTGTCTCCATTCTGATTCTCCCGTTCTATCTAAAATGAGCCTTCGCATGTCAACAGCAATTAGTAAGACCCATTATCTATTGCATAAATATATAGAACATGAGGACAAAAAGCCTTACCATTCTGCACAAATTTTGCAGTGCCGTAGTCCCCAGTGACCTCTGCAGTTGATTTTTCAATTTTTTTGTTGGTTCTTCCCCTGCGATATACTTAGACACTTCCATGCAGCCAAATGAACAGAAATTACACTAGTTAAAGACGTGAAACCAATGTAGAGCTACTATTTCACGTGCTTTTTGAATACAGGACACTGCTCAATTTTTTTTCAATGGAGCCAAAATGTACCAAATTATTTTGGAACTCCTCCTTTTTGTTTTAAAAATCATTTTGCAATGATTTACTTTCACCGGGGACTCTTGCTTCTTCAGGGGTGCCACGTTAAGTACTACACAGGGCCATGCAGAGGATCTAGCTTCTGCAGGGGTTCCAAGTTAAGTGCTACACAGGGCCATGCAGAGGATCTAGCTCCTGCAGGGCTGCCACGTTAAGTGCTACACAGGGCCATGCAGAGGATCTAGCTTCTGCAGGGGTGCCACGTTAAGTGCTACACAGGGCCATGCAGAGGATCTAGCTTCTGCAGGGCTGCCACGTTAAGTACTACACAGGGCCATGCAGAGGATCTTGCTTCTGCAGTGGTGCCACGTTCACAGCACCCTGGGAAAGATGAAATCTCAGTCACCATTGAACAGTAACACAGAGTGGCCAGGCTTAACATCTACATTAGCCGGGCTCGGAGGATAGTTACTGCACTGGCTGGACAAGGTCGGGATAGGGGAACAAGTTCAGAGTAGGCACATTATTGGCACCCTTACATTTCAACTTCTTAATGTCCAATATCTCCTTAAAAAAGTGGCCAGTGAAATGTCTTTGGACAACATATGCACACACATTTGATACATAAAAGAAACAAATAAAACAAGACCAATTAAAAAAGGAAATAGTAGGAATAGTATAAATTGCCAGGACATGATTTCTGGCACTCTTATAAACAATTAAATTCAGTCTGAACCTAAGAACCACATTCCCATTGCAGTAAAATGAGACGCATCTGTGATCAATTGTCAGTACTCACATGACTTGAATCAACCAATGAATGATGACTCTAATGTTTAAAATGGCCACATTCACTCCCTGTTCCACTTTCACAGTGGTGAAGGCAAGAGAACTGCTTGAGAATGTCAGAAAAGTCATTATCACCAAACATCAAACTTCAAAGGGGTACAAGGCCATCTCCAAAGACTTTGGGATTCCTGTGTCTACAGTTGGCAATGTTATTAAGACGTTTTCTGCTCATGGAACTGTCAAGAACCTCCCAGGACGTGGTAGGAAGAGAAAAATTAATCCATCTTCAAAGGTTAGTGTGAACTGTTGGAAAAACGCCACGTACAACATCCAACGAGCATAAGGCTGACCTGGAACAATCTGGAGTGGTGGTTTCAACCCGCACCATATGCCACACATTAAACAAAGAAGGACTTCATTGGCGAAGGCCAAGGAGCACCCACTGCTCAAAGACAGCATAAAAAGGCATGCCTGATCTTTGCCCAAACCCACCTTTCGAAACCACAACTCTTATGGGAAAATGTTCTGCGGACAGACCAGCAATACATTTATCACTGGTCAACAAATTTTTACAAAAGTCGTGTTACTGAAATAAAAATAGTCATTTCTTATCAATTTTTATATGCTGAACATGAATATGACAGTGAAATTGCAAAGTTGGCTCTAGTTTTTTTGTAATCTACAAGAATTAATGTTTACATCACGAAATGCATGTCAATAGTAAATATAATTGGCCTTCGGTTAATACCTGTAAAAAAACAAGTCATAGACTACTTCTTAGATTTATTCACCTGTCTCTTGTACAGCTGTTCGGGAGCTTCTCTGGGGAGTGTCCAGCAGTAGTCAGCCAGCATTGTAGTGGACCATTTTCCCTGGTATCTTTGCTCCATCGTTGCGATATCCTGGTGAAAACGTTCACCCTGTTCATCACTAACCATACCACAGTTGTCAGGAAAGAAATCGAAATGGGAATCAAGGAAATGGATCTTTAGAGACATATTGCAGCCAAGTTTCTGATACTGCATCAGCATGTCTTCTACTAGTTCCTTGTAGTTTTCTGCCCTAACATTCCCGAGAACGTTTGTTGACACTAGGCGAAAAGCATTCCAGCAAATTGTTGAACTGGTCATCTTTGAAGAGCTCTCGAATCTGTGGACCCCAAAAACTCCCTCTTTAATCTTTGCTTCGCTGAGTCAAGGGAATTTTTCATGCAGGTATTGGAAAGCTGGCGAAGTGAGGTCCATGGCTTTCACAAAGTTTTTCATCAAACCAAGTTTGATGTGAAGGGGTGGTAGCAGAATTTTGTGAGCCTCAACCAGAGCTGGGTGCTGGATATTCTTCTCTCCAACTGTTACATTTTGTCTGCGATTCTATTCCTTCTGCAAGTAGTGCCAATCCCTTGCTCGGCTATCCCACTCACATAAGAAACACATGTATTTTATATATCCCTGCTGCAGTCCCATTAAAAGGGCAACTACCTTCAAGTCACCACAGAGGTGCCAGCTGTACTTGTTATAGTTAATGGAAGTCAGTAGATGCTTTAAGTTATCGTATGTCTCTTTCATGTGGACGGCATGCGCTACTGGAATAGATGGAATGTGGTTTCCATTGTTCAAAAGCACAGCCTTCAGACTCAGTTTCGAAGAGTGTATAAATAGTCTCCAGTCTTGTGGGTCATGAGTGATTTTTAAGGCATTCATGAGGCTTTCAATATCGGAACAGAATACCAGATTACTTTCCTTTCTGAAGAAATGCTCCAACTGTTGGTGGCGCTTTCGATATGAAGTAATGTTGACATCTTCTTCTAGAAGATTCCATTGTTGGAGTCTTGATCCTAGCAATTCTGCCTTGTTCTTGGATAAGTCCAAATGACGAACCAGGTCATTTAGTTCTTCCTGTGTTATTCTGTGTGGAGTTGATAATGCATCCCAGTGAAAATCTGGGTCACTGCATGCTGACGGACCAGGAGAAGAACAGGTCGGCTCACCCTTGTCCTCATCAGATGAATCAAGAGAATATTCTGATGGAGGTTCTGGAATAGGAGGTCCCTCACCATGTGGAACTGGTCTCAATGCAGACGGAATGTTTGGGTAGACTATGCTCGACTTCTTTTGCTTTGTTATTCCTCTGGAAAGAGGAGGAACCAAGCAGAAGTAACAGTCATTTATGTGGTTGCTTGGTTCTCTCCACACCATGGGGACTGCAAACGGCATTGATGGTCTTTTGCAATTCAACCACTGTGAAAGCTGTGTTGTACATGTAGCGCAGCATATATGTGGGGCCCAAGGCTTGTCTTGGCCACCAATCTTGCATCCGAAGTAAAGATGATATGCCTTCTTCAGTTGAGAAGTAATACTTTTCTTTTGGTTGGCAAATGTCACTTCCCCACAAATATAGCAGAAATTCTCAACGGTATTAACGCACTTTCACGGCATTACTGTTCTATATTGTACCTAAATGGCTAAAATTATATGATTAATAAAAGTTACATGTAACAGTAGCTTAAACTGTCTCGCACACAGTCTGAAATATTTTAAATGCTCAACCTTTCTGACTGCGTATAGTACACTGCTGACGTCAGATGGCTTCAGCAGCCGTCTGGCAGTAGTATTGCATTGCATCAGAAAATGATGCAATCAACTCTGGATGATGTGTGCATGCTGGTATTATGCAATGTGATGCAATATTACATCATTCAAGGCTTATTTGGGATGTTGTTGATGTCCTACTGGATAAATTTACATGGTGAAACATCAAAAATGAACTATATGCAATATCTTCAAAACGAGAGTCAATAATTTTTTTTTAATGTTATATTCATGTTCAGCTCACCAAAATACTACAGATTAGGGCCTTTTAAAGTCAGTAACGATTTCAATGTTGACCAGTATAGTCAAAGAAATGAAGCTTATAAGGGAAAAAAAACACCCTTCCTAGAGATAAATATGGTGGAGGTCCCATAATGTTGTAGGGCTGTTTGCTGCCTGGAATGGATTAAAAGAATCATGAAATCAGGGGGTTATCATAGTTTTAGGAGTGAAAAGTGCTACCTAGTGTCAGAAAGCTAGGTCTGGATTGAAGGTCATGGGTCCTCCAGCAGGCCAATGACCCAAAACATACATTGAAAAGTACAAAATAATCGTTATAAAGGAACAAATGTACTGTTTTAAACTGGCCAGCAAGGAGTCCTGATCTCAATCCAATCAAGAATCTTTGGAAAGAGCTGAAATCTGCCATTGGTAAAAGAAATCCTGGAAACATTCATGAGCTGGAACAAATCACAGTTGAAGGGTGGGAGAAAGTACCAGCAGACAGATGTATGAAACTTATAGATGGCTATAAGAAACATTTGGATGCTGTCATCACTGCCAAGAGTTGTGCAAACAAATATTAGTGAAGGCTGACATTAATGCTGTCTAGGTCATATTTGTTTTTTTTTCTCAGAAATTACTACATCTAAGTTGCAGACATCTTTTTTTTTGTTGTATACCTTTGAACATGCTATTAAAATATTATGATGGCATAAGGTTGGAATGTTTCCAATTATTTCTCAATATTGTACACAACATACCTAAAATGCAAAGGTGACAATAATGTTGACATCTGTAAATAATTCAATGGCTATGATAAAAGAATCACTAAGATGCTCTTTTTTTGTATTTTATTTCTCAGAGGAGATGTCTTTAACCTTGTGTTCCAAAGCTCCTCCTGCTTGACCATGCCACCACTGGTATGTATCTATGAGCACTGAAGGCACCGCTCATCCTTATCCAAACCCTATGTAGGTATCACGCTGATCCATGTAAATAAGGTAGCAATATACAGAAACACAGCATTTAAAGCTGATCAATGGAGTTGGAGAATAAGACAGTGAAGAAAAGAGGTTCTGCTCATAATCCAAAATGTGCATGTTCCTCGTAGCCTTCCAACACTTGGAGCCATTTTTACTAATGCCCATTTTTCTATGGGCACAGCGGCACTTAGCACACATTAACGGTCATTAATGCACATAAACCTTTAGTAAACATGCCCTTTGATGAAAGTAGTAGTTTCTTCCTACACTAATATCCCCTCAAGGATGAGAGAAAAGAGAACAAAATTAAAAATGAGTAACAATAATTTTATGTTCAAAGCAGGGAAGCTGTAAAACTAGACGGCATAAAATTAAGCTGCAAGAAGGTAAACTTAAAAGCAGCATCAGGAAATACTTTATCCTGCAAGGGTGGTAGATACTTGGAATGCCCTCCTGATAGAGCTGGTAGGGGCAAATACAGTGACGAAATTCAAAATGTCAAGGGACATAGTGGATCCCTTTATAGCATGAGGATAAAATCAAAATAAACATAACTATCTTTAATACTTCAACAAAGAACTAGAGCAAAGAGGTTTGCATCCACAAACTTTGGACGATCATTTTCGAGGCAAGACCTGCAAGAGCAACAGTGGAGCATGTGAAATCCTACTACTACAGCCAAAAACCTCCATAACCATCCCCTGGCAGTCCTTAAAGTCCATCTCAATGGAGCAGCCCGGGTGTATCATCACCAACCTTAATATACCAGCACTTCTCCAATCGACCCTTGTCCAGTAAACTGGATTACAATAGCTCATGCCAAATTACTTCCCACACTACTCAAGATGACCCAGCATTCTCTCGCACAAGGCTACATGCTCACATCCTTAAAAACGTGTCTATCCACCCAATAATAAAAGGCACCTCAGCAGACCCAAAGCTTCCTAACTCATACAGACCCATCTCAAGCCTTCCTTTTCTTGAAAAAGCAATTGAAAAAGCAGTACAATGTCAGCTTCAGGACCACAATGACAGACACACACCTCTTGACCCACAGGACTATGGATTCCGACCAAAGCATGAAGTCGAAACACTATTAACAGCACTCATGGATAGACTCACAAAGGGCATCAAAACACCAAATAAAGGATTCATCCTATTGTTTCTAGACATCTCTTCAGCCTTTGACTCAGTCCTTCATGACTTTTTATTCCTTTGCCTACAGTCCATAGGATTACATGGCACAACTTTGAAATGATTGTGTTCTTTCCTTACAGGATGCCGACAACAAATAAAAATATCTGCAAAAATCCGCCCCATATGCCCAACTACAGGGTGTCCCGCAAGGCTCAGCCCTGTCCTCCTTCCTCTTCAACATCTACCGTCAACCCATCTGCACCATTTTACAGGCCTATAATGTCACTGATCACATATACGCTGATGACATCATGCTGTATGTATGTGCCCTTCACCACCACAAAGCCTTCATATGCTCCCTTAATAAACTGCCACAACAAAATCACGCTCTGCCTAGCTAGGCACAATCTATTCCTCAACTACAAGAAAACTGAAGTCCTCCATATCTATAGAGACAAACTTCACCTAAATCATTAAAGTTTCCACAAGCAGATTTAGAGGCCAGACCTCAAGTACGTTCGTTATCTAGGAATAACACTTGGCCAATGATTAACTTTACAACCACATATTAGCAACACTATAAAACTTATCCATCACAAAATTAAAACAATACAGCACCTATGACCATTACTAGACGTCCATGACTTCCAGCTTTTCAGACCTTGGTGTTCCCACATTCTGACTATAATCCTCAAAGGTTTACAAAAACATGCTAGTCACTTCTTACAAATGACACAGAACAACGCGGCCCGCATCCTATACAGGGGAGCCAAGCACATACTTTAATACCAATATTGAAGCAGCAACACTGGCTTCCATGCTAAGCTGTGTGAGCTATAAAGCCATACTGACCATCTTCAAAGTTTCCTACAACCAGACATCAGTCTATCTGCAATCACTATTACACAGTATACCAGACGATAGAACCAGATAAGCCAACGCACAAAATGCACTCACCATCCCTCGTCAAATAGTAAAAAGCAATCAGGTTGCCTCAAATTGAGCCTTTTCCTTCTATTCGCCAACAATATGGAATGCACGCCTTAAGAACATACGAGCTATTGCCGATATTACAGAATTCCGTAAGAAGTTCAAGACCATCTCTTCCTTCAGCATTCAGACTAGAATGCTGCGCCACCCCCATTTCCCCCTCCTCTAGCAAAACTCTTTGTAGCAGTTTAATTCTTTCCCTATCCTCTATCATACTGTTACTAGTACAATGCTAGAATTTTGAAGTTCTCTGTATCCTCATTCTATATAATATATTTAGTTACTCTGCAAACTGTTTTGACTCTCAGATAAAGTGGTATATAAAAATAGCTAAATAAATAAGGGAACCAAGAGACCAGGGTTCGATTCCCACTAGCTCTACTTGTGGCCTTGGGCAAGTCACTTAACCCTCCATTGCTCAGAAAAATCCAAGTTATCAATGTCTCTGTTTAATGTACATTACCAAGTTTAAGTTACAATGTAAACCGCTTTGATTGAAATGATAAAAGTGGTATAAAAAACTGTTAAATAATTAATAAAAAAGTAAATAATGGAGCAATGAGTAACAACCCTAAACAAAGGCATAGAGAGGGATAACCTGCATGGAGTGGCAGGTACACGTACTCTAGTCACCTTACTGGGCATACTAGATGGACCATACTGGTCTTTATCTGCCCTCATATTTATATACTATATTACTATGTTCTTCTTTTAACTAAATGATTGAATTACCTGAAAAAAAAGGTATTTTCTAAATCATATTCATGGGTCCATATATAAAAATAAAGCACAGTTGCCAGGCTACCCATTTCCAGGAGGGGTACATTTTGGTCAATCATGCTTTTGAATCTGCATTCCAAAGTGGCAGTGGTATTCACAGTTCTCAGTTTTACCCGTCGAAATTAGTGATGCAAGTTCCATAATGCCTCAAGATAGGGTTGTTAGACATCCAGGACTAACTGAAAATCTCTCCCTGGAAACAGTTAACTTGGGAACTTGGAAAAGCTGCAATACATATAAGGTAGGATCTTTAGAATGGACCAGGGCTTCTCAATCCTGTTCTCAGGATGCACTCAGCTAGTGTAGTATTTTAGGATATCCACCATGAATAAGGATGGAGACAGATCTACATGCATTGCCTCCATTATATACCAATCTCAAGCAGATTCATAATGCGGCATTTTAGAAGGGACATCTAAGAAGAATCTGGGACGTCCAGAGCAGAACGTCCAAAAACCAATGGAGTGGCAACCCTACCTTCTGAAATCGCCCCGTCTCCACTCCAAAAGATGAACATTTGGTTACCAGTTCTGGAAATAGGTCCCATATAGATAGCAAGGCCGAATACGCGCACAGGTGTAGGCCATTTTACAAATGTGGACATCCCCGAAGTGCACGCCTGTAGGACCGGGTACTCGGACTCTCCGGTCTGGGTAGGTCAGAAGGGTTCAAAACTGCGCTGTATGTTTTCTTCCCACCTGTTTGCGGACCACTTTCATTACGCCCTTGTTATCATTCATAGGCCTCCAAAATGTGTTGTAACAATTTTTAAATGCATTTAAAAGAATTGCAAAGCACTTAACTGACAACTGCTATGCTTCCCACACCACAGAAGGCTTGTCACGTCAAGAACTCCAGTCGATTCGAATTTTGCCCTTTTAAATTTCTCGGAGCTGCATCAGGGCTGGTCTGTACAGTTCATCTGTACGGCAGCCTCTAGATCTCCTTACTCACACGCTTTGGTTTTTGAATGGGTTACATTAAAGTTTGCGGTGTTTTAAGCATTTGCTGCGGCGAAGCAACTTTGTAACCTTTCTGCCTTTCCTCCTGAGGTTACATTGTTAAATATATATATTTTTGGAACACTTTAACTCTTTCTTTTGGTAACATAGTTGTCGTGAGAGATAATTGGGGTTTTCACAATTAGTAGGGCTATTTCAGATACTCAGCCATGTGGTGGTGGGCTAGTAATAATGTTTGGAACGTGTACTTACGGGCAGGTTTCTTTGACCAGAAAATAGTAACTGCTACGATGTAAGTGTATTTTGCTCTTACCCCCTGGAGGTATTGCAGCCATGGAAGGAACACTTATTTTACACCTTATTTGTGGTCGGGAGCAGGTATAGGCAGGGACGTCTCAACAACCAGGGGCTGACATGCTTGTGGCCTTTCTGAAATTGCACCATGAAGTGCACCTCTCTTGCTGTCTGGCTGGATGTGTCCAGAAGGCTGAGTTGAGAACACTGAATGGGCTACGGGTCCACGCACATCACACAGGAGGTCCAGAAATTCCTCTCCACTCACCAAAGGTTTATTTCTATTTTTCAGGTAGTAATTTGAATCCTGATCCTATCTCCCTCCTCTTTCTCTTCTCCAGGGTAGGTACACCTTCAGTGCAGAGTCTGCACTACTTTAATAGTGAAGGAAATTACTAGGACAGTGGTTAAGGAGCTCAGACACTATTACAAGATGTCATAGCAAACAATCCATTCTGAAGATAACAGTCTCAGCCCAGAGCAACAACTAACCTTTTGCAAACCAACAAATAACGAGGTATGAAAACCATCAAAATCAAGTGTACATCTTTATTTTTTTTTTTTTAATGGAACATAAACTCCTTTAGAAAAACATTCAGCCAGGTGATAACACCCATAGAAAAACACCAATCTTGTGTGTGTTTGTTTTTGTTTTTTGTCTTTAATTTGGCATTTATTTGCATTTATATTAAGCAAAGTGCATCTTTCTTATTTTTCTCGTTTATACACATTGCACAATACATAAATAATGATGCTTATAAAACGTCTTTATATTTACAAGTAATAATATATTTATATATAACATAAAATACATTTTTTCTTTAATAAATCTCAGTTTTTAAGGAGTCCTTTGTTGTCAAAGCACTACATTGCTAACGTTCCAAGGAGAGTGCTTCTCTTGTTCATTTAAACTTTGATACTTAGAAAAATAGCTTATGTTAAAAGAAATCTGTTACCTTCTGTGTACCGTACAATGCTTCAGAATGACATGACAAGTGATGATACTCGCTTGCCTTTTTTTTTTTTTTTTATGTTTTTTTAAATGCTTTAAGATACTCCCCTCTGCAATTTTCCTGAACTTTGTAGGAGAGCAAACCACCTCACGGGCAACTGGATCCAACTAATCTACGTTTGCTCTGGTGTCTTCCACATTGCCTGCATCCGTTGTGAACCAATCAAATCTCGAGATCAAAATCAGAACAGAGTGGATTTTCAGCCTGGTCTTAAATTCCAGCAAATCTGGGACAAATCCAGACTAGATCTGTTGCAGATTCACATAACCTGACCATCTTTTCTAAGTTCAAATACGGGACACTCAATCTAGCCGAGGGGTTCAAAGTTAAAGAAAATAAAAAAATACGTTTATAATTACATTTTTAATTTTAACCCACAATTTTAATCAGTGGACTAGGTTTATAACTTTACTTACAAATGTGCCATTCGGGCCTACTTCTTGTACTTCTCTACAGAGTGAATTTTATTCAAAATAGCAACATTTCCACTAAGAGAATTAAAAAATTCTGGGCAACTCATGTCAAAATTGTACTTTACAATCATTAGACATTTGAGAATCTCTATATGCAGTTGGGTTTTTTCTGTAGACCACATTTTGTTCATGATTGAAAAGCACCTTTCAGTTGGAGCATTGGGACCTGGCAAACATAAAAAAATTCTGTATCCTAGCTACTGTTCCCACTTCCCCCTTCTCCCTATTAACTGGCTGTGTCTGTTGCAGGCTATTGGCTGGTTTTGCCTGACTTATAGTTGCCTGGGCCCTGGGGAGGAAGCAGAGCCAGCTTTGTCAGATATGCTGAAGACTCAGGAGTTTAGGATTGCCAACCATCTAAATTATTTTAGGATTCTACAACTTTGTAAAGTAGCTGTCTTAGTCAGAATGATGTCTAAATTTTCTGGGGATTTGTTTTTTAGAGTTTAGCTCTATAGCTCGCCAGTGCTCCCCCCTGCAGAGTAAGTGGTAGGTTCCAGCCAATGGAAAGGCTGCACTAGACACATTTTCTGCATAGGGTCTGGGAGAAAATCAGTGGAATAAGTAGGTTTCTTGGTAGGGGTGAGTGGGGTTACTGAGAAAGGGTAGAAATGTAAGAGGAATCGTTTAAAGTGTTGGGAGGCTATTGCAGATTGAGAAAAAAAGCTGGTAACAAAACCAAGAACTGAGGGCATTGAAATAGAGCAGTGCAAAAGCAGCACAGCACCAGTAGACAGTCAGAGACAGAATCTGTCTGTCTGAAAAGTGCTAGTGTACATATGTGTATCTGATTGGGGGGGTGGGGGGTAGATGAATGCATATGCATGTGTGTGCGACTGAAGTACAACAGAGTGCAGCATATATATATGTTTCTGTGTCTCTGATGGAAATAGTCTCATATAAATAGTTTCTCTTTGAAAATTTCAGCTGGAATGTCCCATACAATTCCAGGGACAAATCATTAAAATACGGGACTGTCCCGTATAATACAGGATGGTTGGTCACTTTAGATTCAGAGGAAATCTACCAGTTCTGGTACCAGTGAAATGTATAAGTCTGCTTGAAGCAGACGTTTTAAGGAATCTGCATCAGATTGATCTGGAAATATTTTTTTAAATGATAAAAAAAGGTTTGCAAACTAATCTTGCAATCCCTTGGACGCTTTTTTGTGGGTTTGCCAAACTTGTGTGTAATTTTGTTTTTATTCAAGACCATGCATCCCTAAATCAGATCCGACTCCAGGGGAATGTGACATTGCTCCCAATATGGCTGCCCCTAGCAATGCAAGGAAACTGCAAAGCAGTAACCTAAATACATTTAGGAAGAACAGACTCGTAGAAAAGTGTTACTTGAAAGAGGATGGCCATGATTCTGCAGCACTGCACAGTACATGGAGGGGTACAGCCTTCTTTCAAGGTCTGAACATGCTCACTGAGCTAAGAACCTAATCATACCAGCGGTATGATTTCAAGAAGAAATGAAAAGACGACCTGTAGAGCAGGATACGGCCACTACATTATAACCAGGGTATCACGTTCAAATTTTCACTTTGAGAGTCAAAAAAAAGTACTGAAATCTGGGAGGATTCTCACGCTGTCAAACTCATAATATTAATAGAATAATAAGACTCCCAAGTTTTAAGACAAAAGAACCATTATTGGAAGCCACCTCTATTCAGCTTCTTCATGTTCAGGCAGACTTAATCATTTGAAGTGACTTTTTTCCTCAACTTGCTTATAAGCCCCATTTCACCACAGGTCAATAGACATCACACTTTCGTTACCCCACCAAGCAACGGGCAGGGTGGTTAAGTGTACATTGGTGTGTTGTGGGGAAGAGAGGAGAGATGGGTTGGTTACCAGTTTGCATTGTAGCTGGAATTATACTAAGAGTCTAATTTCTTAAGCTTTTTTCCCCTCCACACACACAGAATGGGAAGAAAAGCCTTAGTCGCCACTCTATCCACAATTAGCTGCCTGACTGAAGACCGAACACAGTTTAGGACAACTATCCACAGGGTCGCCATGAGTCAATATTGACTCAATGGCACTTAAGAAGTGCAGGCAATGCAGGGTTTTTCTTTAAAATAGTAAGAGCACAAAGAGCCAAACTGGGAATCTTTGAGCAGCCAATGTTGTATGCAATTCAAGATCCCCAATATGATACGAAGGAGCCCCAAACCAAACATAAACCAGGGAAAGAACTGTCATGGGAAGAGTTCACCTTGGCTAGGTTTACTCAGTGCTCGTGCAATCTGGTCCCACTTTGGCGAGACACTCATCATGGCGGCAATATCTCCCTGCAGGGTAGCCGGCGTGACGTCACTACAGATCAGACATGGCCGACATGCAACTGCTAGGAAGCCACTGCAGCAACTGCACTCACTCTCCGATTTCAGAACATATCCTTGGAGAAAGAGGATGCAAACAGAAGAGTATATGACATCAATTCTATAGAGACCGGGACGAGTGTAAAAGAAAGAGGTCATGGTTATTTAATTCATTTCCTTATTTTCAGTGGCTTCCCTTTGTGCTTCCATCCGCTCATCCATTTGAACCACTGGTCATTAACATGCTTAAGAAAAGATATTGAGACACAAGGCAAATCTTTCCATAAGCTATTTCTCAAAAAGACAAAAATAGAAATAAAAACAAAACAAAACAAAAAACCTGAAAAAGTTTGCATGACAAAGCAAGCACTCAGAAGGAAATATTAGCAGCAAAGTACTTAAATGTCTTCTAAGTCCACTCAGTGAGTCATCGGTTATTAAAAATAACCTCCAACCAGCACGGGCAACTGCTGATGAACTGTCTTGTATAGCACTGGCCCCAGCCCTTCACAAAACTAATCTGCACAGTAAATCCAGTCCAGGGCTGCTGCATGAACTCGTGGTCATTGGGCCTCTGCAAGCTGTACGCCTTCTCATAGTCAAAAGCTTTGATGGAAAAGCCTGGAAACACTTTGTGAACCAGCAACGTCCTGGAGTCGGGGTTGTCCAGTGTGGCCGACTTGATGAAGATGGGATAACTGCTACGGTTGTAGACCCACACGCCGTCCACTTCCTTGCTCAGCTGGATTCCGTAGCCAATCTTGCTGCGGACCTTTTGCACCAGCTGGCTCTTGTTGTCTGAATTGAGCTGTCCGAGGCAGAAGCCATTCCCCTGAGGTAGGTCATAAAAGATATCCAGGGAGGGCTCTTGGACAGAATATAGCCGACCCACACGTGTTTTCTCTTCCCAGTATGCCACCACGCACCAGTGTGACTGATTCCCGGGCTCCGGAAGAACTTGGGAATCTGTTAAGAGAGAATGGGAATGAATTAGAAAATGGGACAGATACATTAGTATAACGACAACTTGCAAAGAAAGGTGTTCCCAGCATCCCAGTGTAGTGATCAACTCAGCTCACAAAAGTAATGGCCACTTCAAGCTAGGCTTGCTTTTAAACCCCCCAAACTCAAATCATTCTTTAGTCTATTTATCAGATTTATATACCACCTTTCCCAATACGTTTTCAACAAATTAAAAAGTTTCACACAATATCAACATGGAAGATACAAGACCAATTTTAGAGAAAACACAATGGGGCATGTTTACTAAAGTGTGCTACCACGTAGCATGGGGTTCAGCGTGTGCCAACTGCACCACAGTAAAAAGTACAGTACCATGTGCTAAAAGTCCCGTGCTACCCGAGCAAGGCGGGCTGGGGAATGGAAGGAGCAGTTCTTGAATAGAGTGTCTGCATCATGAGTAGCGCGAGAGTTACTGGCATAAACTCCCCATCAATGTAGCACTCAGAGTAGAGGCACTTACAGTCACCTCAATGGGTGGCATTAACTGCACCCACACTTATCGTGCCAAAGATGAGTGTGGGATGGTACAATACCCATGCTAGTAACATGGAAACATGCCAGACATGCTTCTATTTGCTAGCATGGGTCAAACGCTACCCGGTGCTCATTTTCGGCACCAATCGTCTGCTAGTGGCATGTCTTTTCGCAAACATGTCCCTATGTGAACATTCAGGCCTTAATCAAAAGGACAGACTCCAGAATGTTATAAATGCAATTTAAAAGGAAACAGGTGAACTTAAAGAGGGTGATTTTATAACAGGATCCCTAGGCTCGGAGATGAAGAAGGCACCTAGTTTTATTTCGTCTATTTTATAAAGACCCATAAGCACCCATGTGCAGGGCTGGCCCAACCACTAGGCAAACTAGTCAGTTGCCTAGAGCAGAGACTTCCAGAGGGTGGCAAAGAATAGGGCATTCAAAGCTAAACAATAGATTTTGACAGCCAAAGGGGGTGTAAGGCATAAGATCTGTCTAGGGTGCCAATACTTTCAGGCAACTCTAAGACCAGCCCTGCCCATGTGTCTTTATAAAATATTAGCGCAAATCCTGCAGAAATAGCAATTTGACTGTAGGCACTGACATTTACGCCTGCTCAGAAGCCGATATCAATGTTAGCACATAAAGCAAGGCTTGACAAATCCCGGTCACCGTGGCAACTAGAAATTGCACACAGGTGCCCAGAGATTTCATGCCTCCGAAGGTTTCGGTGTGCACTTATGCTGCAGTGAAAATTCCATGTTGCAAACTTTCCTCTGGAAGCCCGCAGATTTGAAACTGTCAGATAAATCTGAACTTCCTTCACTGCACAGCTCAAGTTTCTTGCAGAGAGACGATCACGGTGGAAAAGTTAGCAGCGTGGTGTTTTCACTGCAGCTCTCAACAGCAAGCCAAAGGAATGGTGAGTAAGAGAGACTACGTGAAGTTTGGTGGGGCAACGAGAGAGAAAGAAAGAAAGAGTGGGTGAAGGCTGGGGGGGCTGAGAGAAAGAGAAAAGAGTGGGTGAAGGCTGAGGAGGGAAAGGAGGGGACTCAGAGAGAGATTGGGTGAAGAATGGGTGGGGGGCCTATGAGACTGGGTAAAGAATGGGTGGGGGGGGGCCTATGAGAGAGACTGGGTGAAGAATGGGTGGGGGGCCTATGAGAGAGACTGGGTGAAGAATGGGTGGGGGGGGCCTATGAGAGAGACTGGGTGAAGGTGAGATCTGGGGGCTATGAAAGACTTTTTTACTTCATGTATTACCAGGCCATTTGACCAACCTATGGTGATTGTCTTCCCCCTCTGTCAGTCTTGTCCCCAATTTTTCTCTTTCCTTTGCTTAAACGATATGGCGTTCCTTTTCTGTTTTTTAATTGAATGGTTTTATTGTAAACCGCTTTGTTTGCTTGCATAGAGGCGGTATATCAAATGCTAATAAACCATAAAAAAACAAAAAAAAAGAAGTAGCCTCAGGTGCAGCTATAAGGGGTCACCAACAGGCAGCTAATAGGGCGCTCTTTGGAGGGGGTGAAGGAGGCAGGAGAAGAGTCACTACCTTCTGTTGGCACTGTGCAACGGCACGTTAAAGGTCTGATTTATTCCTATAGAAAATGGGAACATGGTAAACCAGGCTCTAAAAAAGGAGCTGTGGTACATCTTTTGGAGAGGGGGCGTCCACTGCAATCTAGGTCTCAGCGGCTGGCTCATAAATTCTGAGAAAATTTGTCAAGAACTGACTTAAAGTGTGCGTATACGTCTGTATTTTATAAAATATGCATGCAGCTCGTGACTCCGCCCATGCTCTGCCTAAACCCCTCCCCTAAACACACCTATGGGCATCATGCCTACTTTTAGAAGAAATCACTAACAATAAACAGCCAAACATAATGCACAAAACACCTCCAAAAGAGCACCCCAAGCACAAGGAGGACAAGAAAGAATTCTCCTACAAAATGAATTAGAGGGACCTCAGTGAACAAACAAACAAATCAAGCTTTTCACACAATCCAGTAACGCAAATATATGAATAAAGAACAGGAGAACTTAGATTTTTTTTGTGGAACTATGCTGCAGTGCAATGTGAACACTATGTGATCCGCAGTGGGTTGGTGCACCGAGGTCCCTCTAATTCCGTTTTTTAAGAAAATTCTCTCTCATCTTCATTGTGGCTTGGTGTGGCTTGGGTGCTCTTTTGGAAATCTAATATTATGAGGCATTGTATGCACAAGGAAGGTTTCACAATTGCAAGTGTACCAGCTCTGCCCAATTATAAACCAGCGTCCATCAAAACACACTAATAACTGCAAGACAAGAGGAAACTTATACAAAGAGGGTAGCAGGAATAAAGCCTATATATATATATATATATACATATTTTCTAAGCAGCATGACTCATGGCCTCAGTCGGTAAGGAAAGTCAGTGTTGTGATAGAAAACCGATACCTCTGCAAACTGCCTCCATTGCACTCCCCCAGGCTCACATTTAATCTTGGTTGCAAGTTTACCCGATGTAGCAGAAGGTATGGCCAAAGTTCTTTGCCAGAAATCTTCCCAGTTTTCCAGCACTAACAAATCACCTTTGTGACACATTTCAGAGAAAATTGGTGCCTGGATCTGAAGTAAAATCTATGTAAACAGAGGGGCTGTCGTGCTGATCCTTATCAGACCATGAACACAGACATGACCACGGCCAACAGTGGATGCAGGAATGGTGAATTAAAAAACATTTGGTGTGGCTATAATTAAAGATGCGCTGCACTCGTAGTCACGAGCCACCATCACTACCAACCCCCCTCCATACTAAAATACAGTAGGTCAAAAAACAAAACAAACAAAAAACCCAAAACGGAATCTGATCTGCACAGAAAGCAACAGAGTGAAGAATCAACCAAGTTAATATTTTAAGGGTAACAGCCAGGGACGGTCCCCTAGGCAAACATTCTGCTGTATGTGCCATCCCAAGATTCTGATAACTAAACTGAACAATCCGATCATATTTACACCACCTTTCAACAATAATTCTGTAAAAATGCATAATTGAGGGAGCCTGCTTTTCCTGCAGGTGAAAAGAATATGCCGATGGCTTGTACAGTTTGTGTGGCTATCAGGATCTATTGTTTTACTTTTGCTCTTTGCTGCCCTAGGTGACTGCCTCGTCTTCCCTAATGGTTGGGCCGGCCCTGTTTACAGCTAGCATAGTTGTAGGTTTCATAAAATGCAGCTAAATCATAGGGTACAGGAAATAACTTTAAAGAACTCCTCTTTGCCACATGAAAAAAATATTTCATTTCACGCTAAGAGTTTAGATCAGCGTTTCCCAAAATGTGGGTGCGACCCCAAATGGGGTCGCAAAATCCGTATCTGGGGTCGTGGCCGCATGTTGGGTTCGGGACGGGGTCAATCACACTTTCAGGAGGCCACTTCCTGTCAAATTCAGCCTACCATCCACCACCGGTAATAAAAGTAGTACAGACACAGGATCTTTCTGATAAAAGCCCGCGCCTGCCTCTAAAACCCTGCTGGCCCTCCCTGTCCCACCCTCATGCTTGTCGCATCAGAGGCAGCGGGACAAGGAGGGCCAACAGGGACTTAGAGTCACACATACACTTGAAGCAGAAAGGCCCCACGCTTTTACTACCTTTGCTACCTACAGACTGAATTTGACGTGAGGTGGTCTCCCGGAGCATGTCCAATTCACCCCGTGCTGAACCCATGTGGATGCGACAAGTATGTGTCAGAAAGGACAGGGTATGGAGGAAGACTGAGGAGATGCTGGACATGTGGGGGGAGGGCACTGGGTGACAGAGGGGTGGATGCTGTACATCAGGGGGATGTAGGGAGACAAAGGGGTGATGCTGGACAGGGAAGGGAGGGAGGGAGATACTAGATGTTTGACATGGGGGGGGGGGGGTTACAGGGGATGAGAGAGAAGAGATGCTGGACATGGAGGGTGCAACAACTGGTGAGACCGAACATTTATTTATTTGAAACATTTACATACTGCATTTCCAAGGATCAACACAATTTACAGGTAACAGAAACAGAATCTTACATGGGACAAGATAATGTTACAAGGAACAGGGAGCAATATAAGTAACCCATTAACATTAAAATACAAAACTGGGATAATAACTCAAAGGATTATTGGTATATAGTGAACTAGTAGATAATCATAGGGGAACCAATAATGTTAGTGATATAGTTACCATTACTTAATACCACTGGGGTACAGTAACATGTAGGAGTGGAGGGAGGGGTTAGGTGGGGAAGGGAGGGGTCAGGCGGACTTGCGTCTTCTGGTATGATGGTCACGACTCTAACAGTAGTTAAGATTGTATTGATTAGTCTGTATTTATGTGACACCCTCAAAGTGCATTCGGAACAGGTGCATTTTTAATAACTTCCTGAAGTCCTTCATGTCTGAGATAGTCCTTCTTTTCACTGGTAAAGCGTTCCATCTTGTTGGAGCATATGATGAGAATGCTCGTCCACATGCTGATTGGCTGAATTTGACGAAGTCTGGGTGGGTTGCCAGGAGGTGTCCTGCAGTGCTTCTTGTCTGGTGATTGTTAGGGCGTTTTCCAATTATCGTATGCAGGTAGTCTGAGGATTGTTCGTGAAGGATTTTAAATATTGTCATTATGTTTTTGTGTTTAACTCTGTACAGGAGAGGTAGCCAGTGGAGCTCCTTCATGATGGAGGTGGTGTGGGAGCTCCTTGATGTTCCAGTTAGAAATATAGCTGTAGTGTGTAGTGGGAGCAACTGTGATTTCGGAAAGTCTTTGGAGGATTGAATTGCTGAAGTCAAAGTGGGGAAGTATCATTGCTTGAAATACAGTCCTGTGGTAGGGGGCTTCAAGAAGTGGATGGAGCCATTGAAGTGTCGTTATTTGACTATAGATATTCTTTACCATGCTATTAATGTGGGACTGCAGTGTCAGATGTTGTTCAAGGATCACCCCGAGGTAGCGTACTTCTGATCTGACTGCTAGCTCAGCGTGTCTGACTTTAATTGATTTTGGTGGGTAGAAGGATTGATCTTTGAAAATGAAAAGCACTTCAGTTTTACTGTAGTTTATGGAAAGGCCTTGTTGTGAGAGCCAGTTGGTAATGAAGTTGAAGCACTGTACTATAGCAGAGAAGTCTGGAGATGTGGTGGACATGGTGCATAAAACATTATATTATCTGCATATAGGTGGAATAATATATCATATGACCAGGTGATCTCGCAGATTGGATGGATGTAGATGTTAAATAATAAGGCTGACAGAGATGAACCCTGGGGAACACCACATGTTTGTGTGTAGGAGTCCGAACTTTTGTCTTCGGTTTTCACAATTTTGTTGGCAGTTGGTCAAGTATGATTGGATCCAGCATTAAGGGCAGGGCTGGGGAGGCAGAAAAGATACTGGTGGGGGGGGGGGGGTAGGAACTAGGGAGACAGAAGAGATGCTGGACATATGTTGAGGGGACTAGGGAGGCAGAAAGGAATTAATGAACATGGGAGACCCTGGATGGGGAAGGGGAGAGAGAAAAGAGGGAAGATGCTGAATACAGGGGGAGAGTTAGTAAAAGACTGGGCAATAAGAGGCTTGGGAATGGGAGGGATGGATGAGGGAAAGTGATGGAAAGCTGTGGGTAAATGCAGTAAAAAGCGGGCAACTGACAACTAAATGGTAATAGGAGAAGGAAGAAAACTGAAAAGGAAGATTAATGTTACAGATTGATGTAGGTGATGATGGTAAAGACAGGAGAAAGAAGAAATAGCAAGTATACCGGTGACCCTGGAAAAAAAGAGCTAAGAGAAGACAGAGAAAAGCAGGAAGCAGAGCAAAATGATTATAAAGATAAAATTGCCAGAAAACAAGGTAGAAAGAAAGGAATTTATTTTCTATTTAGTGACTGGAATATATGAGCTTTTGGAATGTACATCTACCAGATATGGCTGGGGACCAACTCGGAGTAAAACTATGAGAGGGGACCAAAGCCCATTAGGAAACTGTGCTTTCTTCAGCTTCAGACATACATGCGCTGTCTCTGGTCACTTATCCCTCAAATCTGTACACACACAGACACTGCTCCTAGTCACTCAGCCCCTGCACATAAACACCCACACACTGCCCCCCAGATGATCAGCCCCACACTCAGGGCCAGCATTAGGGGGGTGGCAAACATGGCAGTTGCCCTGGGCCCCCATGCCAAAGGTGATCCCAAGTCTGCCTCAGGCTGCCTGCGGGTGGGCTTTGGTCCCCCTCATCAGTTTCTGCCTGGATCCCCTGCATGTCTAACACCAGCTGTGTTATAACTTCAAAGCACATATGTGTCAGGCATGTTGAGTACACTGAATAATTACTTTAAAAAGCATAGATTTACATGTTTATATTTATGTTGTTTGAGTAATAATTTTATTTGATTAATATCCTGGATCACATGAATTTTACTTCACTAAAACGAGGTCACACCGGAAAAAGGTTTTGGAAGCACTGGTTTAAGGTTCAGCGAGGGGCATGACAATGATATAGGAGAGGAGATCCTCTTACTCTGAAGCTCCTCTCTCTTACCTCCTCATTTGGCCTTCAGCTTTGTTCCTCTGCCCCCACTCACCTTCATGGCCATTGTCTGGATCTGGTTTTCTTTTCTTGCTCCTCTCCTTCTAACTTCAGTAATACTGTTCTTCCCTTATCTGATCATCACCTTCTCTCCTTTAATCTTCACCTCCCTCCCCCCCTGCCTCATCCTGTCTCCTCCACTCTTTTTAGGAACCTTCTTGCCATTGATCCTCTGGTTCTCTCCTTTACCATTTCTCCTTCTCTCTCCTCTGTTTTGTCCTCCAAGTCCGTTGATATGGCTGTGATGTCCTATAATGCTGCGCTCTTCTCAGCTCTGGATGTTTTCGCTCCTCTCATCCCTTGTCCTGTTAGGTGTTCCTTACCTCAGCCCTGGCTCTCTCCCACTATTCGCTATCTTTGCTCCTGTGCCCGCTCTGCTGAGCGTACCTGGCTCGAATCCCGCTCCCCTGAAGATTTCCTTCATTTCAAATTCATGCTCTGCTCTTTCAAATCTGCTTTAGCTCTTGCCAAACAAGATTACTTTGTTCACCTGACTAATTCTCATGCCTCTGATCCTCGCCCAGTCTCTTCATTGCTCTCAATTCTCTCCTCAAAGTGCCTCCGCCTCTGATCCCTCCTTCCCTTTCTGCCCAGGCTCTGGCTGATTACTTCCATGATAAAATCCATAAGATCACTCTCCAGTTTCCCTCTAAATCCCCGATTTCCCTTTCCTGCTTTCATTCTCTCCCCCCTTCTCATCCTACCCTCTCTTCCTTCCCCACGATTTCTATTGATGAAACTGCTCCACTCCTCTTCCAAGCTCACCACTTGCTCCTCTGATCCTATCTCCTCCCATCTTCTCTCCTCTATTTCCTCTACCATTGTCCCCTCCATTTCTCATATTCTCAACCTTTCGCTCTCCACTGCTACTGTCCCGGCTGACTTTAAACATGCTGTGGTCACGCCTCTCCTTAAGAAACCCTCACTTGATCCCTCTTGTCCTTCTAATTATCGCCCCATCTCTCTCCTTCCTTTCATTTCTAAACTGCTCGAACGTGCGGTTTACTGCCGTTGTCTTGACTTCCTCTCTTCCCATGCTCTTCTCGATCCCTTACAATCCGTTTTTCGTCCTTTGCACTCTACTGAAACTGTTCTTGTCAAAGTCTCCAGTGACTTGTTCCTGGCTAAATCTAAAGGCCTTTACTCTGTCCTTATCCTCCTTGACCTTTCTGCTGCCTTTGACACTGTTGACCATGATCTTCTCCTGGACAATTTGTCCTCGCTTGGCTTTAGGGACTCTGTTCTCTCCTGGTTCTCCTCATATCTCTCCCATCGCTCCTTTAGAGTATGTTCTGGTGGCTCTTCCTCCTCTGTTACCCCGCTCTCGGTTGGTGTCCCCCAGGGTTCTGTCTTGGGTCCCCTTCTTTTTTCTCTCTATACCCAACCCCTTGGTGCGCTTATTTCCTCTCATGGTTTTCAGTACCATCTCTATGCTGATGACTCCCAAATCTATCTCTCTACTCCTGATCTTTCTTCTGCTTTCCAGTCCCAGATCTCTTGCTGTCTCTCTGCCATTGCTGCCTGGATGTTCCATCGTTGCCTGAAATTGAACATGGCCAAGACTGAACTTCTCATTTTTTCTCCTAAAATTTCCCTTTCTCCTTCTTCTTTTTCAGTCTCTGTTGATGGCTCTGTTCTCCAACCTGTTTCATCTGCTCGCAATTTGTGTGTTATTTTTGACTCTTCGCTCTCTTTCTCCTCTCATATCCAACTCATCGCTAAGACCTGTCGCTTCTTTCTCTTCAACATTGGCAGAATCCGCCCCTTTCTCTGAGCTCACTACTAAAACCCTCATCCATTCCCTAATCACCTCCCACCTTGATTATTGTAACCTCCTTCTTGCTGATCTCCCTCAGTCTCATCTCTTCCCTCTTCAGTCTATTCAGCACTCCGCTGCCCATTTGATTTTCCGTCAGCCTCGTTTTACCCACATCACTCCTCTCCTCAGCTCTCTTCACTGGCTCCCTATCCGTTTCCGTATTCACTTTAAGCTTCTCCTTCTGACCTATAAGTGCATTCACTCTGTGGCTCCTCAGTACCTTTCTTCTCTCATTTCTCCCTATTTCCCCCCTCGTGTACTCCGTTCTTCTTCCCAGTTGCTTCTTGCTATGCCCTTCTCCTCTATTGCCAACTCCAGACTCTGCTCTTTTCACCTTGCTGCTCCTTACGCTTGGAATAAACTTCCTTTGTCTATACGTCAGGCATCTTCTTTGCCCCTCTTCAAGCACAAGTTAAAAGCTCATCTTTTCGCCTCTGCCTTTGGCTCTTTATTTTGCTGTTCACCTTCCTTCCCCTCTTTTATTTCACCTTTCTTTCTTCCTCCTATACTTGCTCTTACCTCTTTCCTTTGTCCTGTCTCTCCTGCTGTTATCTCTTTGCCCTTGTTCTTATCTTTTTTCTACTCCTTTTCTTGCTTTGTCTTTTTAGATTGTAAGCTCTTTTGAGCAGG
This sequence comes from Ichthyophis bannanicus, assembly GCA_033557465.1. Taxonomy (NCBI): domain Eukaryota; kingdom Metazoa; phylum Chordata; class Amphibia; order Gymnophiona; family Ichthyophiidae; genus Ichthyophis; species Ichthyophis bannanicus. The sequence continues at coordinate 169,949,626 of CM066032.1, read as the reverse complement.
GACTGTCTTTTTGTGTTTTCATTGTACAGCGCTGTGTGCGCCTGGTAGCGCTTTATAAATGCTTAGTAGTAGTAGTAGTAGTAGAGGTTGGGGAGGTGACATAGAAACTCAAGCAGGGCCGGCCCCAGAGTTGCTTCAAAGTGTTGACACCCTTGGCAGACACTAAGCCTTAGCCCCCCCCCCCCTCCCTCCCAGCTGTCAGGATGCATTGTTTAGCTTTGAATGCTGTGCTCTTTGCCGCTGCCTCCCCCCCTCCACCCCAGAAGTTGTCACCCTAGGAAGTCGCCTAGTTTGTCTAATGGTTGAGCCAGCTCTGAGCCCAATAAAGCACTTTGGGCAGGGATATGCAAAACAGAGCTTTTGAGCACTTTACTGCAAAATCTTTTTCAAGTGACGGTGGTACACAGACCCTGCATAGATAAATCCACTTCAAAAAAATGTCTTAAGCTTTAAGCCACACCTATTTTACTTTATATTTTAGAAGGAAATCATAAAAAGCTGGGTTAGAGTGGTGGCTCAGCTGAGTGAAAGGTATCTGCTATAATTTACCGCGTCACTTAGGCTTATAGCTGGAGCCTTGGTAATAAGTGGTAAGATCCCAATGTCAGACAAGCTATAAATCTTACTGTGCTACAGTTAGAATGTGGTTTGTGGTAGTAGGGTGGAGACCGGAAGTCTTGTATTTGTTAAATGATATTTTTCTTTTTTTGTTAATTTAGGCCTTCCTCTACCCCCAACTAGCACGCTTGCAGCAGAATAAAAAGGCAGCCTAATATCGTATTACCCAGTGGGGTGGCGAGATAGCCAAACCATCTCCTCAAAAAAAGCAGTAAATATTAGGTAGGAAGGTGAACGTACATAGAGCAGCTCAGCACAGATCATCCACCAACTGTTTTTAACTTCCTTCTGACATGTTAAGGCCTAGCCCCTGGGAGCACATCTGTCTTCATAAACGTGAGGGAGGTGGGATGTAGGCCTATAAAGCCAAGGTTGCCTGGGACTGAAATTCTTCTGTAAAGCAGGAGGAGTGTGCCTTCCAGAGCAGGAAAGACAGGCCAGGAAAAGCACTCAATGAAGTCTCATGCCTGACTGCATTCCTCTGGCTAGTCTTCCCACCACACATCATTCCCATCCCTGCTGTCTCCTGTACCTATTGCGATGCCAACAAAATGCTTTCATTCTTCACTTTATTAAAAAAAAAAGTTCTATGGGTCAATTAGCATAGACCCCTGTACCTGCAGATTTTTCATTAACTTTATTAACAAGCTGACGGACCAATTCTGCCTGTCTTTGAACTTCGCTTGGCGCAAAGCGCTTTCAAATAAAACAGGCCGGCGTGGCACTGTAATTTCCTCATTTATACACTAGTGAGAAACATGTTTTCTCAAACTGAGCCAGCTAAATCCCCCTTCCACTTACAAAACAAAGAACGAAGTTTTCCTTGTGTGTTTTTCAACTGAGAAAAAACATAAGAGCCTGTTAAGAGGAAACTATCTTTCCTTCTCTTTGACAACTATGTTGATGGCGGAAGGGTGACTCTTAAGAAGCTCTGGAAAGATAAACTCGATTAAAATCAGAGTTCCAAAGTCTCCTTGCTTGCTTTTAAGGTGTGCTCCGATTTGCTGCGTTGGCCTCTCCCCCTTTTCTGTGCCTCACAATACGTTTTTCCCTTCATAGAACTCAATCTCAGTGAAACTTGGCACCGACTAAGCTGCAAGGGGGGTGAAGACGCTGGGGAGGGGGGGGGTGCACGGGGGGGGGGGGGAGAGTGAAGATGGAGAGAGAACCAGGCATGGATCAAATTACCTTTAACCTAACCTCCCCGGAAAATAAAACCACACAGTACCTCCACGCGCAGAGCCTTTCAGGAAGGGCAGAGAGAGAGGGAGATGTTTTGTGCAAACTAGCTTCTCGCTCACTTTCCATTTTTTAAGGAAACGAGGGGGAGACTTTAAAAGCTTCCAGGAGACAGAGAGAAACAGTAATTAAAGAAGGCACAAAATGTCCCTAGAAGCAGAGAGGGCCCTGACCGTAGCCAACCTGCTGCATGAAAGAAAGTCCCCTAGACTACATTGGTTCCCCCTCCCCCTTTCATCTGCGTGGCCTGCGCCAGTTCACCCAGCAATTTCCAGACAGTGAGAAGGTCCCCCCCACCCCAGATTATGTAAATTGCCTAGCCCGGCTGAACTGCAGTGTGTGTGTATATGAATTTGTTTGTGCATGGCTAAGGCCTGCCTGGTTCTTCCTCTTTCCCCTGAAGGGTGGAGGAGATTTCTCATCCTCGTGCACGTCTTAATGCAGTTTCACGAGTTTCCCTGCTCACCCTGCCCGGGGGAAAAAAATCCAGTTGCAAAGGCAAACACACCCGCCAATGAAAATGCCCTCAAGGTCCCAATGTGGGGGTTTACTGCAGTTCAACCCAGTTTGGATTAAGAAGAATTTAAAATAATGATGCTGAATCCCTCTGAAATTCCTTTAAAGATCTGTTTCCTTTGCCTCCTCCTCCTGCTTAAAAGCTATTTTTCTCAAGGGGCTAAGGGGAGCATTTCACTGCATGTTTGCACTTGCGCCGGTGATGACTATTTAACAAGTCGTAGGGATTTAATTGCCTGCACAGGAAAGAGCTGCCCTGACTATGAACAAACATATATTAAGAAGGCTCTTGAATGAACCCCTCCAGCCTCCTGAATTACACAGGAAGGACACCTTTTGGGAAACAGTGGGGTGACTTTTTAAGAAACCTATTTTATTATTGTATGAGAGTTTAGGCATCGGAATCTGCACCTTTGGTCTGAAGGGGCTACTCTTAAAAATGAGATTGTTGTCATGGCGCTATGAGACCGCACGGCAAAATGCTCGCGTTAACCGAACCCGCCTCTGCAGTTCGCTAAATTTTACAAAGCTTTGCACAGTCACCCAAGGCATTTCGAAATGAATGTGTGTGTGCTTACATGTAAGCATGTGAATATACACGGAAACACACATATGATTTAGGTAGAACCCTCCACACCCTCCCCCCCCCCCCCCATATCCAAGAGCCCTTGGGCTAATAAAACTGAATGAAAAATGCAGAGCAGTTAAGCAGAGGAAGGAAAATCCACCAGTGTTCGCAAAGTCATGTAGATGGAGCTTTGCTGACGCTTTAAATTCCCAACACTAGACCCAACCACTACCATACTGTACCATGATTACTACTACAAGTACTACTGATCATTTGTATAGCTCTACCAAGATACCAAACAGCAGTGCTGGGGCCAATGTCCCAGCAGAAAATCTGCTTTACGGTGTGCAAAACATAATCCCCTTTTTGCCCATCTCCCACCCGCCTTTTAGCAGCACTTCTTTGAATTCGGCTGAAACCAAGCCAGCATCGAGCAAATTACAAGCATACGTCTAAAGCATGGCTGTAATCTGCAGAAGAGGCGTGTACACGTACACAGACACACACACACACTCGGATATAAAAACTGTGAAGAAAACGCTTTGGGAAACTATGATTCAGACATAATATTCGTCATGTTCCCGATGCTGCATGATTAATAATCAGCACCGAATGTTACCCAAGAATAAACCCTTACACCCTACTAGAATAAACCATGAGTGTGTGTCTCTCCTGCTAGCAGGGCAGCCCGCCCGTCTCCAGCGGTTAGAGAGGAACCAGCTGACTCCAGTTACCTCTGCCCTGTGTTCAGACCTCATCAGCCATGCAAATTACAGAGCAGCACGCTGTCTGAAGGCCGCATTTCAACTCTGTGAAGAGAAAAAGCCTTAGAGGAAGGGCGGGTTCCTCCAAGCAGCCAAAAAGCCATTCACAAGATATTTACAGTAAAGGCGCCCCTGTTGCTGTTCAGGACACATCTAGTCTGCTATTTTTGTTGTTCTTGTTTTTAATGTAAGAACCTTCCCTATATTTGCTTTACTCTTTTTCTAAGCGCACAGGGAAGCTTGGGAGCCTTTTAGTGAAGGAGTTAAAACACTACACAGGCAGCCCCCCCCCCCCCGCCATAGACACACTACTAGGCCAAGGTACAAAAGAAAAGGCTTTGAAGGCCCGTGAGTAGTAAAGAGGAGGTAACCCTGCCAAAAAAACAGGTCTGCAAAAAAAAAAATATCTAGATATAGCTCTCTGAGATGTATGTGAACAGAAGGCAAATGGGAAGAGAGGACATTTGCAATGAGGAGCAGGTCGGCCGCTGTCGTGGAACATTTGGAGCAAGCAGACAGGTCAGAGGGCGCGCGAGCATCAAAGCCACAGGGGCAGAATTCCACCACTCAGGCCCTTCCATGTAGCAAAATATTGTAGCTGGAACAAATTTTTTTCCTTTCATATGCTCTCTGAGCTCCGCTGATGATACGCTTGCTTTTCTCCCTGCTGTCATTAGTTCAGCTTTCTTTCTTGGCGAACTAAATCGATCAGATGGCTTGGAAGGGGAAAAGCTTTCTAGTCGACAGGGCCCACGGTTGCTCTATTTATTCCAATTTATTTTTTAAACTGAAGCTTAAAATGTACCGTTGGGTTCTTTTAGAATAAGCCCTTGAACTGATAACAATTCTGTATGCTGTAATAGAGAAAAAGCTGTATTTTGGTTGAAAACAGGAAATGTTATGTAAAGGTTTTAAATAGGCCCTAGACCCATCAAGACTGCAGTAACTTGTGAGTTGACTTTGGGCCTTTGCTCAAATATTTAGGGTCACTTTTTCAGAAGGTCGAAAGTGACGAATTTTGGAGGCCTTTGGAGATCTGAAGGAAGGAGCAGGCTGTGTAGGCCTTAAAAATGTGGAAGTAACTGAGGGGGGTTGCTCTCTCTTCCTCCATTTACACAAAAAAGACGGAATCTAAACTCAGTTTGAGATTTTCTTATTTTTTCAAAACATGCCACGTCCAATGGCCAGATGGTCGGTACATTTTAAAACCACTTCCAAATATTCAGCCACCAACAGGAGTAACAGAACTGCCTTAACTAACTTCTTATTTTTATAGGTACAGCTATTCTTGTACCCAAAACATATGTCCATGCTGAGGGAAAGCCCTTTCCTCTCCTCCCCTCCCCACTTGCTTTGCCTTTAGGACCACTGAATATGGTCCAGTTTTAATGAGAATCAGCAGAGGTTTAGTGGCTTTCCTTGAAATGTTAGAAAAAGACATCACTGTACTCAAATGAACACAAACTGAATTAAAATAGGGGACTATCTAACCTATCCTGAAGCCACCAGATACTAAGCCCTTGCTTCCCCACAGCAGCTAGATATGCATCCCTATTCCAAGCAACCAGATTCCCCACCCCTACAACTCTAATCATCAGACACTTCCCCTCACATGATCACATAGGTAGAAAGCGGTATAATAACTAATTAAATCAAATCAAACTATCCCAGCAACCCGATGCCCATCACTGCCAAGCTCATCATCCTGGCAGTCTGTATTCAGGGGCTTCCCCAGCTGTTCTCCACCCGACTCCATTTATTCAACAGTAGGGGCACCCAAGATGGTAAGTTTAAATTCTTGCACTACTGAATAGAAACAAGTATTAAGAGTCTGCAAAACTGAACTGCAGTTTTATTTGAGGACCTCAATGATCTTTTGTTTGTCTCCAATAAACGACTGCAATGATGACAGACGGAAAGAAGGGTTAATTAATTCTGGTGACAAAATACGTAGGGGCATAAACGCGCTTTAATGAAAGGTAAAGTGTGTTAAGTGCTGCAATGGGCCATGGCCTTGTAGCAAACATGCCCCTTAGAGGCTGTGCATTTCAGCCATGCATGGAAATGCAGCACATGACTCTAATGGGTCCAGAAGAAAGCACGCACACTCACAACGAAAACACAGCAACAGACAAGAGCGAGGTGGATTTCAACAGCCTTTATCAGAAAACCCCAACGCGTTTTGGCAAACCCGCCATCTTCAGGGAGATATGTTTCAAACAAAATAAAACAAACATATTAAGACACAACAAAAATATCATAATCATGCTTAAAAATGAATAAAAACATAAAAATATATTGCTATGAAACAAACATGAACATAAATATGTACAAAATTAACATAATTATATTGTACATAAAAACCAAATAACGTAATATAAATAAACTGTAATAAAACTAAGATCGAAGAGAAAGTAAAAAGAGTGTTCGTTGGACCAAACATGTAAAATTCATACATGCATATGAAACCAAAACTCAAAATAAGTTTGCCGAAACACATTGGGGTTTTCTAATAGAAGCTGCTGAAATCCATCTTGCTCTCGTCTGTTGCACATGGCTCTAATTTAAGTGTAAAAAAAATTTCTGTAACCAAATTGTATGCAAATCATTTTCATGCAAAAACAATGTGCACAAACATGAGAGAGTATATACATCACCATGTTGCAGAAAGATACCAAGTTATTCCCCCTTGTGTAGGATGCCACAGACTTGATTAAAAGGAGTTTCCAAGCACATCCATGTTATATCTTAGGAACTGCAGAAGGAGGCTCTCTTTGGGATGATGCAAGTACTACGCCAAGCATTAGGAGTAAATTTGAGAGACTAAGATTATACTCCACACACCCTGGCTTAAGAGTGAGGTTAATGACCGTCACGGCATGTCCAACATTAACCCACATGGAGAAATTGCCCCGAAAGTCACCATGGAAACACACACACACGTATGCGCTAACAGCAGAATCGACTACGACTGGAAAAACTTGAGCTGATTTAAAATTTATGCTCAAAATGTATTTATTTATATTGGTACCCTAGAGGAGTTGCATGTTCATACATTCTGAGCGTGTCTGGAATGCTATTCCGTGCATAAACATTATTAGAACGGTATCATCTACATTTTTTGTAGTGCAGCGCTTTACCCTTTATTTCACAGCTGCAGCACCTCCCCCCTTAAACCCGCTTTCAGTGACGTTACCACCTCAGCGCCTCATACCGCTGCAGATTTTTTTTTTTAAAATTTGTTCATGGTAGCACAAGATATGAAAACGGAGCTCGTCGCTAGCCACAGAAAGGCAAGCTCACCTGTTACTGTACCTCATACTACACATCGAATTCCCAGCACTAGAAAACTCAGTGTTAGGCCTTCTAGTCTTGTGCACACTTTACTATTGCCTCCATTACTCCTAGAGTTCATGGACTCTTTGCGCACAGTTTCTTGTGTGCTAAACTCCTTTCAGCATGGGGCGGTGGCAATAGCACGGAAAGGTTGCGCACAGAACCCGTGCTAAGCTATGTGCAAAGCCTGCTGCATCTTATTACAACAAAACCATGGCTTAGAAAGAAACATGGGAATGTCAAAATGGACTACATATAAATGAAAAGCAACAAGGCTCCTTGTGTCATCCAGAGTACGTCCACCCCCAGAATGAAGACAGTATTCCACTAGCATATTTTTAGACTAATCTGTACAATAAAAAGAAAATTCCCCATTTATTCCTAGGGCTGCTTTTAGGGGAGGTCAAACAGGGCAACTAGAGCCCTGTGCCAAAAGAGGACTTCCCCTGTCCCTTTGGCAAACCCTAGTGATGCCACCAAGAAAGAGTATGGGGGCACATGCTTCTGACTGGGCCCGCTCTTTAGCTCATGTCCTTGGCCTCGGTGTGTCTAATCTTGTTTCCCTTTGTTCTCATGTATTCCTATGGGGATATTAGTTCTAAAAGGTTTTGAAGGCTCCTCTAGCTTCACTGCTCCCACTGTTGTTGTGAGTGCAATCAAACCAGGGAGTTGATCAGAAGTCCATATTCAGGTGCAGCGCCGATACCTGTAAAGCATAAACAGCGAAGGGAGTGGCAATGGCAATATTTAAGCAAGGAGGAGCAGCACCACCCTTCTGACAGCTCAAGTCTCCAGTCCCCAGCAACATGTAGGCGCACCCCAAAGCAAACTGCTTCAACTGGGGAGGAGGGATGAGGGCAACCACTGCAGACCACAAAGAGAAACTGAGGGCATATCTGGGACCAGGGAGGGCGAGACAGCCGCTCGGGCATGACCTCTGGAATGGAAGGGTGATAAAAAGGGGGTGAGCAATTAAGGTATGGCCAAAATGCACCTTTTCAGTAACAAGAGAAAAATTAAAAAAAAAAATTTGTGCCATCAAGTCAATGCTGACTCCTAGTGACCCAGCAGCCCCTGGGTTTTCTTGGCAAGGTATGACCAGAAATAGATTGCCAGGAATTTTCTTCCAAGGCGGTGGAGGATAAAGTGATTTGCCCAGGGTCACAAGAAGTGCCAGTGGGAATCGAACCCTGGGTATGAGGCTGTTGCTCATATATAGTAAATAAAAAGAAAGGAGACTTAGGAATAAGAGTGCAAGGATAGGGCCAAGAAACAAGCACATTGTTATTCCTGAAGCATTTGGCTACTGCTTTAAACAGAAACGTTTTGCACACAAAGAGCCTCCAGATATAAAAAAAATATTGTAAGAAAAACGCCTTCTCCAATTCCTCCTCTCGAGTGTACTTAAATACTGGTAGAAAGAATGTTTAGCCATTTGGTGGGACACTTTTTTCTAAGAGGAAGGAAACATTTCTGACAGATAAAAGAATCAGCAAGAATTTAAAAAAAAAGAAGAAAATAGCAGCTAAAAACAAGTTCTTTTCATATCATTCTTTTGTGCTTTTTGTCATGCGTTCCATAACAATTATGAAAACTGTTTGGATGAGATGACATTTTGAACATTTAACTGCATTCCAGCCAATAAATTCCATGGCTGGATCTGATGGAAAAATCTCCCTCCCCCTCCCTTGCTTTGCTTTCATTCCTTCTGTCTTTCTTTATAACCTAATACCCTGCCGACTCAGGGCCAGGGCCTACTTAGGGGGAAAAACAACACCCAGCGCCAGACTGGAGACAGTGTGCAGACTGCAAAAGTTAATCATTAGTTCTGTCTGCCTTCATAATATAATCACTGCTATTCCTAAGCGCACGCAAAGCTCGCTCACACACACACACACACACACACACAATCATGTCCTTATTTTCCTGCGGTTTCCCCCTTCTTTCTTCCTACTCTTCCCCCTCCCCCAACCTCTTGATGCAATCCGCAGGATGACCCCAAGTTAAACTAGACACTAATATTCAGAGACGCAGAGGAGGAAATTCCGGTTGCACGGATGTGGGCTGACAGGATAGGGTGCATTTGCACACCTCGGAAATCAGGGAGCTGCGTTCTCGGCCTTTCTACTCTCCCTCACCCAGGGCACTATGGAACAGTGCACAGAAAAGTATAAACACGAGTCTGGCTTCCATGGCAAAGTCACATCTGCATGTCAAAAGCTGAGGCCTGACAAGCCAAACACCACACCTTTAAGGACTCTACCTGGTCACCTTCCTGCTCAGCTACACAACAGATCATTCTAATCACATTCACCTCTTTTACTCCCCCCCCCCCCCCCCACCTCTAAAAAATGTTCTTAATTTCCATTATGGTTTACTGAAGGCTAGAGGAGCGAGTAGGTGTACTGAGAGGGCAGGGGGAGGTGATCTTCACACCTTTTCACCCCGCCCCATCAGGCAGACTAGGCAGTTGCCTGGGGTGGTAACAAAGGTAGCCGCAGGCAAGCAAAAGAGTATATTCTGATCACCACTCATCAGTGCATATTTACCTCAGCAAAGGGAGCATGGTGTTTCGAAATATCCTTCCATGTATATATGCATATATGTGTGTATACATATATGAAAACAAGAATGGTGTCAAATAATGCTTTTTTTACAGGATCATTCTGGGAGGGATGATGTCAGGGTAATCATGATTGCTAAGGGCAATTATCCAAATCTCAGGGCCCGACTGGCAACTGACCTGGAGGCATAGAGTTGAACGTTCGCCTAGGATGCCTAATACCCGTGCTCTCAGCCCCATTTCTCACACTAATAGAAACATAGAAACATGACGACAGAAAAAGACCACATGGCCTATCCAGTCTGTCCTTCCAAATCAACAACTACAACAGTCCCCTTTTTACCTTTAGAGATCCTCTGTGTTTGTCCCATGCTTTTTTGAATTCAGTTACTGTCCTCATCTCTACCACCTCCACTGGGAGACTATTCCACGGATCCACCACTCTTTCCGTAAAGAAATATTTCCGCATATCACTCCTGAATCTATCTCCCTTCACCCTCATCCCATGTCCCCTCGTAGCAGAACTTGCTTTCAATTGAAAGAGGCTCTCTCCCTGAACATTTATGCCATGGAGGTATTTAAACATCTCAATCATATCACCTCTAGCCCGCCTTTCCTCTAAGGTGTACATATTAAGATCCTTCAGTCTGTCCTCATATGCTTTATAATGAAGCCCATTAATCATTTTAGTAGCAACCCTCTGCACCGACTCCATCCTGTTCACATCCTTTTGAAGGTGCGGTCTCCAGAATTGCACACTATACTCCAAATGAGGTCGCACCAAAGACTTATATAGAGGCATTATCACCTCCTTTTTTCTGCTAGCCATTCCTCTCCGTATGCACCCAAGCATCCTTCTAGCTTTTGCCATTGCCTTTTCTACCTGTTTAGCTACTTTAAGATCATCAGACACAACCACGCCTAGGTCCCGCTCTTCTTTAGTGGACAAAAGTACTTCACCCCCTATACTATTTTGCTCCCTTGGATTGCTGCAGCCCAAATGCATGACCTTACATTTTTTAACATTAAATCCCAGCTGCCAAATTCTAGACCATTCTTCAAGCTTAGCTAGATCCCTCCTCATGTTATCTACACCTTCCTGGGTGTCTACTCTATTGCAGATTTTGGTATCATCTGCAAAGAGGCAAACCTTACCCAACAGCCCTTCCGCTATATCACTAACAAAGATGTTAAAAAGAATCAAACCAAGGACAGATCCCTGGGGCACACCACTGGTAACATCCTTCTCCTCAGAGTGAGCTCCATTTACTTGTACTCTTTGTCGCCTCCCACCCAACCAATTTCTTACCCAAGCAGTAACTTTAGGGTCCATCCCTAGGGTGCTCAGTTTGTTTATAAGTCGCCTGTGAGGAACAGGGTCAAAGGCTTTACTGAAATCTAAATACACCACATCTAGGGCTCTCCCTCGGTCCAACTCCCTGGTCACCCAGTCAAAGAAATCAATCGTATTTGTCTGACAAGGCCTGCCTCTGGTGAATCCATGCTGCCTCGGATCCTGTAATCCGCTGGACTCTAGAAACCTCACTATTTTCTCTTTCAGCAGCGTTTCCAATAATTTACTCACCAGCAAAGTTAAACTAACCGGCCTGTAGTTTTCAACCACATCCTTACTTCCGCTTTTGTGTAAAGGCACCACATGAGCCTCTCTCCAGTCCTTTGGCACCACTCCTGAGTCCAACGAGGCATTGAAAAGATCAGTCAGTGGAGCTGCTAGAACATCCCCAAATTCCCTCAGTATTCTAGGGTGTATCCCATCCGGTCACATCGCTTTGTCTACTTTATGTTGAGCTAGTTTCTCACGAACACAGTCTTCTGAAAATTGTTCAAGATGTCCCTCGCTTCTGTTCCTGTTTGTGGGTGTTTTCTGAGGTCCTGCTACTGGTTCTTCATCTGTGAACACAGAACAGAAATATTTGTTAAGCAATTCCGCTTTATCCTTATCTTCTACATATTCCTCTCCTGCACCCTTGAGTCTGACAATACCACTTTTGCCCTTCCTCTTCTCACTAATATATCTGAAAAATGTCTTATCCCCCCATTTTATTGCAATGGCTATTTCCTCCTCCTTTTGAATCTTTGCCTTCCTGACTACTTTGCTAGCTTCTCTAAGTTTTTCCAAATACAGATGCCTGTCTTCGCCTCTCTGTGATCTCTTGTATTTCATGAAGGCCTCCCTCTTTTTCTTCACTTTTTCAGCTACTTCTTTTGAAAACCATAACGGTCTCCTTTTCCTTTTACCTTTATTTACCATTTTAACAAAAAGGTTGGTTGCCCTTAAAATATCCCCTTTCAGTTTTGCCCACTGTTTTTCAACATCCCCCAGCTGTTCCCATCCCACTAACGACTCCCTGAGGTATTGGCCCATCTTGGCAAAGTTAGTCTTCCTAAAGTCTAAGATCCTCACCTTTGAATGGATTCTAACAGCCCTAGTCCTAATACTGAACCACACCATCTGGTGATCACTGGATGCAAAATGATCTCCCACTACAACATCAGAAACACTTTCGCCATTGGTAAGCACCAAGTCCAGTATGGCCCCTTCACGTGTGAGGTCCATTACCAATTGCCTAAATAGTTCTCCCTGTAGAGAATCCAGGATCTCCTTACTTCTAGATGATACTGCAGCAGGAATGTGCCAATCAACATCTGGCATATTGAAATCTCCTATCAGTAGCACTTCCCCTTTCCTAGCAATGCTGCATATGTCTTCAATTAATTCTCTGTCCACCTCTTCCTCTTGTGAGGGAGGTCTGTATATCACACCAATGCAAATAGATTTCTCTTTCCCTCTTTCTAGTTTAACCCACAATGCCTCCTCTCTCCCTTTTAAGCTCTGTAATTCCAAAGCTTTAATGTAGTTTTTACATATAGTGCCGCTCCTCTTCCCCTTCTTCCTACCACCCTGTCCTTTCTGAATAAAGTATAGCCAGGTATAGTTATATCCCAATCATGGTTTTCTGTGAACCATGTTTCTATAACTGCCACTAAATCCAAGTCAGCCACTCCCACCAAAGCTTCAACATCAGGGATCTTTTTTCCCATGCTACGGGCATTTATACAGACTGCTTTCCATATGTTACCCCTGTTACCTATTTCCATAAAGGTATTTAATATATCACCTACCTGGGGGCTTTCTTCACCCATCCCAATGAATCTAGTTTAATGCCCTCTTCAGTAGATTAGCCAGTCTACTACCGAAGACGCGTTGACCTTCCTTGGACAGATGGATGCAATCTCTGCTCTGCAACCCTTGAAACAGCATCCCATGGTCTAGGAAACCACAATGCTCTCGATGACACCATCCATGCAGCCATGCATTCATCTCCAGGATGCGAGCCTCTCTGCCTTGGCCTTTACCCTCAAAAGGGAGGATTGAAGAGAACACCACCTGTGCACCTAACTGCTTCACCCTCTGTCCCAGAGCCATGAAGTCACTTTTGATACGTTCCAAGGTATATCTGGCAGTATCATTTGTTCCAACATGGATTAGCAACATTGGATAATAGTCAGTGGGCTTGATGAGTCTCTGCAAATTCTCCGTAACATCTTGGATTTTGGCACCAGGCAGACAGCATACCTCTCTGGACATCAAGTCTGGTCGGCAGATGGATACCTCAGTACCCCTCAGAAGAGAGTCTCCAACCACCACTACCCTTTTGTTTCCTTGTGGTCACTGATTCTGCAACTTTGGGGTACTTGAACTCTGGTTCTTCCCTTTCCAAGGATGCTTTCACCTCCTCCAGTTCCAGGGCTGCATAATGGTTCTTCAATTCAAGGGCTTGAGAAGTTGGATTGGTGATTTTGCAGGCCCTGGTGACTTGTGTCCAACCATCGACATTCTGTTGGCACCCATCTTCTCCTCTGCTGGAGAGCTTGGTTGCTGCAATAAGCATCTCATCAATGTACTTCTCACTGTCTTGAATGCTCCTCAGCCTCGCCACCTCCTCTCTGAGTTCCTCCACTTGTTTCCTCAGAGCTTCAGCATGCAGGCACCCTGCACATGGAACCGGTCCTTCAATTGGCATTAGGACCTCTGTCTGGACCGAGGCAGAAGCTGTAACGGGGGCAACAGCTTTAGCGATATGATTTTTCCCAGCCATTGTTCTGTTCCTGGAGCTTAGGTATCTGTTAAAGCAAAAGAGAGAGATCTACCAAGTACCAGCCGGTTTCCCAGCTGTCCTTTCAGAGAAAAAGCAGTTAAATCTCTTTAATTATATTCAAAATGTGCTGGTCCAATTTTGTGTGCTTTGTTAAATGGGGAGGTGCCCTATAAAGCAAGACTGCTCACTAGGGGTGGGTGGGAGTCGGGGTGGGTAGGGAAGGAACTAACACCTGATTAGGTGTTAGCAGTTCCCAAAGCTGAGGAGGTTACTAGAGTTCAACAACCTACTCTGCTCAAGGAAATTTCCACTAAAGCACCAAAAAGAAAGTAACCTTGCTTTAAAAATATACAAAAACCCTTTTAAGAGCTCCCAGTCAGAGAGCTAGCAATTTAATAAAATAAACCCTCAAATCCTTATTGTTGGTTGATCTTACACTTCAGCTTTAAGACCTTAAAGGAGCAGACATGTAATTAAAATAAAAAGAGAATGGCAATCTTCTACCGAAATGCTTTGCATCTTCTGGAGGAAAAATGGTCCTTTCAAGACAGCTAAAATGAGAGCTGCCAGTTCTGCGGGTGCCCTGTGTATAGATCTGCTCAATACAATTAAAGGTTCTTATGAATCCTCCTCCACCCACCCTTAGCCTGGATCCTCATATATCATTTAAATTGGATTCTTCCTAGGTGCAGACCACCCCTTGTTGATTTTCACATTGGAGAAGTCCATAAACCGTTATTATCCAGGTACACTTGAAGAAAGCCATTGCTTTTCCCTGGGGGTAAGCAACATGCAATCTGTCTGCTTTTTGGGATCCTGCCAGGTACCTGTGACCTGGATTGGCCACTGATGGTAAGAGGATACTGGACTTGACGACCTAGTATAGAAATCTTTATGTTCTTATGAGCCACAAAAGTGCAACCGATCTCTTCTTGACTTACTGGAAAAACCACTTTACTGGTCTCGAATAGTAAGACTCATCTCCGAGGGACAAGGAAAGAAGGAGCTTAGAGGGCACCTATTTTAGGAATACATACTAGTGGGGGGGGGGTAGAAAATATCCCCACTTTCACTAGACATCTAGGTTCTGGGAGCTAACCAATGCTGTTGGAGTTTTGTACTTAATTCTGAGATAAACTGAACATAAATGGAACCTATTCTACATGGACGCATGAAGTACTTACACAACACGAAAATAAGAAAACAAAGAACCAAGTACTGATGGAATGAATCCAAGAGAAGGGTTCTGTGTGTGTGAACACACTACAATGTCAATGACTTCTATAAATGTAGCTGAAGAGTGGCCCAGATCCGCCAGTCCCTCCCTCTGGTGGTTGCTGAGGAAGGCATGCAAAATGGCTACCATATTTTACCAAGAGTGGGTCCTACATCTTTCTGGTTTGGATCCACTCAGAAATTATAACGAAAGAAATGAACCCGCCATAATCAAAATTGGTGGGGAATTTTTCTTTGCTAGACATGCAAGTGGGATGCCAGACATCCATGTGCCTTTGAGGGCTGCTGTTTTTCCAGGGATTTTATTTATTTATTTTAGTTTATTTAACAGGTTTTCCATATCACCTTTTTCATTTAGTTGACACAGTTTACAGTGGAACTAAACTAGATTAAGTACATTGAACAGGGATAAATACAATTTTGGATTATACAATTCATTTTTTGGGATTACAGTTAATAGGTTATGGTGACATATAGTACAGTATGGGTCCTACTGGTTAAATGTTATGTGTCGGTTCCAAAGTGTTCGGTGAATAGAAATGTTTTTAGTTTTGCTATGTATCTCTCTCTTTTGTTTGTTTTTGTCCTTTAGTATTCTTCCTGCTTCTTTGATATTTCCAATTCATTTAGAACCATTGCTGGGACTTAGGACTTGCTGGGGATTTTTTCCTGTTACTTCAATATTCCCCTCCCAAATCAACCCAGTTACTACAGCGACAATCCCCAGTCAAAGGACCACAAGCCGTGGTGCCCTCCAGCACCTAGGTAACATGTAATTTAAGTCTAGCCATTAGCTGTCACTACTGGGAAGTTGCTGAGGCCCCCCATGACCCAACTAGGGCATGAACACTGATATTATACTACCTCCAGCCCCAACTGGCCCAGGAATCATAGCCAGGTTTTTAGAGCTGTGCGCAGCACATGACAATGCATCAACACGCTAAACCCGGGGCTCTGCTGCTTCTAACTTTAAGGGAGAGCTGTAAGAGCTCCCCATGGCTACCACTTTCTTTTCATCCATTCAGGATGCTTGAGAAGTAATGCTATTATTTAAAAAAATAAATAAATAAAACATGACCACATTTTTCCAACATGCAACCCTGCAACAGCTTTACCTGAAATGCTCAAATCATCCGATTCCACATAAAAGCACAAAACAACTGCACCCAAAATGTTCTCTTTGACTATTATACAAGTAGTGCCGTGCAAAACAACTGGAACCAATTTTCCAGAGCATGTTGTATCTGTTGTGGCTCAGACGCTAAACACAAACACTACACAGAGGAATAATGACTTTCTAAGCCTACTTTTCTGTCTTCCTAAAATAGGCTCAAAAACCCTTTACAGTACCCTTCTGGGTAGGATAGAACTGTAACCACAATCGACTTAAAGTTCTTTCCCACCTGGCTAGAGTTGGACACCAGGAAAATGACAGCAAAGCCATTCAAATGAGGTTGGTGATTCTGCAAGAGGTAGGGCAAATGGACAAACTAGGAGGCCTTGGTGGGATTCACTTAATGAAGGAAAGAAGAACCTAATCTACGGCATATGATATGGCAGCAGATAGGAGGTAATTTTATCAACGTTGGTTTTGTGCAATTACTCCAGGGGTAATTCACATATAAGACAGACACACAGAATGTTTATGTCTACCGAATAAAAGGGTGCTGGAGGAGGGAAAGGGAGTGTTTAGATGGCACACGGGCAGTGTTGTCACGAAGTCTGCAAGAACACATGCATAAATTCACAGTAACTTCCAAGCAGGAGTAAATGTGGGTGGGTGCATTTACTCAAAATTCTTGCAGGTCTTGTGAAGCTATTTTCATTTAATTTTAAGTTAATTTAATCTAACCTTTTAGATTCTGCCTATACAAATTAATTCTAAGCGGATTACGATCTAAATTTCCGAGCCCAAACAAGCTACCACTACAAATATGCAAATATAAAAATAAACTCAATTTAAGAAGATAAGATCTGGTTGAATTTGCAGGTGACAAAGAATTATTCGAAGTTGTTAAAATGCAAGAGGATTGTGAAAAATTGCAAGAAGACCTTGATAAATTGGAAGACTGGAAGTTTAATGAAATTTAATGTGGACAAGTGCAAAGTTATGCATCTAGGAAAGAACAACCCAAACTACAGTTATACAATTCAAGGTTCCACATTAGGAACCACCATCCACCAAAAAGATTTAGGTATCATCGTGGATAATATGTTGAAACCCTCTGCCCAGTGTGCACTAAAGGCCAAGAAAGCAAATAGAATACTAGGTATCATAAGGAAAGGAATGGAGAATAAAACAAAGGATATTATAATGCCTCTGTATCGTTCCATAGTACAACCGCACAATGAATATTGTGTGCAATTCTGGTTGCCATATCTTAAAAAGGATATAGCAGAATTAGAAAATGTACAGAAAAGAGCCACCAAAATGGTAAAGAGGATGGAAGGATACCCCTATGAGAAAAGGCTTAAAAGGTTAGGTTAGGTCTCTTCAACTTGGAAAAGAGACGGCTGAGGGGAGATATGATAGAGGTCTAAAAATTAATGAATGAAATGGAACAGATAAATGTAGATCAGTTGTTTACGCCATCAGAAAGTAGAACGACTAGGGGACACACAATGAAGCTACAACGTAACCAATGTAAGACTAATAAGGGAAAATATTTTTTCACTCAATGCGTAATCAAACTCTGGAATTCGTTACCAGAGGATGAAGTAAAAGCTGTTAGTGTAGCTGGGTTAAAAAAGGTTTGGACAAGATCCTGGAGGAAAAGTCCATAAAGCATTATTAAAGAGAACCTGGGAAATCTACTGCTTGCCCCTGGACAAGCATTATGAAACCTCCGTGCCTTTTTTGGAATCTGCCAGGTATTTGTGATCTGCATTGGCCACTGTTGGAAACGGGATACTGGGCTTGATGGACCTTGGTCTGACCCAGTATAGCATTTCTTAAGTTCTTATGAACACAAAGCGTCACCAGGGATGACATATATAAAGGAAGTCGACTATGGTAGACTTAAAAAACAAAGCATTATAACTTAAAAATAATTCTAAATGGGACTAGAAGCCAGTGTAGATTAATCAAAAATGATGTAGTCCTTTCCCACCTACTATTACCCTTTGGGATGTTCTTGGTTGCTGTATTTTGCAAGACCTCCAGGTATGAAAGAGGTTTACTAGATAAAGTGATACACAAAATATTGCAATAATCAAATTATGTTAAAATTAAAGCCTGCACCAAGATTTGCAAATCTGTCCCTCTAAAGAAGGAATGACCTGGTCTAACTTGTTTAAGTTTATAAAAAGCTTTCTTTGCAAGAGCTCATACGTATTCTTCATTAGATATGGTAGAATCCATACACATACTTGAGATTTTCACCGATCTAGGTAAAGGAACGTTTACGCCCCCTGGCATGGTGGAATGGATGGAAAAGAAGTTAAATCACGTCCAACCCACAATCATTTGGGTTTCCTCAAGGTTTCGTTCCATGCGTTAAGAATCAATCCAAGAACTAATAATACTAAACAGTTAGCCAGGTCATTCAATACTGTAGATAAATCAACCTGGCAGGTAAATAACACCAAGATATCATCTCCACATATATATAAGATCCAGATATTACAGATATCCATCTAGGGAACTGTGTTACATATTAAACAAGAGGGGCAATAAAGGTGAACCCTGTTGGGACACCAAGTCCGCTTTCCACTTCACTCTAACTGATCAATTAATTACATCCGATTTTAAATTGAGCCTGAAAATTTAATTTAACAGGAATAAAAGCAATTAATGAAAAGTTGCCAAAAGACTGCACTGCATAAGTATGGCTTGGCCTCCTCAATGCACTATGAAATGCAATTCGGACACAAAAGTAAGCAAAACTGTTTCAGTACTATATCTGGCTGCAAAAGGCAGACTGTGAGCTACACGATGATAGTTTGCTGGGGAACCTAAATCTCTGTTTTGGTCCTTTGGTACTGACTTTAACACAAGTAAACCCAGGGATGGACAAACCCTAGGTGAAACTGAGAGAAAATCTTCCCATGATATAACAGCCCAAAGAGGTACTGAAATATTCATCTTCCATTCTGGAAGGTTATACCGAGGGGTACAGCATAATACAGACCATTGCAAGATCTAAAGAATTGTGTTAAATCGGGAGCTGACAAATTTATAACCTTGTCATCTTGCAACATCCTTCTCTTATCAGTGAATTTGCAATTTTAAACGAGCTTGTTTATTGTTTACATCCTTCCTAATTAGATAGGAGTAATAATTCTTTCTAGCTTGTGCAATATCCTCTTCATAAGCGCCTATGTTGTCTTTATAAATAGTCTCTAAATAGACACCGACTTAAACTTCCTGCCTTGGCAACCTGCTATAAAATTACCTTCACAGAGGCAACCAAGGCCATCCAGTCTACCCATGTTCCCTTCCTGATGTAACGCCACAGACTCCACTTGAACTCCTGGTTTGCCTCCATAGCTCAGACCGCCTTCGAGTCTGTGACTGTTTTGGGTTCTACTACCTCCAGCAAGCGTCTGTTCTGTGCATCCACCATCCTTTCCACACAGAAAGAATTGCACACAATGGAGCTTGATGTTATTTCTTTCAACACAACCAGGGAATGATCAAAGAAATCTACAAGTGTATGGGAGTAGTACATTTCTGAGAGAGACCAAAGGTTTGAGTCAAGCACCAAATGGTCAGGACCTCCATATTCTCTTTTTTTTATTTCTTTGGTCCTTAGCTAGCATTATACTTAACATTTCCACTTCAGTAAATAGACATGTGTCACCTCCGAAACAAATACAAATTTGGCCATTCTAGCTTTGTGTTGTTCTTGTTCATTTTGGGGAGGAAGGTGTCCTGTCTTTTCTATGTAATCATATCTTTTGGTTGAATTCGCTACAATCTTTTTAGACACAAGTTATGAGCATAATACCAGCGGTATTCTGAATGGAAGGATACCACCATTCTGTTGTACAAATGTATCTACAGGTAACCTCTTCTCCAGCTTGTCTTTAAGAGTTCACACTCAACACCATATCTCAGTTCCCAACTCACTCCTTCGAAACCCTGGCAGGGACCCTCTGTTTTCTGGAGAAGTAGGAAAGGGAGCATTAATCTTCAGGGTCCAAGGATAGAGAGGGATCTTCTACAGCAGTGTGCCAGATAGGTTTGTGCTCTAGTGTGCGCACTAATAATAAAGCACCCTTGTGTATTTCTCTGGTAGCATCCACAATGCTATTCACACAAAGGTAGATTCTGACTTGCGTTTAGCGGGGAGATATACATCCCAGTCAGACATATAATCCCTGCTAAACGCCCAGGCTCTATTCCAGCCACAGAGCTCCCAGCATGTACAGCAGAGATGTGCGGGGAGCTGTGTACGAGGGCGGGTCAGAGGTTTGACTCTCAACCTGGACGTACAGAGCCTATTCCGGGGAAGGCCCTGTACGTCCGAGCAGGGTAAAGTAGACGGGGGCCTTAAGTCCCCCATGACGTCGGTGGACAGCCTGGATGGATCCCCCCCCCCACCCCCTGTAGCCCAATCCAGGTCCTGATTGGGGGTCAGGCTGCAGGGAAAATGATGGTAGCAGGTAGTGCAGGCAATCGGGGCTCCTGCATGGAGCCACGGTGCCATGACAACGGGATGCCATGCAGGAGCCCAGGCTGAGCTAGCCAGGAAAATACCAGGTCCTGCTCGTCGCACCAGATTCTGATCCCGGAGGATCAGAATCAGGTGCAAATCCAGTCCACCCCGATTTTGGATGTCCAGACGGGCCTGACTGGAATTGGCCTCACAGTATATTAGTGAATCTAAGTTCTAGTCTTCCTTCCCTTTGGTGTCTTTTCTCCCCTCTTAGAATTTGGGGCTGCCCTTGGGCTGCTGGTTAGGCTTCTCCAAATCAGTAAGGACTGCCCTCTGTAACCGATAACCACTATTTGATCCTTACTGGTATTCAGTTCACTCCTCTCCTTTGGGCATCTCCCTAGCTGTCTCTACTGGGTGGGTACCAAGTTGGTAGTCTGTTGCATTCTCTCTCTTCCCAGTGTGGCACTGAATGGGTCTCCACTCCTCCACATTTCTGTTTTTTTGGCACTAAACTGATCAGGTTGTGGGACATTGGGATAACAGGGAAGGTTCCAATACTTAAGAGCAACCACCAGCCACAAAAAAAACAAGCAAAACCACCTTGCTTCCACAACATACTAACAATAGTCTTTCTTGCAAGAAACAAGGCCCTAGAGGAACAGAGGCCTTCTTCCATCTCTTAACTCACTTCTGGAAAGGAAGGGGAGACAAAATGATTGCAAAAGAGAGAAACAACTTCAGAGCCATTAGGTGTGAACTAGAAGTTAGTCTCTTACCAAACATGAAGTATCGTGTTCCAAGGTACTGGAAATCCCTCGGTTCAGAATTCAGAAAGTAGCGGTCACCCACTAACGTGAAAGCAAAAATAAACCAGGGCAGCAACCTCCCACGGTGGGGGGGAGGGGGGGGGTGGCTGTGGCAAAGATGCTACTTTCCTCTCTCTACACTGCACAGAATGACCTTTTCGGCAGGCCGCACTCTTTAGTAAGGATCCCAATGGAGCCTTACATAATCTCAATTTAGTACCAGCAACCAACGTACACCAAATGTTTGCAATTTCTGTAGTTAAATCCTTCCAGAATTATAAACTGTAATATTATCCTAGAACAAACATTTGGCCCCGCAAGCTGCATTTGAAAGAGACATCTGTAATCCAAACTTTTCTTCCCACACCCAGTATTTCCCATGAACAAAAAGAATACTTCCTTCCCAACAGGTCGAAAAACAAACGACCCAACAATGTATGTTGGATGCAGTCCTTAAGAAGAGACTCATCACCTCCCTTTCTCTTCCACTCATCTCTTTCCATGCTCGATCTCTCATTTTGTCCTGATGCATCCATGGTTTCTTTCCGTATCCGTCTTATACACATCCATCCTTTCATGTAATTCCATTCATTAGATTTATTGAGAAAACTACGTGCATGAACCACTTCAGTTCCCCACCTCCCCAAATCATTTCTGCAACAGTCTCCAAAACAAGTATAAACAATGCTTGCAAACTTCATAGTGAGGCTGCGGCACGTTCATTTGCTTTTAATTCCGATGAAAAAATAGCATGAATACCCAGCAGCCTTCTAGGGTTTTTTTCCTCTTTCTTGGCCGTCGGGGGCCCAAATATAATTGTTGCAGTGTTAAAGGAACAGCTAACCCCATGACAACCCGGAAACCACCATCCCCTCTTGTGTCACTGTATGTTTAAAGGGTGGAGTTCAGCTGATTAGATCCTTGAAAGAATGTCTGTCCTAGAGGGTGTGACAGAGTCTTTAATGTTTCAGGCTATTTCATTCCACTAACATCTGGGTCATGCACAGTTACTAGAAAAAAAATAATGAATTCAAGTGCTTTTTATCAAATCCACATGTATACAATTATTCTGATAGTATATAATTCACTTGGGGGTAGGCGGGATCAATTCACCCACTGGTTCTCTTGGGCTGCACAAACAGCTATGTGTCCAACTTCCTTTCTAACCATAAAACAGGTGACCCCTCAACCATGTAGCCCTGATGTAAATGCATTGGAAGCGTGGCAGTACCTTCACCAAACGTGGCAACCTTTTGGAGATGAAAAAAAAAATCATACACTTTAAAATAATTCTCTCAAATAGTCTTTGATTTTGCGAGTCCTAGACATGCAACAGCCTCCCTCGTACTCTCACTGGATCCTTCCAGGAGGGCCAGAGAATTAGAACTGTAACCAGTACAGGGTGGGTGCAAGGAGACTCCATCTTTTATTCTGCTACTTTCACCACGGACTATACCAAGGTGTTTTCTTTCAGAAGTCTTATACTGTTTGGGTTTTTTTTCTGAGCAACGTTTGCATACTTCTGGTCCTAGCAGTGGATTGTTTTGTTTTTTTTTCTTCTTTCCCTTCAAACTTTTTGGCAGCTGCATAGGGCGTTTGATGTAACTTGGTAAAGTATATGCCTGCCTCCGCAGTAGAACAACTTAACACATACTTTAAAATGTTCAGCTCTGCCAGTCTGAATCTTTAGAATAACAGGCCTGAACAATTCAGATGACCACTCTGCGTGTTTAATATGCAGCAATGAGCCACTCATTTAATGTCCTTCACACGAAGAAAAACAGAATTTAAAAGCTCATAACTAGTTTCCTGAGGCTAATAATTAAACTAATCACTCCCCCCACCACCCCCTGAGGAATTTCCAGACAAGCAGGCGAGGCCTTGTTCAGACCTGAAGGCTCTAGGAGCAAATCTACTACTGATATTTAGGGGGAGGGAAGGGGGGGTCTTGCTTTTTTATATTGCTTTTTACAGGTGAGGCCCATAGTCTTACTGTCAGACAGGGCCTGCAATTCCCAGAGTGTCTGAAGAGTTTTTCTAATATGCCCTCCTGTGAAACAAAGAGAAGACGACCAGCGTAATGTTCCGGAACAGTTCACTTCAGCCAGAGTGCAACCTACACCAGCACATCGTTTTACTTTGGCGTCTCATTGTGTTTTGACAAGTCACTCTCATTGAAGGTTCAACAAGGCTGTACACACCAGTAATTACACCCCAGGCTCTCGCTCTGTTATGAAAACAAAACAAAACAAAAAAAAAAAGCACTCTCCTGAAGAATGAACATCCCTGCTGTCTCCTATAATCGCCTCTGTTTGAATAATGATAAGGTTGTCCAGGCTGGCTAGGGTGCGCTTCCAAAGCATGTGCAAACAAGGAGGTGATGTCACTGCGAAGAAAGCATCCAGACCAAGAAGAGAGGAAACAGAGACGCCACAAGAGTTTCTCACAGCCCAATTATCTAGGGATCTAATAAGTCAAGCATCATCGTCCGGCACCGCTCTACCGCATCCTGGGTATCACATGCAGGTAAGACCAGTGACAGGTGCCAAGGATCCTACGCTGAATGAGCGCAGACTGCCTCATGATCTTCTATTAAGGCTTACAAATGGAATTAGCGTCTGACGGATCAGCGTTCGTTTCTGTTCTGGGCTTCAGGCAACACCTGCGCTCTGCCCTCCCATCACCACACAACCATTCCGTGTATTACTTATATACCGCTCTAGCAACTGGTACAGGGCACAACATCGTAAATAAATACAATCAAAAATACATTAAAAAATCTCCACTCACAATCCCCCAAAAGAGTAGATGAATCATTTTCCCCAGGCCTGGCGCTAGAGTTTCTGGTACCCCTCACCCCCCCCCCCCAATAAATCAGTGCCCTCTTTCCTCATTAGTTGATGACCCGTGGGCTACACTCACAATGCTGTTTTTGATGGTTCTTTCCTCCTTTTTTTTATTTTTCAGCATTTAGTACCCTCTGCCACGCTTACATTGCTTACTGCGTTGTGTCAGCCCTGATTCTCCCCACCCTTCAGCCCAATACCCCCTGCCTCAGCTGGGCTTTTAGGTTACCCACAATGCCTATCTGACAGTCGGACGCTTATGCCATTTTGGAAATGGTGCTGCTGGGACGGAAGATCCTGGGGCTCACTCCTACCTCCAAAAGGCTCGCAGCCCTGGTTTTGGACACCACTGAGTAAATTCTTTAGGTCCTGTCTTTTCCCAGAACTCACGTTTTCAAAAAATATTACAATGTTTCCCCAAGAAGCACAGGGTACATACAGGAGGTACAGAAAGAGGATGAGGAAGATGGGAGAATGACCTTGTAGCACTGGAGGAGAGAAAGCTGCAAGTATAAGGGAAAAAATGTATTCTAAAAAGACTGGCATGAAGGTCTAATCTACCTCCGGGAAAGACCGCTGCAGCCCACTTCTCCTTTTAGGTCAGCAAGAACCGTGGCATAAGAATCTGTAACTGCAAGTGGGCTTCCCTTACAAAACCTTAACAACGCTTTAGCATCTGAGATATGAAACAAGCGAACTGAAAGTCACTCAGACACCCGTATGTCCCAGAACATTCTGTGGATCTGACATTAACACGGAGCTGGCTCCTACATGTTCTTGCATAAATTCTTCAGCCACTGAAACGCTCCAGGTTTCTGCCCACCAAGGTTAAAAAGGCAAGGTCTGCGTAAAGGTTCTTAAAAGATCTTAAACGCTCTGGAAAAAAACGCTGCAGGGGTTTTTTTTGTTTTTGTTTTATTTTTGCAAGTTAAAATCAAGATAATGACGTTGGGTGGGGACCATCTCGAGAGCCTGCACAGCCAAAACCCAGTACAGCTTCCAGCCAAGAACTTCCTTGGCCTCACAGTTTGGGAAAGGAAGCCGAAAAAAAAGCAAGTGGCAGTAAATGAAAGGTCTCTCAGTAAATCGAGAACTAAGACTAAAGTAACCATAAACTGAAGCTGACCCTACTATTAAAATATTTTTTTAATAATACAAACAAGAGTAGTCAAGCAGTCTCTACACCTAAAATTATATCTGTGAAGAACTTTTTACCATGCTGAATTTAAAAGATTTTTTTCGTAACATGAAAGCAAAGGTTTTTTTCTCCCCCACCCCGACCTCTCTAGGTTGACTGTGCTCAAGATGCCATTTCCCACCTCATTCTCACCGTTTCCTGTTAACCCACAAGGTGAAAGTTATTGCTGCTTATTAAAACCTACAACTTCAGTTCCAGAAAAAATGATTGCTATTTTTATTTTTTCTTGTAAGTTTTTTCAAAAGAATGAAAAGATCAAACACAAAACATTCTAAATTCAAACTGGCCATTTTAAATATACGGGGCCCACCCAAGTGTGAATACAGTAAAGCATCTGTCTTGCCCCTGGAAGAAGTAGGGGATGAGAGGGGGCTGCATTGAAATACAGTATAACAGCTCCTTCAACGTGGCCCTTGTTAACCACACCCAGGCCTGGCTTTCTGCATACCTACAAGGAATATTCTGGAGGTTTGCTTTGCTCCAAGACCCACGCCAATTTGTAGATCGTGGGTACCTTGAAAAAAACAGACCTGGCTGTGAGACGCCAGCTTGAGAACCATGGCACAGTGGTAACTGTCCAACTGTGCCCCATCGGGTGAGGTTGCCACTCGGCCCCATGTCTATGAACGGGCAGATCCATTGTAATCTTAACTCCAGTGCATGTATGGATTTGTAGTTCTGCTTTTCTTAGGATAAGCAATGGGGCGATCAGAACGCCAAATCCATGCATACACTGGGCCAAAACCAGGAATGGATCAGCCAGGTCAGCTGACTTGGGGCGAGATGGCAACTCTACTTAAGGGCTAAAGATGTTTGTATTCAGGTAACAAAATTAAGCAAAACTACCCTCGTTCTTGGATCAAGCAGACACATACTTAGTTCAAGAAGCATTGTGGTTACTCTGAAATGCAGACTTGTCTGTAGCCCCCAAATTATGCATATTTACATCCTGAAATCCTGTCTGTACCCTACATAATCCTCACCTGTGTATCTTAAACAGGGCTGGCCTAAGGGTTTCTTTCGTGCCACCCACCTAGGCCACCGTACTACTGTGTTTCCCTGCTCCTCCTGCAAGCCGCCACCATCCCCCAAGGCTGCCCCACCCCTCCAGGCTGCCAGCTTACCAAGCTGCTGCTGCTGCTGCCTTGAGGCTCACTGTGGCACGGAAGGGAGGAATCGCTACCCCCTGGCATCCACTGTCTCAACTGGAGGAGGAGGGCAGCATGGCTATTCCTCTCTTCTTTGCCGCGGCGAGCCTTCAGGCACTACCATGCATATTCAAGACATACTGCTCTTGGCCTCCCCAACAGGAAGTTGCATCAGAGGAGGGCAGGAACGACATGCCATGACTACACAAATGTGTGTCACTGCTTTAAGGTACCCCAAAGCACTGGTGCTGCGCTTGGAAGGAGGAAGCGATGGAAGGTCTGCTGCCCTAGGCAACTGTGTAGTTCGCCTAGTGGATGGGCCGGTCCTGATCTTAAACCAGTTTTAAATATATTCCAAGATAACCAGGTTCAGGCTCCTTTAGAAAGGAACTAAGATGTGGACCATGCAGCTTCCAGGGAGAAGGCATGAAGGAGGCAAACAAACTTAACTTTACTGCATGTTCCTACATGAATTCAGCCTCTGGTGTCGGCATTTATTAATCTTTCAGCTTAAAATAACCTGAAAAGGAAGCTACTCTGTGACAGTAGGCAGGCAGCCAGGCTGCTGTGGGTCATTTAATCCTGCAGAAAGATGGTACTACTGGCAGTGACCTCTGAGCGGCCTGTTACAGTATTCTTTTACACAGCTTGCGGAGGTCACTGCCAGCCGGCACCAGCAGGAATTCTGTGTGCAGTACTGAAACCAGTGCAGTCACCTAGCTGGTAACACTGGCCTGGATATCCTGGAAGGGAGAAGACAATATGAACAGCAAACTGTCCTTTCCCCTCCTCCTGAGGAATCATACTGGCTCTGTATATAGGGTGTTGAGGGAAGGTTAAATAATCCCCTTGCAATCTTAGTTACAGCTCATGGCAACACACTGACCTATTAAGGCCGAGTAGATGGAGACTGAGAACTCCCAACTTCTGTGATGTCACCCCGTAAGAAGGGTGGAACCTCTCCATAGGTCAATATGAGGAATCACACAGCAGGAATCAAACATAAACTAGACAACTGCTCAACTATGTACACCTCCCCTAAGGATCTAGTCCAAGGAAGCTACCTCTCCGGGAAATAGGATAGATGAAACTCTGAAAAACTCTGAAGGTCCTGGACAAACTACTCCTCCCACATAGACACTCCTCCAGGCAGCACCGATGCTGAACAGATGGGCAGGTTCTGGACTGGAGGGACTCAAGGAAAGAAAATTCGCAGGTAAGGTCTATTTTCACATTCCATAGCATCCCTCCAGTCCAGTCCAGACTCCTGGCATGTACCAGAGCAGTATTTATCTTTATTACTCAATTTGATTTACTGCTCAGGCAACAGCATCAAAGCGGTTTACATAGTTTCAGTACTGCAATGCAGAAAAGGAAAGGAACACTATTAAATGACAGTACAGTAAGAGAGAGGAAAGGGGGGGCAAGCAAGAGATCAGGAAGGAACAAAAGACAGGAGCAGGGAGTGGTAACAGCAGGGGGAAGGGGGAGGGGCAGGCATACTTAGGAGAGCGTGGAGCTGGGGAGGCCAAAGGCCATTTGAAAGAGGTTGGGTTTTAGAGCAGCTTTGAAACTGGTGAAGGATAATGCCACACAGAGAGACGGGGAGAGAATTCCATAATGTGGGGTCCAAGCAGAAAATAAATCTGATGTCCGGGTGCGCTCCAGGTGGGCACAGTTAACAGAGGGAAATATTAACCAATGACTGTGAATAAGAATGGGAGGGACCAGCGAGGCCGGCCTGCAGCACCTGTAGCCCAAACCGCGCCTCAATGCACACCTGCACATCCAGATGGTAGTGTCGAACAAAGGTATGCAGCGACGACCAAGTAGCCACTCTGCAAATCTCCACCAGGGGAACGAGACTAAACTTGGCCCACGACACAGCCTGCACCCTGGTGGAATGCACATGCAGCCACCTAGGAACAGGTATGTGGTGCAACAGATACACTGAAGCAATCGCCTCTTTCAGCAATTAGGATATAGATGCTTTTGAGGCAACCTCCCCCTGACGAGGGCCGCAAAACACAATGAACAGTCTTTCCGACCTATGGAAAGAACTCGTGTGCTTGAGATACTTCTTAAGCACCTGGCGTACATCAAGGAGCGCAGACAAGAATCCGCTGAATCCGAAAAGGAAGTCAGAACCACACTCTGACTCATATGAAACGTAGACACCACTTTAGCAGAAAAGAAGGAACCGGTCGAGGACCACTTTCTCCAACAGATAAGGCTCCTTGCATGAGAGAGCCTGCGGCTCTGAAATGCGCTGTGCAAACTCAATGGCCACCAAAAATACCACCTTGAGTGTAAGGTCTTTAACCAATGCAGACTCCAAGGGCTCAATCTGAGCCTCTGTCAATTCCGACAATACCAAGTTGAGGTCCCAAGCCGATACTACAGGGTCCACAAGGGGACTGAACTGCTTCACCGCTCAGAGAAACCATGACATGTTGGGATGGGCTGTCAGGGAGACCCCTTGCACCCTCCCCCGGTAATAGGCCAATGCTGCCACCTGAACCCACATGGAATTCAAGGCCAAGCCCTTATGTATGCCGGCCTGCCAAAAGGCCAGAATATCTGGCACCATTGCCCGCAAGGCACGTTCCCTCCTGTCCTCACACCAATCTTCGAACACTCTCCATACCCAAATGTACGATAGGGTCATGGAGAGCTTGTGAGCTCACAGCAAGGTTATGATCACTGGTGCCGAACAGCCGCACTTCCTCAGCCGAGCCCTCTCAAGAACCAGGCCATAAGTGAGAATCGATCCACCTGAGGCATGAGAATTGGGACAATAGGGTGCCCTGTGCTGGCAGGCACCAGGGGGGACCCCACTGTCAGCCAAACCATGGCTGCCGGGGCCAGTCCGGAGTGATGAGTATCACTAGCTCCCTGTGGGCCTTTATCCTCTGGATCACCCTACCAATCAGAGGCCATGGTGAAAACACATACAGTAGGCCCTGCGAAGGCCATGCCTGAGTCAACAAGAGCCCCTCTGACATCCATTCCCAATGCCAAATGAAGAAGCGAACTGCCTTTGCATTGTCTGCAGTTGCCATGAGATCCATAATTGGTTAACCCCATTTGCAGGTTATGCCTTGGAATACTGAGTCCTCCAGTGTCCACTATCCGGGATCCAACCTTTGGCGACTGAGGAAGTCAGCCTGCACATTCTCTTTGCTTGCCATGTGAACCGCCGACAGAGCCAGAAAATTTGCTTTCACGTACTGAAGCAGTGTGGCGATCTCCTCCATCAGAACTGCACTCCCCGTGCCTCCCTGCTGATTGATATAGGCAACTGTCGTGGCATTGTCTGAGAACACCTCATTGCTTTGCATGACACCAAAGCCCTGAAAGCTTGGACAGCTAGGAAAACCACCCTTATTTCAAGGCGACTGATTGACTATTGTTGTTCCTCCTCCGATCGTTGCCTATGCACCACCTGTGCCAGACAATGAGCCCCCAACCGGATAGGTTGGCATCTGTCGTCACCACCATCCACTCCAGAGGCTCTAGACACCCCCTTCAGGAAGGAATCGGAAGCTAGCCACCAACCGAGATTTTCCCGGACGTCCCCTGGGCAAACAAGCCACTGGGAGAGCTCCTGACTGTGGCGACCACCACAACAGGTGACCTCTTTGCAACAGTCACATGTGTGCCCGGGCCCATGGCACCACATCCAACGCTGCCGCCATGGACCCCAAGACCTGGACATAAGACCATGCAGATGGAGCCAACTGTCGTAGAAAACTGCGGATCTGACCCTGGAGTTTCTCAATGCTGTCCTGTAGTAAGAAAACACGCCCAAGCAGGGTGTCGAAGCCAGCGGCCAGGTAGATGAGGTCCTGTGAAGGCCTCAAGGAGCTCTTGGGCAGATTAACCACCCACCCAGGTCCCCTAGGACCTGGAGAACTCACTGCATGCTGGCTAGACTCTCCTCTTGTGACTTTGCTTGGATGAGCCAGTCATCCAGATATGGGTGTACCAGCACTCCTTCGTGGCGAAGAGCCGCCACCACCACTACCATGATCTTGGTGAAGATGCGGGGCGCCATAGCCAGCCCGAAGGGCAGAGCTTGAAATTGGAAATGTCCCATGGGAACTGCTAATCTCAGGATGCTCGACCTGCACTGGTACATGAAGATACGCTTTGGTGAGATCCAGTGCAGTCGGGAACTTACCCTTGCGAACGGCCACCATGTGGAAATGGGGCACCCGCAGTGCTCGATTGACATGGTGCAGGTCCAGAATAGGGCAAAAGGACCCTTCCTTTTTGGGACCACAAAGTAGATGGAATATCGATCTTGTCCACACTGGTCCTCGGGTACTGGCATGACTGCCTGCAGCTGCAGAAGCCACTGAAGTGTTTCCTGAACAGCCTGCCACTTAGCCAGAGCCTTGCAGGGTGACAATAAAAATGCATCTGTAAGAGGTCACACAAATTTCAGTGCATACCCTCTCAAATGACCTCCAACACCCATTGGTCGGAAGTAAGGTAGACCCAAGAGGAATAAAACTGATGGAGCCTACCACCCACAGGGACCAGCTCTGCCTGAGTCCCCCTCATCTCATTTGGGACTTCTTAGCACCTCTACCTGTGCCGGACAAGTAACTGTGACCAGTCCTGCAACCGCCCTGAAAGGACTGCCCCCTCTGGTAGGGAGCAAACCCAACTGCTCGGAAACACCGAAAGTCTCTCATCTGACCACATCCTGTTGAAGCACCCTTGGGCTTATCTTCAGGGAGTGTGTATGGCGTAGCCTCACCTAAATCCTTAATCAACTTCTCTAAGGCCTCCCCAAACAGCAACTTCCCTTAAAAGGAAGCCTGCTGAGCCTAGCCTTAGACAACACATCCACAGCCCAATTACGGAGCCACAGGAAATGGTTAGCCGCCACTACAGACACCATTTCTTTAGCCGAGGCCCGAAGGAGATCATTGGAGGTATCTGCCAAATAAGCACAGCTGGACTCCAGCTTGAGCAGTTCGGCAGAAAGCGAAGGGCTTTGTCTCGACGCCTCCAACAAGACTTGCGTCCACCTCAAGAAGGTCCGCATGACATATGCACCGCAAACAGGCGTCTGAAGCGCTAGGGTGTTCAATTCAAATGCCTATTTCAAAAAGGTTTCCAGCTTCTTGTACTACGCATCTTTAAGCATGGCTCTGCCTTCCACCGAGATCGTGGTCTTCTTGGTAACGGCTGAGACAAGAGTGTCTACCTTTGGAACCTTGAGGAACTCCTTTTCTGCTGCTGGGATGGGGTACAGATGGGCCATAGCTTGCCCACCCTTTAATCCCACTTCTGGCACTTCCCACTCCAAATCCACCATCCGTTTGAGAACCCGATGCACAGGAAAGGCGGTTTCCTGTATTTATTTAGCTATTCTTTTACACTGCTTTTCGCTGGGTCAAAGCAGTTTACAATCAACACAAAGTTACAATGAACAGTGAAACGAGGTTATAGTAAACATGGGGTGTATACATTAACTATATACAAATAATTTAATTATTTACAATGATTTTAATTTGAAGGGGAATATGGGTGAGTAAGGTTAAGTTACGGGACCATAGTGTTCAATGAATGAGTCTCCAATTGCTTCCGGAATGAGGAAAGATCTTTGATGCTCCTGATGGTGACAGGGAGGAAGTTCCATAGGGTTGGTGCCTAGAGTTTGAATGCCGTTGAGCAGGCCTGCTGGCGCTCTTGGTTTTTGAGAGGCACGATGAGGGTGTTGCTGATGGATTGTCGGCTGGCTCTGCTTGGTTGAAAGGGATGAAGAAGGCTGAGGAGGTGGGAGGAGGAGAGGCCAGATAGTGCTTTGTGGGTTGTCATCAGTGTTTTGTATTTGATGTGGCTGTTGAGGGGGGGAGCAGTGAAGTTGCTTGAGGATGGGGTTGCTTGCCTAGGGGCTGAGAGTACGAGCGGCGGTATGGAGAGCTATCCATAGTGGGAGGGTGGTCGATTGTGGGAGTCCGTGATAAATAGAGGTACAGTAGCCGAGGATAGGGAAGATTGCTGATTGGAGTGCTGTTCTGAAGTCAGAAGGGTCTAGGATTGGGCGGAGGTGTTGAAGTGTGCGGATCTTGTAGAAGATTGAGTTTGCTGTATTTTTCACTTGTTGCTTAAAGGAGAGGTTGTGATCCAGAGTGATACCGAGATTCCTCGAAGCAGGGGATCCTCCTAGTGGATCTCCTGCTCAGGCACAGGCTGCGAAAGGTTTAGTGCCGCTAAGGAATGCACAATGAGCAAGGGGAGTTCCTCACGCCTGAACACACACACTATGCTGGGATCCTCTCCTGGCAGGATCTCACCTTCTTCGAGACCTGCCTGCACGTTCCCGCCCCAAGGCCAGAAGGCCCCTTGGAGGCTCAGAAATCCCTTCGGGCTCTGTATCCTCAGGACTACTCTCCTGCTCCCTCAACAGAGCCCGAGCAGTCCCCTGAGTGCTGTGGCTCCTACACCAAACGTGGAGGCTATAATGGGGACTGATTCCTTCCCCCCAGGCCCTGCTTCATGCAGTAAGCATGGAGAAGTAAAGCAAAGTCTGGAGAGAAGGCCTCAACCTTATCTTCCCAAAGCTCCCTTTTTATTTTCTGCCTGATCCCCAGGCCTGCGGGAGAGTACAGAGACTGAACTGTGACTCCCCGAGGCTGCCTGACCTGGTGTCTCAGAGCCCCTTAAAATGGCCATGGTTCCCACTGAAACCACGGGACTCGCAGACTGTGCGGGTAAAACTGCATCATCTGCGGGAACATCCTGCGGGCTAGAGTCCTCTTCAGCTGCTGATATGGCTCCCCTGTAGCGTGGTCCTGCAACTCGCAGCTGCGGCATAGCCTCAGAGAGGAAAGACATACCTTCTTATAGCTGCATACACACTGGCAGTCTTTGGCATGCTGACGGCCTGAGCCAGATGAAAATAACCAGCGAAGAAACCCCCGCAGCTCCCACCAAACACTCTGCGCACTCCCGAGGGACGCTCCTTCCTCCTCCCACCTGCGGGCATCCATGACTGAACATGACAGCCCTACTGAAGAGGAAATTGGCTCTTACAAGGGCAGTTCTCCAGGGAGGCCACAGAGCTCGAATAAATGGTACCCTGCTATCCCTTCCTCCACAGGAACCCTGCCAACTGAAAGGCTTTTCCAGAAGGCAGCCAAGACCAGCACCTACCAGGAGGGATCAGAGCATAGTCTCAACCAACTTAAGGTTTACTTTTTTTTTTTTTTAAGTTTTAATTTTTCATTTTCCTACACTAAGGTCCGGAGTGGAGGAGTAGCCTAGTGGATAGAACACTGGCTTGGTAACCAAGCAACTAGGGTTCAATTCCCACTAGCACTCCTTGTGGCCTTGGGCAAGTCACTTAACCCTCCATTGCCTCGGAAGAAAGGCCTGGCAATCTACTTCCGGTGACACTGCCAAGAAAACCCAGGAGCTTCTGGGTCGCCAGGAGTCAGGACTGACTCAAAGGCACACATTGCATTTTACACTAAGGTCCAGTGCAGCCAGACTGCACCGGTCTTGTCCCATCTACAGTTGACTGAGAAATACTGACTTCTGGAGAGGTTCCGCCCTTCTTATGGGGTAACATCACAGAAGTTGGAAGTTCTCAGTCTCCATCTGCTGGAGGAGGGGACAAAACCCAGGAGTCTGAACTGGACTGGAGGGACACTATGGAAGCATTATTTTTTTAAGGGGGGTGCAATAGAATTCTCACATGCAATCCATGTTTGCATTTCAATCATGTTCAATGCTTGAAAAGCGCAAATGGAATATATCTGAGGCATGTTTCGGAGAAATGGACATAACTTGTGTACTACTGCAGGACAGCAAATACATTTCACCATTTGTGGTACTGCTGTGGAATTGAAGGCAGAGTAGCTGGTCTGACTTCAGACCCTGTAAACCATAAGGATGACAGCTTTCCATCAGCACATGGACTTTAGGCCAGAGGTCTCCAAGCCTGTCCTTGGGGACCTCTTAGCCAGTCAGGTTTTCAGGATATCCAAAGTAAATATGCAAGAGAGAGATTTACATGCACTGCCCACATTGCATGCAGATTAATCTCATGCACATTCATCATGATAACCTGAAAAAACAACTGATGGGGTCTCACAGAACAGGTCTGGGAATCACTGCTCCAGGACACTAGTCCAAATCCCAGCTCCAATGGGACTCTGAAATGAACTCATAAACTCAGCTAGGTTCACAAGTCTATATGAAAAGCTATACCACAGTCTTTGCCAGATTCCCATCAGTTGGTGAATTCCATGCCAAGTGTCATTACTGCCTTGTGATACGAACACAATGAAAGATAAACAATCAGTGTCTATACACCAATGTTACACTAGTGGATTTCCCCATGTAAGTGGTGCATTGATAAGGCAGGCAAAGAGAGAATTTGAGAAGAAGCTTGCTGTGGAAGCAGAACCGCGTAATAAAGACTTTGTCAAGTACGTTTGTAGCCTAAAAAAAACCCATGAGAGAGTCATTTGGACCATTAGATGATAGAGTGGTAAAAGGGGCACTAAGAGGGGACAAGGCCATAGCAGAGAGACTGAACAAATTCTTTGCTTCGGTCTTTAATGAGGAAAATGTAGGAATGTTACCCATGACTGAAATGGTATTTAAAAGTGATGCTGCAGCAGAATTGAAAGAAATATTGATACACCAGGAAGATGTATTACAAATATTTGATGAACTGAAGAGTAGCAAATCACCTGGACCGGATGGTATACATCCAAGGGTGTTGAAAGAACTGAAATATGAGACTGAAGATCTACTATTAGTAATCTGTGAACTAATCATTAAAATCATCTGCAATACTTGAAGACTGGAGGATGGCCAATGTTATGCCAATTTTTAAAAAGAGTTCCAGGGGTGATCCAGGAAACTGCAGACCGGTGAGCCCGACGTCAGTACTGGGAAAAATGGTAGAAACCATTATACAGAACAAAATTACTTAACATGTAGATAGTCATAGCTTAATGGGAAACAGCCAACATGACTTTAGCCAAGGAAGGTCTTGTCTTGCTAATCTGTTATGTTTTTTTGAAGATGTGAATAAACAGGTAGACAAAGGTGAGTCGGTTGATATAGTGTATCTAGATTTTCAGAAAGCCTTTGACAAGGTCCCTCATGAAAGACTCTTAGCAAAATTTAAAAGACATGGGATATGAGGGAGTATACTATTGTGGATCAGGAATTGGTTAAAAGATAGAAAGCAGAGAGTAGGGCTAAATGGACAATTTTCCCAATGGAGAAAAGTGAATAGTGGAGTACCCCAGGGATCTGTGCTGGGTCCGCTGCTTTTTAACATATTGGTAAATGACCTGGAAATGGGAATAACGAGTGAGGTAATCAAATTTGCAGATGACACAAAATTATTCAAAGTTGTTAAAACCCATGAGGATTGTGAAAAATTGCAAGCTGACCTTGATAAACTGGAAGACTGGGCATCCAAATGGCAGATGAAATTTAATGTGGACAAGTGCAAAGTTATGCACCTAGGAAAGAAAAACCCATACTATGGTTACACGATGCAAGGTTCCACATTAGGAACCACCACTCAGGAAAAGGATTTAGGCATCATCGTGGATAACATGTTAACCCTCTGCCCAGTGTGCAGCAGCAGCCAAGAGAGCAAATAGAATGTTAGGTATCAAAAGGAAAGGAATGGAAAATAAAACAAAGGATATTATAATGCCTCTGTATCGTTCCATGGTGCGACCGCACCTTGAATATTGTGTGCAATTCTGGTCGCTGTATCTGAAAAAGGATGTAACGTTATTAGAAAAGGTACAGAGAAGAACTACCAAAATGGTAAAGGGGATGGAAGGATACTCCTATGAAGAGAGTCTAAAAAGGTTAGGGCTCTTCAACCTGGAAAAGAGACGGCTGAGGGGAGATATGATAGAGGTCTATAAATTAATGAATGGAGTGGAATGGGTAAATGTAGATCAATGGTTTACGCCATCAAAATACAGAAAGACTAGGGGACATGCAAGGAAGCTACAGGGCAACCTATTCAAGACTAATAAGAGAAAATATTTTTTCACTCAACGTGTAATCAAACTCTGGAATTTGTTAACGGAGGATGTAGTAAAGGCTGTTAGTGTAACTGGGTTTAAAAAAAGGTTTGGACAAGTTCCTAAAGGAAAGGTCCATAAACCATTATTAAAGGGGACCCGGGATATCCACTGCTTGCCCAGTACAAGCATTGTGGAACCTGTGTCTTTTAGGAAAACTGTTAGGTACTTGTGACCTAGATTTGCCAATGGTGGAAACAGGATACTGGGCTTGATGGACCTTGGTCTGACTCAGTATGGTATATCTTATGCTCTTATGTTCTTAGTGGTGATAAAATCTCGTGAAAAAACTGTTCTATGAAGTTTATATGTATATAATCACAGCTTTTTTGAGGCCAGCACTACTGTTGAAGGTACAGACAGCATGGGAATATTTATTTGCACATGGATAAGCATGCATAAGCAAACATGAGTATGCCACGCTAGTAAAACACTGTGGTTCAGGCTTCCTGCACAACAATCGGCTCTCTGAATGGTGGAGCCTTGCAGTGCAGGAAGTTTGCTCTGATCTCATGGTTTGAAAGATCAGCCCAAACATCCTGCCCCGCCGCTCCACCATTCAGAGAGCTGATTCATGGTGCAAAACGTCTGAATCATGGTGTTGAGGATCTGTAGCCAGAATGGGGGAGTGAAATGGTGGGGGGGGGGGGGGCATGAGTGTGAGTGGATGAAGCCTGGGGGGGTCAGGGTTCTGAGGGAGAGACACACACACACTCCCACACACTTGGTGAAGCCTTAAGGGCCAATAGAACGTTGAAGCCTGGTGGGATAATATAAAAGAGAGAGATAAAGTAGGGGGGAGGCTGGTGGGGTTATGAGAGAAACAGACTGGAAAGGTTGAGAGAGGGATTATGAGACTGAGAAAGAGAGACAGACTGGAGAAAGCCTGGGAAAGGGGTCATGAGTGGGAGAGAGAGATGCACATACATGCAGCTGCTACTCTCCATGCCACACACACACACACACACGCATCCCTCATCACTCCCGATGAGACACACAGAGCCCCTGACACTTCACATGACAAACGCGTACACGCAGCCACCTCTCAATGTGCATATACATCACCTTGATAAACACACACTTCTCCTGAAACTCCCCGTCAGATCTACACATGTGCACCCACCTCGTCCCCGATGTCCTTGACGCTTCCTATGAGACACACATATGAACCCCTCCCACATGCCTGATTCTGGAAATGGGGGAAATTTGCCATTGTGTCACACTGCTAGTGTACACAGTTCAACTTGTTTAAGAGCTTATGTTTTCCATCCTTAAGCAGTAAGCCCGATATAAATAAAAACTGCACGATATAAATAAAAACTGCACGTATGGCCACAAACCAGAATCTAAAGACGAGACGACCAGAAATGACCATTTCGCATTCAGTAAACGAACTCACTCTACTGAGGAAGGCCCGTGCCAGCCCAGCATAGAAAGGACATGGGCAAAACCAGGATAAAATACCAAGTTATCCAGACCATATGTGGCTTTACTGAAAAACAGCAAAATACAAAAAGCGCCGGCTTGTTAGCAGGGATGTGCACATGGCAAACATTTGCTGTTTGTTTGTACTTTTTTTGCAGTTTTCAGTTCATTTCCAAAATTCATTTTAATTTTTAAAAAATTATTTATTTAGAACTTTTTAAAGCACACGAATTGACAACACTAATGAGCCAAATGTGCAGCAATGACGTATATCTCTACTTGTTATGCAGA
The DNA here is from genome assembly GCA_033557465.1 of Ichthyophis bannanicus. Lineage (NCBI taxonomy): Eukaryota > Metazoa > Chordata > Amphibia > Gymnophiona > Ichthyophiidae > Ichthyophis > Ichthyophis bannanicus. Next base: position 169,911,260 of record CM066032.1, on the reverse strand, counting down.
AGGATAAATACTAAATGTAGAAATAGAAGCACCCAAATATGGTAGCTGGTACTTCAGTACAGCAGCAACCTCCATCACTACAAAACAGGATATACAAATGCTTCCTTCATGCTGTACCACATGACCTGCACAATCTGCCCTGACCAAACCAAAGCTTTATTCAACACTAAAGTAGTCTGCAGTTACAGCCTCCAGTTAATCTGTTATTAGTTTTTCTTAAGCACTATTTGAAGCCTAAGAGTTATTGAGCTCAAATTTCACATCAGTTTAAAGCAAAAATCCATTTCCTCTTCAAACTCAGCCCACCCCTTTGGCTGCTGAAACTTTAAGCTTTGCCTTCAAAAAGCCCACCCTGGCTGCAGAAGGAGCCCAGCCAGAACGCAAGGAGGAGTTGGAACAGTGTGTCAAGAGGCCAAAAGCTACACAAAGGCCTTGCCAAGTCCAAATATCTCTCTCTCTCTCCCTGGCCTCCACTTTACCGGCCTGGCTCTACAGCCCTGGTCAGATGATGTGTGAGAGGAGCGGCAGCACTCCTAGTCTGGCTGACGGCCTAGTTTCCTCCAAAGCCTTCATGCCTCTTCTGTGTTAACCCCTGATAACCTCACCCCTTTCGAGGACATGGGCTGAGTTTAAGGTAAGCTGTATAACAACACATGTCTGGCTAATGTCGCCTAACCTGTTCTTTGACAGTGAATGATTATTTGGGGTAGCGAAACAAAAAAAAAATAAGCACTGTGTGGCCATTAAGCTCAATAGAAGGAAGGTCACATCCAAACAGCCTTTCGTATTCCAGTATTACAAAAATACATAGGAAATACCAATCCACCAGTCAAACAGAATAATTTCTCAATTTATGATTACAATAGGCTGGTAAATTATATCACTGACAGTCTTCAAGAAATCACCTGGGGACTGATTCTGGTATGTAAAGCAGGTTCCAAGGCAATTCGCCAGCAACAGAAAAAGCCTGTCCCTTCTACTATAAAACATTTAGGTTTTAGTAACTTTCTAAGAGCTTCACTGTGGTTGATAAGATACCAGCTGGGCTCAGACCCTAGGAGACAGTCCAGGCCTGTCATAGTAAAAGGCCGGCCTGGTTCATAAAGATGAACCAGAATAAATTAACATTCTCCCATTGAATGGAACAAGGCCTGCTTTACCTTTAGAAAGAATGGGATGGGAAGATGGTTACACATTTTGCCAGGCTCAGGGTAATGCAATTTGAAAAAGTCAAGAGCCAATCTAAGGACCAAATTCCAATTTAAGCCACTATATGTGAAATACAAGCAGTCTGGGTGTTTGGAACAACAACTTGCCCATTCCCCAGCTCTGTTGCCTTCTATTGTAGTTTTCTTCTTAAGTCACTTCTCTCGCTTTTTTTGGGAGGGGACTAGCTTCATATTTTTGTTTTACTTGTTAGAATAAACGGTGCACCTTCTGTCTTGGCCACAAGCCCTACCTTTTAATAATTATCTTCCTCAAACCCACTGCATGCCTCCGCGGGGTGTTAAGAGGCGCCAGCTCAGCGGCATTCTGATATGCTGAAAATTCAGGATGAAGGGGCTCTCTTCAGGAGAGGAATAAAATTCAGAAGTGAGGTTTGATGACAGATAGGGACCACAATGGTGCATCTAGCCTAGTCATTTCCATGCCTGGCCTATCTTTCCCCTTCACCTCTATATCTCCTCCGTGCTTAACCCAGGCTTTCTTCAGCTCTTTTGTTATTTGTGTTTAGTTTATTCAAAATTTGATATACCATTTTTAACCCAGAGAGACATTCCAAAACGGTGTACAATAAAATAAGAAAGATGGAAAAACAATACAATATATTTTAGAACAGAGAAGAAAAAAAGGGGACAATATGTGGTATCTCCACCACCACCACCACCGCGGAGGGGCTATTTCATGTATCCCTTACCGCGAGATCGCGGGCATTTTGAATAGCGCCGAGTATGGGGAAAGAGCAAAGAGGACCGCTCTTTCCTCCAGTAGCCACTACTAGACCATCAGGAACTTTAACATAAGGGCCTGAGGAGGGGCGGGGGGGGGGGGCCCTATGGTCAACTGTCTAGCTGGGCTTTTAGGTGTTGAAGGAGGGGGAGAGGGTGCCCAACTGACTAGTTGCCTTTTTAATTCTGTTTGGGGAGCCCGATTTCTCCCTTCTCCCAGACAGTTCATTATGGGGATTGGGATCTGTCTGGGGGGGGGGGTGGAGGCAGCCGCTTTGGGGGATGTCTTCTCCTGACATGTCAGATTGCTGCCAATCAGCAGTGGCCCAAGCAGCATCAGCCACAATGGGGCAGGAGCGGTCGCCTGCAGCTCTCCGGATACGGCCAGTAAATCTACGTGGTGGTCTCACAGTAGGGGGTCGCAAGACTATCACATGAGGTTACTGGCAACATTTGAGGATTGCCAGAGCTGGGGCAGGACCGCTCCTATCCCACTGACCACAAGGACTATCAGGGAGCCCCAGGTAGGGCCTAGGGACAGCAACAGGGTGGAGTGAAGGTCCAAGTAAGGCCTTTGAGGGGGAGGCCTTCCAAGGTTGGCATGCTTTCCGGCCAGGCTGCTGCTGCTGCTGAAAAGAGCAGGGTGCAGATCAGGAGGAGGGATGGCGTTAAGTGCAGCTATGTTATTGGCAGCTGTAACAGCTAGTGCGCTGCAACGATTTCCAGGCTAGCTGTCACCAGCCAGTATGCCCACTCCCCAGGGCTGGCCCAAGGGTTTCTACCACCCCAGGCAGAAGCCCTGCTGAGCTGGCCTCCATCAACACCACCCTCCCTCCCCTGATTCCATCTTTTCATCTTGCCGGACAGGGAGATAGCATCACGGCATGACTCTTATTTTGTGCTTTGTGCTGCCACTTTGGTGCCCGTGCCACGCCAAGTGCTTTGGTACCTGTGGGTGCACATATGGTCTGCTGCTCCTGTTCCTCTCCGACAGGAAGTTGCATCGGAGGGGGGCAAAAGCAGCAGCCCATGGCATTTGTACCGAAGCACATGGCCTGCTGCAGGCCCCAAATCGGTAGGGCAAATTTGCTGCTTTATAAAATCATGGTGTAGCCCCCCCAGCCACAGTCTGACACCCTAGGCAGCCATCTAGACGGCCTAGTGCAGGCCCTGTAATTCTCCCCCTCAACCCTGCCTTGCAGCTTTGAGAGCAGGTAGCGGTGATTTACCCCGTGCTGTCTGCTCTTGGTGTGCAGTAGCAATTACTGGGGGGTGGTTGGAGCATGCTGAAGCCTATAGTAACTGCAGGTCCTATAGTCTTATTAGGTAGGAAATAGAAAATCCGTTTTTGTTTGCAGGCATTTCTGCTTGAGGAATGCCCAGTTAGACCTCTCTGAACTTTTAACATCTGACCCTGAAGAATATGTGGCTAAAGTATTCTATTTTTAAGCCACATTGGGTACTAAAGCTAAATGTTTCTACAACAGTACAAAAAATGCATTACAAACTAGCTTACAGTATTTAACAATGCTTTGTTACATTGCAGGGCCCAGTTGTCTCCCACGTATTAAATAAGGCCCATTGATTTACTCACAGACTTCAGAACAAACTGAAGCCAATGGGTGGGAAGTGGAGTGGGCTTTTTCCCCCTCAAACTCAGAGAAATGACCAAAAATGACCTTTTATTGACGGGTTGGTGGTGATGCCAAAATGATCTATGTGAGCTTTTATGCTGGAACTATAACCCTTGGCAGGATCCTCTTTAGAGAAAACAAGAAAACAGAAAGAAAAAGTGAAGCAGGTCCCAGCGTGCAAAGTGCGATTCTTTCCCATCAAAGAAGTCCTGCCACCCCCTTTTACTGCAAGTCCTGCTCCTTTTAAAGCCGCACACAAGACAACATGAAAGGGCAGCCCCAGTGAATTAAAGGTCGTCTCTGTGCATTTCAGGAGGAACCAGTTCTTTTGTGAGGGCCCCCAAGGGATTAAGTTTTAGCATACAGCTCCTTTTTTTCTTCCCTTGCCAAAGGAATCAAGTCCCTGGCTCCAGCCTCCCAGACCTTCCTCCCACCCTGAACTGAGCCCCATTCATTAAGCTGGCTCGCTGCAACAAGGCGCAGGCCAGGAAGGAAAACAAGCAAATAGCCAAGCAAAGAGCAAAAAATGAGCGGCCGCTCAGTTACTCTTAGGAATATTTTAAAAAAAAAACGAAAAAGAAAAAAAACGTTTCTATCCACCATCTTGAAGAAACACTTCAGTCAAAAAGGTTACTCCCACTTGCATGCAAGATTCTGGTTCAAATTAATATGTTTTGGAGGTCAAAATGCCCTCTGCGTCCAAATGCAGATGCACGTACTCATCTTTCAGGAACCCCAGAACATCATGACTGCTTTTTTTAAGCGGGACAAAGAACGGTATTTAAATATCCAACCAAATCTTTTTCACAGATCGCTTTCCTCAAAGCTGTAACAATCCACGTGTGCCGGTGCACCCTCCAGTCTGTTTCTGAAATGCTTTAGGTGGTTCTGTGTAGATTCACACTAAGTCAGCGGAAGAGCCTGGCTGGACCTGTTAAAAGTGCGCCGGCTTGCAACCTCTGCCATCCTGCGGTGAGCCCAGCCTCTCCCCACTGGAACAAAGAAGGCTGGTGAAGAGCTAGTTATTCTATGCGGTGGTCTTCCTAAACCTGCCCTGGGGACCCCCACAGGACATCCACAAAGAACCTGCACAAGATCAATAGCATATACCTATTTTCTAATGCGTGCATATTTATCTCATGCATATTCATTGGGAATATCCTGAAAACCTGACTGACTGTAGGATTCCCAGGGCAAGTCTGGGAAAGCCTGCGTCTGTAGCTAGGTATATTAATATGCCAATGCTATTCACATGTCACTCACATGTCTTACAACATATGTACATATATAATGAAATGTACTTGGGGCCGGCCTCAGTGTTGGTTCAAGGTATTGGCACCCTATGCCCCCCGCTCTACCCATCCCTTGGCCCAGCTGTCAGAATCTATTGTTTAGCTTTGAATGCTCTGCTCTCCCCCACCCCCGAAACTGACACCCTAGGCAACCGCCTGGTTTGCCTGATAGTTGGGCCAGCCCTGAATGCGTTTAAAGAAACAGAAAGCCTAATCAACATGCTTATCTTTGTCCCTGGTTTTTTGCTTCTGCTGCCCACTCAGTGCCCAATATCATTGCCGATATATCCAACTTTAATATACACTAAATAATTCTTCTTACTAGGCCACGGCTTTCTCAACACTCCTATCTGGCTACTCAAGCTTCAGTTACATCCATGGAAGGGGAAAGGAACAAGGGATTGGGATGATTTGGCTGTGTATTTTTTTTTTCTAATCTTTCCACATTTAAAGCCAAGAGTAGGCCTGTACCACCAGAGATGCTTTCATATTTTTTGCTAATTTTTGCCCCCTCCACCCGCCACTTCAGCCTTCAAGGTAGCAACACACCCATCCCTTGACTCAATCTTGGCTCCTTTTTGGGTCTTACTCCAAGGTCTTCTTTGTTTTTACATTTTGTCACAAGACATTTGATTTGTTTGTTTACTTTTCTGTCCTTGTATCCTTGCACCTTTTCTTGTGCTTCTTCCCCCACCCCGTTAAACCTCTTCCTTTTTTTGAAACTACTCTTCTGTTGTCAGCACGGTATTCCTGCTTTTCACGCATCACTGTGATGTCTGTATGAGAGGTTCGGATAGAAATCGGCAAACTGACCCTTCAGAAACACTGGGAGCTCCCTGGAATCCAAACGCGTAGCAGAACACAGAAACTGCAGACATGCAAAAAGTGGTTCTAACTCATTCCGGCAGTTAAAATGAACAAAACTACTACCTAAAAAATAACATTGCTGAAACTCCTGTAACAGAACCCAGGCACACACTCTGCTGCTGTTTTCTGCACCGCAGTTCAACACCCCCCTTTCCCACAATCACCACCACCACCACCACCAGCAGACCAGATATAGCAGATCTGATCAGTGGTCCGAATCTTATTTTATTTATTTTATTTAGAATACATTTGTATACCGCTACTTCCAGCGATCAGCAGCGGTTTGATTACAGATTGGAAATTGTCAAATCATGACAGGAAATTTTTGAGGTATAAACAAGGTATCTTAAAACAATAAAACCTTTTAAAGCTAGCATGTCCCCTGTTCATTTTGTGGTATCTTGGGGGCACTCAGCCCCCACCCTGTGCTATTTCATGACTGAAAATCAAAATGTTCCAACAACCTCCTTATTGTTTTCATTCTAGAGTTGTTTTTCCTTCATTTTTGACCTCTGTTTCATCTTTCCCCATCTTAAAAAGCAGAACAGCACAAAAAATAAGAATAAAGGACAAGTCTAGTGGTTTTAATGGCAAGGGTTGTGCACTGTCACAAAGACGACCTAGCTTAAATTCCTAGGCTGCCAGGGCCTGGGACTGCTGTCAAAGCACTGCTCATGGTCCCAGAAAAGGGGCATCTCAATTGTCGCGCAGCAGTGACACCTGGTGGCCACACTCTGCGGTTCATGTTAAAAATCAGGTTCCAGAATGAACCATAGTCTGTGACCCCTAACCAAGGCCTGTCAGTGACAGCTGGGCTGAGGTGAAAGAAGAATATGAGAACAGGGTGAACCCCTCCCCCAGGGGTGATAGTTCATGGTGTCCTAACTCTATATAATATTCTGCTCTGATTGAGTTTGAAATCCGACGGAACTGGAGCAAACATGCAAAAAAAAAAAAAAGAATAACAAATGTATTACTACTAACCGTTAAAAGTGGATTAACACAGCAACCTCACTACTTTCTAATAACAAACTGCAATTTTGATGTTGAGTTTAATTCTCAAACGAGATTACTCCCTTTCCTCCTCAGATAACAGCCAGCCTATATCTTCCAGTGAAAAGTAAACAAATGAGAGGGCAGCCGAGGCCCCCACGCTGACTGCTTACTTACTCCAGGAGAGGATCTCAAGCTCAGCATGCTGTGGGAAGCACCTCTTCCATCTGCATTACCATGATCATTTTTGTTTTTGATCGAAAGGGGACTAAATCTACTTAAGCCACCCTTCTGAAGCTATACAGAGGATGGATCATCTGCTTTTATGAAAGATGGTATATTAAAAAAAATCACTCAAATATACAGACGCTAACCATGCAATAGGTAGGTGTAATCATGCTCTAGGGCAAATTCTTAGGCATCCTGCGATGGCTCAATGCAAGACTTTTACAACCATCTCCTTCAAGTCTAATTCTAACAGTCAGTGACAAGAACCATCTCAGCTCATCTCCTTTTGTTTAGAAAGGCGTATTCCTTAGCCTGCAGGCTCTCCTGAATCAAACCATTTACCTTGTTTTAATCTAAGGTGGCTTGGGCTTTCATTCCATTTAGCTGGCATCCATTTCCCGAGAAGAAACTACCCCCCCATCCCCCAGGAAAAGGATAGCCAGTTGGAGAATTACGATACACAGAGTATTCACCCAAGAATTTAGGCATTGTGAACCTTTATAAGTAAACACCATATAAGATGCTATCATACAATGTAAGCTTTCAAGACCACTTCTTGAGATGCCAAGCTGGAGAAAGATTTCTAGATTTAGAAAATGCTGATTAATTCTACAGCACCAAAATCCCACAAGTCAAGCAAACACTTCTAGATTAACCCCTTGAAAACACGGAAAGATATTTTGAAGCCTCCAGCTTTCGAAAACCGTGAAATTTCTATAGAAGAGGGTGCTATTGCGTTAGGGTACATTAAGTTAACACACATGAAATAACGCAAGCCCCATTATTCTCAGTGCAGCCTATTTACTAAATATACGCTTAACTCAAAGTAATGTGCACTAATGTGACCAAACACACATTAAAACGTTAATGCAGGCTAGCAAACGAGGGCCTATGTTTGCACATTTCATCGCAGTATTCAGATATTTAAAGTCCAGCTTTTTCTACGCATAAGGAAAAAACCACATGGGGAATATACAGCAGAGGACAAGCTTGACCATATATGTAAAGAAGAGTCTTCGGTTCCTACAGTCTTTGAATTCTTTTATCTAGTTGTGGTACAACATTAATCACTCAGCATGTCACTTAAGTAAATTACCACATTTCCACTCTGACCACCATTTTCCATGTTTAATTCGTCAAGTCCTATTTTCCCATTCAACAAAAACTATTGACCAACCGAAGGTCAAAATATTCCCACAAAGTAACACAAGGATATTCACTCCAAGCAATTGTTTGTCGGACTACATTACGAGATAGCTATATTCAGTATCCTCCCCTAAGTCCATTTGAATTTATTTAAAAGTGATCATGCATAATTTCTAAACTGCCTAAACAAAGTAAACCAACGCGTTTTGAACCACAAAAATTACCGGTTCTGCTTCAGGGTAAAGAAATAGCAGCACTTATCTGGATGAAAGCATTCTGTCATCCAAATGTGGAGCTACACCGGCTGGCATTATTTTATCCTGAAGCAGAAACGATAATTTTTGTGGTTCAAAACACATTAATTTACTTTCTTTTGGTGTTTAGAAATTATGCAGGATCACTTTTAAATAAATTCAAATGGACACAGGAGGATTTATTTTATTTTTATTTATTTAACATTTCTTATATACCGCCTTTCATGATATCAAGGGGGCTTACATTGAACAAATTGAAATTACATTGAACAGGGCATTATAACTTGGAGATAACTATTTTACAGGGAACATTGGTTATGGAGGGTTAAGTAAGTGGCTTGCCCAAGACCACAAGGAGCACCTGTGGGACTAGAAACCCCAGTCCTTCCGGCCCAAGGTTGCTGTCCTCTAGTGGGATTTGAACCCCTGACCTTCTGGCCTGAAGTACCTTGCCCCAACCACTAGGCCACTCCTCCACTCCAGGATGCTGAATATAGCTATTGTCCCATTCAACAAACATGGGGGGGGGACTTTTGAAATAAAGAGATAAAACATCTTACCTGAAAGCCCCCCAGGGGCCAGATAATTAGTTCCCCCTGTTTCAGTGGAGGAAGGCACAGAATCTGGAGAATCTGCTGCAAACGAGAACGAAAAGCCCATTAATTACAGAATAATGTGTGGACTGTGACACCAACCTAACTACTTAACAGGAAGTTATTACAATATGTCAAAGTCCAACTGTGTGGACATCATCATGGCTGCCTCTCCTGCAGCCCCACTGCATTCGCTCTTCAGTCAATTCACGCATTTTGGTGATGTACAACTTACAGGAGTCTACTATGTAAATGCAGAGTCACGGGCTAAAATCTCTTCTGCGGACCACAAAACCAGATAACGGACCACAAAACCAGATAATGTCTTGAGGCCCCCCCCATCCCTCATCATCATTTCTTTTTATTTAGGCTCCAGTAGTTTCTTCCTGTTCTTTTGAGCTTCCAGTTCAAACAGAATTAGCCTCTGCTTGGCTACTGCAACATGAGCCTTCAGTCACCAACTAACCATCTCCTTGCTTTCATGTCCCTTCCTAACTTGTTTAGCCCATCATGGCTGTGACCTACAGACTGCAGCTTCTTCCAGAACATAGACAATATGTACCCCAAAACTGGCCATTGGATGTCATTCAGCAATGACTGGGATCCTCTTCCTCAAGGGGGAAAAGCTGCACTCCCTCCCTTATCTTTGACTTCTAGGGTTAAGCCATTGAGAAGCAAAGCATTGCATTTCAGTAAGCCACTGTGGCTACATGTTGTACACAGAAAATTAAAGAGTTACCAATAATATGTAGGTAATATGTGTTTACTGGTTTAATGTAATACAGGATGACGAAAGTCTAACTTGGTCCAGTAGAAAGTAACACCATTTATTTATTTCCGCACATCAAAAAGCATAACCAAACTTATTGTTCAAAGCCAGCTAGAAAATATTCCAAGGATTTTCCCAGCAGTTTCCTCCTCCTTCTCTGGGCTTCCAGTTCGGTTGAAACTGACCTCTACTGGACTAAAGCACCACTGATGCTTCATTCATGACTACTACCCTATTCTGTAACTCTACTTGACCCAACCTAGCTCAGCCTTTGCACACGAGTCCTTGAGGCCTCACAGACCTCTATTCCCTCTACAACCTGTCCTCGGGTTTTCAGGATATCCACAATGAATATTCATGAGATAGATTTGCATGCATTCTCCAACCTATGGATATCCTGAAAACTTGCTGGGGGCCCCTTCAAGACAGGTTTGGGAGCCGCTGCTCTACAACTTAGTGCATGTGTGCCCTAAGTCCAGCCAGCAAGGAGACACTTCTGTGCAATGACCAACTTTTTTCTGCCCTCCTCTGACAGGTAAAAAGTAGTATCATTGTATCCGATACAGTGAGTTTATAGGATTATAACTATTTCCAAAGTTCCACATGAACTGTTTTTCATTCACCCTAACAATTCACTGTCCAGTGACTCGGTTAGATGAGGGGCAATAAAAGATAATACTACATTTCTGATAAAAGCTTCAAGATCAGAGCTGAAAAATATTTCATTTCCTCTAAAGGCACTTCTTAGAGGTCCAGAAATCTAAGTGCAAGCAATGACGGTCTCACATAGAATACAAAGGAACTTTAAAGCATACATGAGCCTTCTACAGAGAGCCCAGTCCATTTCCTTACAGTGGCTCCACTGAAACCATTAAACTATTGGCCTCTTCAGGCAACAGCTCTCATTTCAATCAACGCCTTTTAGGCCATAGCGGATTAAAGCAGCAAACATTTCTTTATACAATCTCCAAGGTCCCCATAATTACGTCTCTCCTAAATTAAGCTCCTTCTACTTTGTCAGTCCCCATTACCCATAAATCTCAGTAATTTATGAAGTTGTGGTGCTGACCTTCAACAGAACCCCGTGCTGCCATCCAACTTAAAGCCAGCTGCTCCTCTTCAATCTATCCTATAAGGTACAGGAACCTTTCTGCTATTCTTGTAGACTTGAGTATCGTGAAGGATCGCGAGATCAGCTTCAGGAGTTTGTGCACCTATGCGGCTCAAACTTGAGCCAAGCCACATCGTGCAGACTGAAGAGGAGCCGCTGGGGGAGCACTGGACAGTAAATTTATTGAGAATATATTCAGAAGTGCAGCTGGTTAGCTTGGGGGATGGAGAAGGTTGAGGCTGCTAAGAGTGGAGTTGAGAGAGATTGGGAAATGAGGGGATGAGAGACAGAGGGATGGAGGAAAGTGAAGGAGGACAAGATAGAGGAATGAATGAGAAAAGGAGACAGGAACGATTGAGGGGTTTGCGAGAAAGGGAAGACGGAGGGAGGACAGGGTAGCGAAGGAGACTGGTGGGAACAATGTCATAACTGATAACATGAAGAAGCAACCAGCTTGGGTATACCTATCAGGAAAGCGCTGGCAAGCCGTTGTCAGCTGCCCTCCTTCCCCAAGCCTGCTGTCTTCTGCTAGCACAATGCCGTGGAGCACAAAAGACGTCTACTAGGACCCATGGCTAGTAAAGAGGGTTTGGGCCACATTATTAGTGCAGGGCACTGTGCTAGTTGCAGAGAGGCGGAGACAGCCATCCTCCTAAATTTAGCACAGTTCACTTGGTTAAAATCACCATGGAGAGCAATTAGCACCACCCATTGTTCTGGTGGTAGTTGTTCCCTGCTAAGCACCATCAAGGAGGGCTTTCAAGGCTCCCATTAGCAGCGGTGCATTGGGAACATCAAAGCCCCACCCAGTTACTGCCCATCTGCACGCAGACAGCACAGGATATTTAGCACGGTGCCGATAACTCATGCTTACCTCGTGCTAGGGTTGCCAACTGCTCCAGATGCGCCTGACAAGCATGATCCAGTCCTGGGTTTACCTCATTACATGCAGGGATATGTAGTTCTGATTTCTCTATTGCATTCTACATGAAAGCAAGACTACAAGTCCCTGCATCCAAAAGGGTAAACCCAGGACAGGAGCAAGCCTGTCAAGCACATGAGAGCCAGTTGGCAACCCTAACCAATGTTACTCAGGTAGCGCCCTTTAGTAAACATGCCCCTAAGAGCCTGATTTACTAAACTCTCTTTTCCCATGGAAACAGAATGAGAAAACAGCTTTAGTAATTCAAACCCTAAAGTAGCTGCAGCAGGACCTCTCAGAGGATACCATTCCGTCTTCTGCTCTTGAATTCTGGTAGGGACAATGAAGACTGGAAAGGAAGGTGAAAGAGCTGCTGGCTTCTAAGTTCCTAAGTTGCCTCCTAGATTGAAAGAAAATCCGTCAAGGCTCCAAGGGTGCTCATATTTTATTTAAAAACTGAAGACAAATTAAAAAATACTAGTGTATTCAGAAAAAAAAAGCGCTCTATGAATAAGATCAAAGCAAGATAACAACAGTGCCCAGTAAGAGGAAGGCAGGTTCATATTTTGGGCCCTCTAACAAGCCATACAGCTCAAGCTTATCACGTGGTCTACAAATATTCGATTTCAGAAGGGTTTTTCCAAAAATCCTAAGAAACAAGGACAGACATGTGTGCGTGTAATCGCAGCTTATCAGGGCAAAGTATAACCCAGCACAGGAATATACAGTTTAACAGGATACACTTAATCAAATGGAGAACAATGGGGAGCCAGGAAGCAGAGTTACTTGTGAAATACTGAATTCTGTACACTTTCAAAATGGCTTGTAGGGTGTTCTACGGTGCAACAAAATGAGTTGTTTAACCCTTTTGCTGTGTCTGACGCAGGCCAAATTTCTCTCTATCTGCATTCCTTAACCCAGCCCCCAGTTCAACGATCTCTTCTACCAAGCGCCTTATTGTTCCCCCCACTTTACCACCACCTTCACATTGCTGCAGGGCAGCCCTGTGCTGTGGTTTGTCCCCCAGTCACAGCACAGAGCAACACACATTAAACTCTTAAGGTGTAATGTTGCCTCAGGTAATGGTTACAGTAACTTGGTCAGCTGCCAGCAAACCACAAAAAGAAATTTTATGAATGGTCTGATCTTTTCTTAGGTCTACAGATGGCTACCACATCAATGCCTGTGCTTTTTCTAACTAACAATTGTCCAGCTCTCAGACTGTACCTCTCCTCTCCCCTCAAGCTTTAAGCACACCACCATGGTATGCACTAAACAAACAGCACCGAGCAAAAAGTCAAAAAGAAATCTCTTTATTTTTTTAAGGAAATTTTAACTGGGATTGCCTCTCTGCAAGCAGAGTGCATTCCCCTTTCCACAGCGCACGGCATCCTCCTGAAGCCACAGCTCCAGACTGAAAGCTGTGCACAGTTTAAGTACTAGCAGAGGAATTTTGTTTGGCCTTTCTCCAGCCCTCAGTGCCATTTCCCAGACTGCCCTAGCAAAGTATCTTCCGGGCTGGAAAAAGACGGGGTCCAAGACCAGTCTGAAATGCAGAGATCCAGGACCAAGATGCTGCTTGAAGTCACCTATTCTCCCTTCTCCTGCACTTTTTGGTGGTTTTCAGTACTCAAACGGCATTCCAGAGAGAGGGTGTTTTTTTTTTTTCACAAACGTAATTAAGATCCCAAGAGACTGTATGAAAGCAAAATATAGCTAAACTATAAACCAAAGGAAAGAATTCTTCACGGCTATGGGGGCGTCAGCACATGAAAATCATTGACTTCAAACAAAACTCTTTGGGGGGAAATTCTATAAAGCATTTTCTGCGTGCAAGGCATGTTTTACACAAGGAGGGGGCCCTTGCAAAACTGAGCACATCAACAAGAAAGGGCACTTACACCCATGCTGACTGGGGGCGTTTCTGGGGGTGCAGTTTGGAGAGAATGGAGACAGAGCTGCAATGTACATGCCAAGGACTGCTTCCAGAGTTAGGTCAAGGTGTTGGTGCCCAAGACAGACCTCAAGCCTTACCTCCACCCTGTCAAAATCGATTGTTTAGCCCTCAGAAGTTGCCACCCTAGGCAATCGCCACGTTTGCCTAATAGTAGGGCCAGCCTTGTACGTATGTATTTTCTAAAATACACGAGTAAAGAAACATCATCTTGGAGCAAGGGTAAAGTTGTTCACTACTGGGGCTGGTTATAAAGGCACAAAGGCGCCAATGCTGCCTTTGCAAAATAGGTGCTTTTCTGGATATTCCACACAAGCTCCCTTTATCAAACGGCCCCCTTCGAGACTGGATCAAGGTTTCGAGGGGTTTGCACTGGAGTTTTGTCTGCTTTGCTTAAAAGCACCCTTTTTCAAATGGCCCCCTTCGAGACTGGATCAATGAATACTCTGCCGCGTGACAAGTTCGGGTTTGGTGCATTTGTAGCCCACATTTTTCATTTTCACATTTGGGAACCTGCACTTCCCACTAATCTTTCATATTTATGATAGATTTTCTTTTTCTTTGTTAAACTGGTTATCATTTTCCAAAGTTTCCATTGTTAGCATGATTTCCCTGGTTCTCACCTAGTAGCCCAAGATAAACACATTAAATAACAATGTACAATGTGGCTAGAAACTTTAAGGATATAGCAGGAAACATAAATGCCTGAAATCTGACTGGGAACAATAGAGAGTAATGGAAAGGGGGGAGGGGGGAGACACTAAATCCCTGCGCTACCTTCCTCTACGCCTATTCCCTTTTCTCTGTGCTAGGCTGTGTTTAGCTGCCCATCTGGGATTTATTTTTTTTTTCTTTTTAATAAAACCTCTTTTCTTTTGTTGAGTAACCAGTTGTTTTGGAGTTTCCGATTGGCAGCATTAATCACTTCCTATTGGCCGATCTAAAGAGCTTTTCCTTTCGAAACAGCACTTTCATGTTTTGCAGCTTCACTGTTTACACACGTTTTTTTTTGCTACCTTATGTCAACACTTGTTAATGAGTAAATAGATCACTCCACTAAGTGTAATACAGAGGTCATCACATAGAATCCTTTTGGATGCTTAAGTCCTTCTAATAGATTCATCCCAATGTCTATATGAGAAACCTGAGACAACTATAATCCTCTTTTTCTTTATTGTCTCTTACTAGTGCCTTTTTACAATAACGACACACTATGTAGGGTTTTACTCCTGCCATCCCAAAATTTAGCAGCTCTATGACTTTAAGAAAATGAGAGACCAACAGGGCAGCAGTATAGCCTTCAGAGAACATCAATTGCAGCGCAGCGCTTGCAAGAAAGGCTGATTTCACAACTCATAATGCACACACGCAATAATCCATCGCCTCTGGTTATAATGAACAGAACATATGTGCAACCCAGAACCTGTGGTGACAAAAGTGGTGACAAAATAGAAGTGCAACAAAAGTGTCCCTCAAAATCATATGTTCTATGGTTTCAAGTCATTTAGAAACAGGAAAAAAAATTGCTAGACTGAAGAGCTTCCAAGTCACCCACAGCTCCAAGTGGGGCATGTAGATCACGCCTGGATTTCTGACAACTCTATCCCGATGTACTACGGGACTTGCAGCACCGATTTCAATGGGCAGGATCACGGACTACAAATACTACAGAGCTTTGGAAAGGAAATTCAATACCAGGACTAACCCAAAGGTCTCCCACTGACTGGTCCCCACAACAGCCAGCAATCTAAGTGGGCCCCTGAAGCCAGAGCCAGTCCAACCATCGGGCAAACTAGGCAGTCACCTAGGGTGACAGGTGTTTTTTTTGGAGGGGGGGGGTTTAAAGATAAACTGTAGATTCTGACAGCGGGGGAGGGAGAGGGTGTGCCAACACCTTGAACCAACTTTGGGGCCAGCCCTGCCTGAAGTTGTGGGATTCGGGTCTTCGGTTTCTCAGTCCACCACTCTAACCTCTAGACCTTTCCTGCTCCTATTAGTCTGGGGCAAGCTGGGTCTGATATGTGTTGACTATAAGTGCGAAAACCAGACAGCCATAAACAAAAGTAATGTTCTAATCTAAAGGAGCACAACAAGCCCCCTCCCCCCCCCCCCCATTCACTAGTGGCCCTACTATAATGACCCCTTACTTCCATTCTCTAAGACAGGAGTCACTCCTATACAGTGACAGGTTTCTCTTTATACTGACAAAGGATCTCAGAGTTTTGCAAGACTATTTAAACGCAAGAGAAACGAACCTAGCTATAAATAGATTTCTCACACACACACAAAACCTTTCAAGTTATGCAGCTTTTTAATTTTTAAGAAATCAACCATTAGCCACCTTCAGAAATTGGGATCTGAAATATTTCAGCTTTTACACTTCCATTCTTTGCACGGACAATGCACTGGGTTAATTTACAGCTTGCGTGCCATTAAGACCTTCTCGCAAGCGGGACTTCTGCTGCGATCCTCACTCCTGGGTCAATTAATCTTCCGAGAGAATGAGAGAAGGATGTGAGGCAGCCCCGCGGGGGCCCCCCCCCCCCCCCCCCGCCGGTATTAGCCACATTTCCGATTTGCTTCCACATCACCGGCCGGGTCCAGCCTGCTACCAACCTAATGTTCTTTTCCCTCAATCGCAGCAGAACCGGTACCAGCTTCAGATGGTGCGGCACCCTGCCAGTCAATGGCAAGCAGCAGGTATGCAAAGGCTCGTGTTTATGAACTATACGTATATATGGATGGCAAAGGACATAAATGTCAGGAAAAGATCTCCTACTTGAAATATAAGTGAACCTTGTCAGCTCATCTCAGCATCTGGTGGATTTATACTGTAATCATTCAGCCCATAAGATACTAAATAATTCAGCTTGTCTTCATAGCCTGTATAGTTCTTAAGTTGGTTTGAAACACTATATATCTTTAGTTATTTAATTAATAAAATATTTGTCCTCAACGCTGTATACTGCAAGCTTAGACGTACATTCTTTTACAATTTATTGGGGGGGGGGCGTATATTACAGGCAGAACACTTTATTTAGCAAAATGGTTTGTGGTCCTACTTTCTGTACAAGTCATTAGTGACCAGGCTTGGAATTCTAAACACTGAAGCCCTTTATTATTTAGTTTTAAGCAAAGCAGACAAAACTCCAGTGCAAACCCCTCGAAACCTTGACACACTGCAGAAAAATCGGAAAAACAGCAAGAAGAACGAAACACTCCTCTGAAAACGTGGGATTTTTTTCAAGACCTCAGCCCACTTTGCACCAACACGTCTTATATACTCACCAGTCGGTTTGAGAAAATCCATTGGATATCTGGAGTAGGGAGGAGGGGGAGACTCTGAAATCGAGAAAAAAGCAGAGAGAGAAAATAAAGGCAGAGCCATGAGGGGAAAAAAGATAGAAACTTATGATAACAGTGGTATTCTTTTAGCAAAATTGTTTGTCTTAGCTCTGGGGGTTGGAGGCTGGGCGCTAGGCGGCGATTGCCGTGATATTTAGCAGTGAGATAAACAAAAGGGGCCGGCTGGCGCCAGTCTCCGAGCTATCTGCGGCTCTGGCTGTCTGATCCGGGCCTCCTTGGCTCAGCTGAAACACTCCAGCTCTGGAAATCACCAACTGATCCAGACTGCCTGATAATCCTTGCGAGCTGCACACACGCACACGCATGCACGTTTAACATTGCACAGAAAAAGAAAAGAGAGGAAAAAAAACGCTTTAGCTCTGTCACGCACTCACTTTTCCATTCTGCACCACGCACACAAATCCAATAACCCCTTTGCAAAAGACTCAGTCTTTCAAGAAATGTCCGAGGCCGGGGGGGGGGGGTGGTGTCAGCGTGCCAAGGCCATCATCAAATCCATACCATGTACTTAAAACAGAGAGATTTTTAGGACTAAAGAGAGCTCTCGCAGCAAGAGATCAGACATACAGGCAACTTTTTGCCCTGTTTCAAAGCGTAAAAGACTCTTGTGCTCGCACGGTGGGGGCTCACTGCGAAAGGTAGTACTTGAAACTCGGATCTAGTGCGTTTACTTGTCTTTATTTTCAGAGCACGCTCTTCTAAGGGTTATTAATTATCCAGCGTGACACGATTCTTTAACTTTAGTTTGCCTCAAGTGCCTATGTATATAAGATATGCGGTGTGAATACAAAACTACTAACCCCCATTGCAAACTTGCACCAAAGAGCGAGTAGACAGAATATGCGCGTTAAACGCTGCAGCTGAGCCCCCACATGCGCTTACAAAAATGCCGCTGCCATTGTAACACTTTTAGGCAGCGACTGCTTTGGAAAGTTCTCACTACAGCAAAAAAAAAAAAATATATATATATATATCGATGCACATCCATCCTCCCAGCCCCAAAAGTTCATGTCCCATTAATGCAAGACCGCAATCAATAGCGTTTGCCACTGAATTAAACATTGTTTAGGTCTGAAAGGCATGCACTGGGACTTCCGAGTCCACGAGAGTCCGCCAGATTGGCTCCGGGTTGCTTTTTTTTTACAATTACTTTTAAGTACAAGGTGGAAGGATTTTCTAATGCAACCATACCTAGCTCGCAGAGCCTGCTGAGGTGATGGGGGTTGCAGCAGACCAGCTCGGGGTTGGTTTTCCCATACGATTCACAGCAACATAACCTCTTCATTTCCGAGGAATGCCTGAAATCCGGCCACCTGAACACCTTGCAGAGCAGCAGGGGCAGCGAGTAGGACTGCTGGCCCAGTCTGGAGTCCACCTTGCTGGGCAGGAGAAGGCAGGAGGTCCGCGTGCCCCCCTTGGACTCCACCGCTTGCAAGAGCGCCTCTAGCTGTTTCTCTTTCAACTTTTTGAGCACCGTGTGGGTCAGGGCTTTTAGCTCAGCCTCCGCTCCGAGGTTAGCCTTGGCGATCTTCGCCGATTTGCCCATGCAGCAGCTCCCGGCTCCATGCGCCCGAGGGTCCGCTTCCCCGTCGCCGTCCACGGGCGCACGGCTCCTCCAGAGTCGCCGGACGAGCACCGATCGTTTGGTCCTGAACATGCGGGACGAGAGGAAGATTTCCCGGCTAAAAAACGCGCATGATGTCCGCGAATCATGAAGAATCCGGGAGCCGAGTCCGGGCAACAAGCAGCCTGAAATAGTGTGGACGAGGTTGCGGGTCGGGCAGCCAAAGCAATCTGTAACATACGCCAGTCTCGGGAGCGAAAATGCCACAAACGTCCCGGCTCGCTCTCCCCCTCCCCTCGACTCCAAAAAAACTAGATCGCTATATACAGAAGGGAGGCATAAATATGCTTACAGTGACAAAAAGCGATCTTCCTCCTCTGCCGATCAGGAATAAAACATAGAAGAATATATACCCAATCTGGAGCATGCATCGGCCCCCTCTGCAGAATAAGGCACGCGATGACTGTATCCTCAGTATGTTATAAAACATCTAAAAATCCCACTAAAGGATTTCCCCTTAGGGGTCTGGCGAGAAAAAAATGGAATCTGTACAACATGAGGTCGAGGGGGAATCGGGATTTAGACGTCCAAATTTGAAAATAAAAATTCTGTTCCGAGGTAAATGAAAAATGTATCCAGAACGTTACATCCCTTTAAAAACCAGGTCGCCTTGCTTTCTTCTTAGGTTTAATCCAAAGAAATCCTTGATCCGACTTCTAGGTTAAAGAAAAAAAACCCTCTACCGTTTTTCCTTCCTCAAAAAAAAAAAACTTTAATGTTCCCGGTGGGGGAGAGGGGCTGCTGTATTTCCAGATGCAATAAAAATGAATAAAGTGAAAAAAAAAGCAGCAGACCAGATTGTGGGGGTCCGTACAGCAGTAAAGCGTTGGTAATAAGTTCCACTTCCAGGGTCCAATTGAAAAAGAAAGAGTGAAAGGAGAAAAAAAGGAGAGAGAGAGGGAGGGGAGAGACGGACGGGTTAAAAAGTAGGCGATGATCCTTCAATGACTGGAGCTGAAATTGTCACCAAAGACTCTCTTGCCAACGCTCTCTCTTTCTCCTTGGTAAAATGCAATCGCTTCATTCCCTTTCCCCCTCTCTCTCCTTTCCACGGTCTCCTGGATCCCCTTGACCCGGGGGGAGGCTCGGGCGACGGTGCCAAACACAAAACAAACAAACAAAAATCCAACTTAAAAGCCGAGCTGCAATCGCGAAGACTCCTCTCGGGCACTTAGGATCCTGGAGCGATCGCCCTGCCTTCTTCTCGGCCGCTCTTGGGAGAGAAAGAGAGACGAGAGGGTCGGCTCTTACGATCTCCTTCACGTTGCATTCGCCCCCTTCCTCTGTGCTGCTTGGGTTTGTGCGCCTCTCGCCGTGCAGAGACAGAGGCGGCCGCCGTATGCGATCTTCAGGAGAGAGCTCTGCACAGTGCGCTGCTGCCCCGCTACTCCTAGTGCTGCTGCTCGTCTCGAGCCGCCCTCCCCCCCTCCCCCTCCCGCCGCTGGCTCCGGCTCTGCGTTCTCAGCTCCTTCTCAGTGGCTCCAGTGCGCAATGGCGCGCCCCGTCAGTCACGTGGGCGTCTAGACACCCTGTCGCTTTAAAAAAAAAGTGATTGTGTTGCGCAAACAACAGATCGGGTTTCTTAAAAGCTCTTTTTTTTTATTCCTGGAGTCTGTTAGGAACTGGTGGTGGGGAGGGCTGGGTGACTGAGGCGGGAATTAGCTGGCCAGGTCAGATGAAAATAATATTAAAAAAAAGGGGGGGGGGCAAAGGCAGTGGTATGGCACACGACCGGCTTTTAGCGTGCAAGCGGGATTCATTCTTATACGTGCGGCGCTGGTTTTCCAGAGCTATGTTTTGGCACTGAAAACTTCGGTGTAGGAAGTTTTTACAGGATGCAGACATCCAGTTTCGACATGTACATACTAGCCAACAGTTTACTATTTTTTTTTGTGTGTCGGGGAAAAATCTCACAGCCTTACCTTCTCGCCCCCCCCCCCCCCAAGTTTGATAATTACTCGATAATAGAAACCCACCCTTGCCACCCCGGTCCTATAAAAATGCACAATTGGGCATCCTACTTTTCAATATTAAACTTTGTTGTGCATGTACGCCTGAGCCCGCTGTCCCGCGGGTAAAGAATGTGCTGCTGGCTCGGAGTTCGTGTGGCATATCTAGTAGTACTTCGCTTTGACTGCGACTTATCTCTTTTGCCCCCACCCCTCCCACCAGCAGCTAGTGCCCCCTAGGCTACAAGCGGCTTAGTCATGCCTGATGATCGGGCCGTTCCTGTCTACATCTGTACTCGTGCATATTTCATTCACTGTAAGAGACGAGCAGACCTCCTTCATGGTGTCAAGTCCTCACGTCTGCTCTATCCCTAAATAATTTCATTTCAATTAAACCGTTGTCAGGTGGCACAGTCCAGGAGCTTACTGCGGAAGTCCAAGTAGATGACCGGGAGACTCAGCCGTGCCTGTCGAGGTTAGCAGAGTAACAGACAAGCTGATGAAGGCTTTCAGTTTAACCTGCAATTCAAACGTTTCAGCCTATTACCAAAAGTGAAGGCTGCAAACACTACAGGTTATTCTGACATAAATGTTGCTCTAACTACTCATTTGAAAAATTGGGGGCTTTTCTTCTGTGTTTATGTCCCTCCCTCTGCTCCGTGTCTTTAAGCTCAATCATTTCTTTGTGTTCCTATGCAAATAATCAGGTACGAGCGCACATGGAAGGAAAAAATGTTATTTCAGAGTATCCACTGCATCCTAAGGGCGCCACAGAAAGACGGCGAGAGAAAACTTTCAAACACAAGCAGCGTGTATTATAAAAATAAATCTATACCATTTTGCCGGAAACCGCAGATGTTTTATTCCCTGCATTTTGCCTTTTGTGGGTGTCTCCAGAAGTTCGCAGCCTCTTCCAATCCAGTGTGTGAGATGCTCTAGTAAGGCTGCAACAAAATTCCTGAAGAAAAAAAAAAAACACGCGCGCATACACGACCCAGATCTGCAAGTCCGTGGAGAGAAAAATAATTGCATGCATGGGTAACCCTCTAGCTTAAATGAAAAGTAGCACACACAGCTTTTAATCCCCAACCCTGAAACCCGATGGACGTCATCCTAGTAGCCGATCTACCAGTAAATGGCTACAGATCTAGCTTCAACATATTTAGACTCTACTGTTTTGTTTTGTTTTGAGGGTGGGGACATGGGGGGGTTGTCTCAGTCTGCAATTTCTAGGAAAAAAAAGTTTGCACACGGTGTCAATTCAGGAAAAAGACTGTCACAATTCTTTAGAACTATTTTTTTTTTCGAATTAGGGGAGGATCCAGCTTCACTTTTCTTTTACAATGCCCAGATTGCTAAGTAAGCGATACAGAATGGCTGAATGAAATTCCTCGCGATTTTGTGTGTGATCTAGACTTCATGTATCTGATTAAAGTGATGAGGCACGAGGGGTTTGGAAAGATAAATATTCTGAGATACAAGCAGAATTGTGGTCCCTTCCATGGACCAAAGGATGCCGTCAAGACGCATCCAGCTCAGTTACAACTTTCGTTTTGGGGGATTTTTCTGACTCTTTAAATCACGGAAACGCTTGTAACGCTCTAATCCAGCCTAGTTTGCAGACACCCATAGCTGACTGTGCTTTCCGGAGACTCTGAAAGCTCTGCCCTTTGAAGAGTTAAAGGTGAATAATAAACAGAGGCTGATTTGCATTGCAATTCAGTGTTTGACAGACAGTTGGAGCCAGGACACTATTAACCTAATTGTTTTACTAACAGCATCAGAGTGTGAGACACAACAAAGACACGCAGCGATAAATAAGACCTGAGAAAACTCTTGCTCCCCACCCATCATAGCATGACGCTTTTACCAACCAGCGATCTTTATGAACTTCTTTTGGAAAATCAATGTTGCATATTTGTTAGATTGTCTATTTATGCTGTGCTTCAAGACAGCATATAAAACATATACAGTATTTCCCATCTATATATTTTATCTCCTATGACAACCTAATGTTGCATACTTCTGGATCATGCATATATCAAACGTAAAAATAGATAAAGCATACAGTCATGACATACATTCACGTCTTTTTTCCAAAGACTAGATAGATTTCCATTTGTGCTAACAGTGATCAATAAAGCTCTTCAGTCTACCTCTGAGGCAAAAATCATTATGGAATACCACGAGAACCATTAGAACTATTCTTTTCTGTAATTAGGATACTGTATGTAGTCAAATAGGACTCAGTTCAGAACATCCACCAGGTGAGTCTGCGGCTTATTTACTGACTAATGCCAAAAGCAATTGTCCAAATAACAGAAACTTAGATTATGGTGGCAGATAACGAGTTTAGGACCATCTAGTTTCCCCAGTTCCATTTCTGGTGCAAAGCCACAGACCACAGCGGATCTCTGGCTTTTCCTCTTCACAAGTACAGGTCCTCAGAGCTAATCCCATGCTTAAGCTTTTCCCATAAAAGAAGGACCTATTGGCCCAGGAGCCAACTTTTCAAAACAACTGGGAACACTACTAAACTCAATACCAACTGGACACAGTGAAGGCGTTTACTCAATAACGGGGGGGGGGGGGCTCAAAGACAAACTGCCCCCATGCCTATTGGCTGCATACAAGGCTTGAATCTGCCAAATAGCTGAACCTATTGAGGCCATCCTCTTTCTAAAGTTAATTTTGCTCTTTCTTGGGTAGATATTGGAATTTCAAACAGAGGTTGCTAGATACATACAGGCAGTGGAATGCAGTAAAGGTAAATGGAATCATTTTTAGGGAAGATGCTACTTTTAAGAGACTTTGATTCCATGTGTATTATTTTAACTTGCATTTTCCGTTATGTTGTAAATTGCTCTGGACACCTTCATGGTGTGGTGATAAATAAATGGTGTCAAAATCTGACTACCCATTTGTATTCCATACCGGGACAAGAGCTTTTAAAAAGGAGCAATGAGAGAGAAAAAAACAGCACCGGGGCCCCCAGTCTATCATGATTCTATGGCCATGGTAAGGGGTAAAAAATTCAACCCTTGCCCTGTAATTTACCAGTCCTCGTAGAATTGTTGTAGAAGGCTGGGGTCCAAAGATTTAGTAGCAGCAGTGACTGTGAAGGCAAGCATCTTTTTTCTTTCTCCACCCCCTCCCCCAATGCTCTCACTCTCCTTCCTATGCCAGCTCAGAGGAGGACAATGGCAATGAAGCACCTTGGACCCCCCCCCCCCCCCCCCCGCTACTCTGGACTAGTGTTGTAGTTTCAAAGTATGATCCTTCAGCCCCAGGCAGCCTAGGAGGAGGATGTAACTCAATACACTTACTGCTATTGTCCTCCTCCAAGCCCTAAATGATCTGGGAGTGTCAGTAATGCGGTGGCAGCAATGATGATGGTAACAGTAGGGGGGTGAGAGGATGAGAAAGGAACGTGAGTGAGGGAATAGGAGTATGGAGATGCTAGAGGAGGAATGAATGCGTGAGTGAAAGGTTTGTAGATGGCACCTGGAGAGCAGAGAGTGAGTGAGATCACAGGGTGGAGAGAGTGTAAAGGAAGAAAGTGACTGTGGGAGAATGAGCGGATGGAGAGGGTGTGGGGTGAGAGGATCGAAAGATGGCAGGGAGGCAGAGCATCAGGACTTTGGGGTGGATGTGATCAGAGGAGACACAGTTTAGTTGGAAGAGTCAAACCAATCTTCAGTCCCCCCTCCAGCTCTCTAGTTACTGAAGCTATGATCAGAGGAGACACAGTTTAGTTGGAAGAGTCGGACCAATCTGCAGTCCCCCCTCTGGCTCTCTAGTTACTGAAGCTATGATCAGAGGAGACACAGTTTAGTTGGAAGAGTCAGACCAATCTGCAGTCCCCCCTCTGGCTCTCTAGTTACTGAAGCTATGATCAGAGGAGACACAGTTTAGTTGGAAGAGTCAGATCAATCTGCAGTCCCCCCTCCAGCTCTCTAGTTACTGAAGCTATGATCAGAGGAGACACAGTTTAGTTGGAAGAGTCGGACCAATCTGCAGTCCCCCCTCTAGCTCTCTAGTTACTGAAGCTATGATCAGAGGAGACACAGTTTAGTTGGAAGAGTCAGATCAATCTGCAGTCCCCCCTCCAGCTCTCTAGTTACTGAAGCTATGATCAGAGGAGACACAGTTTAGTTGGAAGAGTCGGACCAATCTGCAGTCCCCCCTCTAGCTCTCTAGTTACTGAAGCTATGATCAGAGGAGACACAGTTTAGTTGGAAGAGTCGGACCAATCTTCAGTCCCCCCTCCAGCTCTCTAGTTACTGATGCTATGATCAGAGGAGACACAGTTTAGTTGGAAGAGTCGGACCAATCTGCAGTCCCCCCTCTGGTTCTCTAGTTACTGAAGCTATGATCAGAGGAGACACAGTTTAGTTGGAAGAGTCGGACCAATCTGCAGTCCCCCCTCCAGCTCTCTAGTTACTGATGCTATGATCAGAGGAGACACAGTTTAGTTGGAAGAGTCGGACCAATCTGCAGTCCCCCCTCTGGCTCTCTAGTTACTGATGCTATGATCAGAGGAGACACAGTTTAGTTGGAAGAGTCAGACCAATCTGCAGTCCCCCCTCCAGCTCTCTAGTTACTGAAGCTATGATCAGAGGAGACACAGTTTAGTTGGAAGAGTCGGACCAATCTGCAGTCCCCCCTCTGGCTCTCTAGTTACTGAAGCTATGATCAGAGGAGACACAGTTTAGTTGGAAGAGTCAAACCAATCTTCAGTCCCCCCTCCAGCTCTCTAGTTACTGATGCTATGATCAGAGGAGACACAGTTTAGTTGGAAGAGTCAGATCAATCTGCAGTCCCCCCTCCAGCTCTCTAGTTACTGAAGCTATGATCAGAGGAGACACAGTTTAGTTGGAAGAGTCGGACCAATCTGCAGTCTCCCCTCCAGCTCTCTAGTTACTGATGCTATGATCAGAGGAGACACAGTTTAGTTGGAAGAGTCAGATCAATCTGCAGTCCCCCCTCCAGCTCTCTAGTTACTGAAGCTATGATCAGAGGAGACACAGTTTAGTTGGAAGAGTCGGACCAATCTGCAGTCCCCCCTCCAGCTCTCTAGTTACTGATGCTATGATCAGAGGAGACACAGTTTAGTTGGAAGAGTCAGACCAATCTGCAGTCCCCCCTCCAGCTCTCTAGTTACTGATGCTATGATCAGAGGAGACACAGTTTAGTTGGAAGAGTCAGACCAATCTGCAGTCCCCCCTCCAGCTCTCTAGTTACTGAAGCTATGATCAGAGGAGACACAGTTTAGTTGGAAGAGTCAGACCAATATGGAGTCCCCCCTCCAGCTCTCTAGTTACTGAAGCTATGATCAGAGGAGACACAGTTTAGTTGGAAGAGTCAAACCAATCTTCAGTCCCCCCTCCAGCTCTCTAGTTACTGAAGCTATGATCAGAGGAGACACAGTTTAGTTGGAAGAGTCGGACCAATCTGCAGTCCCCCCTCCAGCTCTCTAGTTACTGAAGCTATGATCAGAGGAGACACAGTTTAGTTGGAAGAGTCAGGCCAATCTGCAGTTCCCCCTCCAGCTCTCTAGTTACTGATGCTATGATCAGAGGAGACACAGTTTAGTTGGAAGAGTCGGACCAATCTGCAGTCCCCCCTCCAGCTCTCTAGTTACTGATGCTATGATCAGAGGAGACACAGTTTAGTTGGAAGAGTCAGACCAATCTGCAGTCCCCCCTCCAGCTCTCTAGTTACTGATGCTATGATCAGAGGAGACACAGTTTAGTTGGAAGAGTCGGACCAATCTGCAGTCCCCCCTCCAGCTCTCTAGTTACTGAAGCTATGATCAGAGGAGACACAGTTTAGTTGGAAGAGTCGGACCAATCTGCAGTCCCCCCTCCAGCTCTCTAGTTACTGAAGCTATGATCAGAGGAGACACAGTTTAGTTGGAAGAGTCAGACCAATCTGCAGTCCCCCCTCCAGCTCTCTAGTTACTGAAGCTATGATCAGAGGAGACACAGTTTAGTTGGAAGAGTCGGACCAATCTGCAGTCCCCCCTCCAGCTCTCTAGTTACTGAAGCTATGATCAGAGGAGACACAGTTTAGTTGGAAGAGTCGGACCAATCTGCAGTCCCCCCTCCAGCTCTCTAGTTACTGATGCTATGATCAGAGGAGACACAGTTTAGTTGGAAGAGTCAGACCAATCTGCAGTCCCCCCTCCAGCTCTCTAGTTACTGATGCTATGATCAGAGGAGACACAGTTTAGTTGGAAGAGTCAGACCAATCTGCAGTCCCCCCTCCAGCTCTCTAGTTACTGAAGCTATGATCAGAGGAGACACAGTTTAGTTGGAAGAGTCAGACCAATATGCAGTCCCCCCTCCAGCTCTCTAGTTACTGAAGCTATGATCAGAGGAGACACAGTTTAGTTGGAAGAGTCAAACCAATCTTCAGTCCCCCCTCCAGCTCTCTAGTTACTGAAGCTATGATCAGAGGAGACACAGTTTAGTTGGAAGAGTCTGACCAATCTGCAGTCCCCCCTCCAGCTCTCTAGTTACTGAAGCTATGATCAGAGGAGACACAGTTTAGTTGGAAGAGTCAGGCCAATCTGCAGTTCCCCCTCCAGCTCTCTAGTTACTGATGCTATGATCAGAGGAGACACAGTTTAGTTGGAAGAGTCGGACCAATCTGCAGTCCCCCCTCCAGCTCTCTAGTTACTGATGCTATGATCAGAGGAGACACAGTTTAGTTGGAAGAGTCAGACCAATCTGCAGTCCCCCCTCCAGCTCTCTAGTTACTGATGCTATGATCAGAGGAGACACAGTTTAGTTGGAAGAGTCGGACCAATCTGCAGTCCCCCCTCCAGCTCTCTAGTTACTGAAGCTATGATCAGAGGAGACACAGTTTAGTTGGAAGAGTCGGACCAATCTGCAGTCCCCCCTCCAGCTCTCTAGTTACTGAAGCTATGATCAGAGGAGACACAGTTTAGTTGGAAGAGTCGGACCAATCTGCAGTCCCCCCTCCAGCTCTCTAGTTACTGAAGCTATGATCAGAGGAGACACAGTTTAGTTGGAAGAGTCAGACCAATCTGCAGTCCCCCCTCCAGCTCTCTAGTTACTGAAGCTATGATCAGAGGAGACACAGTTTAGTTGGAAGAGTCGGACCAATCTGCAGTTCCCCCTCCAGCTCTCTAGTTACTGATGCTATGATCAGAGGAGACACAGTTTAGTTGGAAGAGTCGGACCAATCTGCAGTCCCCCCTCCAGCTCTCTAGTTACTGATGCTATGATCAGAGGAGACACAGTTTAGTTGGAAGAGTCGGACTAATCTGCAGTCCCCCCTCCAGCTCTCTAGTTACTGAAGCTATGATCAGAGGAGACACAGTTTAGTTGGAAGAGTCGGACCAATCTGCAGTCCCCCCTCCAGCTCTCTAGTTACTGAAGCTATGATCAGAGGAGACACAGTTTAGTTGGAAGAGTCAGGCCAATCTGCAGTTCCCCCTCCAGCTCTCTAGTTACTGATGCTATGATCAGAGGAGACACAGTTTAGTTGGAAGAGTCAGACCAATCTGCAGTCCCCCCTCCAGCTCTCTAGTTACTGAAGCTATGATCAGAGGAGACACAGTTTAGTTGGAAGAGTCAGGCCAATCTGCAGTCCCCCCTCCAGCTCTCTAGTTACTGAAGCTATGTTGGGCAAACTCTTGGTCAGGCCATGACCCCAGTAGTCCACCTCATTCCAGTCTGTTCTGAAAGGGGCTTCATCAGGGGTGTGAGAAAGAGAAGGGATTGGTTTCAGAAGGAGGTGTATATGAACAGCTCCTCTATCCTTCCTTATGATTTCCTGATTCTGACTCTCACACTTCCCACTACATGAGCCTCCATCTTTCCTCTCCCCTCACCCCCTCCCCTCTCCCTGTGAGCCCCTTCCTCTGCTCTCTGATTCCCCCTCCCCTCTCCCTCTGTGCTTTCTGTCTCTTTCCATTATCCCCTTCCTTCACCTCTCAGATTGCCTTTTCTACCCCACCTCTTCTCTATCTGTCTCTTTTCTCAACATCTCAGCACTGATTGCTAAGATCCCCAACACTGCTCCTCCTCCTTATGCCACTAAATAACAAAGAAATTAACCAGATGCACATGAAAAGTCAGAAAATAACTTCATTTGCATAAAATAAAATACAAATTGATATTATTCATTTTGCAGATACATTCTGATTTAAGGAAAGATGTCACATAATTGCAGCAGAATCTTGAAAAATATGCTACGGAAAACAGCAAGCTGTAATTACTGCTATCTAGCTACAGATGAAATAAAGTAAGAGGTAAGGAGATGAACTGTGACCTAAGATCACTCTGCAAATCAATGGGAGGGACCTAGTTTTGATTTCCAGTGCAGTTCTTCCACTCCCTCAGTCAGCTAGGGTTGGCGAAGGTCAGAGGCAGCCGTCACAGTCTGGGGTGGAGAGGGAAGGAGGAAGCTCAGTATTCAATAGTGACACCTAGTGACTGGATTTAAGACCCATTAATGTAAGGTTCTGGACGGTGCCCTGGTGCATGGACGGACTGAAAACTTTCACTGCTATGAATGGGCTAAATCGGTCAGGAAGGCATGGCCCATGGTGCTGGATCCCAGCTGTGGTCTGATTGTACTGGATACCCAAAGGAAACAGACCCCCCCCCCCCCCAAAAAAAAAAAAAAAAACAACAACAAAGAAATGCAAAAGAAGACAGACAGATTGACTTAAGATGGCTCCAAAATGTTTGGCTGAAAATGAACAGCAGCAAAACAAACTGGGTGAAAACGAGTTAGAAGGACAAATATCCCTGTCAACAGAAAACACCAGGACCTCTAAGTGTGAGTTACTCACGTAGTATGTTGGCAAAAGCCAGAAATACTGAGAAAGAAATAACATAATAACCACTCAGTTCCCTCTCTACGACTGCATCTCTGCTATCCTCTCGCATATTTGGTGATCCTTTCCTTCCTCTGGTTTCAGCAGCTACTTTTTATTGTAAACAGCTCTATTGCTTAAGTAGAGGAGCGGCATATCAAATGTGACAATAAAGAGAAAGATAAAGCCAACTTGTCCTTTCTTAGGCTGAAGTTTGTTTGTTTATTTATTTATTTATTATTGTACTTATTACCCACCTACCATTTTATTCTAAGTGGTTAAGAACCACTTTAATTCATAAGTTGAAGAACATCTGGACAAATGAGCAATGGGAATGAAGACATGGATGTTTAGTAGTGATATCCTCAGAGTGCTTGAAGCTGAAAATAATAGCTCAAAAGCTAGAGGCCTTCCAAAGCAAGTATTTTTATAACATCCTCAAATTTTTTTGGGACAGGGACGGCTCAATCATTAGGCAAGCCTAGTTGCCTTGGAGAGCAACTTCTGTGGGGGGAGGGGGACATACAGAACAGTAGCAGTCAAAGGAAAACAATAGATTCCGACAGCCAAACTCAAGGAGCCATCAACACATTCTATAGGTACCGGTAGGATATAAAGGAGCTACATCTAAGCAGTGAACTGGGGACCAGAGAAGCCCATTGATGCTTCCTGTTTTTTATTTTTTTTTAGTGCCATTAAGTCACTGCTGACTCCTAGCAACCCAACTGCTTCTGGGCTTTCTTGGCAATGTATCACTGGAAGTAGATTGCCAGGACTTTTCTTCCAAGGCAATGGAGGGTAAAGTGACTTGCCCAAGGTCACAAGGAGTGCCAGTTGGAATTGAACCCTTGATCTTCTGGGTACTAGGCAGCTGCTCTAACCACTAGGCTGCTTCTCTGCTCCTGATGCTTCCCGTGGCCTTGGGTAAATCACGTAACCTTCCAATGCTTCAGGTACAAAGTGACAGCTCAATGCAGCAAACCTGCGCCAAAGCCCAGTGCTAAAATTCTAGCACAGAGTTTCCTAACATAAGTTTAGCGCAGATGTTTTGCTCAGTGATGCTGCAAGCAGACAGCAACCAAATGAGCTGTTTGCAAAAGGTCTGCATTAAACAAGGGGAGCAATCCCCCAGTCTGCACCTACAGTTGTGGTCAACATTATTGGCATCCTTGCATTTTAGATATGTTGTGTGTAATATCTAGAGAAATAATTGGAAATATTCAAACTTTATGTCGTCCTAATATTTTAATAGTTTGTTCAAAGGTATACAACAACAAAAAAGATGTCTGTGCAACTTATGTAGTAATTTCTGACTATTATTTGTTGTAAATAATTACCCCGGTTACCCAAGTTATTGTTCCTGTTATATGTAAACAAAAAACAGATAATTGTATCTTGTCTGATGTTTTCTTGTTCTATGTAAACCGCACTGATTATGAATAGTGCGGTATATAAAAGTTGTTAAATAAATAAATAAAAAAAGAAAATACAATCTGAACAGGATTAATGGCACACTACACTAACCTTTTGATGCACAACCCTTGGCAGCGATGACAGTCTCCAAATGTTTCTTGCAGCCATCTATAAGTTTTGCACATCTGTCTGCTGGTAGTTTCTTCCACTCTTCTACTGCAAGTGGTTCCAGCTCATTATCCTTTAAAAAGGAGATACAGCAGCATTTAAACTAGATAATACAGGAAAGCTGACAGTCACCCAAGAGCGCATGGTTCGGAACGATGGATCCTGAAGGATACTAGCAAAAGACTGAAGTTAGGGCATATCGACAGAGAGGTTCCAATAAAACAAAAGTAACCCAAATGCCCTTAAGTACAGAGCAGATAGAGCTAAAAGATTCCAAATTGCCCCTGTCTCCCGATAACCAGATTAATATGAATAAAATACATCTTCTAAAATGCTTGCATGCAAATGCTAGAAGTCTAAAAATTAAGATGAGAGAGTTAGAATATATAGCAAAATGGTAGAAACCATTATAAAGAACAAAATTACTGAACATGTAGATCGTCATGGTTTAATGGGAGAAAGCCAATATGGCTTTAGCCAAGGAAGGTCTTGTCTTACTAATCTGTTATGTTTTTTTGAAGGTGTGAATAAACAGGTAGACAAAGGTGAGCCGGTCGATATAGAATATCTGGATTTTCAGAAAGCCTTTGACAAGGTCCCTCATGAGAGACTCTCGGTGAAACTAAAAGCTCATGGGATAGGAGTCAGTGTACTAATGTGGATCAGAAGCTGGTTAAAATATAGAAAGCAGAGGGTAGGGCTAAATGGCCAATTTTCCCAATGGAGAAACATAGTAACATTATTATATGATGGCAGGTAAAGACCAGCATGGCCCATATAGTCTTCCAAACAAGGTGAGAAGAGTAGGTGCACCTGCCGCTCCATGCAAGAGGATCTTTTTTTTTTTAAATTCTTTATTTTCGTTTTATAACAACAAAGGAAAAGGAAGACATACAGCTAAAAGACAGATACATAAAGTGTAATACAGACACCAAAGTAAACCCCTGCCACCCCCCTCCCCCCTGCTTCTTCTCTAGAAAACTAATCATACCCGAAGCGGGCGTGTACTTACATTATTGTATTACAAACCTAACGGTGATCTGAAACATGATGAGTGCACATTATACAGGCATGTTGGAACAATGAGCAGATTGTACATAATCATTAAGCATCTGCCATTTAGAGAAGTCTATGCGAGACTGGGATTTATGAGGGGAAGAGAAGAAGGTGAAGTCAAGCTCATTGGGGTGTAGTAACCTCCATAGATCAACTAAAGCAAGATCTTTGATCAGGGAGGTAAGCGTGGTGTGACTCTTGGGGGGACCACTTGTCCTAGGCGGCTGTTTGTCAATCAAGGGATCAAGGACTAGATTGAAATCCCCCCCAATTATCAATGAAGTATTAGCAGAGGCCTGCGCAACCTGAGCAATGGTAGCAAAAAAGGCAGGGTCATCCACATTAGGAGCGTAAAGGCATATACATGTAACTTCAAGGCTACCTATCTTGAGGTGAACTCTGGACCATCTACCTTCTGTATCTGAGCTAGTCGCAATAATAGTAGCAAGCAAAGATTTCCTAACCAGTATGGCAACCCCACATTTCTTAGAAACGGCTAGGGAATAGGCGGCCACCATGTAAGGTTTAATATTGAGTTTAAGAGTTTCCTTCGAATTTAAATGCGTTTCTTGGAGAAAAATCAGATCCGCAGCTTCCTGACTTAGGTAGCTTAGGATTTTCTTCCGTTTTATCGGATTATTGATTCCTTTTACGTTCAATGAGAAAATCTTACATGGTGCCATCAATCGGTAATAGACATTTTAGGTAAGGGCGCTTGAAAACATACAACATAATCAGAATCTGTGCAACAATGACATAATCACCGAGTATTCTGGCTAATACACCCCATATTGAAAAGTATGTACCAAAGTATCTTAGAGAAGAAGCAAAACCCCCAAAGAATATGGCGACCATATGTCTGCGGGAGGAGGCCCTAGAGAGGAAATAGAAAGACATGAAAAAAAAAAGAAAAGAAACACCAGAGTCCATAATTAACACTGTCTCTGATACTCATCGAGGCTACTGTGGGTAGATGGAGTCGGGTCACAGATATCATCAAAAGTAAGGCAACCAACTGCCCTCGCCAGACTCTTTGCTGGGCTGCGGCAGATCCAATATGGCAGGTACAGCGGATATAAGAAGACTTGCAGGAATATTCTGGAAGTCAGCGCATCAAGTCGGCTTCTTTGGAATCCAAAAACTCCGCTAGTAGATCAGGGTCTTCAAATGTTCTTGTCTGATTGTGAAGCGTGACGCGGAGCTTGGCCGGGTACATCAGGCCATAGCGTGCTTGTAGTTGTTGAAGCCTCGGCCGGAATTCCAGAAAGCGCTTTCGGCGGTCGACCGTGGGTTTAGCCAAGTCGGGATAGAAGGAGATCTTGTGGCTCTCAAACTCCATATGGCCCTTTGCCCGAGAGGCACTTAGAATTTGCTCCACGTGTTGATATCTCAAAAGTCGAAAAAGGATAGGCCGCGGGGTCTTCCTGTTGAGCGTTATGCTTGTGGGTACACGATGAGCGCGATCGATCTCCAAATCTTTGGTAAAGGTGATTTGGAGCAGGGAAGGGAGGATTTTGCATAAAAACTCTTTCATGTCTCCCGATTCCGCTCCCTCCGGTATGCCCACGAGTCGTATGTTGTTGCGGCGCGCTCTATTATTGCCATCTTCCACTTCTTTCTGCAAGGCCCGCACCTGACGTTCAACTTTGTCGAGTTTGGACAACCGGGCCGCATGGGAGTCCAATATGCTCTCCATTTTGTCCTGACGCGAAGAAAGCCCTTCTAGCTTGCGTTGCAGCACACCAAAATCTTCCCGCAGCGCTCGGAGTGCTTCACCGTTTGACTGCACGAGGTTTTTGACCCCTCTAATCTCTGCGAGGATTTCCTGCTGCATTTCGGGGCCCTCGCACAGGGCCAGCCCCTTCTGCGGGGACGGAGGTTCAGGTTTGGAGCGTTTGCCGTGAGAAGCCGCTGGAGATCCAAATTCCAGGCGCGTGGGTTTGGTCCCCGTCATCTCACCAATGTGCCCCGGCAAGATCAGAGTAGAAGTTCCAAGTATGTACGGTGTTAATTCAGGATTCTGAGTAGGCCTCTCGGGAGCCTCAGCGTTATGCGACCATCCCGCTGGACATCAGGCTCCGCCCCCCCACATGCAAGAGGATCTTGATAAATTGCAAGACTGGATGCTCAAATGGCAGATAAAATTTAATTTTGACAAGTGCAAAGTTATGCATCTAGGAAAGAACAACTCAAAACTATAGTTACACGCTGCAAGGTTGCAGATTGGGAATCGCCACCTAGGAAAAAGATTTAGGTGTCATTGTGCATAACATGTTGAAACCCTCTGCCCAGTGTGTAGCAGTGGCCAAGAAGGCAAATAGAATGCTAGGAGTCATAAGGAAAGGAATGGAAAATACAACAAAGGACATTATAATGCCTCTATATCGTTCAATGGTGCGACCGCACCTTGAATATTGTGTGCAGTTCTGGTCGCCATATCTTTAAAAGGATATAGAAGAATTAGAAAAGGTACAGAGAAGATCCACCAAAATGGTAAAGGGGATGGAAGGATACCCCTATGAGGAAAGGCTTATAAGGTTAGGGATCTTCAATTTGAACAAGAGACGGCTGAGGGGAGATATCATCGAGGTTTATAAATTAATGAATGGAGTGGAATGGGTAAACGTAGATCAATTGTTTATGCCAGCAAAAAGTAGAAAGACTAGGGGACTTGCAATTGAGCTACAATGTAACCCATTTAAGACTAATAAGAGAAAATATTTTTTCACTCAACATGTAATCAAACTCTGGAATTTGTTACTGGAAGATATAGTAAAAGCTGTTAGTATAGCTGGGTTTAAAAAAGATTTGGACAAGTTCCTGGAGGAAAGGTCCATAAACCATTATTAAAGAGGACCTGGGAAATCCACTGTTTGCCCCAGTACAAGCATTGTGGTTGTTGTGTGTCTTTTTGGGAATGTGACAGATACCTATGACCTGGATTGGCCATTTTTGGAAACAGGATACTGGGCTTGATGGACCTTGATTTGACCCAGTATGGCATATCATATGTTCTTATATTCTTATGAATGTTTCAGTGATTCCTTTTACCAATGGCTAATTTCAGCTCTTTCCAAAGGTTCTCAATTGGACTGAGACCAGGACTCATTGCTGACCAGTTTAAAACAGTCCATTTGTTCCTTTTTAACCATTCTTTTGTACCTTTGGATGTATGTTTTGGATCACTGTCCTACTGGAGGACCCATGACTCTTGACCCAGACCTAGCTCAAAAATACCTTGGTAGTCCTCTGACTTCATGATTCCTTTAATATGTTTCAGGCCTCCAGTTCCTGAGGCAGCAGAACAGTCCCACAACATTATTGAACCTCCACCATATTTAACTTTAAGAAAGGTGTTTTTTTCCTTAAAAGCTTCATTTCTTCGCCTGTAAATATATCACTAGTTTGCATTTCCAAGGAGCTCAGTTTGGTTTCATCTGTCCATAGAACATTTTCTCAGAAGAGTTGTGGTTTCTCAAGGTGGTTTTGGGCAAAGATCAGATTTGCCTTTTTATGTCTGTTTTTGAGCAGTTAGGTCCTCCTTGGCCTTCGCCCATGAAGTCCTTCTTTGTTTGTTTATATATATATTTAAAATACTGCTATACCGCTACATTCCCAATTAAATATTGGTTCAGTGCAGTTCAACAACAGAAAAAAAACATTACAAAAAAGCAAACAGTCAAAGAAAAAAAAGCAAACATCCAATCCTCCTAAGCTGAAAATAACCATGTTTTCACCTTGCTGTGAAACACAGTATTTGAAGATATATACTGGTAATGCAGTCCACAACTCCGTCGCCTTGTAAGGAAGAGTACCCATAAAGAGCACCTTACTTATAACCCCCCTACTAGAGGGAAAAAGAAGAGTCTGCATTGCTCGCAGACGAGCTGACTTAGACATCAGCTTAGAGAATTCGAAGGGGGACCACACCACAAAAGAAAAACCTATGAAGTAAAATGTAAAAATTACAATGTACCCAGCCGAACACCCGAAGCCAATGCAACTTGTTTAGCACAAGAGAAACTGGGGTGTATTTTGACATCCCAAAAATCAGCCTGGCTGCTGTATTTTGACACAATTGCAATCGTTTCAACTGCTGCTGGGAACAATTAAGCAAAACAAGATTGCTATAATCCAAAACCTTCAACACCGAACTCTGCGTGGCATATGGTGTGGGTTGAAACCACCACTCCAGAGTGCTCTAGGTCAGCTTTAAACTCTTTGGATGTTGTAAGTGGTGTTTTTCCAATAGTTCACACTGATCTTCAAAGACTTCTTGAATTAATTTTCCTATTCCCACCATGTCCTAGGAAGTTCTTGACAGTTCAAATGAGCAGAAAACTTCTTAATAACATTGTGAACTGTAGACACAGGAATCCCAAGGTCTGTGGAGATGGTCTTGCACCCCTTTGAAGTTTGATGTTTGTCAGAAAAGCCATTATCACCAGTGTCAGGCAGCTCTCTTGTCTTCACCATTGCGAAAATGGAACAGGGAGTGAATGTGGCCATTTTAAACATTAGAGCCATCCTTCATTGGTTGATTCAAGTCAGGTGAGTACTGACAATTGATCACAGGTGTGTCTTATTTTATTGCAATGGGAATGTGGTTCCTCTGGTCAAACTTGAATTGTTTATAAGGTGCTAATAATCATGTCAGCACCTTATGGACCAAAAAATATAGGAAAATATTCCACTGAAAGTGAGTTTTAACACAGTGCTCCATCCAAAAACCATGAAATATTGTCAACTATAATAATTACATATATTCTTTTGTCAGACAGACATTTGAGGATGCTATAGATAAGTGTCCTCCAAATATGAACTTTTAACTCAAATTTAAGTGATCCTGCATAAAAACACTGCCAAAAAAAGCCAACATGTTTTGAACTTCAAGGCAGGCGGTACTTATCTTAGACGTTGTCTTCACTCCAACATTCTGTCAGACAAAGCTGTACCATCTTGGAACTCCAAGAACCTCTGCAGAGAATAATATTGCTGTCGCATGGCAGATAGTATTCCAGCACATGCACATAACATTGTTTCAGCACGTCTCCTCCATTTCTTTTTACCACTTTCTTCAGTAAAGCCAGAACAACGTTGCGGGTTCTGTGTACTGAAGAAATGGGCATAAAGTTCTCCTCAGCACTGACTGCAGACCAATGAGCAAATCCTGTGAGGGTCTCCACAGACCTGGAATTAAAGTCCCAGCATTGAACTTAGCCTTCCGGTCTTCTGCACGCTTTTCTGCATCTCTGCCACTTAGCTAATTGCTTCATTAGCATCCATTTAAATAGATTTGAATGTGCTGTTTGCTGCCATTAGCACAGACAATAACACATTGATTGCATGCGAGTTAAATCCCTTGATGCAAGTACTGCACTAACAGCAGCCAGGGGTGCGCCCCCCCCCCCCCCCAACTCTGGCTTTCAGAATCTATTGTTCAGATATGAGTGCCCTACTATTTTCTCCCTCCCCCTGGAAAGTGCTTCCCTAGGCAACTGCCTAGTTTGCTTATTGAATGGCCCAGCCCGGACAGCAGCGCACTTTGTTGCATCATTGATGTCTTTCAAATCATAAGCTTTCCAGGGACAGGGACATTCCTGACTGTAACTCACATTGAACTGCTACCGGAAAGGCATGAGCTAAATCCAAAATAAGGCTCTCCCCTAGACGCCATGTGCCCTCTGAGGTACTAACAGGATTCACTGCTGGGGAAAAATAATTAAGCAGCCAGTGAAATAGTTTGTTTCATATATATTTCAAACAAAAGCATTTATTGGATGCTTACTGTAGCTGTTTTCTTTCAGCTGATCAATTAAATGGAAGAAACCTTTCAGTGCCTTTGTACCACCGGTGGTTAGTGATGGAATTATCCGAATGTGGGAACGGTATTATGAGAATGTAATTAGGCTATGTATTAAGTCATTAAAAATATAGGGGCCCTTTTACTATAGTGTGCACTTATCATGCGATTAGTGATAACACCATCGCACAGTAAGCGCACCCCTCATGCGCTGTTGGGGCCAGTCCAGCACTTTCCTGGGAGTTACAGGCCGATGCAGAAAACCGGCACTAGACATGCGCAGTACTGACACTTTACACGTTCATGTGTCACCCCAACAACACACAACTCTTAGCACTCAATGTGGAAAAAAGACGCGACGCAAATGAAGGGCACGTAAAACTGAATGTATGCAAATGAAGGGCACATAAAATGTTGGTGCAAAAGAAAAGTTGGTCATAAAACACGGGCGTTAAAAAGTAAAGTAACACATGCGCAAAGAAAAAAGAGTAAGATGTGTGCGGTCGAGAATGTGCATGATATCAGATGCCCATGTAACTGTCGCATCTATACACTGTCACACAGCATTGTGTTGTGGCATGTAAATATACATGCAAGATTACTGTGAAGCGAGGAAAAGACGTAGAAGTGCTGTGCGGGGCGGGGCGGGTATATAAAAGGGTATTTGGTCCTTTTTCCCTTTCATTTTGATTGCATTGCATTTGTCTCACTTGTCTTGTAGAGATGGAGTGTGATTCTTCAGGTGCTGAGATGCAGACTGCCAGCCAGCAGGCAAAGCGCACCCGTTCAGCACTCTTTTCTGAGGAGGAGAAGGACGTGCTGTACCGCCATGTGTCTGCCAATGACTACCAGTTATTTGTGGCAAAGAATACGGCAGGGCAAAGGGCTAAATTATGAGGTTAAATAGCGGTGGAGGTGAGCTCCCTGGGGGTGAAGGTGCGCATGATAAAGCAAGTAAACACCGGTTGCATGATGAGCCATTTGCTGTGAAAAAAAATTGATTGCGATTGAGAAGTCATGCTAGAAGACTGGGGGGGGGGGGGAGCGGGGGACCTCCATGTCCTACCCAGCTGACCCCACTGAAGCAGCTGATTGCAACGACATTACAGCCAGAGTAATTAATGGTGTGTCTGGCGGTTTCGACTCAGAAGAGTTGAGGATGCAAGCTGGTGAGTACATATCTAGAAGTATCTAGTATATTTGGATGGAGGGATTGTGTGTGGGCTCATTAATAACTATCTCTTTTCCATTTCTTATTACAGTGTCTGCCTCTTCGACGGTGTCTGTCTCCTCTGCCAGTGAGTATACCCCCCCAGCATTACCTTGGGATTCTTTTGGGAATCGGGGCCAGTGAGGCTGGCTCTACTAATCAACTTTCCCCTTTTATTGTAGGTGTCCCTCTGCAAGCCCTGCCTCCGGAAGCTTATCCATAGTGACCCCCTCCTCAGCCAGTGAGTATACCCCTCAGCATTACCTTGGGATTCTTTTGGGAGTTGGGGCCTGCGAGTATTGTGTCTGGTGGGTCCCTGTCACAGATCAGTTATTCTCAGCTGTCCTGTTTCATTTCAGTGACAAACACTGCCGATAGTGAGGCTACAAACGGAGACCTCTTTGGTATGGCTTTGAGGTGGGTGAATGCACCACACACCCAAGAGCAAGCAGTAGACCCCTTGGAAGACATGGGAACCCGAGTAATGGCACAACAAGAGGAGGTGCATTTTGCGCTCCTGGGGGAGCTACGCAGCATGACAGAAGAGCTATGTAACATGAGACAAGAGCTGCAGGAGCCATGCGGCATAAGGTAAGAGTTGCGGGAGCTAAATGGCATAAGTCAGGAGCTACAGAATGTAGGGCAGGCACTACTGGCCCTGCTTTCTGTTGCCCATGCCCACAAATAAGCATCTGTGCTTGGTAAGTGGATGCAAGCTTTTGGAGGCCTCATTGTAGTCTGCTCATAGCATTTTTAACAAGTCTCTTCTTCTCTTTCCTTCCCATAGGCTCTTCTTCCCTCTTCACCAGATACAGCCATCAATTCATTACTACTGTTGGCAGTGTTGCAGTGGGCTTTTTTGTTTCGTGGTTGTTCAGTATGTAATGGCAAACCTTTATGTATATTTTGGTTCTATATTGTATGTATATTGTGTATGTTTTTGTTGTTGTTGTTAAGTGCCGAATCAGCGTTGAGTCATGGCAACCCTCTGGATAGTTGTCCTCAATTGTGTTCGGTCTTCAGTCAGGCGGCTTATTGTTGATAGAGTGGCAGCTATAGCTGCTGTAATTGTATCGATCCATCTCATTGCTGGCCTTCCTCTCTTGCGTTGACCTTCTACCTTGCCAAGCATGATGTCTTTCTCTAGCGATCTCTCTCTTCATATGATGTGTCCAAAGTATGAAAGTCGAAGTCTTGTCATCTGAGCTTCTAAGGAACGCTTAGGCTTGATCTTCTGTAGTACTGACTGGTTTGTTCTTCAGGCAGTCCATGGTATACACAGTATTCGTCGCCAGCACCATAATTCAAAGGCATCGATTTTCTTTCTATCTTTTTCACTGTCCAACTTTTGCATCCATATGACGTTATTGAAAATACCATGGCTTGAATAAGTCAAAATTTTGTATGGAGAGAGACAACTCTGCTCTTAAGAATTTTGCCTTGGTCCTTCATAGCCATTCTGCCAAGACCAATGCGTCATCAGATTTCTTGACTGCTTATCATTTCTTTATTGATAGTTGATCCAAGTAGGTTAAAGTTGTCAACTATTTCAATTTCTTTTTCATCAACAATGAACTTACTGATTTTGCTAGTTGTCAGGATTTGGTTCTATATTTTCTGGGTATATTTTGGTTGTCTTTGTTGGAGTAAATATTTATTTTCATCCACCAAGAAGGAGACAGAACAACTTTATAAAGGTAGAAAACATGTTTTGATTGCAATAACAAAAACCAAGAAAATATTTACAATATTTACAACTATTTACATGGGGGGGAGGGTGTAAAAAAACCTGGCAAAACAATCCAGGGGGAAGAGGATCATTGAGAGGGCGTGGTAAGTGCTGGGCAATGTGCTCAACGTCCTCAATGTGGTTGAGCATATTGCCCATTATGATTAATTGCCCCTAGATGTCTGCCAGCATGCCATGGACCCCCTACTCTGCCAGAATGGCTGGTTACAGCCCAGGAGGGGGTGCCACAACATGTGGCGGCACCCTCAGATCTTCTTCCTCCTGGACTTCGGAGGCAGAGGGGACATACCATATAATGGCTGGCCACAAGGATAGGACATGGGGGGTTCAGCAAAGGGGGTTCAACATGGGGGAGGGGTTCAGATCGAGGGGATTCAGCTCAGGGCACCGTGATGCTGTGGCCGCCAGGCCCTTGGGTGCGGGCGGCGTGGGGAACCTGGATCATCCTCATCATTATCTGGGCTGGACTCTGCCAAAAAAAAGAGAGAAGCACATGTTATCCAGGCAAAGCAGTATGTGCAAGGTAAAAACTAGAGCATGTAGAACAGCCCCCAAATTATGATGCCTACCCGATGAGATCTCCCACTCTCGACGCACCCACTGGAGGAAGCGTGGGGACCTCTGCAGCTCACAGGCCTTCTTCTTGAGGTCCTCAGTCTGAAAGACATTTCTATCAGCAACAGCACATGCATGTCCCCCCTAAAAAAGAAACCAGAGCCCCAAAAAAATAAACTGCTGCACCGCCTCTCTAAAATAGAAACCACAGCCACAAAAACTGAAATTGCTGCGCCATCCCCCCACACTACCACCCCCCAAAAAGAAACACCGCTGCACTCACCTCTCTTACGAACACCACCTCTTCATTAAAGGCATGGCAGAGGATCCCTGAATGTTGAGTTCCACGTGCATGCATGAATAGAGGACCAGAGTATATGTATAAAGGAAAGGGCTGCTATGTCTCAATTAGGATGGAATGAGACAGGAAATTAAACTCATTTATCATGTAAAATGGCTCCCACTAAAATTACAGATCAGATGTGGGGCTGGGTTGTCTTGTCCTTTAATGTAATTTGGATATCTCTAGCTATTGTTCATAAGATCTGTCTTATACACCCCTTATTGCCCACCTGTCTGATGTATATGGATGCCTGCTTTTATATTTGCTTTTCTGCATTCTTCATGTTTAATAGGGAGTGTGTGTGGGTGGGTGGGTATCTGGCATTTGCTTGGATTATTTTCTTTGTATAAGTTTCAAAAGTCACCTCTTCCTGATACGCTTAGTTTCCTTACCATTACCGGTTCTGCCTCTGCCCCCACTATAACCAACTCAGTAATAGCAATCAGTATGCACACAGAAAAATTATTAAGGAACAAGTAGGCACAACAAAAAAATGCTAATGCGAAATGCAAAAGTCATGAAAAGTAGTCCTCTATACGTCTTCTTGGTATTTGATTACCCCTTGCTGCACTAGGTCGAGCAGGGCATGGATGCAAGGTCTGGTGGCAAGTCTGCAGCTATTTCAACATAGCCATGTTCTAGGACTATGTTGTACAACAGACCACAACAATGTCCCCAACCTTTTCAGATGCATATAGCAATGCACCCCCCAGAATGGTCCAGACAACAGAAGTGTCTCTTGAGGACCCCAAAGGTGTGCTCTATCACACACCATGTAGTAATGTGTGCCTCACTGTAGCACATCTCTGCAGGTGTGCTCAGCGAAAGCAGAAGAGTCATCAACCCAGATTTACACCTGTATCCGGCATCGCCTATGCATTAAAAAGAAAGAAAACAGCTTGACAACAGTACAATATACCAATCACCGGACCGGACAGCCACATTTTAATCAAAGGCACCTTCAGGCATGCCCATGCCTGGCGGGCCCATGACTGAGGTCCTCACCAGAGGGCCCTTTGGCGTGGCCTTTAAATGGGGCCCTTACCAAAACAGAAGAATTCCAGTGTGCCCAATGAACATCCTTACAGGCCACACAAGCACACCGTGACCAGTGCCATGATGCAAGCAAGTACAACTACTAAAAAACCAACACCACCGGTATCCACCAAGCAATGAGAGCCTGGTAAGCTATTCCCCACACCAATACTCCAGCACAAAGAAAGAAATTACCTCACAAACAGCCCTGCTTACAAACCCAGAACTCCAAACCAACCAATCTCCTGTCACAAGGATTAACTCAGTGTCTAACTCAAAACTCCCAGCAAGAACATCCAAAAATATCAACCACCACAACCCAGCTCGCAGGCTGCAGTCACACAACACAAAACCCACTGTCACCTACCACAACAGTCATCACATCTAGAAATCCACCTCTACAAACCAGCAAATCACAGATCCTCTACCTTCATTCAAGTCATATTACTCCATAATTGTCAACTTCTAGCAACCTTACCTCTCCCTCAGCAAACCATAAGGCTCAACTACCATCTATTTGCAACCCTTCTTCTTACATTCATCATCATACTTTATCACTCTACCACTAACCATCATTGCTCAACATATTCCAATAATCATCAAAACACAATGCCATCAGTACCACAACTCACAGTACAATTCCTGGACCAGAAACCACAACAGACTCATACAAATTCAACCCAACCTACATACCATCAACAAGACCCATACCATCATACCATACCATCATCAAAGAACAAGCAATAACTAAAGTGTTCTTTCATCAATGCACGCTCGATGTGCAACAAAATCCCAATCATCACTGACATACTCCTGAAAGACGAAACAGATCTACAGTGCATAACCGAAACCTGGCTGACAACTATAGATACCGTACTCCTCAAGCAACTCACAACCTCAGAATACACAGCCCTCAGCTGCCCTCATACAAGCAAAAGAGGAGGAGGAGCCCTAATTGTTACCAAAAACAGTTTACACTTCAGAATCTCAGAGTCTGCACCAACAGCCGACCTAGACAGCTTATCAATAACCAACAGCCACATCACCATATGCCTAGTTTACAGAGCACCCTCAACTAACACCAACAACTTGGTCAACATCCTAGGGACAGCAAGTGTAAGCAACACTCCAAGCAAACCATTACTTCTAGGAGATTTCAACCTAACCACGCTCCCCAAAACCAACACGCAAATGCATTCCTCGATGCGATGGATTATCTAAACTACCAATATATAGTAAACACCCCCACACACACAAAAGGAAACACGCTAGACCTCATATTCATGCCAAAACTCTTAACATCAGAAAACAATGCCTCAGTCACACAAACAGTCCCAAGTCCCATGGTCCAATCACACCAGGATTAACTTCTCCATCCCCTTTTTATCCAACACATCCACTAAAAACCCCATCCATGCCATAAAATGCAGATTCCGTACCTTCGACAAG
The DNA here is from genome assembly GCA_033557465.1 of Ichthyophis bannanicus. Taxonomy (NCBI): domain Eukaryota; kingdom Metazoa; phylum Chordata; class Amphibia; order Gymnophiona; family Ichthyophiidae; genus Ichthyophis; species Ichthyophis bannanicus. The sequence continues at coordinate 169,866,973 of CM066032.1, read as the reverse complement.
AAAGTCTTCCTTGAAGAAATTACCCCCCACTTCTAATCCAGCATTACCAACATTGAAACTATGATCACAAACTGGAATCAGGCACTATACAATGCAGTATGCATGCCCCCAACCAGATCTTCACCAAAACACAAACCATATGCCACGTAGTACAACAAAGACCTCAAGAACTTAAAACAAGAATTAAGAAAGATTGAAAGAAAATGGAGAGCATCCAAGCAGCCTGAACTAAAAACAAAATTCATGCAAACACTAGAACAATACTGTAACAAACTGAATGATGCAAAAAAGAGCATCATATAAAAATTCTAAGTTGTGCCCTAAACTGCCCAAGAGAGCTGCTATTCGGTATAGTGGGATCCCTAACTATGCTTCCTAGTTAGGAGATACTGGAAGACTCTCCACACCCACAAACCCTAGCAGACATTTTCCAAAACAAAATGGGACCCACAAACAATGCACTGCTCACTCTGACAGACAACAAACCCGCCAGAAATTAATGGACAATCTTCAACTCCATCTCCGAAGAAAGCATTGAACACATAATCAGCAACCTCAACACAACAACCTCACCACTAGATCCATGACCTGTCAGCTGGATCAAGTTGACTAAAACTGAACTGTCCCCTTTCATCTGCAAGCTGACACAGATCTCTCTGGAATAAGATATCCTCCCAAATAACTAAAATGGCATCATTCCAACCAATACTAAAAAACCCTACAGCCGAGAAAAAAGACCCAGCTTCATACAGACCCATCAGCAGCCTACCCTTCATCTTCAAAATTATTGAAAAAATAGCACTCCAACTCCTCCAAGACCATATGGAGAAGTATGCCCCACTAGATCAACACCATCACAGATTCTGACCACACCACAGGGTTGAAACTTTCATCACATCCCTAATTGACACAATAACAAAAGGCATTGACAAGATCAACCACACATTTATCCTGATCTTCTTGGACATAACGCAGCGTTCAACTCCAACCTCCTACTCACCAGACTAGAGTCCATAGGAGTTGGAGGCACCCCTCTCAAATGGATGCAATCATATCTCTCAAACTGACTACAAGTACGCATGGGAACAAGCATATCAAACCCATACACACAACACAAGAGGATCACACAAGGCTCCGCTCTATCTTCACTTCTTTTCAACATTTACATGGATCCCACAAGGATCCGCTCTATCCTCACTTCTCTTCAACATTTACATCCAACCCATATGCACCACTTTTCACAAACACAACATTTAGTACAGAATTTACGCAGACCATATTATGATGTTCATGCCCTATGAAATCAACAACCCAAACTTATATGAAATTTCTTCATGCGTCCAAGAAATATCACAATGGCTGCTCAAACACAGACTACAGATCAACTACAAGAAAATGGACATCCTACATATCTTCAGAAACAGATCACTCTCACCCCCCAAAACTATCAAAATACATAACATCGAACTAGAAACCAAACATGAAGTAGAATACTAGGCGCAACAATCGACCAATATTTCACCTTCAAGCCCACATCAACAAATTGGCACAATCGATTTACCACAAAATAAAGGCACTACACAACCTACAACCCATTCTAGCAACCTCAGACTTCCGCTCTGTACTCTGAGCACTCATATTCCCCATACTGGACTTCTGCAACAGCATATACTAAGGACTCCCCAAGCACACTCTCCACAAGCTACAGCTGGACCAAAACACCACAACATGCAACCTTGCAAATGCAAGAAGGAATAATCACATCACACCAATTTTGAAAAACCTACACTGGCTACCTGTACACAGCAGAGTCAAATATAAGTCCTCTATGATCTTCAAAACATTACACGGACAATCCTTGACATACCTAGGTACCCTCATCAGCACATCAACCCCTAACAGAACAAGACAGAAGTATAACTTTAACATGCTCGACCTACCAGCAGAAATAATTTGCATAAACCAGAACACTCACAATGGAGCCTTCTCCACTTGCACACCCAACTTGTGGAATGAACTCCCTAGCAGCCTCAGGGAAACGCAAGACCTAAAAAACTTTTGCAAAGACCTCAAAACACTTTTTTAAAGGAACACTTTAACACCTGAGCACTGCTCTCCTCTGAACATTACTGTCCCTGCAACAAGCTCATTGGACACTCTCACGTCCTCCCCTACAATCCTCTCACCCCACCACCCAGCCCCCACCACTTCTTCTGTACATAGTTTATTGTAGATTCAACTGTTAATTAACTAAACATTCAATGTAAACCTGTTGAGTTCTTGTTCCTTGTAAACTTCCTTGATTCCCAGATAAGACAATATAGAAAAACAGTTAAATAAATAAATATACAACAGTATAACAGCATAAATAAAGGCTTATATAATATGCAGAAATGTACAGCTGTCCACCCCCCCCCCCCCCAAAAGTTGCGATATGCCCATGCGACATTTACCCAGGAGCCAACCTTCACTGTACTTTCCCTCTTCAAAGTTATGGCCGCGTGCTGAGTTGGAGAGGATAAAGGAATCGTAACAGCTGCCCAGGACCTTGGAGACCACATTCAGGATCTTCTTGTGCACGTCACACACCACTTGGACATTAAGTGGAAGCTTTTCCTGTTTCAGTACGCCATTTCTCTGTCAGTGGGAGGTGCTAGGGCTAAATGGGTGCAGTCTATTGCTCCAATCATGTTTGGTAGTCTAGCAGTATTAAAAAGGTCAGTCTTCAGCACCTGCCTTTCTGCCTCCTGCTCCCCAATGCAGTTGTTCAAGGCCTGCAATACCTGCTTGAAATGCCCTGAAAATGATGACTGGTCCATTCCACCGGCCAGTCCAACAACATTCTGGAATGATCCAGTGCCCAAAAAATGTATGGTGGCAAGTAACTTCACCAGTCCTGGTATAGCATGCCCACGATCAGTGGCTGGATCAATATCATCTTTAATGTCCTCATACAAGGACAAGATGGCTTGTCTACATAAACCCAATCAATGGTCCATTTTCAGAGCAAAAAGTAAATCACTACTCATATAGTTAATGCTCCACTCTAACTAATACGTCGTGACTTCATAAAAAATGGTGTGGGACCTTACTGTTTGCAGATAGACCAAGTAGAGTAGAAATCATAAACAAAAACAGAAAATTAATTAACTAACTCCGGAAAGGTCTCAGACTCAATAGCGCTGTGTTAACTTCAGTATGTTCAATACTGTCAAATGCGCTGGCAGCATCAATGACCAATCCGGAGATTTTTACCAAACTCTTCCAAAATCACTAGAATACTTTGGCAACTTTCATCTAAAAAACCACACCATTGTGTCAGAAAAATGCTTATCTTAAAGCGTATCGAGATGTGATTTCCCCTACGCCTCCTCTGGCGCCACTCTGAACGTTTCACTCTCTCAATAGAGTTTCCTCAGGGGGTCTGCGAACAAAACCAACAAACACATAAATCAATTTCCCTATCATCACAACGTGCTAATCCCACAAATAAAACCGAAATACTGTGACCACATACCATTCAAACACATCCTCCACCAGTACCGATGCTGCCCACGTTTCACTTCAGTAGTCAGGTTATTCCAAGCAATCCTTTCAAAAAACGGATAGGGGTTACCCTAAAGCTATAATTCAGAGGGCTTATCGACGAGCATTATATAATGATCGTTCATGGTTGATTGGGTCTGCTGGGACTAAGGCAGATAAGGTTTGTGTTGAACAGGTTAATTTTGTCACCAAATTCTCGCCATTAAGTTACAAGATTCAGAGAATTTTGAAGAGACATATGAATGTTTTGGGAAATGTAGTAGGTTTGGAAGATAAACGTCTCCGGTGTGTATGGAAAAGAGATAAGAATTTTAAAGAACAGTTGAGTCCGGCGGTTCTTAGATCTGATAATGAGGAAGTATGTGGTTCGTCAGCGAGTGGTCATCATAAATGCGGCGACTGTGATGTTTGTGTAATAATGGAGGAAATTTCTGTTTTCACATACCAAGCTAAAACTTATTATCTGAAGCATAATACCTCATGTGCTTCAAGCTCAGTAGTTTATGCAATTCGCTGTCCTTGCGGTCTTTTATAAATAGGCAAGACATCTCGCCCTGTAAGAGTGCGGCTCAGGGAACATAGAAGTCGCCTCAAATGTGATGTGACAACAGCGCCCATAGTACAGCACTGTAAGGCGTTCTCTCATGTTTTTGAAGATTTACGAAGTTTTGTCATTGAACAGGTGAAGTTTGCTGGATGGGGTAAGACGCTGGAACAGACTTTGCTGTTACATGAACAGCGTTGGATTTTTAGATTAGGGACATTAATGCCGATGGGTTTGAATGCCAGTATTGACTGGGGAGTATGTTTGTGAGGTTTTTGTGAATGTTCAGTTAGTAGTTTTGATGGTCCACCAATCAGAGTTAGCTGACGTCATTAAGCCCTGGGGTTTATATTGTGGGTTTTATTGTCTGGACTGCATGCGTGGCGTTTTTTGAAAGGATTGCTTGGAATAACCTGACTACTGAAGTGAAACGTGGGCAGCATCGGTACTGGTGGAGGATGTGTTTGAATGGTATGTGGTCACAGTATTTCGGTTTTATTTGTGGGATTAGCACGTTGTGATGATAGGGAAATTGATTTATGTGTTTGTTGGTTTTCTTCACAGACCCCCTGAAGAAACTCTATTGAGAGAGTGAAACGTTCAGAGTGGCGCCAGAGGAGGCGTAGGGGAAGTCACATCTCGATACGCTTTAAGATAAGCATTTTTCTGACACAATGGTGTGGTTTTTTAGATGAAAGTTGCCAAAGTATTCTAGTGATTTTGGAAGAGTTTGGTAAAAATCTCCGGATTGGTCATTGATGCTGCCAGCGCATTTGACAGTATTGAACATACTGAAGTTAACACAGCGCTATTGAGTCTGAGACCTTTTTCCGGAGTTAGTTAATTAATTTTCTGTTTTTGTTTATGATTTCTACTTTACTTGGTCTATTTGCAAACAGTAAGGTCCCACACCATTTTTTATGAAGTCACAACGTGTTAGTTAGAGTGGAGCATTAGCTATATGAGTAGTTGTCTGCATAAACAGCAGTTGCACCTAACATGCCTGTCTGGGAGTCCCATCCAGTCCCACAGAGGTGTCATTAGATAAACTAGTGCCAATCGCCACTGAGTTCACAGAAATTGCCCTCGTGTTAGTGAAATGTGCTCTCCATGCTCACTGTATTCCCTGTCCCACTGCATGATGGACAATTCCTGTGCTTTTGCTGTCATGACCCCACATTCGCGTTTCTGGCTGCCAGTTGCCTTGCGTTAAAACACAATTAACCAGTTACTAGGCTTTAATAAAAAGTCCCATAGCCTGTGCAGTATTTTTCTCTTTCTGAGTAAATAGTATTTGCTTGATCATGGGCGTTATCTAAAGGGCCTTGGCGTTAGTCTTATCCTAAGAAAAGCAAATATATCCAGCTGTGAGATACAGTATATCTTATGTTGCCAGTTACTGAAAAGTTAAAAACATGCTTTTCTATGAAATGCGTATAGCCGAAAACACATTTATCTTCCCCACCGGGAAGGATACACTTGTACACACCACGTGTCAGCACTCAGGTGCTACTTTACTTTCCAATGAAAAAATAAATAAATAGAACCCTTTGGAGTGACCTGTAATTGCTGGGCAATCCTGTGAGAACAGAAAGCCAGTCAATTAAGAAATCATGTTGTTTTTTTTAATGTTTCCATACAGCGCTTTTATATCTAAACGTGCAAATTCATCAGAACAGATGCAAAACCAGCCTCAGTGCTGTGCTTGAATATGGCACAGTGACACTCTCTGTGCGCTTGGCAAAAACCATTGTAAAATAAGAATGGTGTCTAGCCCTCTTCCTAGAAAACGATCGATTCATCTAGTGTTCACGTAGCAGTTTCTCATTTAAGGAACTCTTACTGTATCTGTGCCTGACATCCTTTTTGTGAAACAGGGCACAGGTCTGTATAAACATGTTTACCAGTAGGTATGTCAAGGTGCCCCGACATAATCTGGAGTGTTAGTCTGCAACAGCTACTTATTTGCTGCGTATGCATTTCCCAACATATCTTGGTTCCATCAAAATTATACTGGAAAGTCTGTAGGAAAAGATTTTAAGGATAGCATACCATTATCGGAGAGACAAAAAAGCGGGCCGGGATCAGCTCCTTATAAACCATGCTTGCAATGACTTTTGAATTAAAAGTCTAAAATACCTGAAGCGGTTCGGAGGCGTGGGAGCAACCAGGCTGCTGAACCCCGGAACAGCCCCGGGGCCAGATCAGTTACTGCCTACTGCTCCTCGGAAGCCTTGTTGCCACATTGCGGAGACATTGGCTTCTTCTTGGTTGGATGGTACATGGATTATCCGGTTCAGTGTAATCGTAAATGACATGCACAAATGAGAACTATTTCGGCAGACAAGGTTGCGACATACGGGCTGCTTTGCCCCAAGGCTTTATCGTTCAGACAATCCGAACTCTTGATTCATTGTCAGAATGAGCAAAAGCAGCAACATGCCATTTAAGAGGGATAAAATGATAAGAAAGGGGACCGCGGGAGCAATGTTGCAGTTTACTGGATTTTCTAATGTTATTTGATCTGGGCGGTGATCTATCAGCAATTCATGCAGGGGGGCGAAGCGCCGCCAAGCTCGAAGGTTTTGGTCAAAGAGAGACCAAACGACTAGACATCACTGTCACAGAAGAAGATCATTAAGTGACCTTCACCCTCAGCCACGTGGGCGGCTCTCTACCTTGGGATTCTGTGGTTGGCTGCAGGGGCAAGGAAGGGGCGTGTCTCCAGGATGGGGGGCGGGTCCGGTGAGCCCTCCCGTGTGCTACATCAAGGCTCTTGGAGGTGCCGCCGCCGCTCTATGACTCAGGCTCATTGTTTCCACGTGCTCCGCATTCGCATCAGCAGTATTTAAGGTAGTCCGTCACCTCATCTTCCTAGCCCGGGGCTGCAGCCACACAGAGTAAGTGGTAGCGGATTTGTCCCGTTTGATGGAGATCCATTCACTTAATGTTTGCCCTTTAGGGACTGTGATAGGACTGTTAAGATCGTCTGGCTGTGCACGCCCTCTCCCCCGTTATTGCAAAATGCTGAGGCTTAGAGGGAATGCAGCGAAGCTTTAGTGGTGCTCAACTCACAATGACAGTGTGTCTCACAGACGCAGGCTGCCAAGTGACCCAGTTTCTGGAAGAGGCTTTACATCAGTCCTGACTCATTGGCTAGTTTTCATATTACATTATGTATCTGTGTGCACGTTTTAAATTAAGACTACACATTTGACAATGCATAATGGTGAGACAGACTTGAAAGTCACTATTGCCAAACTGTTTGCTTATGACTTATATGGCAAATGTGTGCAACACAATTCTGGAGCAAAGTCGGCAATGGCATGCCCGGCTTAATTCCTGCCCTTCTGCTGTGGGGGAAGGGGGTGTTTCTTTAACCTTTTACACACATTTTGGAGACTTTTACAGGTATAGAAAAATGGTGCTGCTGTCCTTTCCCTAATAGCGTTGGGAGTAACTGCCAGGCTTCTTTTGTTTAGATACCTTGGAACCAGGGAAACTCTGTTCAGTGAGTACATATATAATTTTTTTTTTAAATTTGTTTTTATTCCAGTTTTGTAAAATACAACAATTACATCAATTAATAGGTACATTTTAGCCAGAGTACAAACAAATCCAGAAATACCATTCTGCAGATATGTAATGTAAAACCTCATGAGCAACAGAAAATAAAAGAAGAAGAAGAAGAAGAACCCATTCCCACCCCAACACCTCACAGGCCGTCTTAACCTTACAAATCAGCCTAACGTGACATCAGAAATAGAAGTAAAGCGATCCAGGGCAGCCCACCTAGCCATGGGGTTTCCCCGCCCCCCCAGAGCAGAGGAATAATCATAGGCTTTTTCATATCTGCTGTAAAGACAAACTTGGTTCCACCATCTGCCCCAGTGCAGGTTCGAGGGGTCCTTCCAGGAGCACAAAATTTCCTTTAAGGCGACCAATAGCATAAAATTCAGCACGAAAAAGTGCTCTTTTTCCAGTCCAGGGATTTCTGACAGAGATCGTAACGCAACTATGCGCCAGGACAGGGGGAAGGAAAAACCCAACACTCTCTGAATTCTCTTCCAAACGTGAGACCAGAAGCCCTGAACGCAGGGGCACTCCAGGAACATATGACTCATTGTACCTACCGCGCGCTGACAGGACCAGCATTGAGATGTCTGTCCAGAGTCCCATTTGGCAAGCTTTACCGGAGTGATAAATGCACGGTGAGCAAAGAAGAACATAGCTTGAGTGAGGGAAGCTGATCTCGAGGTACGAACTACGGGACCCCACAGCAGGTTCCAAGCAGAGGGAGTTAGTGAACCATGCGCTTCATCCTCCCAGATCCTCCGGAGGCCCAGCGTCTGATCTGGATAAGAGTCCCGAAAAAGAGCATAAAAACGAGATGTGCCCCCTCGCTGCAGACAGAAATCAGTTACAAGCTTGCACAGGCCCCAGGACACATCAAGACCTTGGGGATTAATCTGCAACTGGGCCAAACAGTGTCGGAGCTGGAGATATTGATAGAAGCAGGACGCAGGGAGGTTAAATTCTTCTTGGAGCATGCTGAAGGACTTCCACACACCATCCAGAATCAAGTGGCCCACGGTCCAGATGCCACAGCGCTGCCAAGATGGCCACGAGAAGGGGGCTTTGTTGATCTTGAAGGCAGGATTACGCCAAATAGGAACCTGCAGGGAGAGTGGATTCTCTTGGACTATAAGAGGAAGCAACGTTTGGAACGCTTGCTGTGTATCAACAATTACCCTGCCCACCCCAGAGGTCGTAGAGTGCCGCATATTCATGCATAGCTGCGCCGGGCAAGGGAGGAGAAGATGTTCTTCCAGGGAAAGCCAAATGGGCTTCGATGCGAGAATGATTCCAGCTCCCCACTTCCCACCCTGATTCAATATCGCGGCAATATGGTACCAATGAAAGTCTGGGAATTGTACCCCACCATTCTGTTTGCGCGCCTTTAATTTCTTGAGCGCAATTCTGGGCGTCTTCCCTTTCCACAGAAAGGCGCTTAGGATCCACTCCACCTTCTTATAGACATCATTATCAAACAGAACCGGAACCATCCCGAGGATGTAATTGATTTTGGGCACGAGAACCATCTTGATCGACTCTAGCCGGCCCCACCAGGTAAGATGTAGGGGCGACCATGTCGTGGTAAAGGATCGGGCGATATCTACAATCTTCGCGGCGTTCAGCTGGACTGTCTTCTCCAAAGGTGATGAGAATTGTACTCCGAGATATTGTATGGCTGACCCAGCCCACTGGAACGAGAATTCCTGGATCAGATTGCTGTGAGCCCGCTGGTTCAAAGGGAAGGCCACGGACTTGGACCAGTTGACCTTGTATCCAGAGAATCGAGCGTATTGTTCAATCACTTGAAGAAGGGAAGAGACCGAAGAGGGGTGCAGAAAAAAAAGAAGATCATCAGCATAAGCTGAAAGCTTGATATGCATGTCGGCTATCTCGAAGCCCCTGATGGTCTGCAGTTGACGAATGCACAAGGCAAGCGGCTCCAACGCCAGATTGAATAGCAGGGGGGACATGGGGCATCCTTGTCGCGTGCCTCTGTGCAGAGAAAAAGGACTGGACAACTCCTGGTTAGCGAAAATCCTAGCCACAGGCCGTGCATACATTGGACGAATCATGTCAACAAATCTGGCAGGAATGCCAAACCATTCAAGGACGAGGAATAAAAAGGGCCACTCTAGCCTATCAAAGGCCTTCTCTGCGTCCAAAGATAACCCGATGAAAGGCTCCTCAGTGTGTTCTGCCAGATCAAGGAGATTACATAGCAGGCGGGCATTGTCTGCCGTTGACCTCCCAGTCACGAAGCCGCATTGATCTGGATGGATGAGAAGGTGTAATACTTTGTTAAGACGTTTAGCCAGGATCGCAGCATAGAGCTTGTAATCTGCATTTAAGAGGGAGATTGGCCTATAGCTGCCCACCAACTTTGGGTCCTTTCCAGGTTTTTCCAGGACGACCACCGTGGCCTCCGCAAAGGCACCGGGGTCCTTGTCCAGCTCTTGGAGAAGTTGAAAATACCGTAGCAGGAATGGAGAAAGATCCTTTGCGAACAGCTGGTAAAATTCAGTCGGAATTCCATCCGGCCCCGCCGCCTTGCCCCCCTGTAGACTCACTAAGACCTCTTCAAGTTCCCCTAGCTCCAAGGGGTTTTCGAGGTCCGCAGCTTGTTCAGCGTCCAACGTCGGGTGCGCTATCGATCGTAACCAGTCCCGCATACTGGTCGCATCATGCTCCACCTCAGAGGTGTATAAGGAGCTGTAAAAGCTTTTAAAGATGTCAAGAATCTCCGCATTTCCAGACGCCTGACCGTTTTTCCCATCGGACAGAGCTACCACATGCGATTTTTCTCGCTTAGGCTTCAGGCAGGCTGCCAAAAGTTTACCTGACTTGTTTATCTCCGTGTGGTATCGTGCCTTCTGATCAAACGAGTGTTGCTCCACTTCTTTACTGAGCACTGCATTATATTGGAATCTAAGGTTTTGCAATCTAGAAAGAACCAGGGAGTTAGACTGCCGGTGCAGTAAACGTTCTCCAGCCCTGATCTGAGTATCAAGGGCCCACAGTTCTTCCTTCGCTTTCCTTTTAAAAGCAATATTATAGCTGGTGATCTTCACTCTAATGGAGGCTTTAAAAGCTCCCCACCATGCCCAAGCAGATGTATCCTCTGGCCGATTAATCTCAAAAAAAGCCTGTATTTCTTGCCGGATAAATTGCTTGAAGGATTCGTCTGCCAAAAGGTAGCGCGGGAAAAACCATCCTCCAGAGGGTGGCGGAGACTTTGAGACATCTAGTATGAGCCTTATGGCGGCGTGATCAGAGACATGGGAGCTGAGAATCTCCGCGCAAGGAATATTAGAAACCAGGGATCGAGACACGAGAAAAAAGTCAATCCGTGAATGAGACGTATGTGGAAAGGAGTAAAAGGTAAAGTCCTTTTCAGAAGGATGCAAGATTCTCCATATGTCAACGAGGCCCTTTTCTTCCATGATAGACTCCAAAACTTCAAGAGCTCTGTTCCTCCTGGGTCTCCTGCAGGGCTGACAGTCAATCAGCGGGTCCAGAACCAGGTTAAAGTCGCCCCCCATCACGATGGGGGAAGAGGAGTATTCCGCGAGCACCTCTGCCAGCCCATGAAAAAAAATAGGGTTATCACAATTGGGCGCATAAACATTCAGGAACAGAAGTTGCTGCTGACCAACAGTAATTTGGGCACTGGCCCACCTCCCATCGGTATCAGCTCGGAGCGACTGAACTTGAGCTTTTATAGCTTTATGAAGTAAAATTGCCACCCCGTTCTTTTTCCCAATTGCAGGAGACTGAGCCACCAGGTTGTATTTGCCGGAGCCCAGCTTCATCGTTTCAGCAGCGGACAAATGCGTTTCCTGCAGCATCACTAACTCAGCTCCTTGTTTGTGGCAGTAAGCAAGGATCTTTTTACGTTTGGCAGGAAGTTTAATGCCCTTCACATTCAGGGACAGGACTTGAAGAGAGAGCACTTGTTTTGTCATACTGGAGGGCCCTCAAGCCCTGGATCGCTTCAAACAGGCAGGCCTGCATCCTACAGTGTAATATCAGAGGTCTGTGAGGTGTTACCCAAGGCATTACAATATAAAGACTACCAACAGGGTGAGCCAACATAGGTACACAAGAGGCAATCCTGCATCCCAACTGCTAAACCGTTCCTAAGTATAAACAAAGTGCACAGCAAAAACAGGCTAACACAAATAACTTGATACAATACCATGACATCCCCAGCATCACTGTACAATCACTGAGCCTTCCGGTCTACCCCTCTCCTCCCTCCCCCCATCTCACAGTAGAACAGGAGGAGAAAATGGGGTAATCAAAGGGGCAGTTCAGGCAGAAACACCTACTGTTGCACATACCTTTTGCACTCTCCCTTTGCATAATACGCAGGGCAGACCACAGTGGAAAGCCAATGCCTAACATCTTTACAGAAGGGAAAGCCCCATAAAATACACGGAGAGGGGGGAAGACTGTTAGAAACACAGAATCATCTAATAGGAAAGTCTCCCAAGTCACTGCATTTGCAGGGCTTCCTGCTCCTCGAGAAATTGGAGTGCTTCATCCGGATCGTCAAACGCTCTGGAGCTGTTGTTGTGTGTGACCTTCAGGCGGGCAGGGTAGAAGAGGCCGAACTTCGCTTGAAGACGCTGAAGCCGGGGCCTAAGAGCCAGGAACTGCCGACGTTTGTCTGCCGTGGCCTTGCACACATCCGGGAAGAAGGAGATCTTGCTGCCCTCGTATTCCCACACAGCCTGTCTCTTGGCCGCGGTCAAGATTTGCATGACGTGTTGATGTCAAAGCAGGCAAAAAATAATCGGTCGAGGGAATTTCCCATTCGCCGGCCTCTGCGACGGTACTCTGTGAGCGCGCTCGATTTCCATCTGACCAGAGATGTGCACTTTAAGCAGGGAGGGAAGGAGCTTTACCAGGAACGCGAAGATATCCGTGCCCTCCGCACCCTCAGGTAGGCCCACCATTCGGATGTTGTTCCTCCGATTACGGTTGCTTAAATCTTCAATTTGTAGCTCGAGGCGATCCATGTGCTTACAAAGTTTAGGCAAAGGCGTCAGCAGCTCCCTGTGTACCACGATTGCGTTTTCGGCCTTATCTAGGCGATCCGATAGAGCTTGGAAGCGCTTTTTCATGTCCCCGAGTTCCGACTGCACTCTAACCAGGGCATCTCCGTTAGCCAGCACCAAGTCTTTGACCGCACGGATTTCGGCAAGCAGCTCCTTCATGTTTTCACCTGCGTCCCGGGGAGCCGCCATCTTATGGGGCGATAAGGGGTCGGATTTTGCTCTCTTCGTCCCTGAATTCACTGCCGCTGCAAAGTCCAACTTAGTTGGCTTCCCCCCTGCCATAACGCCGGAGCTTCCCGACACCAGACCAGACGGTTTAGATATCTTAGCTGGGGAAAGTAGCACTTTATTTTCAGGATTCAGGCCAGTGGATGCAGGAGCTTAAGAATTAAGCAGCCATCTCGCTTCCTCGCAGGCTCCGCCCCCCATATATAATTTTTTAATGAAGATTTATTAACCAACTTTATCACGAAATTCACGCAAGGCAGTTTATAACAGGTGTATCTTAACATAAGCAATTTAATAGTAACAGCCTAACAGTAATAAAAGCAAATGTCAGTGTAACACAATTAGGAAGTGTGATAAAATTGAAAACAGGCAAATAAAATAGCACAGTAGAAGAGACATTCACATAGTAGAACTATGATATAGTGGCAACAGAAGGCTTATTTTAGCTACAGTAAGTATTCTGATGATGGGCAGCGGTACACAATTTTAAAGGACTGGCTTCCAATACCCACAGAGTTGGACCAAATTCTTCATTGGTGCTGTTTTAGCTCTCTCCAGCTGCCTTGGTTTTCATGCCATTGTTTCTTTCTTTATTGATGTCCATGTTATAATCCTGTTGACCCTGAAGCTGTATTTGGAACTGGTCAATAGTAGCTTCTATGTCACAGACAAACAGTACAGATGAATGTTTAGGCTGCATTCTAATCTCCCCTTCAAAGCAGAGGCCCTGAGTCTTTAAAATCATGTGATCTGTCTGACAGTGTGACAGAAAGCATGTTTGCTTACCTGTAGTAGTGGTCTCTGTGAACAGCAGGGGAATGAAGCTACATGAATGGGTGACGACATCATCATTGCCCAGGTCCGGATTTGTTGCTTTAAGAACATAATAAATGCTATAGTGGGTCAGACCAAAGCCCATTAAGCCCAGTATCCTGTTTCCAAGTACTTGTGACCAATCCAGGTCACAAGTACCTGGCAGGTTCCCAAAAAGGCACACAGGTTCCACAATGCTTGTCCCAGGGTAAGCAGTGGATTTCCTGGGTCCTCTTTAATAATGATTTGTGGACCTTTCCTCCAGGAACTTGTCTTTTTTTAAAACCATTGTTTTTGGAGAATATGTATTTACAGGTGTCAGTATTTTTTTAATCTTAGAGTGCCAGGCTAAATAATTAAACAACTATAATCTTTGCTGCATTTTAATTATATAGCCTGGGAATATGTTGTTTTTCTTTTTTTTTGGCAAAGCCACTGAATGAGAACCACAGCGCCCTCTTTGAGTATCTTAGTGGTACCAGCTCATTCAACGCCTATTTGAAATACTGGCTTCCTATTCATCTAGTGCTTTTCTTAAGATAACTATAACGAATATGCAAATGAACATGCAAATATACACACCACTCTTCCCCCCCCCCCCCACACATGAAGCAGTCAAGCTACATCCATGCTTGTGCATCATTCATCGTCCCTATGTACAGTTCTTCAAAGACCTTCATTTTTAGGACTCATCCCAAATTCCTGCCCAAAGCAGATACCTACTGTTGGAAAAAAGGGTTCATTGGACACAAAATAGATGTTCAAAAAAGAAAAAGAGAGAACCATAGTGCAGTTTCTAATGCCAGATAGAATTAGTTCTCATTTATTTTGGTGTTAGAAACTGCTCTGTAGTGCTTTCTTTTTCTTTTTGTCCTTTGGTATGATAAAGAACCACAGAGAAGTTTCTAATACCAAAATAAATCAGAGCTAATTCTTTTTTGGCATTAGAAAGTGCACTATGGTTCTCTCTTTTTCTTTTTGAACATGTGTTTTGCATCCAATGAAACCCTTCCTCCAACAGTGGAGTGGAGGAGTGGCCTAGTGGTTGTGGCAAGGTACTTCAGGCCGGAAGGTCAGGGGTTCAAATCCCACTAGAGGACAGCAACCTTGGGCCAGAAGGACTAGGGTTTCTAGTCCCACAGGTGGTCTTGGGCAAGCCACTTAACCCTCCATAGCCCATGTTCCCTGTAAAATAGTTATCTCCAAGTTATAATGCCCTGTTCAGTGTAATTTCAGTTTGTTCAATGTAAACTGCACTGATGCAGAATAGCATGGTATATAAGAGAATGTAAATAAAGAGTAGGTATCTGTGCTTCCTCCAACAGTAGGTGCAAAACAGAACTAGGATATTTCACCATAGAATCCAACATACAAGAAAAAAGATCTGATTCCAGTATCTCATTAACATGCCTCTCCGATATCAGGCAGATGATGAGCTAACACAAAATACAAAAGTTACTGAAGACCTAAAATGCAAATCTACCATACCATAATGATACCAGCTTCTAAAATTAACACAATAAGGAGCCTACCCAGAAAAGAGCAGCACCAAAAATATTGCAGTAGGTCTTAGAACATCCGTACACCTATTTGGAAAAACTGAACAAGACAGATTACTGGAGGGAGGAGTGGCCTAGTGGTTGGGGCAAGTTACCTCAGGCCAGAAGGTTGGGGGTTGGGGGTTCAAATCCCACTAGAGGACAGCAATGTTGGGCCAGAAGGACTGGGGTTTCTAGTCCCACAGTTGCCCCTTGTGGTCTTGGGCAAGCCACTTAACCCTCCATTGTCCATGTTCCCAGTAAAATAGTTATTTCCAAGTTATAATGTTTTGTTCAACGTAAACCACCTTGATATCATGAAAGGCAGTATATAAGAAATGTTAAATAAATTACTGCAGATCCTACTTAAGGGGTGTGCAGCATTGTTGAATTGATGCACATTACTTAGGGGGAGAGAATAAAGTTCCTTCCTCTGGTCTTGCTGAGTACCTTCACATGGTGACCCCATTGTGTAACATCTATACCAAATCTCAGCAAGGCAACACTACAGTTGAAGTATGTTAGGAGCAAAGAAGAAAAATACATACTGGCAGCACATTACCCAGGATAAAAAGGTGCCTACCTGTAGCTTACGCACTGGGGCTAATGATGGTGGTTGCAATAGTGCAAGTGTTGCAGAAGCAGATAACATCCCTGCCACAGATAAAGGACATGGTGAGTCTGTAGCAGGAGATTATACCACAGAAATTAATGAAAAAGTTGAGGATTAACTATGGTTAAGTGGAATTCTGCAGATAAAGAGGAGATAATTGCTGCTATTTTTATGTTAAAAACCCTATATTTAAATCAAGAGGATATACACAGAGAGTCCACCAAAAGCTGGAAGAAAGAGGACATCTTACAAATTCCAGCAGGAAGCTTTCTTTGGCATGATGCAAGTATTACAATGAGCATTAGCAGTAAATTTGAGAGACTGAGATCCTACTCTACATACCCTGGCTTAGAAGTGAGGTTCACGACTGCCGTAGTATGCGCAAAAGTAATCCATTTGTAGAAACTACCCCGAGTAAAACACCATTCTAACAGAACACTTGGTCTCAGTCACACAGGGAAAACACACCAAATACAGAATAAATTATAACAAACTCAAAGTAGAAATATGTAGAGAAAATTAAATTGAAACCCCAACAAGCCAGGCTCTGCATGCAGCACAACACAAGAAATAGAGGAGGCAGGCGACATTTTACCTCACTTTTGCTGAGCAGTTGCATGAGACGCACACTGTGCCCGGCCTGCCATGCCACCCCCCCCCCCCTTCCGGGGTCCATCTTCTCACCAAGGGGAAGGGGTGAAATGGTGAACGGTGTCTCATGTTACTGCTCAGCAAATGAAAAGTAGCAGCTAGCAGAGAGGTGCACATTGTGACGGGACTTTATTTGTGCAGCTGTGCAGTCTATTGCTGGTGCCAAAATTCCAAAAGTGTTGTGCCTCTATTGCAGGCCCAACAAAGTTTGTGTGGATTTAGGAGCCAGGTCAAAATTTTAGGAGCCAGTGCATGCGACCTCCTAGCACCCCCTCCCCCCCCTGAACACAGATTGTCTCTTGCACTGATCTCATGCTCTCAAGTCTCATGAGACCAGCGCCAGTGTTCCTCTTCCACGCTACCACACAGCATCTTTAGGCAGAAACAGAGATAACAACAGTTCTAGCCTCAAATATTAAGCGTCTAAACATACGTGTGGTGCAACAGTGATGAGCCCATGTGTGCATAGGATATGGCGGTGGGTGCCTTTGTGTGGGTGGGGTGCGGGGCTGTGCTGCATGTACCGTATTTCCCAGATTATAAGTTGCCCCTGTGTATAAATTGCAGTGACACAATTTGGCATTTTTAAATGTAAAATACTAGTATAAGTCACCCCTATGTATAAGTCACCGGTACAAAAAAATAAAGCACGAGACAACATTGCTGTTCCTTAAAACCAGATTTATTCTGTTTCACTTTCACTTTAAAGTAACACCCATTCCACATCAGCATTGTTCGGTATCACTCTCGGGAAAGCTGTTGAAGTTCTCATCTTCGGTGTCACTGTGAAATAGTTCTGCAATTTCAGGTGCCAGTTTTTGTTCGTTATTGTCTTTTTCTTCATCTTCATCTTCCTGGTTATCGGGTCTTTTTAGGCTCTCAGCCGTCACAAAACCTGATTTGATTATTTTATCGCTCACACCACCCCACCATGCTGTCACAATCTACCCGGTAACTTCTACAAAAGTGGCATGGCACATACGGCCTGTAGCCGTGAAACTGTTTTCCGTGGCACATCCAGTTTTCCCATAGGCGACACAACACAGCTTTGAATCTTCTGTTGACGAAAATGTCAAGCAGTCGAAGCATTTTTGTTATACCACCAGGTATAATAACAGAGACAGTGTTGAAAGATTTTATTTTCTTCATTATGTCTTCAGTGAAATGGGCTCTCATGCTATCAATGACAAATAGTGTTTTCTGTCTTTTGAAAAATCCATCCGGCCACTTACTAGAGCAGCGCTGCAGCCATTTCAACATCATGGGCTCATCCTTTCTCGTTGACATCAACAACAACGTTGGTTGGTAGAGTTACACGTGGCGTTGTCTTCCTTTTGAATATAATCATAGGTGGCAGCTTCTTTCCACTCGCACAGCAGGCCAGCACCACTGTAAATTGTGTCTTTTTGTGTCCAGTAGTTCTAATATGTATTGTTCTAACCCCCTTTTGACTGACTGTTCTCCCTAATGCGATGTCATAGGTTAAGGGAACCTCGTCCATGTTTATTATAAAGTCCGGTGTCACTGTGAATGTGTTGATTTCTTTGTTTACAAAGTCCCTGAAATGCCATACTTATCCAAGAAATCAGCGGTTCTTCTTTGTCTAATGCTTAATTTGTTTCGTATTGTAAATCGGTAACACCACGAATGACCAGCCTTGAATCCCTCAATATTCATTTCCCTGGTGATATGAACTGCTTTGAATCACATCTGCACAGTGGACAGTCCACGGCCCTGGGCCCTCTGCTCTATGACGAATTGAAGTAGACGTGCTTCTAATTCAGGCCACCATGCTTTGCGGCCACAATTTGCCTTCTTGCTGCATTTCATCAAAGTTAGTTTTTCCTGCGTCTTCTTCCAGTCTCTAATTAATTTCTCATTTATCCCAAAAGTTCGCTCGGTGGTTCTGTTACCATGTTCTTCTGCATAATGAAAAACTTGCAATTTGAATTCCACAGTGTATGAGTTCTGCACCTTCGGTGTCACCATTTTCCGTGGGGTTAAAAATAACATTTGTATTATAACTGAAATTCATTCGGTATGCTATTTTGTATGCTATTTGCGAGTATAGTCCAAGTACGTACCAGTCTGCTGATCAGAGGGTCTGCTTGCAAGCATTGGGTGTAGGGTGGAGGGCCCAGGGAGAAAGAACGTCCACTGTGCAGTTGTGAGTATTTATATCCATTTTGAGGGGTGTGGTCCACCATGTAAATTTATTAGATAAGTCGTTCTGTTGTATAGGTCGTGCCATAGGTTTCTGATGTAAAAAAACATGACTTATAATCCGGGAAATATGGTATGTGTGTGCTGCAGAGCTCTGTGTGTGTGTGTGTGTGTGTGTGTGATGCAGAGGTGTGAGGTAACTGAGTGTGTATGGTTCAGAAGTAAGATGCTTCTGTGTGTGTGTGTGTGTGTGTGTGTGTGTGTGTGTGTGTGTGTGTGATTTGGAGATGAGGTGCCTTTGTGTGTGTATATATGTGGTGCGGAGGTGAGATGCGTGTGTGTGTGTGTGTCTTGCTAGGGGACAGTACATGCACTGCCATAGCCATGTGTCCCAGGACCCCAAGGATATCGCATGCAGGCGCCATGCACTTGACGGATATCTGCAGGACCATGAATACTAGCATCAGACGATTACTGCCTGGCAGAAATGCTCGGTCTAGATGCATTACCATGTCTGCACCTATAAATTGCAAGCTCTGTTTGGGAACTAGCAAGGAACTTTCTGTGTATTTTAGAAAACTTAGGGGTTGGAGGAGTGATATGATTAACTTCAATGCTCTCTTTCTATCGTGCTAGGTCCTGGATGTGGTGAGGATGTCATCTAGGTATGGAAAAATGCACAGACTTTCTTTTTGTAGATGGGCCATGGCTGGGGCCAGGCACTTCAGGAAGACTGTAACAGCCACCGGGCCTGCTGGGAACTTACAAGAGTGGAAACAGCTCGGCAAACATGATAAAGGAAGTTTGCCACCGCCACCGCATGAGAGGTGTCACTTCAAGGGTGCGTTGGCACAACAGTGGGGCAGGCAGACATGCCACCATGATAATGGGTAGCCCTCAGCAATACTTTGCTTGGGGGCCCCTCATTGTAGCTTACACCACTGACAACATCCCTGTCATGCTCACATAAGGTCTCACCGTTCATGGGTGTGGTGTCAATAGTGCACAGAGATACACAGGCACCACCAACCTCCAAAGTGTGCCATGCACTGCCAATCTGCTGCAGCAGTAGCTTAGCCACTTGACTTACCAACAGCCTGATTTTTAACTTTTTGTTGCAGTGTCCATCCAGAAATGCTGACCAGATGCTGACAACTTGAAATCATTTTTGGGGAAGGCTTACTGATTTCAGCAACTCTTTTTCCCTCCAACAGGTGTTAAGGTTAGGGGGAAGAGGAGAAGAGAGTGTAAGGCACATATCAGCATTCGGCAGAGAGCTTTAGTGTGTTCCCCATCCCTGCCTCCTCTCCCCTGATCACTGGATATCATGGGGAAAGGAGGTAGGGCACAATACAGCTCTCCTTACAGCCATCCCTCCCTTCACTGTGAGCTCTTATCTCTGTGGCTCCGCCTCATCCTCTTCTATGCTCTGATTGGATATTACAGGGAGAGAAGGCGGGGCATAGCACAGGCTCCCCCCCCCCCTCCCTCCCTGAAAAGCATCTCCCAACTTGCTGCTGCTCTCTGGCAGTCGTCCCACTTCCTTCACATGTGGGCTGGGTTCAGTGGTGCTGAACCATGATAGGAGGCAAAGGCAGACACAGAGGAGGGAAAAGACATGGAGGATACAGGGGAGGACGATGCCGCCATACAGAGGGGCCCAGAGGAGGAGGAGGAGGAGGACAAAGGCAGTCAGATGTGGAAAGGGGAAGAAAGATAGATGATGATACAGTAGGAGGCATGGAGAGAAGGGAGAGACAGAATCAGCACCAGGAAAGGAGTGGGAAGAATGACGTAGGAAGGCACAGAGGAAGCAAGGAAGAAAGAGACAGTCAGGAAATCATAACTGGGGAGAGAGAGCAATGAGTGCATGGAGAAGGAGGGGTTAGAGAAACAAGGTCACCACAGGAGAAGGAACACAGTGGAGGGATACAAAAAAGCATGAGGGATATACTGAGAGACAGAGCTCAAGGGATCTGGAGAATAAATGTATCTGGCAATACCGTACATGTGAAATGTTGATACCAGGAGATAATCTCTTTAAGCCTTTCACATTTAGATATTTATAGGAAATAGGGAGAAAGCCAGTATAAAGAGGATGGGAGAGAAAAGGGCCGCTAGACTGAGAAGTGAAGTGATACGTGGAAGAAAGGCAGAGAGAGTGGTGAGGGAAATGGCATGGAAGGGAAATAATATCTGCTGTAGAGAGAAAAACTGGGAAAAGGAAGAGCCTGAGAAAGTAAGAGTAAAATGCAAAGAAAAACAAGTAAAAAAAATAGGGTCAAGAAAAGTCTGAATATGAAAACAGTATGAACTGGGGAACAAAGGTGATTGAGAGAGTCTCTTTTTAAACTGATTACATGACTTTGGAAAGTTTTGAATCATTTTATATGTATTTTTAACAGCGTAGCTGGGCTAAATGAGCTCTTTGGTTCTGTTTGTGTGGTTACATTACATTGGAATATTGATGCATCCATTCTATGGTTTGTATTTCAAGAAGTCTGATAAACAGATTTGCACTAAACATTCTAGTCATTATGCCAAACCCTACTCTTAGCCTCAGGGGCTGCTATTTAGGCCAATGGAGATTGCACCCTTTGTAACTTTTGCTTCTCTCACTTAGATCTATAATCCAGTCTTGGACTATCTGTAGGAGGGTGGCTTAAGGAAACGGTGAGACACAGGGAAGAAAGAGAGAGAGAGGGAAACAGTGGTTTGCATGTGCATGAGAAAGGAGTCTGTGTGTTCAGGAATGTGAATGGGAGTGTGAGGAGGTGGCTGTATGTTTGCAGAAGTGTTTATATGTATTAAAGAAGTTTTAGTTGATAGAGAGCAAAACTGTGTGAGAATTGTTGACGTAAAACCTTTTGTAAAAGAAAGTGTGTAGGAGGGAAGTGCTCAGAGCCCGAGTGGTGGGAGGACCGTGTGTGTTGATAACTGACAGCATCTCCCCCTCCTCAGATTCAGAGGGTAACACCTTACCATTTCTGTCCCTCTCTTCGTCTTTGGACTTTGTGGGCCTCCAGTTATGATTCATGGATAACCTGGCAACCCTAGTAGCCATGATCTTCATCGACATCTCCTCAGCGTTCGACACAGTTGATCACAATATACTCCTGGAGAGACTGAAGAACACTGGTATACACGGTACCACTCTAAAATGGTTCCACTCGTACCTAACAGAAAGACAGCTACAGGTCAAGGTGGGACAGGACACCTCCCGGCCCATAAACGTCCAACAAGGAGTACCACAAGGATCCGCACTCTCAGCACTCCTTTTTAACATCTACATCCAACCAATATGCAACATTATGAAAGAGAACAACATCCAATACACAATATACGCAGATGATATAATGGTATACTCCCCGATATCAATCGAAAACCCGGACTTCTCTAAGATAGCAGACTGCCTTACCCAAATGGCGAAGTGGTGCCAAAACAACAATCTAGCTATAAACTACAACAAGACTGAAGCTTTAATCATCACTCGAAACCAAAGCTTCACACACCCACCAAACATAAAGATACAAAGCACCACGATACCGATAAGATCGGAGGTGAGATACCTTGGGGTTACTCTGGACAGTAAACTCAACCTCAAACCTCACATAGACAAAACAATCCAAAAAGCATATTACAGGATGCGAATCATCAGGAGACTGAAACCACTCCTCGCCCCAGAACACTTCCGTACAGTCTGTCAAGCTCTGATAACCCCAATACTGGACTTCTGCAATCCGATATACCTCGGACTACCAAAACAAGCTCTCAAACCACTACAGCTGGCACAAAACACTGCAGCTAGAATCATATCCGGAGCCGCAAGGCAGGAGCACATCACACCTACACTAAAGGACTTACACTGGCTCCCAATCATTGCTCGCATCAGATACAAGACTATCATAAACCTATTTAAGATAAAAGAACACACATCAGCCAACAGCCTCCACCTGCTCATACAACCGGAAACCAGCGCACGTCCCAGAAGAAGTCAAACACGCAACCGAGTCAGCACCCCAAATGAGTACAAGCACACACGCAAGGACACAACAGACAGAGCTCTCTCCATGGCTGCTCCAACAATATGGAACAATCTACCGGACGATCTAAGGGCAACTCCAGACCTCAAAGACTTCAGAAAACAACTGAAAACCATGCTGTTCATAGAGCACTATGGTCACATCACATAACCTAAGAGAATGGATAACAGCACTCCAATCCTCCCAAACAACTGAATATATATAAAATACGATTCTAGCACCACTGTAAATAGCCCACCCTGTATATAGCTCAAACAAATCAAGCACCCAACACATCCCTCACACAACTAAGTTTTATCCTCACTGCATGTACAACACACACACTTTACCTGATTGCTTGCTGTGATACCACCTTGATTATTAAGATAAGGCGGTTTAGAAATACTGTTAAATAAATAAATAAATAAAATGGAGGTCTTCAGGCCTCCCCCCTCCTCTTCCCCCCCCTCCATGGATTGCATCACTGCAGCAGCTGGTGGGCATCCCTAATTTCTGCCAGCTGAAGAAATCTGGACAGAGGTGTGAAACGGGAGCATCAGCATGACGGCGAGTGAACCTTGAAGAAGTGCTGGTGGCAGTTTGAGCCTCTATCTCAGTACTCGTGGGAACACTTCCTGATGCAAACTGAGACCAGCACTGGGAAGTGTTAGCCCACCAGTGCCCAACGTGATCGTGGTGCTGCACTAGAGGCTGGCACTTCTATGGTGCTTACTAGCAACCCCATAGGTTCTCCATCTCCAGCAGCACTTTCCAGATTCCTTCAGCTGGCAGGGCTTGCTACAGTACAAATTTGCATTTTTTGGTGGAGGAGGAAGAGACAGATGTTGGGTAGAGGGGAGGCGGTGGAAGGGGTGATGTACTTGAAAAGGGGACGAGAAGGCAGGGGGGAGCATTTGTTGGGGGGGGGGAGAGGAGAAGCAAAGGAAATGAATGTGGGAAAAGATGGAGAAAGGAATGAAGGAGTATATTGGGGGTGGAGGGAAGAGGCAGAGGAAATGGATGCTGAAAGAGGGGGAGAAAGGAGGGAGGATGCTGGAGAAGGAGGAAGGGTGAAAGGGGAGGGAACAGAGCCAGCCCTAGGATATCCGATGGTTTAGGCGAACCTTCAGTCCTGCACCCCCTCAATGTTCCAGTATCTTCCCATTCTCTTTCCTTTCCCAGAGGTCCAGCATCTCTCCTTCCTTTCCCTGACCTCACCACAGGTGTACAGCCCCTTCCCTTCATAGACCCCCGCCCAATACTCCAGCATTTCTTTTTCCATATCCCCTCCCCACACTGTGTCCAAGATTACCATCCACCCTTCTCTCCCCTCTGCCGCTGCCCTACCTCCATCTTCCTTGGGAGCCATGGCTATATCTTAAGTGTGGTAATGGGCCTTAGAGCACTCCCATGTGTTCAATGCCAACCGAATCTGCCCCCTCCAATGCAAACCTCTGTCTGAGGCAGCAGGACAGTGTAGGCTTAGAGTGCACAGCAAGTGCTTTAGAGCCTGAAACCACATTCTGCTTAGTTACTGAACATAAGAAATGCCATAGTGGGTCAGACCAAGGTCCATCAAACCCGGTATCCTGTTTCCAACAGTGGCCAATCCAGGTCACAAGTACCTAGCAGCTTCCCAGGAAGACACATGGGTTCCACAGTGCGCATACTGAATCAAGCAGTGGATTTCTGGGGTCCTCTTTAATAAAGGTTTATGGACCTTGTCCAAACCTTTTTTAAACCCAGCTACACTAACAGCTTTTACTATATCCTCTGGTAACAAATTGCAGAATTTGATTATGCATTGAGTGAAAAAATATTTTCTCTTGTTAGTCTTAAATGGGTTATATTGAAGCTTTATTGCATGTCCCATAGTCTTTCTACTTTTGATGGCGCAAACAATCAATTTACATTTACCCGTTCCACTTCATTCATTAATTTATAGACCTCTATGATATCTCCCCTCAGTCATCTTTTTTTCAAGTTGAAGAGCCTTAACCTTTTAAGCCTCTCCTCATAGGTGTATCTTTCCCTCCCCTTTACCATTTTGGTGGCTCTTCTCTGTACCTTTTCTAATTCTGCTATATCCTTTTTAAGATACGGCGATCAGAATTGCACACAATATTCAAGGTGCAGTCGCACCATGGAACGATAGAGAAGCATTATAATATCCTTGGTTTTATTCTCCAATCCTTTCCTTATGATACCTAGCATTCTATTTGCCTTCTTGGCCGCCGTTGCAGACTAGGCAAAGGGTTTCAACGTGTTATCCACATTGACACCTAAATCTTTTCCTGGGTGGTGGTTCCTAATGTGGAACCTTGCATCATGTAACCATAGTTTGTTCTTTCCTAGGTGCATAACTTTGCACTCGTCCACATTAAATTTCATCTGCCATTTCAACATCCAGTCTTGCAGTTTATCAAGGTCCCCTTGCAATTTTTCACAATCCTCTTGGGTTTTAACAACTTTGAATAATTTTGTGCTATCTGCAAATTTGATTACCACCCTCATTATTCCCATTTCCAGGTCATTTACAAATATGTTAAAAAGTAGCAAACCCAGCATAGATCCCTGAGGTTCTCCACTATTCAACTTTCGTGGAAAGTGAAATTGAAAAAGCAAAAATGGTAAACAAATATTTCTGTTCTGTTTTTACTAAAGAAAATCCTTGTGAAGGACCACTTCTGATTGGCAAATATACAAATAAGAATGGAGTAGATACTACACCATTCACAGAAGATGATGTGTTTGAACAACTTGTAAAACTGAAAGTGGACAAGGCCATGGGACCGGATGGGATGCATCCCAAGATATTGTAAGAGCTCAGAGAAGTTCTCGCAGGGCTTTTAAAGGATGTCTTTAATAGATCCTTGGGACAGGAGAAGTTCCACAGAACTGGAGAAGGGCTGATATAGTACCTCTTCACAAAAGTCGCAATATGAAGATGTGACAAACTACAGGCCAGTAAGCTTTAACTTGGTGGCGGGAAAAGTAATGGAGGTGCTCCTGAAAGAGAGAATAGTGGACTTTATCAAAACCAATAGGTTGCATGATCCGAGGCAACATGGCTTTACCAAAGGATAATCATGGCAAACAAATCTGATTGAGTTCTTTGACTGTGTGACCAGAGAACTAGATCAAGGGTATGCGATGGATGTGATCTACCTAGATTTCAGCAAAGCCTTTGATACTGTTCCTCATAGGAAACTTATCAATAAACTCAACAGCCTGGGGATGTGTCCCAAGGTGGTATACTGGATCAGAAATTAGTTGACTGACAGACGACAGAAGGTGATGGTAAACTTGTATGTAAATAGTTGCTCTTGTTGTTTTTTGTATGTAAATAGTTGCTCTTGTTGTTTTGTTGTAAATAATTGACCCGGTTATCCAAGTTAATGTTCCTGTTATATGTAATAACCAGATAAATGTAACTTGTCTGAAGTTCTCTTGTTCCATGTAAACCGCGCTGATAATGAATAGTGCGGTATATAAAAAATGTTAATAAATAAATAAACAGAACTCACTCGGATGAAAGGAAGGTGATTAGTGGCATGCCCCAGGGATTGGTCCTGGGATCGGTACTATTCAATGTATTTGTGAGAGATATTGCTGAAGGAATGAATGGAAAAGTCTGTCTTTTTGCAGATGACACTCCCCTGAGGGAGTGGATAACACGAGGAAAGATCTACAAAAGCTGGAAGAATGGCCTAATGCTTGGCAGTTAAGATTTAATGTGAAGAAGTGCCATGTCATGCACTTGGGAAGCAGAAATCCAAGGGAATTGTATGCAATAGGGAGCAGGAAGTTGATGTGCACGGACCAGAAGGAAGACCTTGGAGTGATTGTTTCTGAGGATCTCAAGTTGTCAAAACAGTGTGACAAAGTGGTGGCCAAAGCCAGAAGGGTATTGGGTTGCATACAGAAAGAAGTTACCAGCAGAAATTAGGAGGTACTAATGCCACTGTACAAGTCACTGGTGAGGCCTCACTTGGAATATTGTGTTCAGTTTTGGACACTGTATCTCGTAAAGAATATCAAAACACTTGAAGCGGTTCAGAGCAAGCAACCAAAATGATTTAGAGCCTGCACCAGAAGACATAGGAGAAGAGACTTGAAGACCTAAATATGTATACGTTAGAGGCGAGGAGGGACAGGGGAGATATGATACAGACCTTTAAATACTTAAAGAGTATTAATGAACAAACAAATCTTTTTCAAAGATGGCAAAGCTGTAAAACTAGAGGGCATAACATAAAACTGCAAGGGGGTAAACTGAAAGGCAATGTCAGGAAATACCTTTTCATTGAAAGGGTGGTGGATGTTTGGAATTCCGTGCCGATGGAAGTGATGGGGGCAAATACAGTGACAGAATTCAAAATGGCATTGGAGAGACACAGTGGATCCTTTTATAGCAACAGGATAAAATCAAAATAAATGTAACTATCTCTTATATCTCAACAAATAGGGGTGACTTGCATAGAGCGGCAGGTGAACCTATTCTTGCCGCCTTGCTGAGTAGACTAGATGGACCATGCTGGTCTTTATCTGCCAATTAGTTTCTCACGCTCACAATTCACCAATAGAAACACTAATTCTATATACTGTAAATGTTTCACTTCTCATTGCAGTAAGGTCTCAGACAAATTTGTAGCACTTTGTCATGAACTGAACACCAGTCCTCACGTAGTGCTTCCTTTCAATCAATGACCTTCTACCTTGATTCTTATTTTTTGTTTTAAAAAGTCTCTCTTCAGCTCATATGCAGCTGATCTTTCTTAGTCACAGTGTCACACTTTTCATATCTTATAAATTAGTGAAAAAACTTTTACTGTTGTTCTTCCTTCAATCCCATGTATTATTCCAACTAGAAATGTGAACACTTAGCTCATATGAGGCAAGTAAAGGCAGTACAGCGTGGGAGACATCGATTCACCGCAGAGAAACAGATCGCAATACTTTTCTACACTATGCAAGTGCACATCCTAAACAGTTGAAAGATGGTTTACCATTATCACAATTTTTACGCTATAGGAGAAATTGTTCGAATATTAATGACTTTAAGAACAAGTCTAGGCAGTTAATGAAGAGTTTTGAAATGCGTGGGTATCCAGCTCAGATTGTCAAACGAGCGTATTTGAGAGCCCTTTATAATGACCGGTGGTTGTTATTAAAAGGTCGACAAAATAAAAATAATAATACGGAAGATGATTATGTCAATTTGATTTATAAATATTCACCAATGACTGCGGAGATACAAAGAATTATAAGAAGACACAGTAATGTGATTCAAACAATCCCTGGACTGAAGAACAAGAAGACCCGATGTGTATGGAGTAGAAATAGAAATTTGAAGGAACAATTAAGCCCAGCTGTACTGCAACCGATAACCCTAGAGGGAAAGGCTGAAGATATTGCAGGGCATAGAAAATGTGGTAACTGCAATATCTGTGATATCACCATGGAAATTCAGCACTTTACCCATAATGGAATTATCTCGTATCATCTCGTGTAGTGTACGTTATCAGGTGCCCATGTGAGCTGCTTTATATTGGTAAAACCACTCGACCATTTAAGATTAGAATGGCAGAACATCGGAGTCGGTTAAAATGTAAGACTCTGGAAGCACCCCTGGTACAACATTGTTTATATAAGCAACATGCATTTGAACAATTGAGGTGCTTCTGTATAGATCAAGTTGAAGTGAGTGCAGTAGGCAAGTCAGTAGAACAGTTGTTACTTATTAGAGAACAGAAGTGGATTTTTGACTTAAACACAGTTATCCCCGCGGGCCTGAATGTGAAAATAGATTGGTCAGTCTGTCTTTAACACAACGATGTGTGATTTTTATGGATTCATCGAAGGGGCGCAGGATGAATAGTACAGCACAAGTCGTGGCAGCCCTACATGACATAGTGAGTTCCCTTCTGAACATTTTTTGTTCGTGGGGAAGTAATTAGGACTGGTTACAGAAAAGCCAAATGGAGGGATTGATTGGTTCTTTTGTGATGACTACGCAGGGGGCAGAGTTTTAAATAACGTGGAATATCCCAGAGTCCGCAAGCGCGGCGTTTTTTCAATCAGGGAAGAGACAGCTGATTCCTTGGTAGAGAGCAGCAACAAGGTTTTCAGTCTTCTGAGTAGATATGCGGGCAGCAAGAGGTTGGTTTCCAGTACTTTCGATGATACAGTAATTCATAATGATTTGACTGAAACAGGGATATTTAACAAATATTTAACAAATGTTTTAATTCTCGTGTTTTATTGAATATCCAGAGAATAATACAGGGTGGCAATCCCCTGAGGAAACGAACATTAGTGAAACGCTTTGGGCGCCTTCATTATGGCGTCGGGATTGACTAAAAGACAGACACTGCAATTAAGAATATCAGCCTCATATGAGCTAAGTGTTCACTTTTAATAATACATGGGATTGAAGGAGGAACAACAGTAAACGTTTTTTCACTAATTTATAAGATATGAAAAGTGTGACACTGTGACTAAGAAAGATCAGCTGCATATGAGCTGAAGAGAGACTTTTTAAAACAAAAAATAAGAATCAAGGTAGAAGGTCATTGATTGAAAGGAAGCACTATGTAAGGACTGGTGTTCAGTTCATGACAAAGTGCTACAAATTTGTCTGAGACCTTACCGCAATGAGAAGTGAAACATTTACAGTATATAGAATTAGTGTTTCCATTAGTGAATTGTGAGCGTGAGAAACTAATTGGTATTATTAGCAATACTCGCTCTGAAACGTGACCAATTTTTATTGGTCTTTATCTGCCGTCATATACTATATTACTATGGGGTCTATTCTATCCTGCAAATAGCTGGGATGGATGCCCCATTGGGATGTCCATCCCCTCTATTCTCCCCCCTCCATTCCCAGCAAAAGTCTCCCCATACAAACAAGGAGTTTCTATGGGGAGACTTAGTCGGGGGTAGGAGGGGGCAGTGCAGAGGTAGAGTGAGGGCATGCAGTGGGCGTTCTGTGACCTCGAACGTACAGAGCTGATTCCAAGGTCGGCCCTGTACGTCCGGGGTCGGCAAACTAGACGGGGGACTTATTCCACCTCAGAGATGGAGTAAGTCCTCCTGGATGTTGGGGGTCAGCAGGCCTGGGTGGCATCAAAAAGGTGAGGAGGTGCAGGGCATTCCTCGCAGCCCAATCCTGACCATGGAAGGCCAGATCGGGGTTCGGGCTATAGGGAAAGAAGAATGTGGTCGGCAGACGGGGATCGCGGCTCTTGAACGGAGCCACAGTGCCATAGCAATGGGATGCCATAGCACTGCAACTCCATTCAGGAGCCTAACTGAGTTAGCCGGACATTGGTCTGTGCATACAGACCGATCGGAATCGGGTCCCACTCCCAGCCTGCACGTACAGACCCTAGACCCGATTCTGATCCTGCACGGCACGTCTAGCCCCCGCAGGGTTAGAATTGGGTCTGCCTCTGTGTGTCCCATACCGGTTGGATGCACAGGGGACTGGACGTGCTCTATGGGATGTACCTCCAAGTTACTATGTTTCTCTATTGGGAAAATTGGCCATTTAGCCCTACCCTCTGCTTTCTATCAATTTAACCAGTTCCTGATCCACAGTAGTACACTGATTCCTATCACATGAGTTTTTAATTTCTCCAAGCGTCTCTCACGAGGGACCTTGTCAAAGGCTTTCTGAAAATCCAGATACACTATATCGACCAGCTCACCTGTTTGTTTTTTTTAACTTTGTTTATTAATCCACACACATCACCTTACATAACATGGCAAGTAACTGGTGCACTACATCTCCTAGTGGGGTGTACTCTTATCCACCGCCTCAGAGATAGCTCAGTTTTCAGTGATAAAACACGACTTCCCCTCCCTCCCTCCCTTCCCATCTCACATTTACCCCCCTGTTCCTGCCCCCAGGAGTGAAACTACCCTCTACCTACTCCTACTAGACCGCATCCTCCCAGAACCTCTTGGAGGGCTCTCCATGTGGAACTCTACTCTAGTCTCCTCCTAACCCTCCTGCAGTAGTTCATTGCGTATCCGTGGTTGCAACATTTGAATATAGGGTTCCCATATCAATTAAAAGGAAGACCAACGTGAAGCACTTCCCCTCGCCCCCACCTCTCAAAGAGCATCAGCTGATTGAAGCTATTTCACCATTCCCAAAAAGTAGGGGGTACTGCCTCTCTCCATCTATGCAATATCGGCCCTTTACCCACCAGACATGCCTTTCTCACCAGGATGTGCTCCCATCTCCCCTTGGGGCAGAGTGGTCCAAGTTGATCCAGGGCTACCAGGGTCCCCGACCAGGCGATCTGTTGATGGAGCAAGCCACCCAGATAAGTACTTATTCGCACTCAGTACCGTCAAATTTCCGTACATCTCCACCACATATGTCCCAGATCTGCAAGGGGACCAGAGCATTTCGGACAACTACCATCCAAGGTAAGCCAACTCCGCAGAGCCCGCTTCGGCAAAAAGTATGCACGTATGATGCCTTTGAACTGTACTTCTCTCCATCTTGCCCCCTCTACCAACCCTGTAATCCAGCCTAGGGCCTTACTGACTGATCCAAAGCAACCCCCTGATTTAATTCCTCCGCCCACCGGGCTTCCTCTCTGGAGTAATCTGGGAGCACCCTATATTGGACCAGTCTCTTCTTCAAGCCTGAAACCGTTGGTGGAAAATCCCCCCTCCCCCAACGAGAAAAATTCCAGCAGATAAGCTGACCATTCCCCAGATAACTCACCTGTCGAAAGAGACGCCACATAATGAGAAAGTTGTGCATATGCAAAAAATTGGCTGCTACTCACCTCATATTCCCTACGCAGAGTCCCAAAGGATTTACACTTCCCCTCTAGGTCCACTACGTGTCCGACAGTCAAACACCCAGCCTATACCACGACCAAAAGACGGCTGTTTCTGAACCATGTGTGAAAGTTACATTCCCCTGCAGGGGAAGCCAGCTCGAGACTGCCGGGGATCTGCCCTAATATCTATTCAGCTACCGCCAGGTTTGCCGCACTGACATCAGTAAGCCGCTCCCCCTCGCCTCTTTATGCAGCAGAGGTCTCCAAATGTAGGACTGCCAATAACGTCTGAGGAGCTACCATCACTTCCTCCAATGCCCTAGGGGTGTAGATCTCTGTACCGCCTAACCAGTCACCAATATGGCACGCCTGGCATGCCAGTATGTATAGTCGCAGATCTGGCACACCTATGCCCCCCTTACACCACCCCCTTGCAGGCGACCCAACGGGATCCGTGCCCGGGCCCCCTTCCACAAGAAACCACGAATCTCCCTCTCCATTCTACCCAAATCCTTCCGCAAAAACCAAACTGGGAAGGTCTGCAGCCAGTACAACACCCGGGCAACACTACCATCCCCAATGCCGCTGCCCTACCCAACAACGACAGTGGAAGAGGGTTCCATGCCTGTAGTTGCCTGCGGAGTTTCAGAAAAATTCTCTTGAAATTCCGCCTATACAGTTCCGCCGGATTCCGGGTCAAAAGAATTCCTAAATAGGGGAAAGAATCAGTCGCCCATTTGAGCGGAAAGGAGCCACTCCAGATCCCTTGAAGCTTACCCGACACATCTATGGCTTCGGATTTGTCCCTATTAATACACAGACCTGCAAAGCTTCCAAATCACGCAAATTCTTTCATCAACCTAGGCAATAACTGTTGCGGGGAAAGCAAGTGCACCAACATATCATCCGCAAACGCTGCCATTTTAAACCCCTGCTTCCCAATCTGCACCCCTTGTATCTCTGGTGACGCCTCTATCGCCCGCACCAACGGGTCCAAGGTCAACACAAACAACAGGGGGAAATCAGGCAACCCTGTCTAGTGCCTCTCTGCAAGGCGAAAGTATCAGACAATACTCCATTACAGACCACCCCAGCCGTGGGACTCGTATATAAGAGCTCCACCATTCTACAAAAGGAATGGCCCAGGCCATACCGTGGCAGAAGGAATTTTAGCTATCGCCAACTCACCTGATCAAAAGCTTTCTCTGCGTTAAAGCTCACCAACAGTGACTTGAGCCTTTTTTCTTGAACCCATTCCAGCGACGCTAGAATCTTTTGCAAATTCCGCACTGCATATCTTCCTGTCACAAACCCCACTTGTGCTCCATGTATCAAGTCATCCAAAACTGATGCCAATCGCTCTGCCAATATCTTGGATAAAACCTTCCAATCATAATTTAACAATGATATGGGCCTGTAGGAAGCTGCCTGGAGCGGGTCTTTGCCCGGCTTAGGTATCAAGATAATATGTGCATGGTTCTCTCCCCACCTAACATTGCCCTGTTCGACACGCTTATGAAACACTGCCAACATAGCAGGCGCCACCAGATCACTCAGTAGCTTATAGAACTCCGCCCCATACCCATCTGGTCCAGGCGACTTGCAACAGCTAGCCGCCTGAATAACTTGCTGCACTTCACTGAGCATTATGGGCTGGTCCAATTGGGCCTTCTGCTCTTCTCCAAGCTGCGGCAAATTCAACGCTTGACAATAATTCTCCATGTTGGATCTCAATCCCTCCTCTGCCGAATATAACTTCTGGTAGAAGGCTCGAAATACTTGGGCTATCGCTCTGCTGTCCTTGTGCAAGGTACCCTGGTCATCCCTCAGGGTTGCCACCGCCTTATTGCCTCTACTCCCCTGGAGGCACCTCACTAAAAACCTTCCTGGCCTATTCCCATAATGATATAGCCGGTAACGATAGTATAGAAAGGATTTCTTTGCTCTTTTATGAAGCAGCTCATTTAGAGCCATTTGCGTCTCCCACAACCCCTTCTTATTTACTGCACTAGGGCAACTCGTATATTTCCTCCTTTCCTTTACCAGCTGCCGCTCTAGGCGAATCATCTGTTCTGATGCCAATCTCCGTTTCCGCGCCGCATAGCTAATAATGTCCCCTCTCAATACCACTTTAGCCATCTCCCAGAATAGCTATGGATCGCTTTGATGCTCCTGGTTATAAAATGCAAAATCCTGCCATTTCTGTTTCAAATAAAGGTGAAAGGTCGAGTCCTTATACAACTCCAACGGGAATCTCCACCATCGCACCCTCGTACTACTACTTTGCCATTCAAGGTCTATCCAGATCAGGGCGTGTTCTGAGATTTCTGCCGGGCCTATTTGGGCATCCAGTATATGGGTGAAAAGTTTCTCAGAGGTTAAAATGTAATCTATTCATGCACTCGAGCCATGCGCTCGTGATTGATGGGTAAAATCCCTATCCATCGGGTGTAACAGACGCCACAGGTCTATCGCCCCTAAACACAGACGCAACCCTTATAGCGCTTTGGCGGTTTGCGAACATCCTCGATCCCCTCCTTTCGTCGTGTCCGGCTCCACATCTAGCACTCCATTAAAGTCTCTGCCCAGAATCAACGGGGCATCTGGGAACTGTTCTATGCGAGATGCCAAAGGCGCATACAATATTCTATCCAGGGTGTTAGGGCTATAGAGATTACCCAACACAATGGGCTTCCCCTCTAGCAACCCATATAACAACACAAATCTCCCATCTGGGTCATGATATTCCTGCTCCATCACAAATCGCACCTGTCGATGCATCAAAATCGCCCCCCCCCCCTTTTTTACCTAGGGCTGGCGCTCCCTATCCTTGTCCCACCCAATCTCTCTGCATGTTCTGGTGTTCCGCCACAGTCTGGTGGGTTTCTTGCAGCAGGGCAATATCGCAGTCCTGTCTAGCTAAGACCTTCAACAACTTATATCTCCCCCCACTCCTCTTCCCTCCCCCCTCTCCCTTCCATCCTCCCCCTCCTCTCCCCACTTTCTACTTTACCCTTCATTCCTCTCTTATTCCTGGGAAGTCACTAAAATGTGTACGGTTGCCCCCCTTCTCCCACCCTCAGTGGCCCAACCGCCCAGCCCCCAGCCATACTACCGGCCTTGCTTACCCCTTCCAGCTGCTCCAGAAAACATACATACGGCTCTAAGAACAATATATAATAGAACAGCATATTGAGAATAAGCACATGTCTAAAACTCTTAACAAACTCTCGCTGACCAGGACCTTGAACAGTCCAAGCCCTGGAAACTGGCTTTATGGTAACACTTCACACTGAAAGCTCCCCCGCTTTCCATCTCTGACGCTGCCCCTTCAGGTCTCAGTCCCCGAGGTGCTAGGGCGTTCTTCTGGCGTTGATGTCTCTCATCTCGTAAGTTCCTCCACATAGAGGGCCGCAGCTGTGGCTGACTCAAAGGCCCTATGCAGTCCCTTATGAGTCACTATTAGGTGTGCAGGATATTGCACCACGAATTGAATGTTGGCGTCAATCAACTTTTGACATATAAGTCCATATGCCCGCCTGCGCTGACCCAGGGCCGCCGAATAATCTTGCACAATGCGCACTTTGGTGTTGTCCTGTACAATAGTTCCTTTTTTGCGTGCAGCTCGAAGTACAGCCTCTTTCTGCGGGAGCCTCAGGAACCTGGCCAGAACCACATGCGGTCGGCCATCATTGGACCACCTGGGCCCCACTCTGTGCGCACGTTCAATTTGCACTGGCCCCCATCCTCTCCACCCTCCAAAATCTGCTTCGCCAAGGCTTCCAGATAGGGCTTTAGCTCCCGGTCCACGATATTATCCAGGATGCCTGAGAAGCGCAAGTTGTTACGGCGAGATCTATTCTCTAGATCGTCGAGCTTGGCTTCCTGTGCTTGTATGGCTGTTCTCATGCGGCCTACCTCCTGCTGCAGCGCTGTCACATTCTCCTCCGCCTTTTTGATCCTGGTCTCCGCCTCCAATACCCGGCTGCCCAGTGTTCTCAGCGAAGACTGCAATAAATTCATCTTCCCATTCAGTGCATCAAACTGGGAGGCTAGTGCACCCGCTACCGCCACCAAGATCTCCTCCACTAACTCCGGTGCAGCTGGCGATCTGGGCATCAGCGGCATCTCCGACATTTTTTGCTGCACGGCGGGCTTTTCTTTCTCGCACCGTCCCACTTTTACAGCCACCGCCATGCGCTTTGTTGCTGTTTGCACTCTCCCACCTCCTTTCTGCTCCGCAGCGGCTAGGCAACCTCTTTGCTAGTGCAGAACAGCGATTTTACCGGCGAGAAGGGGGTTGAGGCCCGAGCTCGAGCAGCACTCATCCACCCACGCTCACAACATCACGTGACTCTCCCGGCTTACCTGTTTATTCACACCTTCAAAAACATGTAACAGATTAGTAAGATAAGACCATCCTTGGCTAAAGCCATGTTGACTTTCTCTCATTAAACCATGACAAGCTACATGTTCAGTAATTTTGTTCTTTATAATGGTTTCTACCATTTTTCCCGGTACTGACATCAGGCTCACTGGTCTGTAGTTTCCCGAATTACCCCTGGAACCCTTTTTAAAAATTGGCGTTACATTGGTCATTTGCCATTCTTCAGGTAACACAGATGATTTTAATGATAGTTCACAGATTACTAATAATAGGTCAGCAATCTCATATTTTGGTTCTTTCAACACTCTCTCAGATGTATACCATCTGGTCCAGGTGATTTGCTACTCTTTAGTTTATCAATTAGTTGTAATATATCTTCCCGGTTTATCGATAGTTCTTTCATTTCTTCCGATGCATCACTTTTAAATACCATTTCAGTCATGGGTAACTTCCCTATATCTTCTTCAGTAAAGACCAAAACAAAGAATTCATTCAATCTCTCCGCTATGGTCTTGTCCTATCTTAGTGCCCCTTTTACCCATCTATCATCTAATGGTCCAACTGACTCGCAGAGGCTTTTTGCTATGAATGTACTTGAAAAAGTCTTTATTATGCGCGTTTGTTTGCATAGCAAGCTGTTTTTCAAATTCTCTCTTTGCCTACCTTATTCTTTACCTACCTTATCATTGCCTTGCACCTAACTTGCCAGTTCTTATGTTGTTTCCAGTTTTTGTTATTTGGTTTCTTTTTTCTATTTCCTGAAAGATGCTTTTTTGGCTTCAGCAACCTGTCTGACCTCACCTCGCCATGCTGGCAGTTTTTTGGACTTTCTTCCACTTTTCTTAAAGCATGGAATACAGCTGGCCTGGGCTTCCAAGATAGTATTTTTAAACAACGACCGTGCTTGATGTAAATCTTTAACCTTTGCAGCTGCTTCTCTTATTTTTTTCTTAACTATTTTCCTCATTTTATCATAGTCTCCCTTTTGAAAGTTAAAAGGTACTACTGTGGATTTCCCTGCTATCGTTCCTCCATTTATTAAATCAAACGTGATCATGCTGTGATCACTATTGTCAAGTGGCCCCAACACCCTTATCTCTTGCAACAGATCTTGTGTTCCACTAAGGACTAGGTCCAAAATGGCTTCCTCTCTGGTCGGTTCATGAACCAGCTGCTGCAAGAAGCAGTCATTTATTTCATCTAGAAAATTTATCTCGCTGGCATGTCCTGCCGTGACAGTGACCCAGTCAATACCAGGGTAATTGAAATCGCCTTATTATTACTGTGCTGTAACCTGTTAGCTTCCCTGATTTTTTTGAGCATTTCATCATCCATTTGTTCATTGTAGCCAGGTGGTCGATATTACACCCCCACTGCTATCTCCTTCCCCTTTTTACATAGAATTTCAATCCATAGAGATTCTACAGTGTATTTTGTTTCCTGTAAAATTTTAATCCTGCGTGACTCAATGCCCTTCCTAATGTAGCGTGCAGCCTTTCCACCAATTTGATATACTTATCATTGTGATATAAATTGTACCCAGGTATCACAGTGTTCCATAGTTGTCCTCCTTCCACCAGATCTCCGAGATACCAATCATATCTAACTTCTCATTTAAAACTATATATTCTAATTCTGCCAACTTAGTTTTTAAATGTCTGGCATTTGCATATAAGAACCTTAGAGGTTGTATTTATTCATATTCATCTGGTTATCAGTAGACATGGGTAATTTGGAATTTTTAAGCTTTGTCTGCTCTGTGTTTAAGGGCATTTTGATTACTTTTTTTTTTATTGGAACCTCTGTCGATATGCCCTAATTTCCTTCTTTTGCTAGTATCCTTTAAGGATTCATCCTTCTGAACCATGCGCTCTTGGGTGACTGTCTGCTTTCCCCTATTATCTAGTTTAAAAACTGCTCTATCTCTTTTTTAATGGTTAATGCCAGCAGCCTGATTCCATCCTGGTTAAGGTGGAGCCTTTCCCTTCGGAAAAGGTCCCCCTTTCCCCAGAATGTTGCCCAGTTCCTAACAAATCCAAAACCCTCTTCCTTGCCCCATTGTCTCATCTGCGCATTGAGATTCCGGAACTTTGCCTGCTTTTTGGGTCCAGTGCATGGCATGAGAAGCATTTCTGAGAATGCTACCCTGGAAGTTCTGGATTTCAACTTCCTACCTAAAAGCCTAAATTTGACCTCCAGAACCTCCCTCCCACACTTTCCTGTGTCATTGATAACAACATGTACCAAGACAGCAGACTCCTCCCCAGCACTATCTAAAACCTTGTCTAGGTGGCATGTGAGGTTCGCAACCTTTGCATCAGGTAGGCATGTTACCAGGCAATCCTCACGTCCACCAACCACTCAGCTATCTACATGCCTAATGATCGAATCACTAACTATAACGGCTGTCCTAACAACTTCCCTCATGGGCACATAGCCCTGGAGAAATCTGCTCTGTGAGAGAGGATTTTTCATCACCTGAAAGACGGGTCCTAGCTACAGGATCACTTCCTGCTACACCAGGATGATCCTCTCCTGTCACGTGACCTCTCTCCTTCATGACAACAAGAAGGCTGCCAGACTGGATGTGGGACCTCAGTACCATGCCCTTGTAGGTCTCGTCTGTATACCTCGCTGTCTTCCTTAAGTCCTCCAAGTCTGCTACTCTAACCTCCAGAAATCAGACGCACTCCCTGAGAGCAAAGAGCTCCTTCCACCTAGTGTACATGTAAGACCCCCTCACCAACTGGGAGAACTCATACATATGACACTCAGTTGAAAAGACTGGAAAGCTCCCATCTTGCTGCTGAATGGCTGTCTGCATTTTGGTTTTAAGGTTTTGTTTGGGTATTTAAGTTGTTTATTTACTTAGGTTTGCTGGGGATAGTTATATTAATACAACTATACCTGATATGTTTAATGGACATTTTCACCTCAAGATTAATTAATCTCAGGTCCTTAATTAATCTCCTACTGATGAGAATAACCATCCACACCTGAAAGTGAATATGGGTACCTCCTTCACTTTAATAGGTTTCAGAGCCTATAAAGCTAAGATTATCCCTGGGGTGGGTGGGAGTCGGTGTGTGTGGGAGGGAAAGAAGGCAATAAAAGGTGACTTGCTACACAGTGCCCTGACCTGTGCTTTTAAGGTAAAGTCTTACCAATTTCCTGGATGATTCACACAGCCCTTGGTTTGATAGAGGGGGCCTTTCAAATTGCCCCTTTGATCTATCACTTGGCTTGAACATCTATTTAAGACAATGTCACAGATCTTTTGCCTCCTTTCTGGAAAGCCTCTTTGTAAAGGTCACTAGAAACTAATTTCTTTCTTTTTATTCAAGTCTATTTATTCTAAATTGTATGCTAAGCTATACTCTGATTTGATTTAAATAAAAAGCTTTCTAGAAACAAATTTATTTCAGTGACTCTTTGCTTTTACTTTCTATGCTAATCTAAAAACATAGTTATTTCTTTCTACTCAGATACTATTTACTCTATTTTACATGTTAAGCTATATACTCTGATTTGATTTAAATGAAAAGCTCTCTGGTGGTACTAAGACTTGACTGACTCAGCAAAATCCCCGAATTCTAAAATACACAGATTTATCAGCTTTAACACTAAGAATTCTCCCTTTTCCCCAAGATTTAGAGTATATTCCAGAAGATAAATACTTACAAGTGCAAATCTTTTTTCAGTTATAGAAGTCCCTTTTGGTAGCCCTTCAAGACTGAGAATCTCAGAGCTCTGGCTGACCTATTTGTGCTTCTAAGGTAAAGTCTTACCAATTTCCTGGGTGATTCATACAGCCCTTGGTTTGATAGAGGGGGCTTTCAAATTGCCCCTTTGA
This sequence comes from Ichthyophis bannanicus, assembly GCA_033557465.1. Classification (NCBI taxonomy): domain Eukaryota; kingdom Metazoa; phylum Chordata; class Amphibia; order Gymnophiona; family Ichthyophiidae; genus Ichthyophis; species Ichthyophis bannanicus. Next base: position 169,827,169 of record CM066032.1, on the reverse strand, counting down.
TCTGTCACTTGGCTCGAACATCTATTTAAGACAACTTCACAGATCTTTTGCCTCCTAACTGCTGTAACTCCCAAGGAAAATGGAGGTAGAGTGGCAATCCTGGACATTGTGGAAGCAGGGGTGAGGTGGGGAAGGAGAAATGCTGGGCTACTGAGAGGGAGGTCAGGGAAGTGCTCCAGTTGCTGCCCCCAACCTTTGCTGCCCTAGGCAGAAGCTTGATCCACCTAGTGGCAGGGCTGGCCCTGGGAAGGAAGGAAGATGCAGAAGAAATGGGTGCTGGAAAAAGGGGAGAAACAGGAGGGAGAATGTTGGGAAGAGAGAGGAGAGGCAGTGGAAATGGATGCTGGAAAAGGGAGAGTAATGCCTGAGGGTGGATGCTGGGGAACAGGGGAAGTGCTACTACTGTTACTACTGAACATATATAGCACTACAAGACATATGCAGCACTGCACAAACACATGTAAAAGATGGTTCCAGCTCATCAGAACTTACAATCTAGTCAAGACGGACAACACAGTTGCTATAGACACAGGATATATCTAGGGGGAATGGTAAAGAAACACAAGGGAGATCAGATGTCAAGATCTGAAAGTAGCAGCGAAGAGGTGAGTTTTAGCCTGGATTTGAAAATGATCAGAGAAAGCACCTGACGTACAGACTCAGGTAGTTTGTTCCAAGAATAAGGAGCAGCAAGGTGAAAGGAGTGAATCTGGAGTTAGCAATAGAAGGGCACAGATAGACGTGATTTGCTAGAAGAGTAGAGTTCCCGAGGAGGGGTGTAGGGAGAGATGAGAGAGGAAATGTAGTGAGGAGCTGCAGAGTGAATGCACTTATAGGTCAGCAGGAGAAGTTTGAATTGGATGTGGAAACAGATAGGAAGCCAATGAAGAGACCAGAAGAGGGGTAATATGAGCATGGCGAGGCTGGCGGAAGATCAGCCGCGCAGCAGAGTGTTGAACAGATTGAAGGGGAGAGAGATGAATCAGAGGGAGACCAGCAAGTGGTAGGTTACAATAGTTTAGATGGGAGGTGACTAAGGAGTGGATAAGTGTCTTAGTAGTGTGTTCAGAAAGGAATGGGCAAATTTTGTTGATGTTGTGGAGAAAGAAATGACAGTTTTTAGCTATCAGTTGGGATGTGTGTGGAGAAGGAAGAGGAGTCAGACAACCCCAAAGTTGTGAGCTGAGGAGACAGTGAGGAGTAGGGAGTTATCCACAGAGACTGAGAAAGGAGGAAGGGGAGAGGAGGGTTTAGGTGGAAAAAGTGCATGGAAGAGCAGATTCTGGGAATATAGGGTTGAGGAGAGAGCAAGGATTCACAGTGGGGTGGGGACTTAAGGATTGGGTAAGTCAGCAGAAGAAGAGAAACTCAGAAATTAGCTGGGGTTTGGAAGGAGAGTGGGATCTGGAAGAATGAGTGGTAATTGGGTAGGGTGAGAAGGAAGGAAGGGATTAGGTTAAGGACAAGTGGGCTCTAAGAGTTTGGATGTGAATATGAGTGGGGATGTTTTGAATGAGCTATGGGATGTATCACAATATGAAGAAACGTAGGGAGATGGTATGAAGGATCTGGAGGGGTTGAGGTTTGCTTAGGTGCTAATAGAAAGGGATATGAGGCTGAAAGAGAGAGAGAAAGTGAGAACAGATATTTGAAGGGGTGAGGGAGGGTAGAAATGGAGCAAGTAAAAGGGGGAATGGGAGGCTGAATAGGAAGTAAGAGACCGGATGAAATGAGCTGTAGGCAGAGGATGGGATAAATGGCATGGAAGGAGTTGGGACTGTTGAAGAGATCAGAGGAAGTAGATGAGAGCTGGGGAGAGGGGGATTACAGTGGGTGGAAATGGGGGACTGAAGAGAAGAAAATATGGGGGTAATTGAAGAATGGGGAGTAGTGAAAGACCAGAAGGGGAAAAGGGGAGACTCGGAGTAAGATAAAGATAGGTAGGTAACATGAAGGTGACCGAGGACTGCATGGTAAAAACAAGGGGGTAAAGAGGAGTAAAAACTAGTCTTGGGTAGATAGGCAGGTAGCAGGGCTGGTGCTAGGGACTGTAGTACCCTGAGCCAACTTTTGTTTTTGTGCCCCCCTTCCTACCCCGGGTCTGATCCTGCAGCGCAAGCTGCACATACAGGGGTAAACTTTCAACCCACTGGCTTGTTCAATGCCACCCTCCCATTTAACTTTATCTGTGCATCCTGTGTCACTATCCACATAGATCGTGGTACTGAATATACAGAGAGTCATGGTGTGATCATTGTATTATCTGTTTAGGCTAGGCCTGATATTCCGCAGACCTAAACTAAACATGTTACTTACCTGAATACTGGCTGAATATAACCTTGCTCCTCCCCTAACATACCCCACAAGCATACAGATAATATCTGGTCATTCCGCAATTTAAAAGCCTATCTGTATATTTTTTGAAAATAAATGGTTAGGCTAATTATGCATTTACCAATGAATGCCTAATTGCCTTTGAATATCAGTCTGATAGGAAATATTTATTCATTCATATGGAACACTCCCAAACTCGCCAATAAATCTCTCCCAACAACAGATGCAGAGCAGAAGTAGGGTCTTTCACTTTACACCTCAACATACAAACAATTCTGTTCAACTTCTAGTCTCACATCAGTGACAACATCACTAACTCCCTCCACAGCTGGACATTGTGCATTATAACACAAGACCCTGCAAATGGACACTGGACACCAGCATCAAGAACTCAAACTGCACCAACACTACCTATGGAAAATAAGCATTACAAATATTCTAGAACAGCAGCAACCTCCAGCAGGAAAAAGAAAACAAGCTGAACTACTAGAGAGAACCTACATGTTAACAGAATCCCTTATCTCGACTGTACATGGTAAACACAGACCATCACCAGTTAACCATGTAAATGCCCCTAAGCGGGATATTCAGCAGCGCTAACATGGTTAGTGCCATTGAATATCCTAGACTAATGCCTCTATATGCCCCGATGCTAACCACACAGCATCAGAGAGTATTGGGGGCGTTTTGGGGTAGAGCAGAGGCGGAGCCAATTGCAAACTGGGCAGCGGCTGAATATCGCTGTTTCCTGGTTAGCTTCTGCAGCGTCGGAGGCTGTGCGGTGACTCCAGTTATTCAGTGCTGGGCCAGAATTGACCCCAGCATTGAATATCCGGGTTTAATGTTCAGCACTGGCGGCTAGCTGCTGTAATCGTGCTTTGCTGTTGGCGCTGAATATCGGGCCCTAAGAAATAGAAAAGACAAGAATTGAAATGGAAAACCCCCAAATCAGACACCATGATGTGAAACATGGAAGAAAGAGGATCAGAAATGCATTTCCTTTAATGAATTTCAAGAAATCCAAATTTTCAAAGTGGACATATTTTAGTCTCTTAAAACTGACACTCTTTTGTACCTTTCTTGTCTGATCATCTTATTTTTCTAGTTGGCTTGGTCCCGGTCTCTCTTTTCAACTTCCTCTTGTTGGTTTTCTTCTACGTCCTTTTCCAAGATCCCATGTCCATTTTCTGTTTCTTCACACTTCCTGTTTTCTTTGTCCTTTCCTTCACTACATCTGTCTCTGACACTGATCCTTCTATTTCTCTCATTTGCCTTTTACCTAACTATAGCTTCATTCCATTCCTCTTTCTCTTTTCTACAATCTTCAGTCTTCCTCATTTCACTGTTCACCTACTTGCCAGCTTTTTATTTCCTAATCTTACTTCCCGAGTCCTTCCATTTCATATCTGTCTCATTCCTTTGCCAGCATCCTACCCCCTTTCCATCTTTCACCCACTTTCTAGTCCATCATTTCCTTCCTCTGTACTCATCTCCTCCCCGGTCTCTTACCACCTTCCGCTTCTCATCCCTTTACCAACCCCAGCTCATTCCCTAACACTTCTCTCTCCACCTCCAGGCCCTTTCTTATGTCTTACCCCCATCCAGGCTTCCATTTCCCCTTTCACGTCTCCCATTTCTACCCTCAAGGAAGATCTTGTGGCTCTCATCCATCTCATAGCACTCTGTCCTTTTCAACTCCAGGTCCTTCAAACCTTCTCTCCTCCCCATATTTCTGCACTTGGTCTCACAGCCCTACCCATGTCCCTCACCCAATCGCCTTGTCCCCACTCTCCACTTAATTTCTGGTCAATTTCTTAGTGCCCACTATCTTCCCAAGCAACTATGAGTTCCCACTCCCAATCCCATCTAAGCCCCATTTAAAATACCAGTACCCAGCCTATCTTAGGATCTTTCTTCTCTTTTCTCACCCAGTCTCAGAGTCTCCACCTGGCCTGCTTTCTCACATCATAAGAACATAAGATATGCCAAACTGAGTCAGACCAAGGGTCCCTCAAGCCCAGTATCCTGTTTCAAACAGTGGCCAATCCAGGTCACAAATACCTGTCAGGTAAGCAGTGGATTTCATCTTATGCCCCTAGTATCTGCCCTCCTGCCTCCTAGTCCCCTTCCCTAGCACCCATTTACTTCCTTCTCAAATATTCATTAACCTTGTCTTTCCTCCTCCTTTCCCCAGTATGCATTCTTACACCCTTCCTCTCAACCTTCCCTTGATTGATTTTGCTTCTTCCCCACTCCCCACATTATCTGTCCTTCTCTCCCTTCTCACTCCCCCAGCATTTCCCTCTTTTTTCCTACTCTGACTCCTAGCATTTGCCAGCATTAGCCCCTTTCAATCCCAGAACTCTAGCCCTAGAATTAGCTCCCTTCCAGTCCCAACATTCCAGTCTCCCCAGCCCCAGTGTCAGCCCATTGTCAGTATCAGTCAGCCCCCCAGCTCCTGTATCAGCCCATTTCCTGTCCCCCAGCCCCAATAGCAGTCCATTTCCAGTACCATCTCAGCCTGAGTATTAGTCAGACCCCCCAGCCCCTGTATCAGTCCATTTCCAGTATCAGTCAGCCCTCCAGCCCCTGTATCAGTCTAGTTCCAGTTCCAGCCCTCCCTGTCCCAGTATCAGCCCATTGCCAGTCTCAGCCCCCAAGTCCCAGTGTCAGCCCATTTCCAGCCCCCCAGCCCAGTTCTTGCCCCCCCCCCCAGCCCAAGTATCAGCTACCCCTCTCCCCTCCCTGCAGCAATACAGCCAGGGGAGCATTTGCTTTTGCTCCCCCAGCTGTATTGAACATTAATAAGCCACAGGAGAATTGACATTTACTCCCGTGGCTGTTCTATACTTAAGCCACAATAGCACAGCCACGGGAGCAAAAGCAAATGCTCCCGCAGCTGTGTTAATGCTTAACACAGTTGTGGCTGGGGAGGCAGAGGGCAGGCTTCCTGCACTCCTATTGTGGTGTGCCCTGAGCCAATGCTCACTGGCTCACCTCTTAAGACAGCCCTGGCAGCTAGACTAAAAAAAAATGGAGAAAATAGTTGAAGAATCATTATCATAGAGAAAGGAAAGAAGACAGGGAAAGAAAAAAAAATTGAAAAGAGACCCTGGAAAATAACTTAGAAAAAGATCAACAAATTGAAAATAGAAAAAGATACCAGGACCATTAGAAAAACAAAGGAATATAACAACAAAGGTAAAATTAACAAAAAAAACCCATTGTCAAATTTTCAATAATGAGAATATATCAGCATTATCAACATGCATTTCTTATTCCTTTGTATTTTGCTTCATAGAGGACAATGAACATTTCTGTTTCTCTTTCTTAAGTGTTCCACTGCTGAAAGATGGTTTCTTGGGCTCTGCATTTCAGGTTTGTATGTGTGCTTCTGTTATTTAATTTATAGTTGCTTGTTCTGCATTTTGTGAAGGATTTTCTCTGCTCTACATGTGAGGTATTCTGCCAGCATAGGTTTTTTTTTGAGGGGATCTCAGCTGTGTCTGCCAAGCTTGTTGGTGTTCTAGGCCCTGGGTTATTTTACCAGGCTGCCTTTTCCTAGGTAGGGTTGTTGATGTTGAGTTTGTGGATTCCCAGGAAGGGAGAGGAGGATGCATCCCCAGAACAGAGGAGAGGCTGTGGACAGGACCAGCAACCTTGGGCCGGAAGGACTGGGGTTTCTAGTCCCACAGGTGCTCCTTGTGGTCTTGGGCAAGCTACTTAACCCTCCATAGCCCATGTTCCCTGTAAAATAGTTATCTCCAAGTTATAATGCCTTGTTCAATGTAAACTGCACCTATGCAGAATAGCGCGGTATATAAGAGAATGTAAATAAATAAAAAGAAAACCACAATCCAACGACTATCACCCTGTTCAAGATCTGCGACGTGTCAATGATGCTGTAGTAACTATACACCCGGTGGTACCGAATCCCTACACTCTACTAGGCCTAATCCCGGCCACAGCCACCCACTTTACTGTTCTGGACTTAAAAGATGCTTTCTTCTGCATTCGTCTCGCTGAGGCATCACAGACAATATTTGCCTTTGAATGGGAACACCCAGACACTGGAGTCCGTGGCCAACTGACTTGGACCCGGCTGCCACAAGGATTTAAGAACTCCAACAATTTTTAGTACTTCTCTGGCTCAAGATCTCGCTGTATAGCCTTCTAAACCAGGGCAACAGATACTCCTACAATACATAGACGATCTCCTTTTGGCCTGTTCATCGGCCCCGGAGTGCCAGGTTGCTACGGAGGAGCTTTTGCAGTTGCTGGGATCCGCCGGCTATCAGGCGTCACAAGCCAAAGCCCAACTTTGCCAGTCTGAAGTGAAGTACCTGGGGTTCTAGATCTCCCAGGGAGTCCGACATCTGGGCCCAGAACGGAAAGAGACAGTCCTCCGCCTCCGCCCCCCTGAGACTCACCGGGAGTTCAGAGGTTTCCTTGGGGCAGCAGTCTACTGCCGTATTTGGATTCCCAACTTTGCTGTTTTGTCACAGCCTCTGTATGATGCCACCCAAGGACCTGAGAGGGCCCCATTGGAATGGGGTCCCGAACAAGCCAAAGCTTTCCAGTCCATAAAGACCGCTTTGACCACTAGCCCGGCCTTGGGACTCCCCAACCTGGATAAGCCTTTCCGGTTGTACATACATGAAGTGAGGGGCCAGGCCACCGGAGTATTAGCCCAAGATTTAGGATCATGGAAATGCCCTGTCGCTTATCTATCAAAGCAACTTGACACAGTGGCCAAAGGATGGCCCCCATGTTTGCGAGCAATCGCAGCAACAGCCCTGCTGGTGAAGGAAGCAGAGAAACTTACCCTGGGACAGGAACTCTACGTTGTGGTCCCCCATGCGGTCCTGCCCTCATTAGAACACAAAGGAAACTACTGGTTCACCAACGCTCGAATGCTCAAATACCAGGGCATGCTCTGTGAGAATCCACAGGTGCACCTCTCAGTCAGCCAAACTCTGAACCCTGCAACACTCCTACTTGTGAGCCCTGGTCTTCTGGACCACAACTGCCTGGAAGTGATGGACACAGTATTCTCCAGCCGGCCTGACCTCACAGATATTCCCTTAAAGGACCCTGATGTTACCTACTTCACGGATGGAAGCAGCTTCATACATGACAACAGCAGGCGGGCCGGGTATGCAGTTGTGACGACGGACTCTGAGATTGAAGCCGGTCCCCTACCCCATGGCACCTCAGCCCAATGGGCTGAGCTTATAGCCCTCACAAGGGCTCTCCAGCTTGCCAACGAGCTAGCCGTTAATGTCTACACAGATTCCAAGTATGCGTTTGTCACCCTCCATGCCCAAGGGGGCCCTGTATAAAGAAAGAGATTTAATTACTTCGGGAGGGAAAACTATCAAGAATGCCCCAGACATAATCACTCTGCTAGATGCAGTCTGGGAACCCCAGAAAGTGGCAGTCATGCACTGCCGGGGCCATCAGACCGGGGACAGCCTGACAGCCCTAGGGAACCGTAGGGCAGACAGAGTAGCGAAGGAAGCGGTCCTCCATCCGCTAGGGCCCGATCTGACTACAGCGGCCATAACAGCCCCACTGTTCCCTGTTCCCCTTAATAACTGGGACCCCCGATATCAACCAGACGAGCTTGACTATTTTTGCACTCAGGAGGGAGGGACATTGACGGAACAAGGGTGGATCCAGCTGCCACCCCTCTTGAAAACTGAACCTGGTTGTATTGTTGTCCCTGATTCCTTGGCCCCACATTTTGTCCAGGCTTTCCACCAAGTCACTCACATGGGGAAACAGGCCCTGCGCTCCTGGTTCTATATCTCAATGCTAGGAAACATAACTGCCTCAGTTGAACACCAATGCCTGACCTGTGCCCAGAACAACCCCCGACAAGCGAAACTGCCACCCCCTGGCCTCCTGTCTGTAGGGACTGCTCCTATGGAAAATTTTCAGGTGGATTTCACTGAGATGCCCAGGACCGGGGGTTACAAATACCTTTTAGTGTTTGTCTGTACCTACTCAGGGTGGGTTGAAGATTTTCCCACTAGAACCGAGAAGGCCCGTGAGGTTGCCCGGGCCCCTATCAGAGAAGTCATACCCCGATTTGGACTCCCGTTAGTAATAGGATCAGACAATGGCCCAGCCTTCGTTTCCCAGGTCACCAGACTCCTAGCCCAGGCCATACAGATAGATTGGAAATTGCACACTGCTTACTGCCCCCAGAGTTCAGGGAAAGTCGAACGTATGAAGAGGACCCTCAAATCCAAAATTTCCAAACTCTGTCAGGAGACCCGTCTCCGCTGGCCTACTGTCCTCTCAGTCCTCCCTATGGCCCTGCTGTATATACGGTCCTCCCCCCGTCAGGGTTTGAATCTGTCACCCTTCGAAATCCTGTATGGACGGCCTCCTTCCTTGATTAAGGGGCTGCAGGGGGACATGGGACAGATCAGATCTCTGCTGACCCACCAGGAACTGATAGCATTGGGTTTCGTATTGCAAAATGTTAACTCCTGGGTTCAAGGACGACTGCCAGTAACCCTTGTTGAACCCATTCACCCTTACAAACCAGGTTCTGCTGTCTGGATTAAGGAATGGAACTCTGACCCTTTGACGCCCCGCTGGCAGGGGCCATATATGGTCCTACTGTCAACCCCCACAGCTGTGAAGGTCACCGAAGTAGTGCCGTGGATTCACCATAGCTGAGTCAAGCCAGCTACCCATCCGACTAACAGCACATGGACTGCCAGAACAGATCCTGACAACCAATTGAAGCTCACCCTGTCCAGAACAACCCAGACCGCATGCCAATCAGCGCATCGCCCTATGCCCGTCACCACTGGAAGCTGACAGGTCTATGTACAGCTGAAGGCTGAGGATCGGCGACCTGGAATAAAGAACCCACTGTTTTTAGACTGTATTCATACTAACGAAAGTATTATGCATACCCAGTTTACAATAGTTATATTTCTGACGGTAATCATGGGTTCCATTAGGGCAAATTCACCTCCCTGCACCCCATGTTTAAAGGTAACTAAGACTGACCACAAAATCACTCAGACCCTAGTATACCATACCTATTATTCCTGCTCCATTACCAAACAGACCCACTGCCGCCATAATACCACCGACCTTACTATTTGCTACCACCCCGGGAAGGAGCCGGTATGTTTTAATCCCAAGGTGTCTCCTGTTTATTGGACCCTGGAAGTACGGGCCAACAATTCCCAGGGACCGCTCCTTAACTCTACCACGTTTGAAGATAGCCATCCTAAGTCCTTGTTTTTTGATGCGTGTCTCGCAATCGGAAAAACCTCTCATTCTCGCGGTTGTGGGTCCCTCAAATGGGAACACACCTATTCTACTAACGACAAGTATATGTGCCCTCAACGTGCCTATAATTGGGGCCAATGTATGGGCGTCAATGCACCCAACCACTGGGTTGTGGCTGTCCCCATTGGGAGTTTGTATATTTCGCCTCTTGGCCAGGTGGGCCTACTGGCCGCCAAGGGGATGATCGTAAAGCAATTTTAACCAGGATATCAGCCTCCCCCCCCCCCCATTGTCAAGCCTCTGCCTGTAATCCCCTTAACCTGACTGTTTTAAACCCTCGTCAGGCCGACTGGCGTACGTGGCAGGTTTTTGGCCTACTCGTTTATAGCCAGAGTACAGACCCCAGCACTTATCTGTATATCCGGGTGACAGCAAAAACCCGGTAATCCCACCTGACTAGTGTTTTCCACTCCTTCTATGAGGAGATGGCCACCCAGATGGACCCTATACCCACAGCTGTTAGAAATTTGTTCCTTGAATTAGCTGAGACCGTGACCACACAATTGAACGTCACCAATTGTTACTTCTGTGGTGGCACAAATATGGGTGACCAGTGGCCCTGGGAAGCTCAGGAGTTTAATTATTCATCCCCCTATAATCAGTCCCAGTTTAGAACCATGGCTAGTGAGTGGGTATTGAAGACTTCCATTATAGGGAATATTTGCCTTTCCCGAACCGGCCCGGGGTTCACCACACCGGTGGGGAATTTAGTATGCCTCGGCCAAATGACTTACAACTCATCATCCAGGCAGACCACCTGGTGGTTTGGCACCAACACCTCTTGGCCATTTAATCCTTTTGCGCAGTTCTCCACACTGCAGCCCCTATGGGATGGTTTCTCCAACCAGGCATCCTGGGCCGCCCCACCTGGCCTCTATTGGATATGTGGAAATCGGGCCTATAGTGTCCTACCAAAAATCTGGACGGGCTCCTGTGTCCTCGGCACTATTTGACCATCCTTTTTCCTCATATCATTGGCCCAAGGTCAGCAATTGGGTCTTCCCCTCTACTCCTCTAGACGCCGACGGCGTTCCCTCCAGATTGGCAATTGGAAAGATGCTGAGTAGCCCCCTGAGCGCATTATACAGTATTATGGCCCCGCCACCTAGGCCGAAGATGGAACCTATGGTTACCGCACCCCTATTTATATGCTGAACCGTATTATGGGCTTACAAGCTGTTGTATAAATTATTACTAATGATACTAGCAAGGCTTTGACTCTATTAGCCAAACAAAATACTCAGATACGCACTGCTATTTACCAAAATCATCTAGCCCTCGATTACCTTTTGGCCACAAAAGGAGGTGTCTGTGGGAAATTCAAACTCACTTACTGCTGCCTACAGATAGACGATACTGACAAGGTCATTGAGGAAATAACTGATCGCATGCGAATGTTAGCCCATGTTCCTGTTCAAACCTGGCATGGCCTGTCAGTTGAGGGGTGGTTTGGAAATGTTTTTAATGGTTTAGGTGGCCTGAAGTCCCTTATGGCCATAGCCGTACTGGTTGTAGTGGCCTGCGTGGTCTTGCCCTGCCTACTCCTTCTATGCAGCTTTCGCACTGCCATCGATAGTGCAGTAGAACGAAAATCTGCTGCCAAGGTCATGGCCCTATGCCAGTACCGTCCAGTTCCAAACACAGAACCTGCATATGATTTTAACCTTGCACCTGCTTATAATTCTTGGCACCCTGCTGACGAGGGTGCCGAATCAAAGGGGGGAGTGTAGTAGTGTCAGAAGTGTACCTTGGAATGATAGACCTGTGGCCTACCCAAAATGTCTTTGTCTTTTATTATTTCTGCAGCCTGCCTGGTAGTAGTAGCTATGCAGTAACAAATGCATATTTTTAGCAGTTTCTCACCTTATGAAACACGCCCCAGCCGGCCTTATTGGTGACCGGTTAAGGGGAACTTATTATGTGCCAATCATGTTGTACCTAAATTGAGATAACAAGATGTTAGTTTGTATAGGGCTAGGAAATCTATAAGTGTAACTGAAACCTTTGTTCAGGGGCTCAGTCTTCGGAAACTATTCCACTGAGTTCACGCCGGCTAATAAACTGCTGTTTGCTTTCACGAAGGCCTCCCGTGTCCTTTCTTGGCCAGGTGATCTATGACAGTGTGGACAACAGAACATAGAGTCCAGTTTTAGTTTGTGGTCACATATTCTCTATTTGGGGAGGGTGTACGTTCTAAGTATATGATTGAGGTGAAGCGTTCTGCAGTACTAAAATAAAGTTTCTCTTAGGGATCTGTTTTGTTCTATTTTCCCAACAGGAAGTTTATTAATTTACTAGGGCTCAGTGGAATATTCTCAGTGTTGTCTCTTTTCATACAGAGGTTTTGCTAAGCTGTCTGGTGCAGCACCAGTTTAAGCAGTCACCTTATGCCCCTGTCCCTGATGACAAGGGCAAGTGGCTGGTGCTGGACAAAATCGTTACTGCAAAGGGGAGGGTGGCAGCAGAAAATACTAAACAGAAGGGAGGGATTTAACCAGATTTTATTTTCTTTCTTGGGGTTGGGTCGGTGAATAATTAATAGGATTAGGGGAATCAAGTTTTTCAGAAACATAAAAACAACACAAATAAATACTAAGAACATTAATTAGCCAATTCACTGAGCTCAGATCTCTTGGCCTTCCCTTTCCTCATCCTATCTGAATTTGCATAGGTTTCTTTGCACAGTGACAGACAGATGCTCAAGAATGGGAAGTATTGCCTGGTGCAAAACACACCTAAAAAGGGAGCTGAAAATGGCTCCTCATAAATCATTCATGATCCTTCATTGTCCACAGTTCTAGAGAGCATGCGTAATGTACAGGTGATTACAGGAGGACACCTCAGGGCCAATGCAAGAGCATTAAGTGCCCCAGGGATAGCTTGAAAACCTGACCTATTTGTAATCTGCAAGTTGTCCACCCCTTGTCTAATGGATAAACTGGCCCTGTGTATATTCTAGACCAGAGGTGAGCAAACGGTGTCCCATGGAAGGTTTCTTTTGAGCCTGCAGTACAGAGTCTGACCTTTGGGCTGGAAGTGATAACGCTACTGACCTGTTGTACATCCAAACTCTAGAGAGATCCTCCCCATATACCTGTTGGTTCCCCAAGACATGGACCGAGCACCCAGTGCAGGGCCAGTCTTACCAGTAAGTGAATTGGGTATCTGACTAGAGCAGCTGAATATTTTGGGGGGAGGGGAAGGTATGGCCAGAGAGGATTGCTCCCTCCCTTCCTCCACTACCACAGCATGGAACCCCTCAGTGCAGGCACACGCTCAAGCTTTGCTGGGTCCCGCCTCCTCTGCTAGCTTTGTATTTGACACAGTACAGGAGGAAATGCATTGCCGATTCTATTTCTGTGATGTTGGACTGTATGCTGAGTGGGGCTTCTTGAGTTTCAGTTTTATTTTTGTCTACATATATCTATTTTTAGTTTGTGGTAATTTATTCTGCACTTGGTGTGAGAGTCTATCTGTGTTCAACCGGTACGACTGAGGCCACATATTCTGTTAGCATGGAGTTTTTATATAGGGAGCAGCAGTAATCTGATTTGTTCAATTTTCCTAATAGGTGTACTGATGTTATAGAGCCCAATGCAATATTTACAGTGCCTCCCTTTTCTGTGGTAGGGTGCTTTTTGTGACTTCCGGTCTTGGGGCAACCGCTGGACCAGTGCTCTGAGTGAAGGAACCCTTTCTCTATTCTCACTCCCAATCACAGTTCTGAGAAAACCCTCTCTTTGAGCACCATGGATTAATCGTCTCATCCCTTGCTTCAGGCAACAGATGGTCTTGATCTGCCCCGGGGGTGCACAGATGAAGGTTTGCCTAGGGTGTCAGATATCCTTGGGCGAGTCCTGCCACAATGTTACCCTTGGGCTAAAATGTTTGCCCACTCCTGCCCTAGATGCTGGAGAGGAGAGACAAGGGGGAGATTTTTTATTTATTTTATTTTATTTGTAAAGTTTTTATATACCGCCCCTTCCAAAGAACAGGGACAGTTTACATAGAACAAAACCTTTTACATTGAACATTTGAGGGGATATAACAAAGGGGAAATGTTGGCAGAACTGGGGGGGGGGGGGGGGCATTATATACATATAACAACTATGTACAGAGTGAACTATATGCAGAATATCAAGATTTTACTTACTTGTTGGTGGTTCATTGTAGGGGAGTGAGTTTGAGGAGGGGGTGTTTTGAATGTGTGTGGAGGTGTTACTGTTATTGCCATAGTATTCAATGTATAGGTGGGTTTTGATTTATTTTCTAAACGTTTGTAGGTCTTTGGTGGTTCTCAGTGTGTCAGGGAGAGCGTTCCATAGGGTAGAGGCCACATATGAAAATGCCCTGTTGGTTGTAGCTTGCCTAGATTTACAGTAGTCTGGGGGGGATTTTGATGGTGTTCAAGTGGCTATGTTACATGCATTCAAAGAGCCAAAAGGAACCAGTAACGCACAAGAAGAAAATCTTTTCAATAGAAAGGAAATTCTGAAACAGCAGTTTAAAATATGAGGCTGGGCCCGGAGGGGAGGGGGGAGATGCAAATGGGGTGGTTGGCCCGGATATCATGTGGCAAGGGGCATCAGGTAATACTCTTTCCCCTAACTCCCTCCTTTCCTCCTCCCAGGCTGAGGGGCCGATGCAATGAAGGACAGGAGGCTTTGTGCACAGTTCAGTGCAATTTCTGCGCACAGTTTTCTGTGCTTCTGCCACTGCCCAGTGGAAAAATGTGTCTTTTGTACGAGCTCGCCGTGCAAGCAGCTCATGTAAACGCCACAGTAATGAAGATCTTTGCATCTGGATTTAATGGCTAATAAGTGTGCAGAAGACCTGAAGGCTGAGCACAAAGCTTTTTAATGCTGGTCTGAGGAGTAAAAGGCTTGTTTATTTTCCTCTGGTCATCAGTAGTGAGGATTTCACGCCTGTTTCTTCTCTTTACTGCGAACATGAAGTACCTTCAACTTTTTCTGACTTTGATGAAGGGGCAGAGTCAAAAATAAGGCAGAGGGTGAGGAGCTGAAGGGGCAGTTTGCTGGAAGAGACCGTGTGATGTGTATGTGCCGGCATGCTATTTTGCACGTCAATATCAATATTCTGCACAGAAATATCATTATTGTTGTATCAGTAGTCCAAAGTGCTGGGCTGCTGTCATAACACAATAGAATGATATTTCTCTGCAGACTAATGTTGATGTTTCTGTGGAGTGGAATGGAATGGAGGAGTAGCCTAGTGGTTCGAGCACTGGCTTGATAACCAGTGTTTGATTCCCATTGGCACACCTTGTGGCCTTGGGCAAGTCACTTAACCCTCCATTTCCTTGGAAGAAAGGCCTGGCAATCTACTTCTGGTCTCACTGCCAAGAAAACCCAGGAGCTTCTGGGTAATCAGGAGTCCACATCGACTCAAAAGGCACTCATTGTATTATTTGTGTGCACATGCTGGATTGCTATTTCGTGCAGAATGTATATGCATTAAAACAGCATGCACAGCAACATTTTTCCAGATACCAACAATATTTATGCCCTGAATAGCATTCCAGTACATGTACACAAGCACCACTACAATTTTTGCACACAAAATATAGCTGCTACTAGCGCAGACCCACGTGCGCATGCTTCCAGTGTCCTTTTCCATCTTAGCACAAATCTTTTATGCACAGCTTATTTGCATACTCTTTGGTTATTGCCTTGGGTAGCAACATTTTTACCGTACACTTGCAATAGGAATTTTAGCACATGTCTCTAATGCAAGGTTCCTGTATAGGTCCTGAATATGCTGCCACAGGTTGCCCACAGTTGATTCCCGTACCACCGAGTATTATTACAGGCTGTCAGTAGGAGACACATTTAATCTGGCATCATCTCTTGCTGCCTTGAGGTCAATCTCTTAATAGGAGCTGCAAGATTTGATCCCTCAGCAGCAGGAAGTGAAATCAGATTAAATGCACCTCGGGCTGACAGCCTGTAGGAATGTGCGGTGAGAGAGGGCTCAAGGTGGGTGATTCTATGGTGGCCTGTTCAGCCTGGGAGGATGGGGAGGTTGGAGAACTGAAGGAAGAAGGGAAGGTGGGAGTTAGGGAGGAAGAGGTTTGGTTACCTTTCTTTTCAGGTTAGCGATATTGTCCTGGTCGTATCTTGCAGTTGACTGATCAGTCGTTGCTTGTTGTTCCTTCTTTGCATATAGCTCATTTGTGTGAAACCGTTATTGTGTATTTTCGGTTGCTGCTCTTCAATTGTGGAATTCCTTACCTCTAAAACTATGGGTGATTTTCAATGTGTTACTATTATGGAGGAAGCTAAAGGCTTATTTTTTTTTAGGTTGGCTTTCCCTAAGTAAGTCTGTGGTATTTTGAGATGAGTTGAGAGTTTATTTCTGATTGCTTTTATTGGTTTGTTTTAGTTTATTGTATATGTTTGTCTTTGTGTGTGGTTGTTTTGTGGTATGTTACGTTGCATATGTAAAGTTGTTCTCTGCCTAGGATTGCAGACAGCTTGGAACAGAAATGTTTTAAATAAATAACTATATAAATAAATAAAATTAATAAGTACAGGCTGCGATGGAGAATAGCATTTAGAGGGAGGAAGGATGTGAGAAGAATATGAGGACGGGAGAAGGGGGTAATATATTCCTGATAATAGGGGAAGAAGTGGGAAATTTGTGTCTGGATGGAGGGCATGAGAAGAAGAAACAGCCCCCACAGAGAAGGAGAGGTAGAAGGGGGAATAGTATCTGGAAGGAGGAAGGGATCAGATGAGAAGGGAGATTAGTGTCTGCAGAGAGGAAGGGTGTGAGTGCAAAGGGATAAGAGAGTCTGGAGGGAGGGAGCAAGAAGAGGTGAATAGTGTCTGAAGTGAGTGAGTATGAAGAAAAAAAGCCTTTAGAGATGGAAGGAGGGGATGAGAAGAGGTGAATTTCTCTGAAGGGAGGGAGCAAGAAGAGGGGAACAGTGTCTGAAATATGAGGGTATGAAGGGGAAAGAGCCTTGAGATAAAGGGAAGGAATGAAAAGAGGGTAAGAGTTTTAAGATGGAGGGATGAAGGTTTGTTATGAAGGATCTGGAGGAGGAATATAAAGAGACAGGGGGCTGCAGAAACTAGGTAAAAGGTTGTGGAAATGGGACTTTGGAAGGAGGTGAAAGAGGGGCACCATGAAGCTAGGTAGAGGTAAGAGAAGAAAGGGGTACTGGCTGCCAGGAGGGGCTGAGTGATAGAGAAGGAGCTGGGGGCTGGTGATGGAATGAGAGTCAGAGGAAGGTAGATGAAGCTTCAGGTGAGGGAAAGTACAAAAAATGGCAGTGGGGGACTAATATATGGGGAGTTGCAGCACCATTTTCGGGAGAAGTTGGAATGTGTATTACTGAACATGTGCTGCATGTTTTGTATCGAGGTTCTGTCTAATCTCGAATAGAATCTAGTCTTTACTCCCAAGTAGAATAATCAGCTGAACAGCACTATCTTATAATAGTAGTTATACTGGAAGGCTGATACTGGCTGGGGGGTTTTGAGGCGTAAGAGGCCCATTGAAGTTTTTCTTGTAATGTCTTGTAAAAGTAGGGGAAGGGGTTGTGATGTGATGGTGGACATGATGTGTAGAAATCTCAGTTTGGCTTCCCCCCTCCCCCCCCCCCCCAGGCCACCTCAAACATTTCTGTCTAGAGATACCAGTGACCTGTTGGCCTCCTTGTTCCCACCTTGATTTACAGATCATCTGGCCCAGTAGGGCCTGAGGAGAATCAGCACCGCTGTCCAATGCAACCCTTTCCCTCATGATTAAAGCAAGCTCAAATAAATAAATAAATAAAACAGGGATGTAACTCTGAATATCTTGCCCAGGGTGCAGAAAAGGCTGATCCAGCTCTTGGCTCTGGAGTAGCATTAGAAAATAATTCCTTACTGAAAGGGTGGAGGACGCATGGAATAACCTCCCAATGCAGGTCACGTAGACCAAAACAGTTTTAGAAGATCCTTACAATGATGTAAAAGGGAAGACATCAATCAGAGCCTAGTGAAATGTGACAGGAATTAAATTGGACAGACTGAATGAGTTTTTTGGTCTGTATCTACTGGGATATTCTGTTTTTTGTTCCACACAATCCAATACTATGGGGTCTATGTATGCCCTGCTTGGACGTACATCCCCACTATACATCCCCCTAGCCGTCCCCATGCAAGGCTCCCTGTATGAACAGCGGAGTTGTATGGGGAGCCTTAGATGGGGGCAGGAGGGGGCGTAGTGAGAGCAGTGTGTGGGTGGGTCATCACTCTGGACATACAAGACCAATTCTGAGGTCGGCCCTGTACGTCCGGGGTAGGCTAGTTAGACGGGGGACTTATTCCACCTTAGAGGTGGAATATGTCCCCCTGGACGCAGGGTAGTGGTGGTGTCCAGTGGTGAGAAAACATGGAGGCGTGCAGAGGGAGGCCTGCAGCTGGACTCTGGCCATGAGAGGCCGGATCGGGGGTCTGGCTGCAGGGAAAGGACAGTCTCAGTGGTGGCCAGCAATCATGGCTTCTGAATGGAGCCAAGGTGCCATGACGATGGGACCCCATGGCATTGCAGCTCTATTCAGGGGCTTGTCAGGGTAGATGTGGATGTGCGGCCTGTCAGAATCAGGGCCCAACCTGCACGCACAAGCCGGTAGACCTGATTCTGATGCTTTTTGAATAGCATATTGATTTTGTGACTTAGACGGGGGTGGGGTCAGGGGGCATATCTTAAGAACATAAGAGATGCCATACTGGGTCAGATCAAAGGTCCATCAAGCCCAGTATCCTATTTTCAACAGTGGCCAATCCAGACACCCAGAAGGTAGACAAATTCCATACTGCCCTCTTTAATAATGCTTTATGGACTTTTCCTCTGCTACTGCTCTTTATCTTTTATGTAGTGCTGCAAAGCATACTCAGCACTATACATATGCAAATGAGAGACAGTTCCTTCTCAACAGAGCTTACTGTCTATGCAAGACAGAAACACAACAAACAGGGGACAAGAGATGGG
The DNA here is from genome assembly GCA_033557465.1 of Ichthyophis bannanicus. Lineage (NCBI taxonomy): Eukaryota > Metazoa > Chordata > Amphibia > Gymnophiona > Ichthyophiidae > Ichthyophis > Ichthyophis bannanicus. Next base: position 169,808,512 of record CM066032.1, on the reverse strand, counting down.
TTTAACACACATAGGTAATAAACAGGAGAATAAAGGGTGAGGAACCAAAACAACCTCAAAGAAGTCGGTTTCAGCCTGGATTTGAATAGGACCAGAGACAGAGCCCGACACACCACTCGGGTAGTCTGTTCCAGGCATACGATAGAACAAGGTGAAATGAGCGAAGCCTGGAATCGGCAGTGGAAGAGAAGGGCAGAGATAGAAGGGGTTTTTCGACTACCAGAGTTCTCGAGCAGAGGTGTAGGGAGAGACCTAATGAGGAGCATCAGAACGGATGTACTTGTAGGAGAAGTCTGAACTAGATGTGGAAACGGATTCGGGGCCAGTGAAGCGTCTTGAGGAGAGGGGTTATATTAGCATAGCGACACTGGCGTTAAGAGTAGCCTCACAGCTGAGTTCTTTTAAACCCAGCTACACTAATAGCTTTTACTACATCTTCCAGCAATGAATTCCAAAGTTTGATTACGCATTGAATAGAAAAATATTCTATCCAATTAGTCTTAAATCTGCTGTACTGTAGCTTCATTGTGTGTCCCCTATTCTTTCTACTTTTCAAAGAAGTACACAACTGATCTTGGTTTACCCGTTCCACTCCATTTATTATTTTATAGACCTCTATCATGTTTCCCCTTAGCCGTCTTTTTCCAAATTGAACAGCACTAACCTTTTAAGCATTTCCGCATAGAGGTATTCTTCCATCCCCTTTATCCAGAGCTGGCGCTAACATTAAGTGAACTAGACGCTCACACCTAGAGTGCTAGCACTCCAGGAACGCTCCCCGTCCCCTTTGTCACTGCCGGTGTCTCTTTCCAGGGCCAGCAGCGGCGGCAGTTACCCCAGAAACTGCAACACAGCACTTGCCCTCTGTCTCTGGGGCTGCGTCACGGTTTCATTTTATTCAATCTGCCACTTCGGCACCCCCTCCGCCGCAGACTTCCGGTTTATACAAATCCAGATATCCAGGGCTGAAGTAGCAGATTGAATAGACTGAAACCATGACGCAGCCCCGGAGACAGAGGGTAAGTGCCGTGTCGCGGTTTCAGGGGTAACTGCCACCGCTGTCGGCCTCAGAAATTGCCGCAATGGGCATGGGCGGGGGCAGCAGGGTAGCAGGATGGAAGGCCCCCTTAGGTCACCTGCAATCATTGCACCGGCCCTGTCTTTATCATTTAGCTTGCTCTTCTCTGTACCTTTTCTAATTATGCTCTATCCTTTTTTAAGATGCAGCAACCAGAACGAGAGACAATATTCAAGATACAGTTACACCATGGAGTGAAACAGATGCATTCTAATATCCTTGGTTTTATTCACCATTCCTTTCCCTAGGATTCCTGGCCTTCTATTTGCCTTCTTAGCCATCGCAGCTTTGCACAGCTCTGCATAGCCCAGTACTGTCTAGTTTTATACATCCTAACAGAGGATGGTGTCGGTCTTGGCTTTATAAAGCCGAGCACTGCATAACAACGAGGCATTTTAGGTTGTGTTGATGAAGTTAAATAGCCCCCAGGGTTTCATATGCTACAATACACACACACCAGACCTTAACAAATTTTTTGTGGATCTAGGAGACAGCCCATAAAGTTAGAAGCTAGTAGCTGAGGTTAAATGGGGGGGCAGGGGGGGGATGAGGGTGAATTGCCCTCCGAGGTCTGATGCAGTTCCTTTGAGTATCAAAAACCTGATTTACAAGGCCCTTTACTCATGCTTTGTCCTGGAGGGATCTGCATTAAATTGAAACTGATAATAAGGGTCTGATCTACTAAGCTCTATACCCTGAGGGAGCATTGGCACTTTGTCAGTTGTTCGGAGCACTGCTATGCTCTGAGGTCAGCAAGAGATGAAACAAGAATTGGGGAAGTGCTGAAAATGGACTTTGCTGTTTCATAGACGGGAACTTAGAGAAAAAAAGATTTCATTCAGAATGTTACATTGAGGTCTTGAAAATATATTTTTTGTATATAACTGTTAACTTGGGAGCTTTTTTGTTGTTTTTCTTAATCTTTCACTACTCTCTTGCCTTCGCATAGCGTGAACAGGAGAAAAGAAGTGAAGTGTATAGACACTGGGCAGGTTTTGATACATAGGTAAATTCAGAAACTTCTCTGCCTACCCTCTGCCCAAACTTCACCCATGTGCACTCTCAGTGGCAAAGTACCTAAGAGGCCATTTCAGCGTGTAAATGCAAATACCATCAAAGCAGATGCGTGCTTTACCGCTAAAAGTAAGCACCCCCTTTTAAAATTACCCCCTTTCTGTCCACGGGGAGGAGGGGGAAGGAAGACAAGCTTAGTGAGTCAGGCGCTCCAAAGAGAAATGCTATCATAAAGTAAATACCTCAAAAAATAAAGTGGAAAGAAATAGCATGCGAAGTTAAAGGCTTTTCTTTTTGTGCTTGTTTAGGGCTTCCTGGATGCCAAGAGGATGTCTTTTCTTTTTTTCCATTGGTGCCGCGACCCCCAGAGTGGGTGAAAGGACAGTTGTGCTGAGAGCTCCTGAAAGCAAGCCCAGTATTTGTAGAGAAAACAATTTTCAGTGTATAAGGTGTTTTCTCCTTTTGAAAGGTGTACAATTATCACTGTCACAGTTTCATGTCCACAGAAGAAGGCTGGGCTGCTTCTGAATGTTACTCTATTGCATGCACATAGAGAGTCTGCTTTTCCTAAGAACACAGGACTGCATTTTTATGGATGATCTGAGCTAAACCTAGGGCTGGTTCAGCCTGTCCCCCGAGTTGGCCCAGGGCGGCTGAAGGGAATCTGTTGCTCAAGGCCACTGATGACATGCCGCCTGCCTCCTGCCCTCCAAGGAACCCAGGTAGTTCTTCCAAGAAGAAAAAATGTAAATTACATTCCCAGGCTGTAGAATTAAGAAATGAAAACTTTGCATTCAGTTACATTCAACAAGAATTGTAGCAGTTGAATTATGTAGCTTCGGATTCCAGTATAAAAAATACTGACCCCTGACCCTACACACTGGATAGCCATAGTGTTAACTTCTGCATCCACAGAAGTCTCCCTCACCAAAGAAAGGATACAGAGCAGAACTAGGACATTTCACCATAGAACTGACCAAACCAAAGAAATTCACTATTCTGGTTTCATCTTGGTAACAACATAAACCCGCTCCACTACCAGAGATACTATGAAGTAATACAAAACTCTACAAAAGTTACATAACATAGTATATGATGGCAGATAAAGACCAGAATGGTCCATCTAGTCTGCCCAGTAAGATGACTAGTGAGGTTGTACCCGCCGCGCTGTATAAGTCACCCTCTTCTATGACTTTGTGTAGGGATGTACCCCCCGATGTCTGCAGATCACCACCCTCTATTTGTTGAAGTATAAAAGATATTTAAGTTTATTTTTATTTTATCGTCTTACTATTAAAGAATCCACTGTATCTGTCCCATGCCATTTTGAATTCCATCACTGTATTGCTCTCATCACCTCTATATGGAGGACATTCCAAGGATCCACCAACCTTTCAGTGAAAAAGTATTTCCTGATGTTGCTTTTAAGTTTATCTCCTTGCAGCTTCATTTTATATCCTCTGTTTACAGCTTTCCGTTCTTTGAAAAAGGCTTGTTTGTGCATTACTACGTTTTAAGTATTTAAACATCTGTATCATATCTCCCCTATCCCTCCACTCCTCTAGGGTATACTTATTTAGGTCGTCAAGTCTCTTCTCATACTTCTTCTGGTGCAGGCTCAAAATCATTTTCGTCGCCTTCCTCGGAACCGTTTCAAGTCTTTTTATATCCTTTGTGAGATATGGTCTCCAAAACTGAACACAATACTTCAAGTGAGGCCTCACCAATGACTTGTAGAGGGGCATTAATTTCTTCTCCTTTCTGCTGGTTATTCCTCTCTGTATGCAACCCAGCATCCTTCTGGCTTTGGCTACCGCCTTGTCACATTGTTTTTCCACCTTGAGATCCTCAGACCCTGTCACTCTGAGGTCTTTCTCCTGGTCTCTGCACACCAACGTCATGCTTCCTATCTCAGACAATTCCTTTGGATTTCTGCATCCCAAGTGTATGACTCTGCACTTTTTCGCATTAAATCTTAACTGCCAAGCATTAGACCATTTTTCCAGTTTTTGTAGATCTTTCTGCATGTCCTCCACTCCCTCAGAAGAGTGCACTTTGTTGCATATTTTCATGTCATCTGCAAAAAGGCAGACTTTTCCCTTCAGTCCTTCAGCAATATCACTCACAAATACATTGAACAGTACTGGTCTCAGGACCAATTTCTGGTGCATTCCACTACTCTCCTTCCTTTCTTCTGAGTGAATTCCATTTATCACCACCTTCTGTCGGTCAACCAGTTTCTGATCCAGTTCACTACCTTGGGACCCATCTCCAGGCTGCTCAGTGAATTGATAAGCCTCTTCTGAGGAACAGTATCACAGGCTTTGCTGAAATCTAGGTAGATCACACCTATCACATGCCCTTGATCTAGTTTTCTGTTCAACCAGTCAAAGAACTCAATCATATTTGTTTGGCATGATGGTCCTTTGGTAAAAGCATGCTGCCTCTATCATGCAACCCATTGGTTTTTAGAAAGTCCACTATTTTTTCAGGAGTGCCTCCATTATTTTCTCACTACCAATGTAAAGCCTTTTTTTTTAGTGCCATCAAGTCAGTGCTGACTCAGCTGCCTCTGAGTCTTCTTGGCAATGCACCACCAGAAGTAGATTGCCAGGCCTTTTCTTCTGTGGCAATGGAGGGTAAAGTGACTTACCCAAGGTCACAAGACATGCCAGTAGGAATTGAATCCTTGATCGTCTGGATCCTAAGTAGTTGCTCCAACCACTAGGCTACTCCTCCACTCCAAGGTGAGGCTTACCGGCCTATGATTTGTCATCTGTTCCTTATTATCACTTTTGTGAAGAGGTGTTATATCAGCCTTTCTCCAGTCCTGTGGAACCTCTCCCTTCTCCAAGGGTGTGTTTAAAACATCCTTTAAAGGCCCTGCCAGTCGCATGGCCTTATCCACTTTCAATTTTTCAAGCTGTTCAAAAACATCATCTTTTGTGAATGGTGTGATATCTACTTCAGTTTCATTTGTATATTTGTCAGTCATATGTGGTCCTTCTGCAGGTTTTTCTTTAGTGAATACAGAACAGAAGTATTTGTTTAGCATTTTTGCTTTTTTTATGCCACTTTCCATGGCACTGTTGAGTCTTGCAATTCCATTTCTGATCTTCCTCCTCTCCTGAATAAACCTGTAAAATGTTTTGTCTCCACGCTTCATATCTTTAGCCATCTTTTCTTCTGCCTTTGCTTATGCTATCCTTATTTGTCTCTTTGTCTTTTTTTACCTTTTTCCTGTATTCTTTTCTATGTTTCTCTTTTTGTAATCTTCTGAATTTTGCAGCCACTTCTTTGGAGAACCATATAGGTTTCCTTTTCCTCTTATTTTTATTTACGTTTCTTACATATATATCTGTTGCCCCTTTTATTGCCTCTTTTAGTTTAGCCCACTGCAATTCCACTTCCCTTATCTCCTCCTTCGGGTACTTTTCCATTTTACCAAAGTAAGCATTTATAAAGTCTAGAACTTTGAGATTGCTATGATTGGACTCTGCCTTGGCTTTTACTTCAAACCACATCCTGTGATGACTGCCTCTGCTCACATGGGCACCCACCCAGACATTTGACATGCTATCCCAATTAATGAGTACTAGATCCAGCGTCAAAGTTTCCCTGGTTGATTTCATCACCATTTGTCTGAGCAGTGTTTCTAGGAAGGCATCCACAATCTTCTTACTTTTTTCCAGATTTACAGAAGGATTACTCCAATCCACATCTGGTAGATTAAAGTCACCCAACATGATCACTTCTTCCTTCATTGCTACCTTTGCAGTATCATTGATCAAGTCTCTGTCCATTTCTTCTGTTTGAGTTGGAGGCCTGTAGACTACACTAGCATGGATGACAGTGACATCTCCTCTTTCCAACACAACCCACAGTGCATCTTTTGCCCCACATCCCCTGCATTTCAACGGCTTTAATATTACTTTTGACATACTCCTCCTCCTTTTCTAAATAAATTATAGCCAGCTATAGCTATAACCCATCATGCAACTCATGATGGGTTATAGCCATTTCCACCATTAGGACTTCCAAGTCAGCAACCTTTTTGGCTAGACTTTGAGCATTTGTGCTCATTGCCTTCCAGCAATTGTTGGTTAGCTCCCTTGTATTTTGCATGGATTTTATTCTAGACTCTTCTTCCCTCTTGTCATTGATGTGTGGGTTAATATGAAGACTATTTCCAATGTTATTATGTTTTTTTCTGGGAGTGATGTCCTGAACTTGTTCTTTTCAATCTGTCACTCCCTTTCCCTAGTTTAAATGCTTGTCCACATATTGCCTGAATTTTTCACTTAGGATCCTTTTTACTGTCACAGAGAGATGCAGTCCATCAACACAGTATAGCCTCCTGTTGTTCCATCTTTTGCCCCAGTTGACTATATATCTAAATCCTTCCTGTTTACACCAGGTTTGGAGTCACATATTAAAGTTGGTTATGTGATGCAGCCTCTCTTCCCCCTTATCATAAACAGGTAGAACGTCTGCGAATGCTCTAGTGTTGACAATGGGTTTAAGTTTCTCTCCCAAAATCTGAAAGTCCTTTGTATTGTAGAGGCACTGTTTCTAGCCAAGTCATTTGTACCCAAATGGATAACAACATCAATTTTGGAATACTTATTTTCCGCACTGACATAGGGCCAGAACCTGTACATCAAGGAGCCTACACAGGTTGTGCAGCATAAAACTTCAACAGTAACAATTGTGTATCACTTAGGGGGAGAGAAATAAGATTTTTCTCTTCAAGTCTTGCTGAGTATATTCACATGTTGACCCCATTATATAAAATGTATACCACATCAGAATAATGTGACACTGTGATTGAAGTATGGTAGGGAAGGGAAGGAAGAATACATATTGGCTGCACGTCACCCAAGAAAAAAGATGCCCACCCCTAGCTTATGCACGAGGGCTAGAAATGGTGGTAGCAATAGTGCACATACTGGCGATGAAGATAACACTCTGCCACAGATAAATGCCATGATGAATTTGTTTGTGGATCCACTGTGGCAGGAGATTAACCATAGACATTAAGGAAAAAGTTAAAAGGATTAAGATGATCAAAGATCAAGAAGATCCAAAACATCAAACTGAAACATGCTGCATTAACAGAAGAAGACCTTAGATTCATATGCCTCAGCAATCAATAGAAAGTAGCAGCAGAAATGCAAAAACTGCAGTGCAGTGACTTCAAAGAGCTTACCTTCCTCTTGAACCTGAAGATTAGAGGAGAAAAAAAATAGCAGCATACACGCTTTGCCTAAGAACAGAAAAAAAATCCCCTTCTGCAAACTACAAAAATAAATCAGTAGCCAAAGCAACAGAAAATGTTATCTCATAAAAATTAAAATAGCTCCCTTTAAGAACATTAAAGCAGAGAATTTGTATTAAGAACTGCAGGTTTGATTAAGAGACATTTCCAAGCACACCTTGACAAGTGACCCATACATTTTACACCATATAAACTCTAGAAGGAGGCTCTCTTTGGAACAATGCATTTACAATGCATTAGAAGTAAACTGAGCTACTGAGCTCCATGTACCCTGGCTTAGGAGTGAAGCTCATGACTGTCATGATATGCGCAAAATTAACTCATTTTGAAAAATTTCCCCAAAAGGTCAGCACTATAAATATTGCAATGGGCTCTAAAACATTAATAAACTTAGAGCCCGATTCCATTAGGGGCACATCTGTGCTGTCTGGATGCCCCCGAGCAGGACAGGCCCATTAGGACCCGATTCTGCACCATGGGTGCAATATTGGGCCCTGAGAGAGCCCGGCGTGCCTATGCATACACGCGGGGACATCCTCCCAACATGCCCTTCCGACTCCCGCAGCGCCAATCTCCTGTTACCCAGCTGCCTGACCCTACACTGGGCAGACAGGGCCCGGATTGGGCAGCGGGGACCTACCTGCCACCTGTCCCAGCCTTGGCAGGGGGTGTTTCCGGCCCCGATCGCTACAGTCCCAGCTGCTTATTCCATCTCCAAGGTGGAATAAGCAGCACATCCACCCCTGACCCGCAGGATGTACAGGGCCGTGACCTGAATCTTCCCTGTACTTCCTGTTGCCTCGGTCTGCCCCTGCTCTGCCCTCACTCCGCCCCCTCCTGCCCCTCACCAGCTCTCCCCGTACTGCTGCTCTGGCCGTGCAGGAAGAGTCTGTGAGAGAATATGCGCAAGTCACCTTGCTGTATCGGGCCCCTCGTGGGTAATTTTATATGGGTTGGATAGATTTAGATGGGCTTTAATATCCATATTTCATGCCTATTTTTAGAACATAAGAACATAAGAACATAAGATATGCCATACTGGGTCAGACCAAGGTCCATCAAGCCCAGTATTCTGTTTCCAACAGTGGCCAATCTAGGTCATACGTACCTAGCAGTTTCCCCAAGGGACACAGGTTCCACAATGCTTGTATTGGTTCAAGCATTGATATCCTGGGTCCCTTCTTAATAATGGTTTATGGACCTTTCCTCCAGGAACTTGTCCAAACCTTTTTTAAACCCAGCTACACTAACAGCCTTTACTACATCCTCCGGTAACAAATTCCAGAGTTTGATTACACGTTGAGTGAAAAAATATTTCTTTTATTAGTCTTAAATAGTTTACCCTGTAGCTTCATTGCATGTCCCCTAGTCTTTCTATATTCTGATAAGGTAAACAATCGATCTACGTTTACCCGTTCCACTCCGTTCATTAATTTATAGACTTCTATCATATCTCCCCTCAGCCGTCTCTTTTCCAGGTTAAAGAGCCCCAACCTTTTTAGCCTTTCTTCATAGGAGTAGCCTTCCATCCCCTTTACCATTTTGGTGGCTCTTCTCTGAACCTTTTCTAAAATTGCTATATCCTTTGTAAGATATGGCGACCAGAATTGCACCCAATATTCAAGGTGCGGTCTCACCATGGAACGATATAGAGGCATTATAATATCTTTTGTTTTATTTTCCATTCCTTTCCTTATCATACCTAGCATTCTATTTGCTCTCTTGGCCGCCGCTGCACACTGGGCCGAGGGTTTTAACATGGTATCCACAAGGACGCCTAAATCTTTTTCTTGGGTGGTGGTTCCTAATGTGGAACCTTGCATCGTGTAACCATAGTTTGGGTTGTTCTTCCCTAGGTGCATAACCTTGCACTTCTCCACATTAAATTTCATCTGCCATTTTGATGCCCAGTCTTCCAATTTATCAAGATCCTCTTGCAATTTTCCACAATCCTCCTGGGTTTTAACAACTTTAAATAGTTTTGTGTCATCAGCAAATTTGATAACCTCACTCGTTATTCCACTTTCCAGGTCATTTATGAATATGTCAAAAAGCAGCGGACCCAGCACAGATCCCTGGGGTACACCACTATTCACCTTTCTCCATTGGGAAAATTGGCCATTTAGCCCTACCCTCTGCTTTCTATCTTTTAACCAGTTCCTGATCCACAGTAGTACACTGCCTCCTATCCCATGACTCTTTAGTTTTGCCAAAAGTCTCTCATGAGGGACCTTGTCAAAGGCTTTCTGAAAGTCCAGATACACAATATCAACCGACTCACCTTTGTCCACCTGTTTATTCACTCCTTCAAAAAAACATAACAGATTAGTAAGACAAGATCTTCCTTGTCTAAAGCCATGTTGGCTGTCTCCCATTAGGTCATGACTATCTATATGCTGAGTAATTTTATTCTTTATGATGGTTTCTACCATTTTTCCCGGTACTGATGTCAGGCTCACCGGTCTGTAGTTTCCCGGATCACCCCTCGAACCCTTTTTAAAAATTGGTGTTACATTGGCGATCCTCCAATCCTCAGGTATTAGAGATGATTTTAATGATAGTTCACAGATTACTGATAGCAGGTCTGCAATCTCAAATTTCAGTTCTTTCAACACCCTTGGATGTATACCATCCGGCCCAGGTGATTTGCTACTCTTCAGTTTATCTAATAGTTGTAGGACATCTTCCCGATGTATCGATATTTCCTTCAATTCTTCCACACCTTTAAATACCATGCATACTTACCATGCATACCATGCATACCATGCATACCATGCTTACCATGCATACCATGCATACTTTATAAAATGAGGGTTTAAATGGTTAAAACTGTGCATTAAACTAAGCGCAAGCACTTATGTCAGCTGTATGGCTAGCGTAAATGCCCGCATGTAGATTTTGCAAGAACATGCGCAAAATATTGTATTTTATAATTTACAGATATAAATGTGCAGTCTACCCAAACCCCTCCCCTGTGCAAGCTCACAGTGAAAGTATGCGCCATCTGTTCAACGCGCATACCTTCAGAATAGTGACCAACTACATTACGTGTGTAAGTGAACATAAGTCACTAAAATACCATGATTTACAATGTAAACATGCTGCAAATGTACAGTACAATACAATACTGGTTAAAAAACAGGGTGGCTCTCTGGTCACTACGCTTTATCGTAAGCCCAGTCAACGTAACAGTCTGTTACGCTTCCACAGCCATCATCCTTCTCCTTTACGGAGGGGTCTCCCCTTTGGCCAGTTTCTTCGCCTTCGCAGGATTTGTTCATCTATGGATGATTTTAAGCAGCAGGCACGCGCTTTAAGAACACGTTTGTTGGATCGTGGATATCCAATGAAGGTGGTGCATGAAGCATACATGAGAGCACAGTTATCCCATCGGGAGTGGCTGCTATCTCACAGTTCCCAGCAGGACCCCTCTCATCCTTCTCATCCTTTGTCTGGCATAGGGCAGTCTTTGGATATGGTCACCGGGGTGCTACCGTTCATGTCTCATACAGCACAGGTTACCAATCGGTTAAAAAAGCATTGGTGGGTTTTGCAGCTGCATTCCTGTAACCAGGGATCTGCACCCGGCGCTCCCCTCCGCCCTACCCCCATTCCTCTCCTGCACATCTTGCACAGCTCGCAAAAATTCACAGACACGGGTTGGAACTAAACCAGGTCGCAGCTTTATTGCCCAATAACAATTCAACATTATAACATGAGTAACAACTTAACCAACCAAACCCCCCCACCCCCCAGCGGAGCGATACTTCACCCGCCATACTATTAGCAAAGTGACCTCGCTTCCGCACCTGGCCCGGTCAACCACCGGACCAGTTACCACCACCCCTGCCCGACTTCGCCATATCACTAGCAAATGTCAGCTCGGGGTTCTCCGGGTCATGGGCACCTTGCCACGCCCCCAGTAGCCTACGGCTCCGGACCCCGGAAACCTCCGGGATCCCGCCACATCCCCTCCTCCCCCTCCTGCTGCGACACCCCATAACAAACCCCAAACCACCCACCCACCCGCCTAAAGGGTGGGAGGGCGGGACACCATCCGCTGTCCTCTCCCGAACCATGTGCTCGGCGAGCGTCCCCGCCGCCGCAGCACATGGCCCTTCCTTGCCCCCGATTGGCTCTCGCTGCGCAACCCCACAGCGGAGCCAATCAATTTAAAAGATGCTGCTCGTGTCTCGGCTCCTTTTCCTCCTCCCTCCCCCACCTCTCCCTACTCCTCCACGCGGGCAGGGTCCCGCGCCAGGGCGCGCCCCCGGTTACCGTCGGCCTCCGGGACCCTGCCCACGGCCTTCTCATAACTGGGGATCTGCACCCGGCGCTCCCCTCTGCCGTACCCCCATTCCTCTCCTGCACATCTTGCACAGCTCGCAAAAATTCACAGACACGGGTTGGAACTAAACCAGGTCGCAGCTTTATTGCCCAATAACAATTCAGCATTATAACATGAGTAACAACTTAACCAACCGAACCCCCCCCCCCCCCAGCGGAGCGATACCTCATCCGCCATACTATTAGCAAAGTGACCTCGCTTCCGCACCTGGCCCGGTCAACCACCGGACCAGTTATCACCACCCCTGCCCGACTTCGCCATATCACTAGCAAAAGTCAGCTCGGGGTTCTCTGTGTCGTGGGCACCCTGCCCCGCCCCCAGTAGCCTACGGCTCCGGACCCCAGAAACCTCCGGGATCCCGCCACCGTCACAGGCACAACTGTGCCTTTGCCGCCCCCCCTACCTGAGCACAAGCTGCGACCTGCCCATGCTGCCTTTTACCACCTTCTCCAATGCTTCCTGCCAATCATTTAGGAGAAGATCCACTCCCACCGGGGCCAGATGCACCCCATCATCCCTGTACAAACCTGCACAAGCAACATCCGCCCAGCCATGCCGTACTTGAAGATCCCCATGCTCCACCACCCACTTCCCAATCTTCCTATTGATCTTTATCAACCCGCGAGACCAGCGCCTCTGCCCCCAGCACGCTGGCCTCGGGATGACATCAGACCAAATTAGCACCACACCGTCAAACATCCCCAATATGCAAACAAAATCTTTCTTTGCCGCATTTATCAGCTGCTTGCAAGTCCAAGATGTTAGATCGTTGCCTCCCAAGTGCAACAGTAGGAACCCCGGCAGTGTCCTCACTTGCGCATGGTGACGAAGCAAGGGCATCAGCTGTGGCCATCTCAGACCCCTCTCACCCAGCCATGACACCCCCACCACTTCAGGCTCCAATCCCAGGTTCCGCCCGATAGGCTGCACCTCTGCGCGTTGACCTGCCCAAAACACAAACGAATGCCCCAACAGCCAACATCCCTGTACGCTGCTGCCCCCATCTGCAAAAGAAAACATTGGTTAATAATCTGCGACCCTCCAGTTCCCATCACAACCTGACATAGGACCGAAAAGCCCTGGACCGCCAACGGCCAATAGCTTGTATTTGCATGCCCAACAGCCCCGCGCCTGCCGCACTGCACTGCACTATGCGGAACGAGTGCGCTGCAAATTGGCTAGCGTCCTCGCCCAACTGCTGCAGCCCCAAACACAATACCGCTGTAACTTGGTATCTCGTTACCAACCTTGCATCCCTATGCACAAACAACCCACCCTCCACAGGCGGGCGACCTTGCAGGTACAACCGCATGGCCGCTACAGGGCACGTAGCACCTCCTATCACCTGCAGTACCACCCACAGACCCTTGCCCTGCTGGATTGTTTTGGATTTCTGCAAAAAAACCTGCAACTGATCCCCCTCCACTCTCACATGCGTTCTCTGTAGGCTATTCCCCCCTCCCCTTGTTTTAGAATCCGCCACCAATTCCCCGACCCGGAATGCCCCAAAAAACGCCAAACAAAATATTGCCCGAAACAGTGTGGCACTACACGTCAAACACCTATAGACTCCGACAACCTGTAAATATGTACATACATGTGTAATCAATGTCTTGCAATCAAGTGTAAACCTGTAATCTGAATGTTTGTGTCCTGTACTGAATCATTATGTATGTTTTAATCCATGGCCTGTAGAACCATACTGTTATGTATAGCAAACCGCTGCTGATCGCTGGAAGTAGCGGGATATAAGTGTACACTAAATAAATAAATAAATAAACCCGACGCCGAAACCGCCATTAACACTTCACAAAGCCTCCTCAGCAAATCGTGAGTCACGGGTCGTCGCGAATCCGGCCTAGTCGGTTGTACCTGCCCCCACCCGTGCATCAACTTCCTAACCAAAAAACCCTCCCCCGATTGGGACCACCCCACCGCTTTAGCAAAAAACACAAAGCCCGCCAATTGACCCCGCACAGATGCTCGTGACTCTCCCCGCCCCTTTGCGCTGAGCAAGTACCTTCCCAATAAGTGATCCGACACCACCCCTCCATGCCATCCCTGCTCCCGCAGGAACTCAACAACCCTACCGCAGCCTCGACGATAGGATTCCCATGTTTTTCCAGTCACCGAGCTCCGCAGCATCTCTCTCATCTCTGCAGGCCACAGCTCCAGATGCTCCAAGGGACCATCAACCCCTCCTTGTCCACCTCTGGTGCCAGCTGCCGGAACCGATCCCACTGTAAACGTGAAAGAGCATCAGCAATGCCATTCAAGTGCCCCGGTACGTGCCTCGCTTTCAATGTCACATTTAGTCGCAAACAGGATAACACCACCTTCCGCATCAATGCTGCCACTTGGACATACCGTGGCGTATAATGGTTCACCACACTTACTACCACTTCATTGTCACACCACCATACCACTTTCTTGTTACACAACTTATCTGGCCACAACTCGAGCGTCACCAGAATAGGGAACAGCTCCAAGAACGTGATATTCCGTAACAGACCTGCCTCGCCCCATGCCTGTGGCCATCTGCCTGTACACCATGCCCCCCCAAAATAAATTCCCAATCCACAGCCCCCCGCCGCGTCTGTATAAAGCTGAAGCGCCTCACTCGAACACTCCCCCTCTACGAGCACTGTCGATCCATTGAAATCGGCCAAGAATGCATCCCACACCACCAAGTCCTCGTGAATGCTCTTTGAAATTCTAATCCGGTGGTGAGGCTTCTTAACCCCCGCCGTCGTTCCTGCCAACCGTCGAAGGAATACTCGCCCCATTGGGATCACACTACAAGCGAAGTTCAATGACCCAATCAATGCTTGCATCTCCCTCAAAGTGAACTTCACCGACGCCAACGCATTGGCTACCAAGACCCTCAACTTCATCACCTTCTCCACCGGCAGGCGAGCCACCATGGCCACTGAATCTAACTCAATTCCCAAAAAAGTGATCCGCGTTGCCAGTCCCTCCGTCTTCCCTTCAGCCAGCGGGGCACCCAACTCCCCGGCCACCCGCACAAAACCTTCCAACAATGCCTGACACTGGGAAGTCTGCGCTGCCCCCACAAATAAAAAATCATCCAGGTAATGCACTACCTCCGAACTGCCGACACGCCACATCACCACCCAATGCAGAAAGGTACTAAACTTTTTCGAAGGAAGCATACGACACAGCCCAGCCCACGGGCATGCATCTGTCAAAGTAATACCCGCCTGCAAATTGGAAACCCAGCAAATAAAAGGACGATGGGTGCACCAGCGACAAACGAAATGCAGACTCAATGTTCACCTTCGCCATCAACGCCCCTGGACCCGCCTTCCTCACCAACCTAACCACTTTGTCAAACGAGGCATAATGCACCGTGCAGCACTCCCACGGAATGTGATCGTTAACCGACGTCCCCTCGGGAAAAGACAAATTATGAATTAACCGAAACTTTCCCGGTTCCTTCTTTGGTATAATCCCCAACGGAGACACCACAAACTTCCTAAATGGGGGCTCTGAAAAGGGGCCAACCATCCTGCCCAACCGCAACTCAACGTCTAATTTCTCCCGCACCACTGCCTCAAAGCGGCGCACAGACGTAGCATTCCTTGATGCCGTAGCCCCCACACCGCCCCGAACAGGTATCACAAATCCCCCGTGGAACCCCTTCATCAATACCTCACCATCACTTTTATTTGGGTAATGGCGTAGCCACTCGCTTAATACCTCCACCCGTATGGGTGAGGGGGCTACGCCGAACCCTGCTCCCTCACTTGGCTGTTGGCATCGAACCCGCAACGGGACCTTTTTTAACACATTTCGTCACCGAGTGTCCACCCCCACACACTGAGCAGGCGTGCCGGAACTTGCAATCTGGGAACGGGCAGGAGGACTTGTTGAACCGCCAACATATGTCTCCCCCTCCCCCAGCCCCCGGCCTGCTCATCGCCACGGCTCCACATGCGCGAAAGGAACGTATCCCCTGAGTGCTACCCCCGCCCCGAGTTTCACCCCACCCCCAGCCCCAACCGCCACAGTTGACCTCACCGACATTTGTGTCAACCACAAGTTGATATCCTGAGTGCCCCATGACAACAACTTGTTCTCCTCCATTTTATCCCGGAACATTTCGTCGTAGTTAAGCCATGACCACCCGTCATGGGTCTGCGAAGCTTTGAGAATCGAGTCCGCATATGACAAAAGCATCCCATACTGTTCCGGGTAGTGCTGCCCCCAAACAATCACTAAATGCAAAAAAGCCCATACCCAATTCACTACGGTCCTTGACACTTTCCGGACTCTGCCAGCCTTTTCGTCCTCTTTCCGTTTCTTCTTACTCTCCCCCGAACGCTTGCGCCCCTCTAACAACCGGAAAATGTCAATATACTTTCTCCTCCTTATTCGCCTCTTCAACCTCTTCGGCACCCCCTCCCACAATTCCGACAAAGTGGTCACCACCGCAGACCCCCCAACAGATGCACCTCCCTCCGCCCTATGTACGCTGCCCGCCAACGATCCCATGGACGAACTAGATGACGTCGAAGTGGACGATTCCGAACTGCACCACCGCCGGCATGTGTGTCGCTGCTTTCGGGCAGCCTTCCCAGACCGCTCGACTCGTCCCCCACCCCATACCGCCTGCTCAGTCAGCAACTCACCCGTCTCTGCAGCCACCGCCAACTCTGGTGCCGCCTGTCGCTGCCCCTCCTGTGGCAAGTCATCGACACACCGCAGATCTCTCCCGCTTCGTGACACTGAACCTGCTACTGGACCTCCAGGAACATCTATCGCTGCCACCCCGCTGTTCGCCGTCCAGAATTGCTGGCTCACACCGTGTGTCGCTCCCGGAGATGTCATCCCAGGAATCTGTGAAGACAAAAAAGGCAACGCCGTCGGGGAAACAACCGCAGGCCAAGCCGGCCGCCATGCGCCAGCCCAATCCGCCCTCGAGGGGCCTTGTCCTCCCCCCCCCCGCCAGTGCTCCCATACCTGTGGCCCCATCACTCCCACACTCCCTGTCCCGACCATCCTCCCCGCTGGACACCCACCATCCCCACTCACCCCTGCCGATTCCACACACCCTATCCCCTCCACCACACCCCCAGCCCCCCATCACATTGTCCCATTCCTTCTCCCATAGTCTGAGACATATGCCCATCTCTCCCTAACTCCTGCCCCACTCCAGTTACCCCCCGCTCGCCCCCTTGTTCCACACTGCCCCCAACCCTCATAACTCCCCGAGCCCCCGCAGTCCCCTGCTCTTGAGGCCTGTGCCCAACACCATCCCTCTGAACTGCTGGCTGTGGCCCCCCACGCCCTCCCCTTGCAGGCACCGGCCCACCAGCACCCCGTGCCACAGTCCTGCCCCCCACACCCTGACCTGGGCCCCCCCGTGGCCCCGATCCTCTCCTCCCACCCCCCGAACCTCCAGCATGCGGCTCTGACTCTGCCCTACCTTTTCCTCTACCCCCTCTCCTGTACCTTTTCCCACCCGGCATCCCTACTTGACACAAACCACTTCTTCCCTTCACAGCCCTTCCCGGTCTTCCTTGTCTTTTTCTTTTTTTTTTTAAATCCTTCACAGTCTCCTCTGTTCCGCCCCTCAGGCCACCCTATTGCTTCCACACCCGCCCAAACTTTATTTTTACTTTTATTTGGTGCTTTCCTTGCCTGCACCACTTGCACTGCTCTCCACCGACCCTCCAATCACTCTTTTGGCGCCTTCTGAAATCTTTTAACTTCCTCCCGCAGCCGCCGCTTGCAATGCTCTCCGCCGATTCTCCGAGCACTCTCCGGCCCCTCCTGAATCTTGTAACGTCCTCCCCACAGCCGCCGCTCTCCCATGCACACCGTCCGCTGTCCTCTCCCGAACCATGTGCTCGGTGAGCGTCCCCGCCGCCGCAGCACATGGCCCTTCCTCGCCCCCGATTGGCTCTCGCCGCGCAACCCCATGGCAGAGCCAATCAATTTAAAAGATGCTGCTCGCGTCTTGGCTCCTTTTCCTCCTCCCCCACCTACCTCTCCCTCCTCCTCCACGTGGGCAGGGTCCCGCGCCGGAGCGCGCCCCCGGTTACCATCAGCCTCCGGGACCCTGCCCGCGGCCTTCTCATTTTCAGAAACCTCTCCAATTGGCGTATACCCAGGGTAAAAATTTAAAGTACCAGTTAGTTCATACCTCTTTGAATCGGGATGTTCCCACGCCAGGAGGGTCTAGGCCAGGTCATTGGGCTTGTCAGAAATGCAGGTATTGTTCCACCACTTTGGAGGGAGCTCAGTGGTGCCACCCCGCTACGGGTAAATCTTTTACTTTTACGGGGTTTTCTACCTGCCAGTCTACTTTTGTTGTTTACATGCTCATTTGCCCCTGTGCGCTGTCTTACATAGGCAGGACGATCAGACCCATAAAAGTTTGATTGGGAGAACATGCCTCTCGAATAAGATCCAAAACTCTTTCAGCACCTATCGTCGATCATTGCATCCAGTTCAATCATACATTTGCTGATCTTCGCTGGAGGGTTATAGACTGTGTCCCTGTTATCCCTCGGGGAGGGCATCGTGAACGTCAACTGCAGAAACGTAAACAACGTTGGATTTTCCGTCTGAACACTGTCATCCCTACAGGACTTAATTTGGAGTGTGATTGGTGGAGCCTATTGTAATATGGTCACATTCCCTGCTATAGGTTTCGGTGAATTGGGGATCTTTACACTTCTGGCATTCTTTTGTGATGTGTTCACCAATCAAATGCCTTTGTTTGGACATTTAAATTTTGGACACTCCTCTTCTGACATATTAGCCAATCAGCTGCCATCACAGTTCTACAAATGCAGCCGTTGGGTTCGGCATTTTTTAGGGCGATTGTTTTCAACACGGGATAATACCACTTGATACAGGGCTTTCGATGGACCCGAAACATGCATGTCATGTGCTCAAATGCTTTGATGTTCCCTCATGATGGATGCATATCGCCAGCTCATGAGATAAGTGGTTCTTCACTATTTCAAAAGTTCTGTGCAATTTGAAGTTCGTCTTTGTTTAACAAAAGGGATTTCCCGACGTTGAGGGGAACGGTTTCCTTCCTTCCCACTCTTGCCGGGTGACCCCGACATAAAAAAGTTGTTAGAGTTTTATTTCTTGAACTCAGTGGTATATTTCAATTACTTTTTCTGCTTTGTGAGTTGGCAAATGTACAGTAAGCTTACTTTATAAAATTATACTGTACTGGGAAAACCGAACAAGGAAGATTACTACAGATCTCTACATAGCAACTCCAGGCTAACAGAATTGCCTCAGTTACACTTGTTGAGCACATATGCATAACAACAAATTAAAAATAGAAATATGCAGACAAAAATGAAACTAAAATGCAAGTAGTCACACTCAGCATCCAGTACAACATCAGAGATATAGAAACAGCAATGTATTTACCTCTGTACTATTCAAAAAATAAATATAGTCAATGTAAATGCCAAAAACTAACAAATTCCAATCATTAAATACAAGGGGTTTTTCTGCTTTTGTTGTCTGACCATTTTATTTTTCTAAACATCTATTTTTTTTTATTTTTTTCTGTCTAATTGTCTATGGTTTCTGCTTTCCTTTATCTTCTCTTAACACTGTTCCCAGGGTCTTCTATTCATTTGCCCTTTATTTTCTCTCCTCCTGTTTTTACTTCTTCCCTTTATCCATCTTTGACACTGCTCTTTCACTTTCAGTTTTCTTCCAATATTCAGTGCTTATATACAGTATAGATTATATGTATAATCATGTTTTTATAAAATTCTGTATTTAGTGGCACTGGCTACATGTATAAAGCTGCTGAATATAGTTATAATTTGAAATGTCCACATTATATAGTTCAAATTATATGCATGACATCTTGCTGAAAATTGGGCTCAGATATGCAAAATATATATATTTATATTTACACACACATACAGGGATTCATGATTTAGAGAATCAAAAACAGATGCACACCTACAAATATAAGCTGATGGCCCAGGGAGCTAAACTGGGCCCTGGAATTGAACCAGGGTCTTCTGCATGGAAGGGCACAGCACGGCCCTGGGGCTAGCAAGCCAGATTTCCTCTTATTTTTTTAAGTGGGGAAATATCTGCTTACTTCCTGCCTACAGTCAGTAGTGACAACAGCAACTGGACATGCTCAGTTGTATTCTTCTGTCATTTTTATATATGTATGTGATGTCATGGAGAAAAAGGAGGCGTTATTCCCTAAAAGGGTCAGGGGCACCTCTATATACTACAGGCCAAATGAGGCCATCGCCTCAGGAAGCAACATTTTTTGGGGCGGAAAAAAGTGTGCCAAAATACTCCTGAGCAATGGAGCGTTTTCATGAGGAATTCCAGCCTGATGCAAGATTTGTGTGACGTTTACCTCAACCTGTAGCACAGTGCTGTGTTGCTGATTCATCCCGGCTAACTGTCACGTCTCGCATTGGAACTTTCACTCAGATAAGTGTTCACGATATAGTATATGGCTTAGGTGCTGTGGTTTTACAGCAAATATGATTAAAATGGACTAGACCTGTCGTAGTGGCTAACTAACCCCTCATGCAGTCACTGTCCAACAAAAGGTTTTTTATGGACAAAATGTTGTAGTGGGAGATCATTCTTTTGTGTTGGGTTGGGCCAATAGTGATTTTGATTGTATACAGGGTGTCTTTCCCCTTTAGTCCTCTGGGTTGTATTCATTTGGGAAGAAATGAGTATTGGCACCCTTATAAACAATTGAAATCAGTTTGAATAGATAAACCACACTCCCATTGCAGTAAAATTAGATGCATCTGTGATCAATTACACAGGTACACTACCAAAAAACTGCCTCCAGTTTTGCAACTGATTCCTATAGATTTTGGGGTGCTGAATCCAGGAAAAACAGCCAAAATGTTCCATCACGTCACGTTTTCTTGCAAAATTAGATTTCTTACCCATATAAGGAATGTTCACATAATTTCTTTTTAGCCGACTGCAGTTTATTTTCTTGGCCCAAAATAGAGGTTGTAATGGTTAACTAACTAGAAACACTCCCTCATGATATTTTAGAGTGTTTTGTATTCATTTTATACATTAACAGGACAATTGGGAGGCGGGGGGCTAAATCCAGTACTCGCGCTGGCGCATGCTCTTTCCTGTTCGCCTCGTCTCGTTCGCTCGCTCGCTCAAACACAGTGGTTGCGACATGAACGTTCCTGTCAAATTTCAGTTTCTTGCAAGTTCATTATTACCTTTTGTTTGCTCAATCGTAATCCAGCTTTATTCCGAAGTGGTTCACTACAGTTGTAGTTTGCAGTGCTGTGTATTTGTGATGGCTCACAGAGCCAGAGGTTGCGTCAGCTCTCCGGACAGTTTTTGTTTTATTTGTGGGGAATATACCGTGAAAAAGCGGCAGAGGAACATTTCTGCATTTATTAAAAAAGTATATTTCGCCTATTTCGGTTTGAAGTTAGGCGATCAAGACAAACCGTGGGCTCCTCACAAAGTGTGCAAGACATGTGAGGAAGATCTACGCTTATGGATGAAAGGTAAAAAACAAGCATTTCGTTTCGGAATACCTATGATGTGGCGTGAACAAAGAGACCACAGCAGTGACTGCTATTTTTGCTCTTGCATTGTGAAGGGATACAACTTAAAAATAAGAACGTAATAAGTTACCCCAACCTTCCCTCAGCAATTAGGCCTATGCCTCATAGCAATGAAGTACCTGTGCCTGAACCACCAAAATCTTTGGATCATATTTGTGTGGACGGTTCTGATCATAATGAGACTCATCAGATGGCTTTTCCCGATGAGTCCAGTACTTCCGAGTTTGAAACTGAATCAGATCCGAAACCTGAACTTTTCTCTCAAGCTGAATTGAATGATTTAGTCCGGGATTTAGGACTCCCAAAAGATGCTGCCCAACTGCTAGGTTCTCGGCTTAAACAGAAAAATCTATTGTCACCAGGAACAACTTTTTATTGGTACCGCAACCGCGAGACACAATTTTTGAAGTATTTCAGCAAAGAGGAAGATTTGGTATTTTGCAACGATATATACGGAGTGATGGAAAAGTTTAAACTCAAGTATGATCCTGCTGAATGGCGGCTGTTCATTGATTCGTCAAAAGACAGCATAAAAGGTGTTCTTCTTCATAATGGCAACACATTTGCTTCAGTTCCTATTGCTCACTCTGTTATTCTCCAAGAAAAATACGAGAATTTGGCCCTGATTCTTCAGAAGATTCGTTATGATGAGCATAAGTGGATGATTTGTGGAGACTTTAAAATTCTATCCATGCTATTAGGGCAGCAATCCGGTTTCACCAAATATCCCTGCTTCCTTTGCTTGTGGGATAGCCGGGCCCGCGACCTACACTGGGGGAAAAAAGACTGGCCAATTCGGGAGTATTTGAGACCCGATGAGAAAAATGTTCTTCATGAGAGCTTGGTACCTCGTGATAAAATTCTATTACCACCTCTCCACATTAAGTTGGGTCTCATTAAGCAATTCATCAAGTCCCTTCCAAAAGATGGTGAGTGCTTTCGGTACCTTTGCTCAAAGTTCCCCCGACTTTCTGAAGCAAAGCTAAAGGAAGGAGTGTTTGTTGGCCCTGATATAAGGAAACTCATTTCAGATGGAGCATTCGCTGAAACGATGTCTGAGAAGGAAAAAGAAGCCTGGGATTCCTTCAAGGATGTTGTTCTCAAATTCTTGGGGACAGGCGGGATGAGAACTATAAGGATATTGTTGCCAGGATGCTCAATGCCTTCAAAGAACAAGGCTGTAACATGAGCCTGAAAGTCCATTTCTTGCACTCCCATGTGAACTACTTTCCCGAAAACTTGGGGGCGTACAGTGAAGAACAAGGTGAAAGGTTTCACCAGGACATCAAGGACGCAGAGAGAAGGTACCAAGGAAGATGGAACACCACTATGATGGCTGATTTCTGCTGGTTGCTGCTGCGGGGAACCCCAGATGAAAAATACGCCAAGCAGCGCACCAAGAGAAGTATTCGGGGGAAGAAGAAACGGGCCCACCAGGAGATTGATTGACCCAAGAATGACTTTAAAATCTAAACTGTGTTGACAAATATTGTGTTTTTACTAAACTTTGAAATAAAAATTTGCTAGTTATTACCACAGTGTCGGATCTCATTTATTAGAATTTTATTTTCACACCATCGGGTGTTTGTCTTCATGTATTGCAATGGTGAGGTTTGCGGTTTCTATTCTTACATACCTGTACAACATTTTTTGCACATTTCTTTGCTTTGCTTTGTGTCTAACCTCGCTCTTATATGCTCAATGTTTGTGCACATGTATGTGGCTGTTTTAAGTGCAGACAATTTTGCTACCATCACAGTGTGTTTTGTTGACATTACTCTATTCTTATGTGCTGCCTTGTTACAATTTTCTTTATTCTTATTTGAATAACTACTAAACAATTAGTATAAAGAATTCATCCAAGAAACTTTTATCTCGATTGCACTCAATCTGAAACGTTCACCTCAAACTGCTAACCCAATGTAGCAAAAAATCTGTACGTGATGGAGCAAATTGGTTACCAGATTTGGATTCAGCGCACCAAAAAACGTAAAAATCAATCGAAACATTAGAGGCAGTTTAAAAAAAAAATTTTTTAGTGTACCTGTGTTATCAATACTCACATGACTTGAATCAACCAAAGAATGATGGCTCTAATGTTTAAAATGGCCACATTCACTCCCTGTTCCATTTTCACAATAGTGAAGACAAGCGAGCTACCTAAGACTGTGAGAAAAGCCATTATCACCAAACATCAAACTTCAAAGGGGTACAAGCCATCTCAAAGACCTTGCGATTCCTGTGTCAACTTCTTAATAACATTGCAAACTGTAATCTGCTCATGGAACTGTCAAGAACCTCCCAGGATGTGATGGGAAGAGGAAAATTGATCCAAGAAGTCTTAAAAGGTTAGTGCAAACTGTTGGAGAAACACCACATTCAATATCCAAATAGCTTAAGGCTGACCTGGTGGAAGTTCCATAATGTTGTGGGGCTATTTTGCTGCCTCAGGAACTGGATGCCTGGAACGTATTAAAGGAATCATGAAGTCAGAGGACTATCAAGGAATTTTGGAGTGAAATGTGCTACCTAATGTCAGAAAGCTAGGTCTGGGTCAAAGGTCATGGGTCTTCCAGCAGGACAATGACCCAAAACATACATCCAAAAGTACAAAAAAATGGTTAAAAAGGAATAAATGGGCTGTTGTAAACTGACCAGCAATTTGTCCTGAGCTCAGTCCAATTGAGAACCTTTAGGAAGAGCTGAAATCTACCATTGGTAAAAGGAATCCTGGAAACATTCATGAACTGGAAGAAATCACAGTTGAAGAGTGGGAGAAACTTCCAGGAGACAGATGTATGAAACTTATAGATGGCTACAAGAAACGTTCGGAGGCTGTCATCATTGCAAGGTTTGTACAACCAAATGTTAGTGAAGGGTGCCATTAATCCTGTCCAGGTCATATTTTTTTTCTCAGAAATTACTATCTTTAAGTTGCACAGACATCTTTTTTTTCTTGTATACCTTTGAACATATGATTAAAATATTATCACGTGAAGTTGGAATATTTCCAATTATTTCTCAAGATATTGTACACAACATACCTAAAGTGCAAGTGTACCAATAATGTTGACCACGACTGAATATACTTAAGAACATAAGAACATAAGATATGCCATACTGGGTCAGACCAAGGTCCATCAAGCCCAGTATCCTGTTTCCAACAGTGGCCAATCTAGGTCATACGTACCTAGCAGTTTCCCCAAAAGACACAGGTACCGCAATGCTTGTACTGGGTAAAGCATTGATATCCTGGGTCCCTTCTTAATAATGGTTTATGGACCTTTCCTCCAGGAACTTGTCCAAACCTTTTTTAAACCCAGCTACACTAACAGCCTTTACTACATCCTCCGGTAACAATTTCCAGAGTTTGATTACACGTTGAGTTAATTATGTTACTTGTATCTCGTTCTGGTTCTATGTAATCCACCCTGAGTTATTTAAAGTTACGTATGTTACTTGTATCTTGTTCTAGTTCCATTTAAACCACTTTGATTCATTGATTAAGTGGCATAAAACAAACAAACAAATACATAAATCAGGGACATGCTGAGCCATCTGGTAATCCTATACTGGGAACAGAAGAGTGTTGTAAACCACTCAAGAACTATTTAGTAATAGGTGATATAATACTGTAAGTCTTTTAATAAATATAAACATAAATGTTCAGTTCAGTGCTGGACATGGGAGAGGACTAGCATGACGGGAGATGCTGGACATGAGAAGTGTAGGGTGACCAGAGAACTAGATCAAGGGCATGCGATGGATGTGATCTACCCTGATTTCAGCAAAGCCTTCGATACTGTTCCTCATCGGAAGCTTATCAATAAACTCAAAAGCTTGGGGATGGTTCCCAAGGTGGTGAACTGGATCAGAAATTGGTTGACTGACAGCCAACAAAAGGTCACAGTAAACGGTATTCACTGGGATAATAGGAAGGTGATTAGCGGTGTGCCCCAGGGTTCGGTCCTGGGACCGGTACTGTTCAATGTTTTTGTGAGTGATATTGCTGAAGGACTGAATGGAAAAGTTGGTATTTTGCAGATGACATGAAAATTTGCAACAGAGTGGACTCTCCTGAGGGAGTGGATAACATGAGGAAAGATCTACAAAAGCTGGAAGAATGGTCAAATGCTTGGCAGTTAAGATTTAATGTGAAGAAGTGCAGTGTCATGCACTTGGGAAGCAGAAATCCAAGGGAATTGTATGTGATAGGGGGTGAGAGGTTGGTGTGCACAGACCAGGAGAAGGACCTCAGAGTGATTGTTTCTGAGGATCTCAATGTGGCGAAACAGTGTGACAAGGCAGTGGCAAAAGCCAGAAGGATGCGGGGTTGCATACAGAGAGGAATTGCCATCAGAAAGGAAGAGGTACTAATGCCACTGTACAAGTTGCTGGTGAGGCCTTACTTGGAATATTGTGTTCAGTTCTGGAGACCGTATCTCACAAAGGTTTATAAAAAGGCTGGAAACGGTTCAGAGGAAGGCAAGCAAAATGATTTGGAGCCTGCATCAGAAGACTTGACTTGAAGACCTAAATATGTACACACTGGAGAAGAGGAGGGACAGGGGAGATAAGATTCAGATCTTCAAATACTTAAGAGTATTAATGAACAAACAAACCTCTTCCAAAGATGGCGAAGCTGTAAAACTAGAGGGCATAACATGAAGCTGCAAGGGGATAAACTGAAAGGCAATGTCAGGAAATACTTTTTCACTGAAAGGATGGTGGATGCTTGGAATGCCCTCCCGATGGAAGTGGTGGGGGCAAACACAGTGACAGAATTCAAAATGGCACGGGGCAGACACAGTGGATCCCTTTATAGCAACAGGATAAAATCAAAATAAGCATAACTATCTCTTATATCTCAACAAATAGGGGCGACCTACATGGAGCAGTGGGTACACCCCTAAACAAAGGTATGGGGAGGGGTGACCTGCACGGTGGCAGGTGCACCTACTCTTGCCATCTTGCTGGGCAGACTAGATGGACCATACTGGTCTTTATCTGCCATCATGTACTACTGTATGATACTATTCATAGGAGAGATGCTAGCCATAGGAGGTGGATAGGGACACACAGGGGAGGATGCTGAACATGTGGAGGTACTGATGGGGCAATGCGGGACATGGGGGGGGGATAGGGAGACAGGTGAGATACTAGACAGGGAAATTGGGAGTAGGAAGATAGAGGGGAGATGCTGGTCATGAGACAGGGCATAGAGACACGGGGGGGGGGAAGAATCAGGGCATAGGAAGGGTGATAGGGGTACTGGGGAATAGGGAGATGGGCAGATGCTGAACATGGGAGAGGAAGTAGGAAGAAAGGGGGAATGCTGGACATTCTATAATTTGCAGTGTGGACCTTTTATTGTACACCGCTTTTTGCTTTGGCCGCAGTGGTTTATCAAATGTTTTAATAAAGATAAAGATAAAGACATGGAAAGTGGAATTTGAAGAAAGAGGAGGAATGTAGGATATGGGGGCACTAAGAAGACAGATGGGGAAACTGGACAGAGGGGAGAGAGAGAGGAAATGGTCAATTAAGGGTGGGAAAGAGAGAGAGGAGGTGCTGGAAGGATGGGGGGGGAAGGGTTAGATTGGGAAATACTGTAAGAGGATAGAGAATAGGGTGAGGGAACGAGATGAAGCTGTGAGGAGGTAAACATAAAAGCAACGTCAGGAGATACTTTTTCACTGAACAGGTGGTGGAAGCCTGGAATGTCTTCCCA
Source organism: Ichthyophis bannanicus (assembly GCA_033557465.1). NCBI lineage: Eukaryota > Metazoa > Chordata > Amphibia > Gymnophiona > Ichthyophiidae > Ichthyophis > Ichthyophis bannanicus. Next base: position 169,781,467 of record CM066032.1, on the reverse strand, counting down.
ATGGAGGTGGTGGGGGAAAATACACTAACGGAATTCAAAATGGCATGGGACAGACACAGTGGACCCCTTTAAATAGCAAGAGGATGAAATCAAAATAAATCAAAATATCTTTTATACTTCATCAAATAGAGGAGGGTGACCTGCACGTAGCGATGGGTACAATCCTAAACAAAGGCATAGAGGGAGGTGACCTGCACGGAGCGATGGTTACAACTACTCTAGCCACCTTAATGGGCAGACTAGATGGACTATACTGGTCTGTATCTGCTGTCATGTTCTAGGTTATTATGAGATGGTAAGCTGTAGGTGGATGCAGGGCCAGGAATGGATCCGGAGCTGGTTCAAGGTATTGGCGCCCTAGGCAAACCTTAAGCCTTATGCACCCCCCGCCCCCCCTGCTGTCAGAATCTATTGTTTAGCTTTGAATGCCCTGCTCTTTGCTGCCTCCCAGAGGTCACTGCCTAGGCAACTGCTTAGTCTGCCTAATAGCAGGCCCTGGGTAGATGCAATAAAGAGGGAGCTTGAAGACTGGATAGTAAGGAGTGAAAGCTGAGTGGACAGAGCCATACAATAAGTGGAAGAAATCTGAACGGAAAAGATCAATGTCAGAGATGAGTAGAGGAAGTAAAGTAGACAGGAAAGAAGAGAAGTGGAGGGAGAATTCAGAGAAGACACAGGAGAAGCAGAAACTAGAGAATGTCTGTGTGGAGATTGTTAATTTTCCCAATAGTTGTATTGATGCAATATTTACAGCCCTTTCCTAGGTAGGATCCTTGTGTGACTCCTGGAAGTAGCTGTAGTGCGGTTATGGGATGGTAGATTTACTCTATAGGCCTGAGTGACTTTAGTAAGGTTTCGTATTACTTCATAATATCTCTGGTACTGGAGATGGTTTATCTTGCTGTTACTAATATGACACCAAAATTGAGGTGAGGAGGGGGTTTTGTGTAGTAAATTTTCTGGGGAAATGTCCTAATTCTGTTCTGCATTCTTTGTTGGGAAAAGGCCATAGGGGTTTCTGTGGATGCAAAATATATTTACATTAACAGTGTGACAGACTAATGTGCGGAGTCAGGGACTGACATTTTTTATATTGGAGTCCCAGGCTACAGAAATAAACTGTTACTATTTTTGCTGGGTATAACCAGCAGTTGCAAAATATTTTCTAGAATGTTATCTTGGGGCAGCCGCCTGGCCGGTGTTCTGAGGGCTCCCATGCCGCTTGAGTCGCCTCTGATGAGGCAGAAGTATAGCAGTGAGAAGGTAAAGCACATTAGTGAGAGGAGAGAAGGGGGAAATGTGGTGGAAGGGGGGTAATTGTTGAGCCAAGCAAACCCTGTTTGCATGAGAAGGGCCACCGTATCTGCAGAAATCACTTGACTGGCTTTTACTCCTGAATGCACTAGCTTGCAAATATCAAGGCAGACAACTTTTCTGGCCAGGTATCCTTTTGCAAAAATAAGGTCTCTGTGTTTACCACCCAGCTGTATGTGGGGACAGTCAGCAGCTTCCTGCCATAAAGGAGAGAGGGAGCCTATCATAGTTTTAACCCTACGTCACCTGTGGGCTTGAGGTCTTGATTGTCTCAAGAAACTGGAGCTGCACATCCATGGATGGGGATAAAACCAGGACTGGCCCAATGACACAGAGCCACCTGGTCACCTTAGTTACCAAAGTCCGTGTATCCCTAAACACACCTCTGGAAAGTAAGAGCTCCTTGCCTGTAATTCCATTGATTCCCTGTCCTCTTCCAGCGATGTCATCTGTAAAGTGAGATCTCTATATTTACTTAAATGTCTATTTAAAGAGGAATCCCTCATAATTACTCAACCAGAGATAGATGACACTGTTTGGCTGTGTTTATTTAGTTTCTATTAGTGATTGGCAAACCATCCACAGTGGCTTTAAAGTAGAAGGAACTGAGTGACCCATTGATCATAAAATAAGTTATGGTGAGTTCATTTTAGTCCTAGGGAATAGGAGGTGAAGGGACTTCATTTCACAACAGAAATACTGCAGGCAGTAATTCCAAACATTGCTGGCAAAACAAGGCTGAGCTTCAAAGGGCAGGGTGGGGGAACTATTATTCCACCTTAGAAAGCTGAAATGGAAACGCAACTTGACTTATACAGAACAAGATTTCAGAAGAGCACAAAGCACGGATACTGCTTTGCACACTCTGCCTCAAGACAAAAAGCTGTTTTTAGTTACTTATTCTAATGGCCTGGGAGGCTGGAGAGCTTTGCACTAGGTGTACAGTGTGGGGCGGGGGCAGAACTCCAGGCTCCTAATCCCTGGGGCCGTGTTGGACAGGGAGAGGTGAACCCTCAAGGCCTTACCTGAATGGGAGCTGTCGTCCTCCTTTTCTACACCTTAACCACACAAGCTCTCCAGTGAGATCACTGCCCCAGTTGGGCCCGGAATAATTTAGGTGAGACTAAACACACAGGGGTGAATTCGGCACAAAATCTTCTAGCAAAACACTAGTGAGTAATCCGAGTCTCCTCCTTTTTCTTTACTGTCTGTGGATTGTAGCCAAATCTTTACCTCCTCTTATATTCTTCTTCCTGTCCTTACGGTTCCTGTTCCAGTCTCCTGGTGGTCACCAGGGACACAATAAATCATCCTCAAACAATCTCCTCCCATGCTCACTGGATCTGTAGTGGAACCATTTGGTTGCTGGATGCCATCCAACCAGTGCTAGTCACACAGGGACTAACACCTTCGCACGCCCCTCTGAGCCCTAGCCATCCTCCCAGCAGAGCTGGACCTACCAAAAGCCCCTAACGCCTCACATTAGGGGCTTTTATAAACCTTGCACATCTTCCTTATAACACCGCCACAGTATGCATGTCCCATAGTAGCAGGGGTGGCCCAAGGGTGATGCGAGGCCATGTGCAGAGACTCTTTATTGTCCTGGCAATGGACTTAGGGGCATGTTTACTAAATATTAACGTGTGTTAAGTGCCACTGCGCCAATAGAAATAAATGGGTGTTCCTGCACTTAATGCACATTAACATTTGTGAATGTACATTAACTTTTAGTAGACATACCTCTTAATGAGTGTCTCAATACCATTTGCATGGGCAGTGAGGATAAACAGACTACCAGATTTCTACATTACTGTACTACAGTGCCTATAAAATCCTGCTCATTTAGAACGCATAGCAAACCCACCGTATCATAACAGCACTACCAGGACTCACAAAGCACCAAACCCTACCTATCAAAAGGCAACATTGCAAATATGAAATCAATACATCTCAGAGAATACCAATATATCTCCTACTGGGGAAAGAGAACAAGTGGCACTGTCACATAGAAACTACATGAACAGAATACCTCAGCTCGGTTACACGTGCAGAACATAGACCATCACCAACAAAGAACAAGGGATCACAACTTAGAAATATGAAGACAATAATTAAACTGGGAACCCCAAAACCAAACTTTGAATGTACAACAACATTGGAGAAATAAAACTATACATTAATTTCTTCTTGTACTAAACAAAACGCAAAACATTAGCGATGCACATTTCCCAGAACTGACATATTCCAGTTAATACAGTCAAAGTAAAATAGTTTTCTTATACCTTTTGTTGTTTGGGCATTTTATTTTTCAGTTGCAATTGCCCAGTCACTTTCTTATATTTTCTTTGTGTCTTCTGCTAACTCTCCATTGTCTGCTGTCCATTTGCCCTTTTTTCTCTCTTCTAGTTTTTTCCATTCTCTCTACATCTGCCTCTAGTATACTGATCTTTTCCCTTCTGCTCTTTCCTCCTTTTTCATCCACTCAAATTTCACCCCTCCTTCCTCAATCCCCACTTACTCTCCCAATACTCAGGCAATCACATATTTTTTTTCCCTCCCACACAAAATATGTTTTCCTCTCCATCCTCATTCCCCCAGCTTTGTTTTATTCTCCCACCATTACCAGCCCTGCCCCCTTCTGGTCCTCCCCCAACATCAGCTCCCTTCTAGTTCCAGACCCTCCCATCATCCACTCCCTTCCAGTCCTATTCACCTATCCCCCCACATCAGCCCATCTCCAGTCCTAGCCCCCAAGTATCAGTCCTCCTCCAGTTCCTCCCAGTATCAGTTCCCTTCCAGTCCCAGTCCTCCATCCCCCATCGCCAGGCCATGTCCAGTCTTAACCCCCAGTATCAGTCCTCCTCCAGTCCCTCCCAGCATCAGCTCCCTTCCAGTCCCCCAGCATCAGCCCATTTCCAGTCCTAACTCCCCAGTATCAGTTCCCTTCCAGTCTTAGTCCCCCATCCCCAGCCCATTTCCAGTTCTTACCCCCCAGTATCCGTTCCCTTCCAGTCCCAGTCCCCCATCCTCCAACATCAGCCTATTTCCAGTCCTGTCCCCCCCATTCCAATTCTAGCCCCTAGCTTCCCCCTATTCCATTCTAGCCCCCTGTTCCCATTCTAACCCCCAGTCCCCCCTGTTTCCATTCCCATTCTAGCCCCCAGTCCCCCTTCAGCCACACACCAAAAGGGGCCCCATGCCTCATCGGGTTTAGAGGGAGCCGGGGAGGCCCGAAGCCCGAAGCTCTGGCTGACCTCTGAACAGCCGCAGGAATAAAGAGCGGCATTTGCCTTCTCTCACACGACTGTGATAAAAAGGAGCCCACCAGCATGCTGAGTGCCAGGAGGTCAAATGCCCCCGTTTAAACTAGGCTGCTGTTTACTCAGGAACTTAATCTCTTGTTATTCTACCCAGAAACCAGCAGAGGGGGGAAAATGGAGAACTCCTCTACATTATTATCACTAGCAGGAGTAGTAGTAGTAACTTTCCAGAGAGAAAGAACATTCCAGACTGTTCCTCACACATGGAATAGACTTCCGTAGCTAGTATGTCGTGCTCCTTCTCTGTCCTTTCTCAAAGCCAGGCTAAAAGTCCACATTTCTGTGGCTGCTTTAAAATGATAACCCTTTATTCTCTTGTTTATAGCCATATTGATTTTAATAATTTCCTGTAAGGATTGAGTATCCCTAATCTCTTCCGCGTCCTGTTTGTCCCTCTTAATAGACTGTAAGCTCTGTGGAAAAGGAACCTTCTCTTATGAATATTTGTATAGAGCTGCATACATCTAGTGTAGCAGCAAACTGCAGTCAATGAACAAGTCCAGGAGTCAATTTACAGGGTCCAAACCAGTTTATTTGTGCACAGGCCCAGTCAGTCAAAGCTTTCAAGGAACTGAGCGGAGCTCTCCATAAAGACATAACTTTTTATACCACTTAAACATTTTGATACATGAAAACATTCTATTGGTCTTATGCTAATTTCTACAAACTTTCTATTGGTTTGACATTTCCCTGAATTTGACCAATCAGGGTCTATGCCCTTTGCTCTGCTTTCTCTAGCTAGCTGAACAATGGCTTGGTTCAAACCTGGTTACTTTCCTTCATCAAGGTCATATCCAGCTCCTAAAACATGTAAGTAACAATTCTGAAGTAACGATTTAACATACAGGCATTGTATTCACTTTGTGCAAACTTTGCAATAGCAGTATTTCATTCTAAAACAGCATTTAATTCTGTCTTATAATTTTATGTCTCAGCACTACTGAATTCTGAGGCCTGTCATTTTCAGGCTTATGGCCTAGTCTATAGTTCTTGGCTACCTGGCTATAGGTGTAGGCTACCTGGCTACCACATTCCCCCCTTTGATTATTCTCACCCAGAATGTTAAAATGGGTGAGAAACAAATCACTTATACTTGAGTTGTTGCCATGTTATGTGGTATAGGCTGATACCATCTCATAGCTAGGAGCTTAGCTGTTGTCTTTCTTTCTACAATATTCTCAATGATTGTAGATATATTACGTAGGCAGAGGGGTAAAATGCATGGAAGTATTAAACATATTATTACTACTAGTGCTGCAATTACCAACATAATAATTTCTCTCCCAAGTCCCACATTTCTGATTATAGTTTCTGTTTATGGCATCACAAGCATCAAAGTATAGAGCTGCAGGTTTGTAGGGTCTTCAAGTTGTTGAGTAGCATTTAAGAGTTCCATCTTCATCATTCCATCGTATTATCAGCACATAGTAGGATGGATTCTGTTGTGGGTGAAAACAAGTTCTGCTCTTTCCTTTTGTGCAAATGTTCAGTTCTGTGCCATTATATATACATTGACTTACTATACCTGTACATGTATAGTAGGTATGATAAAGCAAAGTCTGTGTAATCCTTTCTCCAGTACGAGTAGTAGTTATGCATGCAGCACAGGGTGGCAAGGCAAAAGTCAGTTCAAAGCATCTCAAGGTTGCTATCAAGATGAAACAGTAGAGAATCATGATGAAAAGTCTCATAAGAATTAATGCAAGTCTTTGAAAAACTAGTGCAACTGTTGATAATTCTTGACCACGAAGTCTTCTTCTTCTTTATTTTTCGTTGACCTGTTTTGCTCTCAGTAGCATGCAACAGGTGTAGTGTTGATTGTAGATCCTCAAGCTTCCGCTGTACATGACCTTACCAATTTTTATTGGTAGGTATGTAGAGCTGTAGATTCCAATGTATTTCAATAAATACAGTTCTTTTAGTTTGCACTGTTGATCAGAATGGCACAAAGATTTTCAAATAATATAGTCCATAGTACAGTCTCTTTCTGTTGATGATAATCTCTTCAGAATAAACAAATAGTCTCTTGAGATTCAGGAGTTCTATATTAGCACAGTCTCTTTTCAAAATTTCCTGAATTTTTTTTCCAATTTGCTTGTCTTTGCAAAGATAGCTGCAATGGAACTTCTGGATCATGTTCTGATGTTTACTGGTCTGGCTCTGGAGCTGCTGCTGATTTCACTCTGCTGTGATGAATCCAGGGTTCGAGGTCTGCAACTCTAACTGCTGTTAGGATTAACAAGATGACAACATAAGGTCCCTTCCAATGCGGTGTCAACGGTGTCTTTCTCCACTCTTTGATTCACACCGACACTCCAGGCATGAGAGGATGCAGCGGTTCAGTCAAGTTGATGGGTAGCTGATCTCGTATCCACATAGGAAGACTCTGCAAAACAGAACTTAAAACCAATAGTTTTTGTCTAATAATTTCAGATGCTATCTGCTTCATATCTTTTTTTGATCCCTTTGGCAATAAGTGAAGGTCTATCATACAAAATCTCATAGGGAGAAAGTCCTAATGACTTAGTAGGTGCTGAGCGTATTCTTAAAAGAGCTATTGGAAGTACCTGTGGCCATTTTAAATGTATTTCCTGACAAAATTTGTACAATTGAGATTTCAGAGTTCTATTCATACGCTCTACTTTCCCTGAACTCTGAGGTCTGTATGCTGTGTGTAACTTCCATTGTATCTGTAGAGCTCTAGCTAACTGTGTTGCTTGATGAAATGCTTGAACAAAGGCTAAACTTAATGCTTCAGGAATCACTATTTGTCCAGGAGGTTGACTCCCCTCCTGTGGTGGAAGTTCTATCCATCCATTTCTGAGTACTCCCCCTTCTTGTTCACAATAATAGTCCAATTCTTTTGTAGTATATCAGGGATCCCATGAATTAAGAGGTACAGGAAATAGAACCGCAGAAGCATCCAAGTTTTTCTTCCTGTTCCATGTAAAAACAGATATATGTATCTTATCTGATGTTTTGTAGTTCTATGTAAACCGCGCTGATAATAAATAGTGCGGTATATAAAAATGTTAAATAAATAAATAAATAAATAAATCTGCAAATCTGTTCCCTTGTGCAATTTCTCCTTTTTCTGACTTCAGCACTAGTAGCACCATAGAAATTAGTAACAGTAACATTAATTTTGACAAAAATGACTAATTCATTATACACTCTGGCATCTGACTGATTCATGTACTGTGTGATGTCATTTGTGCCATCATAGCTTGGAAGAATTAACTAATCTGCTATTTGACTTAATGCATTTTCTAAGAGTATTGTATATACATTTTGGGCCCGATCCACGAAGGTTAATAGTGGGGGGACTCTCTGCCTATGCTGCTTCCTGGCCCCACTGCACATACAGATCTACTGTTCAGTGCCGATTCCAGTGATGGCCCTATATGTCTGGCGATCGCCAGGGGGAACCCTGCTTATTCCACCTCTGAGGTGGAATAAGAGCGGGGTGCCCCTCCAATCCTGGCCGGCAGCTTCCCCCCAGAGCCCAGGAGCCCCCCCCCCCCCACCAGAGTCCCAGCCGCCTGATCTGGGCCCCAGCGGCCCCCATCGGGGTCGGATGGCAGAGAATCAGGGGTCACAGTGGCAGAGGGCAGGTTGTGCCATGGAGAGGATGTCCCTGCAGTCTGTCCCATGGCCCGATCCTGCACCCGTGGGGCTGTCTTGCTCCCATAGTGTAGAATCAGATCCTAATGGGCCTGTCCTGCCCATGGGCACCCAGATGGCCTGGACATGCCCCATCGGGGATCAGGCTCATTATGGGGTTATTTTAGAAGCTCTATTTGTGATTTGTATATGTGAAAACTCCAATTCACATATGAAAATTACCTCTATGTCCCCAAAAACATTTTAGAAAGACTGTGTTTTACATGTGTCTGCCCTAATAATGTTTGTTATATCAGAGCATTGCAAAGGTGGGTCTGGACCAGGCTAAGAAAGATCCACATGCATCTCAGATTTCAAAGTGGTGGGGACAGGTTGATTTTTGAACACATTTACACATGTCCACCTTCTCTATTGCCCCTCCTATGGAATTTTGGACATTTTGACTTGTACATCCCTGGGGCACCTAAACGACTTATCTAAAATGTGCCTTTACATTTATTTATGTAAAGAATACTTGGATGTTGCTGTGTGAGCAGTAGTACCATCCAGTGTCCTTACTAAATTACTACAATGTCAGTTGGCAGTAACTGTTCAGATGAAGGCTCCTTCTCTGGCCCTCTTCAAGTCCAGGCTGAAGACCCACCTCTTTGAGGCTGCTTTTGGATCCTGATGCTCCTCATTCTCTTGCCCACTACTTACAGTTCAGGTCAACATTATTGGCACCCTCGCAGTTCAACCCCTTAATGTCTAATAGCTCCTAAAATAAAAGTAGCCAGTGAAATGGCTTTGGACTAAACATGAACACATATTTGACACATAAAAGAATCACATAAAACAAGACCAATTAAAAAAAGGAACTAGTAGGAAATAATATAAAAACTGAGACACTGCCAGGACATGATTATTGGCAGTTTGAGCAGAAGAACCACATTCCCATTGCAGTAAAATTAGATGCACCTGTGATCAATTGTCAGTACTCACATAACTTGAATCATAGTATAGTATATGATGGCAGATAAAGACAAGTATGCTCCATCTAGTCTTGCCCAAGGTGACAAGAGTAGGTACACCAGTTGCACTGTGCAGGTCATCCCTCCCCCTCCCTCTGTTTAGGAGTGTACCCACTGCTCTGTGCAGGTCACAAATCAACCAATGTATGATGACTCTGATGTTTAAAATGGCCATATTCACTCCCTGTTCCATTTTCACAATGGTAAAGATAAGAGAGCTGCCTGAGACCGTCAGAAAAACCATTATCATCAAACAACAAAACTTCAAAGGGGTACAAGGCCATCTTCAAAGACCTTGGGATTCCTGTATGTACAGTTCACAATGTTATTGAGAAGTTTTCTGCTGATGGAACTGTCAAGAACCTCCCAGACATGGTGGGAAGATGAAAATTAATCCAATGAGTCTTCAAAGCTTAATGTGAACTGTTCAAAAAACACCACATACAACATCCAAAGAGCTTAAGGCTGACCTGGAGCAATCTGGAGTAGTGGTGTCAACCACTCCATAAGCCGTATACTAAACAAAGAAAGACTCCATGAGTGAAGGCCAAGGAGGACACCACTGTTCAAAGACAGACATAAAAAAGCACGCCCAATCTTTGCCCAAACCCACCTTGAGAAACTATAATCTTTCTGGGAAAATGTTCGGTGGACAGATGAAACCAAACTTGAGCTCTTTGGCAATGCAGACAGTGATACATTTACAGGTGAAGAAATGAAGCTTATGTGAGGGAAAAAAAACCCCTTCCTACAGTTAAATATAGTGGAGGTTCCATAATGTTGTGGGGCTGTTTTACTGCCTCAGGAACTGGAGGCCTGGAATGTATTAAAGGAATCACAATGTCGGAGGACTACTGACGTATTTAGGAGCAAAATGTACTAGGTAATGTCAGAAAGCTAGGTCTGGGTCAAAGGTCATGGGTTCTCCAGCAGGACAATGACCCAAAACATACATCCAAAATTTCAAAAGAATGGTTAAAAAGGAAAAAAATGGACTGTTTTAAACTCGCCAGCAATGAGTCCTGATCTTAATCCAATCGAGAGCCTTTGGAAGGAGCTAAAATCTGCCATTGGTAAAAGGAATCCTGGAAACATTCATGAGCTGAAACAAATCACAGTTGAAGAGTGAAAGTACCAGCAGACAGATGTACGAAACTTACAGATGGTTACAAGAAACGTTTGGAGACTGTCATCACAGCCAAGGGTTGCGCAACCAAATATTAGTGAGGGGTGCCATTAATCATGTCCAGGTCATATTTGTTTTTTCTTTCTCAGAAATTACTACGTCTAAGTTGCACAAACATCTTTTTTTGTTGTTGTTGTATACCTTCGAACATACTATTAAAATATTATGATGACATACAATTGGAATATTTCCAATTATTTCTCCAGATATTGTACACAACCTACCTAAAATGTAAGGATGCCAATAATGTTGACCACAACTATATGTGTATCTTGCTTACTCTAGTCCCCAGTTGTGCAATATTTTTTCATCTTGATTAGACTGTAAGATCTGATCAGCAGGGACTGTGTCTTACATAGATATGTGCAGCATTGTGTACGCCTTGTAGCGATATAAAAATGATCAGTAGTAGTAGTTAGTAGTAGATTAAGATAGAGTAATTGAAGGGATTGTTGTAACGTACCAAATTGAGAAGAGAAAGGAGTAATTTACGTGTAGCCAATTTTCACTAAGGAGTTAACAGCTTCTGCTATTGCTTCTGCCAATTGTTGTTGTTATTGCTCAGTGACTCTAGAGTTAAGTAAACCCTTGTTTCAAAATCCACATTTTTTAGCCTGGATCCTTTTATTTGAGAAGGGAAGTGGTGTATCACGTGCCAAGGGCCTTCCAGTGATTGCTCTTCCCCATCAAAGAACTTTGATATTTAACTTCAAAAGTCAAAGACTAAAAGACTACATAAAAGCTTTTAGACTGGTGCCCCCCCCCCCCCCTTTTTCTTCCAAGCAGCTAGTAGGGCAGCTGCCTGGACCACACAGAAAGGAGGTTACAGATATACTTGATGAACATACAAAGGGGGCCATCAGTAAAATGAAAATTGTATCAGATGACCAGCAAAGAATGGATAAAGTCAAATGGCAGATTAGCTAGTCCTTCTTAGTGATGATTTCACAAATGACAGTGCGCGAAGCAGGCAGATGCCAGAGTGTGTGATGAATTTAGTCACCAGATACATATATTCTTTCGTTGTTATTTTACATTTTCTAAGAATGAAGCATGAGCACAGTTTTAGTACTTACATCCCTGTTCTTTTCAGATTTCCTGCCCTTCAGTTGTTTATGGTCTGTTTATTCTTCAGATGCGCAGCTTTGGGATTAGACAGTGGAAAGGTGCACCTTAATTTTCCTAGACATCTACTGGCAAAACTGAAAACCAGAAATAAAATGTGTTAGAAACCACATGGCTCATCTAGTTTGCCTCATTCCCTTCCTGTCACAATATTGAAAACACTACTTGATCTGAGTTTAACTTCACTTCCTCTCAACTAAGGATCCTCTGTGCTTATTCCAGACTTTCTTGAGTTCTCTTATTGTTTTAGCCTCTACCACCTCCTCAGGGAAGCTGCGCAATGCAACCCCTACTCTTATCTGTGGAAAGATATTTTCATGTGCTATTCCTCATTCGAAAGTCTTGCAACTTCATACTATGACTTCCTGTTCTTATACCTCCTTTCCATTGAAAATATTTGATTCCTGCCCAGTATTTACACCTTTGAGGTATTTGAATGCCTCTTTCATACCCCCTCCATCCCTTCTCTTCTAGGATATACATATTTGAGCCTTAACCCTCTCTTTACAGGACTTATGGTGCAGATTTTTCTGGACTCTCTCTCTACTATCCAAGACCAGTGCAATGGTATTGGGTGCTGTATGCTCCCTACCCAAGATTTCGATAATTCAGCTCAACAATCATCATCATCCCACTACCAGCTCTCCCACAACAATCCTATAAAAATGTGTAATTACTTTCCAATATTAAACTTTTGCTTTGTATGTGTGTCTGTCGACCCTTCCTGCAGGTAAAATAATGTGCTGATGGCTCATTGAGTATGTATGGCTGCCAGGATGCCTCTCAGAATTTGCTGCCCTAGATAACCACCTAGTCCTGCCTAATGGTTGAGCAGACCCTGATACTACCTATTTCCTCTAGGACAAGGAATCCAAAGCCTGTCCTGATGACCCCATATCCACTTGGATTTTCAGAATAGCTACATTGAATACATATGAGTTAATTTTTCATATGGTGTATCTCCAGTGTATGCAAATTTATCTCATATGTATTAATGGTGGATATTGTGGAAACCTGACTGGCAGTGGGGTCACTAGGACAGGTTTTGGAAACCTTGCTGCAAGAGATGTGGCCTCCAGAGTTCGACACGATATTCCAAAAGACGGAACAACTTGCAAAAACATCAAACAACTGTTTTCTATTCAGAGGGAAACAAAACTGAGAAATTTAATTAAAAAATCTATTGTAATGAAATGCTAGGCAGATAATAAAATTCAAAATTTTGATTTTGATTTTGATTCAGAAGGTGTTAAGAGTAATTTTATAAAGCTTTATCATGCATAAAAGGTCTGTTATAAAATTAGGTCATGCCTAAAAGTACACATGGTGCGAGCTGCACATAGTTGTAGAGTAGACATGCTCAGTGGTGCAGTTTGGCCAAACATGGGTGGAATCACAGAATTCTTTTCTCTTTCTTTCCCTGGATTTATCCAACAGATAGTTAAAACCTGCCTTTTCTTCCTCTGTGTTCTTGTTGTTAAGTGCCATCAAGTCTGTGTTGACTCATGGCGACCCTCTGGATAGTTATCCTAAACTGTGTTCGATCTTCAGTCAAGCGGCTCATGGTTGACAGAATGGCATCCATAGCTGCTGTTATTGTATCAATCTATCTCATTGCTGGCCTTCCTCTTTTGCACTGATTTTCTACCTTGCCAAACATGATGTCTTTATCTAATGATCTCTCTCTTCACATGATGTGTCCAAAGTATGAAAGTTGAAGTCTTGTCATTTGAGCTTCTTAAGAAAGCTTAGATTTCATCTCCTCTAGTACTGACTGGTTTGTTCTTCGGGCAGTCCATGGTATACACAGTATTCATCATCAGCATCATAATTCAAAGGCATCGATTTTCTTCCTGTCTATCTTTTCACTGTCCAACTTTGTTATCTATATGACGTTATTGAAAATATTATGACTTGAACAAGTCTTGAAGGACTACAAAAGGGGACTGCTGCTTCTGGAGAGAGATCTGCAATTATAAGTATTTACTTGTGGGAATTTTTCTAAATCTTGGGGAAAAAAATAATTCTTTAGATTAAAGCTGATTAATCTGTGAACCCAGTGTATTTGTTAAATCAGTCAGGGCCTAGGAGCAGCAAAGAGCTTTCAGTTTAAATTTAAAACACAGAAGAGAGCTTTCTGGTTAAATTTAAAACCCAGCAGAGAGCTTCCAGTTTAAATTTAATACTCAGTCAGGGCCTAGTAGCAGCAAAGAGCTTTAATTTAAATCAAATCAGAATATAACTTAGCATAAAAGGTAAAACAGGGTCAGTATTCTTTGAGTAATAAATTATTTCTAGAGACCTTTAGAGAGAGGCCTTCTACATAGGGGGCAAGAAACCTGTGAATTTTTTTAAAATAGGTGTTAAAGCCAGGTAGCAGATCAAAGGGCCATTTTGAAAGATTCCTTCTATCCAAGCAAGGACTGTGTTGTATCACCCAGAAAATTGGTCACAGCTTACCTCAGAAGCACAAGCATAAATAGTTCAACTAGAGTTTGGGCTTGATGGACCTTGGTCTGACTCAGTATGGCATTTCTTATGTTAACTGCTGGACGGTATCTGATAGCATAGTGGGTGAAGATGCTTAACTGCTAAGACTGGAATAAGTAACCGATAAGCTTAGGGGTGCTATTCAAAGCCATTTAGGTGGTTTGCCGCCTGCAACCCAGCTGAATGGTGCTCTAGGGGATATTCAGTGGCAGCAGCAGGATTAGCATCACTGAATATCTCCAGATGCTGCCACTAGGTGCCCCACTGCTAACCAGCTAGCATTGGGACTTTTTTGGGTGGAGCTGAGGCAGCACCTGGGGATAACCAGCTAGTCAGTTATCCCAAAGTAGTGAAAATTAGACACCTGAAAGGCTTGTCAAACTTTTGCCGCATTAGCTAAGCAGCCAATGGCTGAATATCACCATTAGCTGGTTGGCTAATGCTCTATTGGGCCAATCCAGATATTCAATACCGGTGCGCGGATACGAGTAGCTGCATTATCAATGCTAGCCACCGCACTGGGTATCCCCCCTGAGAATATAGCTGAGGTATGTGGTGTTTTCTTTGTCCAGATGAGGTGGGAAAGGAGCAATGGGCTATGTATTCTTGACAATGTTATTCCACTTCTTTAAATTATAATGAAAAAATATCATGCATGTTACGCATCAGAGGGGTTTTTAACAATGTTGTTTTTAAGAATGCTCTCGAAGCGGACCTGCAAAATACAGTGTAGAGTCTGCAGCAAATCTGTAAAAAATGCAGGTCTTCTGTAAAACAAAAACAAAGGAACAGATCAATGGATCCCTCTGAGAGTACTTTGAGCATGTTTGGCGGCACAGAGACAGATCAATAACTTTAACTGCTACTGAACCCGGTAAATACTTTGTGGCTATTGGCCAGAAACTGTATCAGGAATTAATGGATCCTGGCTGAATTTCCACTCATTGGATACAGAATTAAGAAAATAAGATCCAACAAAAAATGCATTTGCAGATTGGAATTAATGTTTCAGACGGTGTCAGACTGTCTCTACAAGAATGGATTTGCAAAATTAGAACATGTCCATTTTCTTAAAGGAGTGTTTAGAGCAAGACGAATATTCCAGCTGTTATGCATTAGGGTTGCCACTGACTACCCCATGCAGAAAAAGCCCAGCGCTAAAACTCTACTGCAGAGTTTCATAACACAAGTTTAACGCAGATGTTTTGCTCAGCAGTGCTGTAAGCAAATATGCTGTGCACAAAAAATTGCATTAGACAAGGAGAGCAAACCAGACACATGTGCACAGGGGCCTGCGTTATGTTAGGCACTTATGCTGACATGCTGGTAATCATCTCCCCTCCTGTCAGTGCGTGAGCAGGAATTGGCTCACACATTGACAGGATTAAAAAAAGAAAACACACCGGTCTGTCTCCCGCCAAATCCACCCCCTGCCCAAAAGACATCATTGGTGGCCCTAGTGGGATCAAACAGTCCCTGAAATCCCAAACCAATCATTGGTGGCCTCATGGGCCCTGATGCTCCCCTTCCCATGAACTGCCAAACCAACCATTGGTGGCCCTACCCCATGGGATGTATTCTGAGGAGTCAGGTGCTGCCATTTGCAAAGATAACAGCATGGATATTGGGGCAGGAGTGGGAGGAGGCCCAGTCTGTTCTGTTCTCAGGACTTGGGGCCCAATAGGGCCACCAATGGTTGGTTTGGTGGTTCAGGGGGGTTTGGACTTCGGGAGCCTCCTAGGACCACCAGATTGTTGTCTTTTTTGGAGGGGGGAGGAGGAATGAAGTTGCTCATGGCCAACAGGGATTGTGGGTCATCTGAGGTGAAGTATGATACTAACTCAGATGATCATTTTTCTCCTGGCTGGATCTCTCCATCAGCCTGAGGCTGGCGTATAGATTCAGCACTACTAAAAGAATATAATATCGTGAAAGTTCAGTGCAGTTTTTTTTTTTTTACATCGGGAGCGATATGCATGTGATTTTTCATGCTTTACACTGATTTTCCTATACTAATCTTTTTTTCTTCCTGCAATAGGGAGTAGGGTTAGCGAGGGAAAATCAAGCGTTAATTGTTGCGTTAAGGGGTAATGCAGCTTGCCGCATTGAGCTCTGAGTCAAGTGAAGCATCACAGAGCAATTCTGCTGTTCAGACCCCATTCTGTCTTATTGTGTTGTTGAACACTCAAAGTGGATTGGAGTGAGTTTTAAGGAGGCACTATATCTTTCTTGCCCTTCCCCCTAGTGCTGTAAGTAGCCACAAAGTACAGAAATCATGAGGGTCATTGGATGGCGCACTAGCGGCCTGGTTGTTCTTCATAGGGTGCATCTATGATTTCATTTTCAGTAGACTTTGCACTTGCCCACATTGCATTTCATCTTCCATTTGGATGTCCAGTCTTCCAATTTACCTGTCCTAGTATAAACCATATACCAAAGTATTGATCCAATAGCAAACCTCTCAGAAAGTGCCTGTATGTGGAGCAAGCACTGAGTATTTCTGAGGGAGAGAAAGGCATTGTAGAGCTGAGCAGGGTGTATGGATAGGCAGACTGGATGGGCCAGATGGTCTTAATCTGCTATTATATTCTAATAATTTATCACTGGGGACATAGCAGATTGGGTGTGGATGGTACAGTAGCAGAGGGCACATCTTTGAGACCGCACGGATAGAGATGGTATGAGGTGGTAAAACTATTATTGCCACTTACGTGGCAAAAACAAGCAGGGGGGGCCTTTCCACTATTTCAATGAAAGCACTGTTTCTGATTGCCACACGCTTAATCAATCATTAAATTAATTTTGTCGGACAAGGAAAAAGTTCAAAGACATCTAAAACATCCTGAATTCAGGATTTTATTGTATATTCACTATCCTGGCACCACTAGGCTTTCTTTTTCCTCTTCAGTTTAGAAACAAATACCCCCCTCCCAGGCCAGTCTGCTGCATAGCACCAGTGCCTTAAAACGCCTTGTAGTGGGAGATGGCGAGAAGAGGCTGGGAATATTGTAGGGTAGCATTCATAGCCCGTGGCATGAAGGAGGAAATAGAAAGGTTATCTGATGCACTGCCAAAGGGTGGCAGTTTCTGGTTGGCTTTAGGGCACATTGATGCATTAAAGGGAAACAGATGGGGTATTCGGCATGAAAGGGATCAATACATGTTTGGATTAAAGGTAAGAAAAGGGCTGGCCCAATGGCTCAAAAACAAGTGGAAAATTAAATCATTTATTTATTTAGCTTTATTTATATAGAGGGTCATTCTGAGCCATGTTTAGCGGGTATGGACGTCTGGATCAGATGTCCATCCCCGCTAAACGCCCTGGACCATTTCCCCTGCCCAAATCTCCCCGCGCACACATAAGAGATGTGCAGGGAGCTCTGGATGGGAGCAGGAGGGGCGGGCTGAGGGAGGAGAGAGGGTAGGTGGTGGGCACAGATACAACCCCGGACATACAGGGCCGATCCTGAGGTTGGCCCGTTACGTCTGGGGTCACCAACATGGATGGGGGACTTACTCCACCTCCAAGGTGGAATAAGTATCCCTGGATGTCAGGGAATGGTGGTGCAGGGCCAGGTCAGTGGAGAAAGGGGGTACAGTAGCTTCTCCGCAGCCTGACCCTGCCTTTGGAAAGCCGCATCGGGGGTTGGGCTGCAGGGAAAGAACTTTGTTGCAGCAGCCGGGGATTGCGGCTCTATTAAGAAGCCTGGCTGAGGTAGCCGGGTAAGTGGCTGGAAGTCTGGGGTGCCAGAATTGGGGCACCCCCCCCGGACGTCCAGCTACTGTGCTGCAATTCTGTTCCAGCGGGGGCATCTAGTCTCCGCAAGAACAGAATCAGGCACATCTCCAGGCCATCCAGATTTCTAGACCTCTGGACGGCTCAATCATGCATCTTCAGAATGGGCCTTATACCATCTTTCACCGGGTCAAAGTGGTATATAAATAAAACTTGACATGGCGATGTTTCGACAGTGCCTACATCAAGGGTTAATACGGTAAAAATAGAAACCATAAAACACTTTTTGCCATGCATGCAACATAAACTACATCATTATCATTGCACAAAAAGATTTAAAACTAATACATACCAACACATATCATAAACAAAACTGCCACTGCTCCAGAAATCAGTATCAATAACTTTTGCAATTTTCTATTTTATTATATCTACAATTTGCCAATAGTCTTATTTTGAATAAACTAATGGGGTTGGTGTGCCAGCCTACTCAAAAGGGCAGAAATAAAAGTCAATAAACAAAGATCTACATAAGAACATAAGATATGTCATACTGGGTCAGACCAATGTCCATCAAACCCAATACTCTGTTTCCTACAGTGGCCAATCCAGGTCACAAGTACCTGGCAGGTTCCCAAAGTCCACAGTTTCTACAATGCTCATCCTGGAGCAAGCAGTGGATTTCCTGGGTCCTTTTTAATAATGATATATGGACGTTTCCTCCAGAAACTTGTCCAAACCTTTTTTAAACCCAGCTACACTAGCAGCTTTACTACATCCTCCGATAATGAATTCCAGAGTTCGATTAGACGTTGAGTGAAGAAATATTTTCTCTTATTAGTTTTAAATAGGTTACATTGTAGTTTAATTGTGTGTCCTCTAGTCTTTCTACTTTTTGATGGCATAAACAACCGATCTACATTAACCCGTTCCACTCCTTCATTAATTTATAGACTTCTATCATATCTTCCCTCAGCCTTCTCTTTTCCAAGTTGAAGAGCCCTAACCTTTTAAGCCTTTTCTCATAGGGGTATCGTTCCATCCCCTTTATCATTTTGGTGGCTCTTCTCTGTACCTTTTCTAATTCCGCTATATCCTTTTAAAGATATGGCGACCAGAATTGTACACAATATTCAAGGTGCGGTCTCACCATGGAACGATACAGAGGCATTATAATATCCTTGGTTTTATTCTCCATTCCTTTCATGATGATTCTTGGCTGCCGCTGCACACTGGGTGGCGGGTCTCAACACAGAGTTACTAATGTACATTAACAATCTATAAAATGGAATCTATGATAAAATAACATGAGGTTTGTGGTATTCTGTGCGCTGGAATCACTTAGGTGTATAATTAATATTTCTAAGTGTCAATAGTCAGCCATTAAAAGATCTAAAGTAATTGTCTACGGGACCCTTTTACTAAAGTGCGCTATGGTTTTGCACCTAATGCATGAATAGCATGAAAATTCATGTTGTTGAGTGCATAGGTTTTGCATTAACTGTTGACGGCATGGACAGCATGTTACCGGCAGTTAACTTGTGGCGCCATACTGTAATGAGGGCGCTATCACCGCGGGTGCACTTAATTGCATCCATGCCAACTGCAACATGGACAGCGTGCGGCCTTTATCCCTGCGCTGACTGCGCGTGCTCACTACGCCCACTCTCTGATCCTAATCAGCCCATTCTCCACCCCAATGTATATATAGCACTTAGCGCACAAATCAGTGCAATATGCCTGTTGTGCCCATTCTATTTATCACAAGAATAGACCAATTAATGAGGCAGATCAACTTTCAGAGTGAGTGGCAGCGTTGGAGCAACAACAGTTGAATAAAGCAAGGTGGATGAAAGATAAATAAAGACCATGAGATGTATTTTGTGTTATAAAAAAAAAGAATGAATTATATAAAAAGTGCAAAAATGATTGGCTGGTGGAAGGCTTTTGGTCAGGGATGTGACAGTTCCGAAAGCCTTGGAGTAGGCCATTGGTTTGCACTTTTTTCCTTCCAAAAATGTATTTTTCCAACGATGGACCATTAGAAGCAAGATTCTTGAAACATTAGAATTTTGGAGACAGAGAATACTTGTGCTTTGTTGGGATTTATATCCTCTAGGGTTTATTTATTTATTTATTTTATTGTAAATTCTTATACCGCATTTTTTCGGTGGATCAAAAGCAGTTTACATTGAACAATAATTTGAATATTACAAATATTACAGAACAAGTAAATATTCAGTTACATAGAAGATTTTCTTCTTAACTATATACAGTAACATTTAACATAATAGTGTTTGACATGTCTCTTTGAGCATCTCTATATCAAACTATTTACAATTATAGAGGAGTTTTCTGTATTCTGTTTGTTTGTTTTGGTATGTCATAAGCAGGTTTTAGATTTTACATTTATATTATGATTTGGTGTGCTGTGTGCTGTTGATGTGTGTGTGTGGGGGGGGTTGGGCAGTCATTTTTAATTTGGGTTCCAAAGTGGAGGGTAAATAGGTGGGCTTTTAGTTGTTTTCAGAACATTTTGAGATCTTTTATCTCTCTTATGTGATCTGGGAGCACATTCCAGAGGCTAGGGGCATTGTGGGAGAATGCTTTATTGTTGGTTGTTTTCGTTGATTTCCTGAAGTCTGGTGTTATAGAGATTCTGTTCTGGTTGCAGTTTCGTTGAGAGCGGGAATTGGTTTCTTTTTGAATGAGCATGGCGAGGTGTGAGGGGGTGATATCGTTGATTAATTTAAAGGTTGTGACAAAGATTTTGTAGTTTATGCGGCTTTGTATAGGGAGCCAGTGAAGGTCGTATAGTATGGGGGTTATGTGTTCTGTTGGGCTGATGTTCATCGTTATCCTAGCTGCAGTGTGTTGCGCTAATTGGAGTTGTCTTACGGTTTGTTTTGTTATGCCCTGTAGAGTAGTGTTGGCGAAGTCAAAATGGGGGGTGATGATTGCTTGAACTACAGATTTGAAGTCATTGAGGTAGAGTAGTGGACGGACAGAGGCGGCTCTATAATTAGGTGGAGTGAGGCGGTGGCCTCAGGCGGCAAACTTTTGGGGGTGTCAGAAATGCCCCCAAAAGAGCTGCCTCACTCCGCCTTCAGTTCAAAAAAAACCTAAAAAACTAAAACCGTGGACAAACTGCTGCAGCCGCAACAGCTTTAGAAGTGAGAAGAAACTGGTGCGGAGCCTTCCAGTGGTAAGGAACCTCTGCTGTTGCCACGTCCTGCCCCCAAAAGGAAGTGACGCTAGAGCAGGACGTGGCAACAGCAGAGGTTCCTTACCGCCGGAAGGCTCCGCACTGGCGGTAAGAGAGAAGAGGCAGGGAAGAGAGGGGCAAAGAGTGGGCTGGAAGAAAGCTGACAGGGGGAAGAGAGGGGCAAAGAGTGGGCTGGAAGAAAGCTGACCGGGGAAGAGAGGAGCAAAGAGTGGGCTGGAAGAAAGCTGACGGGGAAGAGAGGACTGGAAGGGAACCGAGAAGGGCAAAGAGTGGTCTGGAAGAAAGCTAACACAGGGGGAAAAGAGAGTTGGAAGGGAGCTGACAGGGGAGGAAAGAGATGGCTGAAAGGGAACTGACATGGGGGGAAGAAGATGGCTGGAAGGGAACTGACATGGGGGGAAGGAGAGGGAGCAGAAGGGAACTGAGAGAGGGGAAGGAGATGGCTAGAAGGGAACTGACATGGGGGAAGGAGAGGAAGCAGAAGGGAACTGAGAGTGGAAGGAGATGGCTGGAAGGGAACTGACATGGGGAGAAGTTGGGGGCTGGAAGAGAACTGACATGGGGGGAAGTGGGGGGTGGAAGGGAGCTGACATTTGGGGATGGGACTGGTAGGTAGCTGGGTAATAGGGTGGAGGCTGGCAGGGAAGGGGCACTGGGACTGGAAGGGAGCTGACATGTGTGGAGGGTAATTGGGACTGGAAATAGGCTGACGGAAGGAAGTGAAGAAAACAAAAGAAAAGACAAGAAATGGCAGATAGAGTGCTAATAGAAGACAGGAAAGCAGAGCCTCAGATCAGGACCAGCATGACCAGAGAATAAAATAGTCAGACAACAAAGGTAGAAAAAATAATTTTATTTTCAATTTAGTGATTGGACTTAGTGCTATTTTTATAGTTTACACAGTATGGGGATATTGCATCTCTTATCTGGTGTTGCACTGCATGCAGAGTCTGGCTTCTTGGGGTTTCAGTTTAATTTTTCTCTAAATATTTTATTTTTACTTTAGGTTGTGATCACTTATTCTGTATTTGGCGAGAATCTGTGTGCCTAGTGTGTGACCAAGGCTGTGTGTTCTGTTAACATGAAATCTGTACGCAGGGATTTGTACTGTAGCAATTTGCCTTGTTCAGCTTTTCAAATAGGTGTTAGATGTTCTAGGGCCTGCTTCAGTATTTATAGTGCTGCTTTTTTTGTATGAGTTTGGAAGTTTATGCTGGTAATGGTATGGTAGATTTGGCCTTGTAGAGCTTTGGTGACTTTTGTAGGGTTTTATATTAGTTTCCAATAGTCCTGGTATTTGAGAATATTTGTTAGTGAGATGACCAGAATCAGAGTTTTTTTTAAGATATTGAGTTCTGTGGGTGAATTTCCTGGTTCTGTTGAGGGAAGGGGTTCTGTGGATACAAAATATATGTTCAAAAAGAAAAAGCAAGAACCATAACTCAGTTTATAACAAAATAAAAATGAGTTATAATTTAGTTTTATAAAGTATGCTGTGGTCCTTGCTCATTCTTTTAGTTCCTTGGTGTGCAAACATCTTGCATTTCCTCCATATTGTTTAATATGTTCATACCTGAGCTCCCTTTGCTGTTAGGTTCCCTCTCCAGGTATCCTGGCCAGTAAGTAGTCCAGCTATTATGTCCAGCCTTCCAATCAAGATCCCTGGACACTGGGTCTCTCTTCACATACCTTCTTGCACCAGTCTTAGGGCCCCTTCCAAATGCAGCCGTCTCCTTCAAAGGTGCCGTCTGGGAATTCCTGGCTCTATAACCCCACTCCTCTGGCTTCCTCCAGTCCAATGGAGTATGCTTGCCTCTGGAATCACTCCTAACACACGTACTGCTGTGGGCTCCTTCTTTAGACCTCCAAGATGTCTTTCTCTTCTTTCTTCTGCGTTGCTTCTGCTGTTGTAGTCCTCTCTCTTATTTCTCCAATGGCTTCTGTTTCTGGATCTGCAGCTTCTGCTTCTCCCTGTGCCGTGAGATCCGGTTCCCACTGTTCTCACCGTTCTGCCTGTTCTGTCTCTGTGTAGAATATCTTTTACTTTTAAAGTGCTTAGAGGGACACTCCACCCTAGCACAGCCCAGGTGTGCTGAATCAAGCCCTGCCCTTGGAGATGAGTGATTGGGGATTACCTCATAGCTCTCCTGATTGAACACACGTTTCCCCACTTCAGCCCTCCTAGAGGCTGTTTGTAACCTGGTGCATTCTGGGTCTGGTAGTCTTTTATGAAAACATTCTGTTTTAGTATTTTTATCAGCAAAGACAGGCTGCTTGTTCAGAGCCCATTCACCTCTTTTATAGTTCCTTCCTGAACTATGATAAGTTTCCTTATCACATACCCCCCTGCTTAAGTTATTACGGACTGGTGCAACTGGTGAAACCTCTTCTTTACAGTCCGTAATACGGGAAAGGGCATCCGCATTTTTGTGTAACTTCCCAGCACGATGTTCCACTTGAAAATCAAATGCCTGTAAGGCCATGTACCAGCGTGTCAACCTGGCATTGTGGTTCTTCATTTGTTGCAACCACTTAAGTGGGGCATGGTCTGTAACCAGTTTAAACTTCCTCCCTATAAGGTAAAACCTTAATGCCTCCACTGACCACTTTATAGCTAAACATTCCTTTTCTATTGTGGAATACTTCTGTTCAGCTGGTGACAATTTTCTGCTCAGGTACATCACAGGATGCTCCTCTCCTTCATGACATTGGGATAAAACAGCTCCTAGCCCTACATCCGAGGCATCTGTTTGAACCAAGAAGGGTTTCCCGAAATCCACCCCTTTCAGTACTGGTCCTGTACACAACTTCCCTTTGAGGACTGAAAATGCTTTTTCAGCTTCAGGAGTCCATTTCAGCTGGTTTGGGCAATTCCTCCGCAGCATATCAGTAAAAATTGCACTTTCCTCTGCAAACTGTGGTATAAATCTGCGGTAGTATCCAATAAGTCCTAAGAAACTTCTTAGTTGTTTCTTTGTTGTTGGAGGAGGAAAATTCCTGATGCTATCCACCTTGCTCATTAGAGGTTTAATTTTCCCTCTTCCCACCAGGTGGCCTAGGTATTTTACCTCTCTATTAGCAAAGGCACACTTCTTTGGGTTCAAAGTGATTCCCGCTTGCTTCATGGAGCATAAGACTGCCCTGATTCTCTTTAGATGTTCCGCCCAAGTGTTACTATGGATTATGACATCATCCATATAGGCAAAGGCATAATTTTGATGGGGTCGAAGTACCTGATCCACTAACCTTTGGCAGGTAGCTGCTGCTCCATGCAGTCCGAAAGGCATCCTTTTGAACTGGAAAAGGCCAATGGGGGTGCTGAACGCAGCCTTCGGCTTCGACTCCCTGGTTAGAGGGATTTGCCAATAGCCTTTTGTCATATCAAGGGTGGTTAAATATTGAGCTTGTCCAAGCTGGTCCAACAGCTCTTCAATTCTTGGCATTAGATATGCATCAAAAACTGATATTGCGTTTACCTGCCGGAAGTCAATGCAGAATCTTAAAGAGCCATCAGACTTTGGCACCAAGACTATGGGGCTATTCCAGGGACTCTTCGACTCCTCTATTACTCCCATGTCTAACATTTCCTGAACTTGTGCCACTACTTCCTGTCTCTTTGCTTCAGGCAAGCGGTATGGCCTTTGACAAATTAATTTCCCAGGTGGAGTTATTATCTCATGGGCAACCAAATGTGTCTCCCCAGGTATGGGAGTCAAAACATCTGGGAATTCTTTAAGCAATTTCCTTATTTCTTACTGCTGTACCACTGTCAGGTCCTTACCTATTTGGGGTTCTGACTTTTCTTTACAGTCAGATACTTGGGGTCCCAAATCCTCCTCTTCATGCACATCCCTTTCACGGGCACAGGTGGCAGCTAGGCTCTTAACCCCTTTGTCTTCAGTAGAACCAAAGCCTTTGGTTCCATGCTCAGAATTTGACAAGGATGTGACTTCCTCCACAGGTGGGAAACCCAGTCTCTCACATATCAATTGAGCGATTCTGTCTCCCATCTTTACATGGTAATCATTCTGTCCAAAATTAAATAACAGAACTTTAAGATTGCCCCTGTAATCGGGATCAATCACTCCTGCTCCCACATCAATGAAATACTTCAGGGCTAATCCTGATCTTGGGGCTACTCGCCCATAGCACCCAATGGGTATTTCAACTTGGAGTCCAGTGTCAACCAGGGCTCTCCCTTGGCTAGGTACAGTCACATTTTCTACACTGCACAGGTCAAATCCAGCAGCTTGAGGGGTTGCCTGCTTAGGAGCTTGGGCCTTCTCTGTGACCCTACGGTACTTCAAGATAAATATCTGCTTCTTGGTAGTTTGGTCTTCTGGAAGCTTAACCATCTTTTTAGCTAGGGACTGAGGACTTCCAAACAAAGGCTGGGAGCTATTACCATCAATCCTTCTCCCTCCTTCTTTCCTAGTCATTTCACTAGTTCCTGCTTAAATCTTGGCCAGTCCCTTCCTAGAACCAAATCAAACGGCAGCCTAGGCACCACTGCTAAAAGAATTTCCTCTTGTTCCCCCAGGCACTTAACCATTAGCCTATAGGTGGGATATGATGTTGCAGCACCATGAATGCATCTGATGTGAACCTGGCTTTCATGGGTTCTAGGCACAAATCCTTCTTGGGCCTCTATCCTCTTCCAAAGCCTCTTTGACAGCATACTCTCGTCTGCCCCAGAGTCTAACAGAGCATTTGTGGTAATTCCCTGCACATCAACCACCAAAAGGAATCCTTCTTTGAGCTGTTTTAAATCAACACCCATCAAGCTAGTGTGTGTCTGGCATCCCCTTTCCAAATGTCCCCATTTTCCCCATTTGAAACATTTCTTTTTACTCCACTTTGTAATCTGGGTTGGCACAGTACAATTATTCTCAGAAACATTTTTAACCATTTTCTTTTCTGATACAGCACAGCTTGCCTCAGCACCAACCTTCAGAGGGCCACCCATTCTATGGCAAGCCTGCGTGGCTTCCAAGAATCTCTCTGCTAGCATGGTTGCCTCTCCAAGGTTCTGGCAATTTTGCTGTATAAGGAAAGTGTGCAGATCTTTAGGCACAGCAGACATAAATTGTTCAAGCATAATAATGTCTAATAACATTTCCACAGTCTTTCCCTCAGGCTCCAACCGTTTTACAGCCAATCCTCTGATTCTCTGACTCAAAGCCCTGGGTGTTTCACCCACTCTTAATGCAGTAGCTCTAAACATTCGCCTATACTTGGAAACAGACAACCCTAGGTGATCTCTTATAGCAGCCTTTACATCTCTATAATTCAAAGCTTGAGCTGCTGGCATTTTATTTATTTATTTATTTATTTAACATCGCTTATATACCGCACTATTATCATCAGCGCAGTTTACATGGAACAAACATATACATACAGAAAACTGTAGTGCATTTTACAAGCTGCAAGCGCCTCCCCAGTTAATGAGGCTGCCAGCCTTACTGCCCATTGGGTCTCTGGCCATGCTAATGCTTGTGCCACTCTCTCAAAAGATTCAAGGAAATCATCAACATTATCATCTGGAGTCAGCTTCCCAAAACTAAATGCCCCAATTCCCTGATTGAGCCCCACATTGTCCACATGTGGTATACTAGTTGTTACTGCTGGTCTTGCATCCGGTCCACTTTGGTTATGAAGAGCAATTAAGGCTTCCACCAGATCAAGCACTGGCTTCTGCTGGTCCCTTAGTGCTTTAATAGCAGTGTCCTGAGCCTGCTGCGCTAGCTCCTGTTGCCTGCTAAATTGGGCTGCCATCCAGCTGGCCAGTTCCCTTGGATCCATCTTGTATCCCTGCAAGAAAACAAAAGAAAAAAAAAACACAGAGCAGCACCCTCCAAACAGGTGTTTTTCTCCTATTTATTTTTCAATTACCCCTGTGTCTTACTCCCATCCACCACTAGACATGCCCAGGTACTTATTACCTTATGCCAGTGATGAATCCAGCTCACACAGGGTCTTTTCCTCCTTGGAACAGCTCCTGGAACAGCCACTTTTTTTCTCCAAAGTGTTGTTAAGGGAAAAATCCACTTCCAGCTTTTGTCTTGAACTTTTTTTCTGTCAAGTTTCAGTTGTAATCCTTATAAATCCTGTAAATCCTTTGTGTAAAAGCAATCCGAACTACTACGCCACTGTAAATGGGGGCGATGTTCGTGAAAGTCCACAGTCTTGGCAAAGGCAAAATATTATTATGACTTGCAAAGGATTGTGGGGGTTTCAGTTCATTCATACCAGAATCAGCCGTTCACAAAATAATGAGTTGTGATGCTCGAGTGTAAGCAAAGAAAAACAGATTTTATTCATGGGGTTAATTCTCCCACACAGAATTACTTGGTAACACAAAAGGACACTTGCTTCAAGTATTGTACTCAGGAAAAACAAAACATGTTATAAGGTAACTGAACTTCTTAAGCAATAAATCAATAAAGACCTTGATGGGAAACAGAAAAGGTCTTTTTGATGGCTCCTGCTAATGACCTTCTTAGCAGTGCTCCAAAATGCAAAAACAAACCCAAAAGTAACAAAAAAAACTGTTCTTTATCAAGGATAACTTTCTTCTATTCACACACACAAAGAAGAAGTTTCCTTCTAGAGCTCACGTGCACTTGTGCCTGGCTCAATTACAAATAATTAGCCAGCTGCAAACCCCTTTGCTGGTTTACTCTCTCTACGTGGCTCAATCCTACCCTAAAGCTTTCTTGCAGAGACTTTTCTGGGTAGATAAAAGAACAAGATACAGTTCCTTTTGGTGGTTGTTGTATTAGTGAGAAACTACTTTAAAACAGCAGCCTAGACAAAGAGCAATCCATGTATTCCAACTGATCATTTGGTATATCTCCTTCTTCCTCAAATATCATGGAATCAATATCATGGTCTGGCTCTGAGGAATTCCTTAATTGATCACTCTCAGGATAATATTTGTTTCCCTGCTGTCTTCCTGATGAAGAGCTAGAGCATAGATCAAAGTTCATACCTGAGCTCCCTTTGCTGTTAGGTTTCCTCTCCAGGTATTCTGGCCAGTATGTAGTCCAGCTTTTATGTCCAGCCTTCCAATCAAGATCCCTGGACACTGGGTCTCTCTTCACATACCTTCTTGCACCAGTCTTAGGGCCCCTTCCAAATGCAGCCGTCTCCTTCAAAGGTGCCATCTGGGAATTCCTGGCTCTATAACCCCACTCCTCTGGCTTCCTCCAGTCCAATGGAGTATGCTTGCCTCTGGAATCACTCCTAACACACGTACTGCTGTGGGCTCCTTCTTTAGACCTCCAAGATGTCTTTCTCTTCTTTCTTCTGCGTTGCCTCTGCTGTTGTAGTCCTCTCTCTTATTTCTCCAATGGCTTCTGTTTCTGGATCTGCAGCTTCTGCTTCTCCCTGTGCCGTGAGATCCGGTTCCCACTGTTCTCACCGTTCTGCCTGTTCTGTCTCTGTGTAGAATATCTTTTACTTTTAAAGTGCTTAGAGGGACACTCCACCCTAGCACAGCCCAGGTGTGCTGAATCAAGCCCTGCCCTTGGAGATGAGTGATTGGGGATTACCTCATAGCTCTCCTGATTGAACACACGTTTCCCCACTTCAGCCCTCCTAGAGGCTGTTTGTAACCTGGTGCATTCTGGGTCTGGTAGTCTTTTATGAAAACATTCTGTTTTAGTATTTTTATCAGCAAAGACAGGCTGCTTGTTCAGAGCCCATTCACCTCTTTCATAGTTCCTTCCTGAACTATGATAAGCTTCCTTATCACATACTATACTATACTACTAAAAACCACCCTATTCATTGAGCAATTCAATGAAGACCACCAATCCCCCTAATCACTTCAAGAAGAGCCCTATCACCGATCACTCCTGCGCTCTAGAAATCACCCCGACAACCTAAGATCAACCAAAGACCTCAAATACATCTTGAAGACCTAAACACTACGCTCATCATAGAACACTACAAGGACATCACACGAACTATTCAAACAAACTCCCTCTCTGAAAATAAAATGTAAAATGTAAATAGCTCATACTGTATATAGCCTACAGCTGTAGATAGCCTGCAGCAAGAAAATGTAAATGTAAAATGGATATTGTTCCTATACAGAGCTCCTACTGTATATAGTACACTACACAATCAACCTCACCCCACTCACTCAATGTATCACTGCATGTCCACACCCACACACCCTGCCACTTGCTTTGTTTGCTGTGTAATGACCTGTTTGTTGTGTAATCCGCTTTGATTTTAGGATAAAGCGGTATATAAAACTGTTTAAATAAATAAATAAAAAAAATGCAAACCATATAAACATGTTTTACTATGCATGCAACAGAAACTGTGCAATTATTGATTTTGAAACTAATACATAGCACCTCATATCAGACATATAGGGGCCTTTTTACTAAACATTAATGAGCGTTGACTTCATTAATGCTCATTCAGTGCCATTGCGACCATAGAAATAAAACATCTGCGGGCACTTAACACATGTTAAATCCTTTAGTAAAAAATTGCCACTACTCCCGAAACCAGTATCAATAACCTTCAAAAAATGTGCAAATTTTCATAACTGTCTACAGGTTAGTACATCTACATGTCCCCTAAAGTATTCACTTAAAATTAAGCATTATGACGCTCGGTGCTGTAGCAAGCTATCATTGCACCTGTGCAACTCATGAACCTGGCACCCCCCTCCCCCATCACGGTATATCAGACTTTATCAGTTGTGAGTTTGGTACTTCAGTCAAATAGTATTTCCAACACCACACGAGCCTATTGTCTAATACAACTGTTGGCTTTTGTCAGGTTCTGCTTAGAATCGCTCTGTAACTTAATGTTTGTGTCCCTCCAGACTTGTGCCCTGTTCAGCCACACTACTCACACAGCTCTGATGAAGTTTACCAAAAACAGAAATGCTTCATTTAATAGCTCCTCTTTATATATTACATACTTTCCTTTATATTCAATTTTTAGCTCTTTATTAAATATTGTCATTTTTTGAAGATATGTCCACTGTTGTGGTCTGCTCCTTTTGCGACAACGCGATAGAATAAAGCTGCCAACTCGCACAGCTGACAGTTTTTGATTTTCTTAGATTTTTTTATTCTCTCTTTTCATTGTTTGCATGTATTCACTTTTTTTAAATACTATTTTCTCCCTCCAGTGGGAGTTTCACTCTGCTTTGCTGGGGCACCCTTAGGAATCATGAGTTTTTGTTACTGAACAGAATGAAAAAGGACAGCTGGGGGTTAAACTGATAACAGCCACAGAGGCCTCTTTCACGGCTGTAACAGTGTTCATCCGGGCATTTACTCACTGAAAGCTTTACCCCAGCCCTGTGACTTGACTGGGGTCGCACACTGTTTCCCTGAGTAGCCGTAAGTTGTTAGAGGCTAGTTCATCTTCCAAGCTGACAACATAAATAACAGATGCAACCTTCTGGACTCTGCAACAGTGCATTAATCATCTTTTGAAATATATATGGACCTATTATTCACGGTGGTATTAACACCCTGTGCAATGCATTGTGAAAGGAGGTTTCATCTAATGCCGGGAGTGGAGAGACAGGAATATGGAAAAGTCTTGGGACATGGGTTCAAGACTCGTCCTCTGCTATTGCATCTCTGAGGGCCAGTGGACAAGTCATTCTATCCCCCCCCCCTTACATTTAATTGTCCAATTATCACTGAATAAGAAGAAGAGTATTGCTTCTGCTTCACTGCCTTTAGACGTTTCTAAAATAAGTTAATAAAGGTTTAAGGTGTCTTCTTTGGGTGTTGTGATTTATTTATTTATTTATTTAGACAGTTTTGTATACCGCCTTATCCTTCAATCAATTTAAGTTACAGTGCTGTCTGCAAACGTACACGGGGTTTCATTGAATATTTAAGAAAAGGTTTAAGTACTGAAAAACAAGAGAGGTGTTTAGACAAGGATAGTAAGACCTGCATACTCGACAGTCAAGGTCTTTATGACTGACTTTAAATCAATGACTGGGTTCAGATGTCACCTGGAATCTTGGTTGAAAACTGGCAATTTAAGACCTTCATTTACTAAGCTGCATTAATGCTCTAATGCAATTTAATGCCTGTTAAATAAACACAAGCCCCACCCCATTATTCCCAATGGGGCCTACTTACTAACTATGTGCTTAACTCAAATTAACATAGGCCAATGTGCAATAGGACATTGCCACAATTTAGTAATTCAGAGCCTAATTTGTTTGGTTGTCCAAACCCCGGACAAGGTGCTAATCACAATTCATTCTCAGTCAACAAACCTTGTTGTGGATCCAAGGTCTGAAGTGAGATGTGAATTCCAGTTAGCCACAACATCAGTTCCGCCTGTTATCTGAACCGGAGAAGTTTGCAATTAGGTTAAAACATAGACTTATTTTTTCTTCTGCCCTACAAAAATAAAATATAGTCGATTCCATTATTTACTCAGCATGTGCTCTTTATTCCCTTCACACATAGAGCTAAAAATTCTCATTTCTCTTTTCTTGTAAACTGCTTTGATACTGTTTGTTTGGGAAGAGCTGTCTAGCAAGAAAAGCATTGTAACACTGTACCATTACTTTGGGAATGTTGGACCACTCTAGTGACACAGCCACTGGGTTTAACAGCCGCACAGAAGGATTGTTCTAACTTTCGGGATTTAGACTGCCTAATGCCGGCCTTTCCAAATCTATCCTGGGGACCCCATAGCCAGTCTGATTTTCAGGATATCCACCTTGAATATTCATGAGATCAAGTTAGTTTTTGCATGCAATTGTTGTTGTACAAGTGTAAAAGGCCTCATAAAATTACTCCATGTATAAAAGTCAGTGCATACTTTTGGGTGATCCAGGTAAAGGCGCGTTTGGGAGCATGGTTTGGGCAGAGTCACAAGTATGTGCCCAGGCTATATGATATGCATCTACACACATACTTCAGCCCTGTATATTTTCATCTGCTTCTGAGAAATTTCGAGTACTTTTCTGATGCTGTTTTATAAAGGCCTGTAGGTGCCTATGTGTCTTTATAATAGCCTTAAAATAGGTGCCTATCTAATCTCCACACCTGCACAACTTATTATAAAATTACCCTCTCGTTGTGAGTATTCTTTTTTCTAAATTTTATATTTATTGCCATTTAAACAAAATTACAAGTATAAATTTGTGCAAGTAACTCGGGAGTATCATAAGTGCACAATAAACAAGGAAACAAAAGAAAATTAAAGTACAAATGCTGTCATTTAGACCACAATAAGAAGGAGGACAGAGAAATATATATGGGGATTAAGTAACAAAGGAAAATGTAAAAAAAAGACTTTGGTAATAGGCACATACCTCAGACACTAATCCTACTGAGCCCACTGACCCTGGCCACTACCCTCATCCACTTCAGCCAGGGCTAAAGTCTTTTTAAGATCCACAAAGGCATGGAGCTGCTCGGTCGAGAAGAAAATATACTTAACTCTAATATATGCAACATAACATTTACAGGGATATCGAAGTTGGAAGCTCGCGCCTAAAGATAATGTTTCCTGTTGCATAGCTAGAAACAAACGCCTCTGCTCCTGAGTGGACCGGCTCACATCAGGGAAAATTCTAAGGATCTCATCCATAAAGGGTACACTAAGCTTCTTGAAAAAAAGGGAAAGTATCCTAGACAAGTCAGTTTGAAATACGAAGTTGACCAGTAAAGCTGCTCTAGAGAGAACTAAACTAGAGGAATCTTCTAAGAAATCAGTTAATTTTTTTTATCAGGAGACAGCTTAGCTTGTTCTTGCATTGGGTTCTTAACAGGTAAAAAATAAGCTTTATTTATCGGTGGTAAAACAGACTCAGGTACTAAGAGAACTTCACACAAGTATTTCTTAAAAGTCTCCAGCGGAGAAACATTTAAAATTTGAGAGAAATTTAAAACCCTCAAATTTAGACTCCGAAATTTGTTCTCAGATTGTTCCAGTTTTTGGTGGATAATGACATTGTCCTTTACCAGCTGATCAATCACTGACTTCTTCAGAGATTCCTTCAAATTTATCATGTTTCTTTAACAAAAGTTTGATGCTGGGTAGAATTTTGCGCAACAACTTGCACCAACGCAGAAACATCCACAGCACATTTAGAAACAGTAACTTCCAACTTTACCAACAAGGTCCAAATCGATTGCTGGAAAATGGAAGTTGGTTTAGGTCAGTTTTTTGATTATTTTAGCAACAAATGGGATACTTGCTATTGGTCTGTAGGAGTTTGGTTCATTTCTGTTTAGGGCCTTGTTCTTTAGTATGGGGCGAATGGAAGCCGTTTATAGGTCAGTAGGCATAATACCCTGGAGTAGAGATTGATTTATTATTTGAAGGAGGTATGGGGCGAGTTCAGTTTTTGTGGCCTTGATCCATGATACAGGACATAGGTCCAGAGGGGAGGTAGTTGTATTGATGTTAGATATTATATTTAGGAGGTGCTTCTGGTCTATTGTGCGGAATGTAGCCCAGACGATGGGATTTGTCAGGGGTTCCAGTGAGGAGGTGGGGTTGTGGATTTTGCTTTTTAGCTTTCCAACAAAGTAGTCGGCAAGGATGTGGGGTTCAATGCTGCCCTGTTGTTATCTAAGTTACTTCTCCCTGTTCATTGTAAAACAATTCCACCAAGATTGTTATATTGTTCGATGTAAACCGCTTTGGACAAAAGTGGTATAGGAAAACTGTTAAATAAAAAAATAAATATGCTTGTGTCATTTTAGTTGGTTTTGGTTAGGGTTCAGACAAGGGCAAACAGCTCTCTTGGTTGATTGAGGGCACGATTTATGATTCTGGTGTGATGTTCTTTTTTGGCTTTGTTAATTGTGTCCTTGTAGGCAGTGAGTAAGTTGAGGTATTTAAAGTTTGTTTGGTTGCATTTTGGATATGCACCATTTCTTTTTGAGTTTTCTCAGTTGCCTCTTTAGTTTTAGGAGTTCTGGGGTGTACCATTTCTCTGAGCGTTTGGGGGAGTGTCTTGCAGGATTGTTAGGGGGGGATGCTGCTTTTTGTATAGTGCTATTCCAGGTGCTTAGCGAGGTGGTTAAGTCTGTGGTATCCATTGAGAGCTGGGGTAGGATGTTGAGGAGGAAGGCATCTTTGTTGAATTGGGTGAAGCGTTTGATGGGTGGTGGACTATTCGGTGTGTTGGCAGTGGTGCTTATAAGTGGAATCTTGAGGGTTATAAGGTGGTGGTCAGACCAAGGAACTGCCGTTATGGATGGGGGGGTGTAGAGAGTGTGATGAGCAGTTGTGGCAGGGAAGAAGACAAGGCCTAGGGTGTTTCCCTTATTGTGGGTGGGTACGCTTATGATTTGTTGAAAGCCCATGTCTGTCATTGCATCCAGGAAGGAGGTTGCCTGGGAGGTGTTCAGTGAGGGTAGGTTCAGGTCTCCTAGGATGATGTGTGCTTTGCTGAGGGAAGCCATGCAAGCTGATTCAAGGATATGAGTTAGGCTATTGAGGTCGGGTGTTGGAGGTCTATAGATGAGACAGATGAAGGAGTTCTTATTTTGTACCTTGAGCTTATCCATCCCTTCTAGGTTACTAGCTAGAGAGGGTGTGGTTTTGCATTATGTTTTGCATAGTATGAGTACACCACCTCCTCTTTTGGAGTCCCTGGGGCAGTTGAAGAGGTCAAATCCCTGTACTTGTAGCAGGCTTGTTAGTACGTTGTCTGTGGGGGAGAGCCATGTCTCTTAAACATAGAGGAGGTCATGGCTCTCCTCCTCTAGTATGTCTGTGATTATTGGTATTTTATTCCTTATCGATCTTGCATTAATGAGGATGCATTTCAGTGATGTGTGTGTGTGCGGGAGGTATAGTGTTTGATGTGGTTGCGTTGATGCTTATTAGCCTGTTGTGGTGTTTATGGTGAAATGTGTGTGGGGACTGGAGGTATGTTATGTTGAAAAGTGGTGCATCCAGATTGTGTCTGGGTGTGGTGTGAATGATGGGCTTGTGGCAGGGGGGATGAGGATCTGTGGTGAGTGATAGCGTGATTGTTAGCTGGTGCGATGTGAGAAGAAGGTAGAGTAAAGAAAGCGCTAGTTTATGGGTATCCATTGTGTGGGTCGTGACTGGGTGCGGTGTTGTGGGGTAGTGGGAGAACTGCTCAGCAGAATATTTTGCAGTGCAATCAAGATAAAGAGCATTAGGCAAGGTTACATCTATTACAGTGTGAGTTATTGGTCAGCAGATATTTTGCAGTGCAATGAGGTTAAAGAGTGGAGTGGAGGAGTGGCCTAGTGGTTGGGGCAAGGTACTTCAGGCCGGAAGGTCAGGGGTTCAAATCCCACTAGAGGACAGCAACCTTGGGCCAGAAGGACTGGGGTTTCTAGTCCCACAGGTGCTCCTTGTGGTCTTGGGCAAGCCACTTAACCCTCCATAGCCCATGTTCCCTGTAAAATAGTTATCTCCAAGTTATAATGCCCTGTTCAATGTAATTTCAGTTTGTTCAATGTAAACCACACTGATGCCAGCGGAGTTTCCCTTCTGAGGGTCTCTCTGTTTCAGATGTTAATAGGTTTGGGGAATGTTATGGCTGGGTGGTGGGTATAATACGCATGGCTTATAGGACATAATGTGGGGAGACGGGATGTTATATGATAACTGCTAGTATCTGCAGACCTGATTTTGTGTTTTCAGTCACATCCTACAATGTTTGTGGCTTATAGACCTACAAGGAACACAAACCAGTCAAAAGATGCACACTTACCGTGTGACGAAATGGTGCATTTCCTCTTCCTCTCTAATGGCAGCATTGGTCCTGCTCTTCTGGACTTTCTCCCCTTCTCCCTCCCCACTAGCACTCGTACCCCACTGCCCTCCATTCCCTCCCATTCATTTTTGTTTAAAAGCTCACTGTCTTATTCAATTTTTACTGTCTTTCTACCTCACTCCCCCCCCCCCTCCGCCGTCTAATCTTTTCAGAGCTGCAGGCCACAATCATGACCTTGCTCTCCTCTTCTGCCTGAGGGAGGCGGGGTCCCCATGGGCAGACAGGTACAGCTTCTCTCCCTCTTGCCAAGGGTAAACCTAGGCATGTTTGTTTGCTCATGCTTATACATGTACAAACAGACATGCATACAGACAGACAAAGGTTCTGCCGGCTTCACCCTCCACAATAGGCCCTACGCTGAAGCAAAACATGTCTAAAAAGCATCACAAGACCTGGAAAATGCAGTCTAATGTATTTCTTCTCAAAGAAATGCATTTAGGTATTAAAGATAAAAACTGTTTGAAAGCCTCCTAGATACTAGAAATGTATCATTCCTTTGGCAGATCAAATAGTGCAGGAGTGGCCATTGTTAATTAGAAAAAAGTGCTCCTTTCCATGTACAAAATATTTGGGGGGATAAAGAGAGGAAAGCGATTGCTCTTGAAGTTTACACTCAACATTTAAAATGTTGTCTGGTGAATATTTATTCCCCTAATAAGAAACGATTACCATTTTTAAGGGAGACATTGCAAGCAATACAGGGATGGTCTAAATTGCCCTTACTTCTGGGTGGGGATTTTAATGCTTTAATGGATAATTTTTTAGATCATTCCGGAGTGGCGGGGTGGGGGAGAGACGACACCAAGTATAATGTTGGGAAGGAGAGTTTGACAACTATAATAACGGGTATGCATTAATTGATGTGTGGGAGGCTAAAAACCCCAACACAATTATATGTTACTCTAGAATAGATAATTTTTTTGTATCGGCCAAATTATTTTGATTAGTTTCTAATATACACATTAGATCATGGTATGGTCTGACCATGAGCCACTGCAGATTACAGTGGGGTCTTGCAGAGCACACAGTGCATACAGAAATTCATGGGTCGGATTCCATATTAGTTAAAGAGATAGAGACTTTGGAGAATATGTTGCTATATACGTGGATGGAGAGGTGGATATATCAAAGTGTGGGATATACTGAAAGCAGTTGTAAAGGGGAAATTTATTCAATATGGGGCTAGGAGAAAAAGAAAAATAATAAGCAAAAGGAGAACTTACGCAGAGAATTAAAGGAATTGGCAAGAGAACACAAAATCTCAGAATGAGGAACACAAACTAACAAATAAAAGGGTGAAATTGAATGCTATTCTGTCAGAGGTGGTGGAATTTTTAATAAGGACAATGGGATAAAACAATACACTTTTGGAGGAAAGATTGGCAAGTTGCTAGCTTTTCAGTTTACACAAAGAACTAAGCAGAACACTATTCTACAAATCTAGAACATGATGGGGAGGGTCTAGGCCATAGCTTTGTGGAGTTCTATAGTGCATTGTATTCTTTGGAGATGGTTGGCACACAGCAGGAGACTGATTATTTTTTGCATACCTACATAAGAACTGGATTGAGGAGCAGTGGATATTCTTGATACTCCAAATTCAAGGATGGAAGTAGAAAATGCTGTACAAGGATTCCCATTGAGAAAGGTGCCCTAAAAAAGGGGACATGGGATGAGGGTGAAAGGGGATAGATTCAGGAGTGATATGCGGATATATTTCTTTACAGAAAGAGTGGTGGATCCATGGAATAGTCTCCCAGTGGAGGTGGTAGAGATGAGGACAGTATCTGAATTCAAAAAAGCATGGGACAAACACAGAGGATCTCTAAAGGAAAAAAGGGGACTGTTGTAGTTGTTGATATGGAAGGACAGACTAGATAGGCCATGTGGTCTTTTTCTTTCATCATTTTTCTATGTTTCTATGTTTCTAGATCACATTCCAAGTGGTTGTACAAAAATTCTAGATTTTATATAGGAAGGTGTGTTGTAATTTAGACAGGAAATAATACAAATATGTGACAACTTGCCAAGTATCTTCTCAATACGTCATATTGAGCATTATTTATATAGATATAGTAAATTATTTTCCCAAGCTTTGACTCCCATAAAAGAGTAATTTTTGAAGAGAGTGACAGCTAGGGGACTATTTTCTCAATTATATAAGGTAATTAAGGATGGGGATCCACAGCCTTGCTCTTTCAAGATAAATGGGAAAGACATACACAACAGGAAGGTCTGTGGATCCAAAAACAAGAAATTTGTAGTGGAGTCCATAAGATATCTTACTGGATCACTCATATTAAGAACATAAGAACTGCCATACTGGGTCAAACCAAGGTCCATCAAGCCCAGTATCTTGTTTCCAACAGTGGCCAATCCAGGTCACAAGTACCTATCAGTTTCCCAAAAAGACACACAGGTTCCATAATACTTGTATTGGGCCAAGCAGTGGATTACCTGAGTCCTCTTTAATAATGGTTTATGGACCTTTCCTCCAGGAACTTGTCCAAACCTTTTTTAAACCAAGCTACACTAACAGCTTTTGCTACATTCTCCGGTAACAAATTCCAGAGTTTGGTTACACGCTGAGTGAAAAAATATTTTCTCTTATTAGTCTTAAATGGGTTACACTGTAGTTTCATTGTATGTCCCCTAGTGTTTCTACTTTTTGATGGTGAAAAGAATTTATCTGTTTACTTGTTCCACTCCATTCATTAATTGATAGACCTCTATCTTATCTCCCCTCAGCCGTCTTGTTTCCAGATTGAAAAGCCCTAACCATTTAAGCCTCTCCTCAAAGGGTTATCCTCCGATCCCCTTTACCATTTTGGTGACTTTTCTCTGCACCTTTTTTAATTCTGCTATATCCTTTTTAAGATACGACAACCAGAATTGCACACAATATTCAAGGTGCGGTCGCACCAGGGAACGATACAGAGTCATTATAATATCCTTTGCTTTATTCTCCAATCCTTTCTTTATGATTCCTAGCATTTTATTTGCCTTCCTTGCCGTTGTTGCACAATAGGTAGAGGGTTTCAACAGGTTATCCACGATGACGCCTAAATCTTTTTCCTGAGCGGTGGTTCCTAATGTGGAACCTTGCATCATGTAACCTTAGTTTGGTTTGTTCTTTCCTAGGTGCATAATTTTGCACTTGTCCACATTAAATTTCATCTGCCATTTGGATATCCAGTCTTCCAATTTAGCAAGTTCCTCTTGCAATTTTTCACAATCCTCTTGGGTTTTAACAACTTTAAATCATTTTGAGTCATCTGTAAACTTGATTACCTCATTGTTATTCCCATTTCCAGGTCATTTACGAATATGTTAAAAAGCAGCGGACCCAGCACAGATCCCTGGGGTCCTCCACTATTCACCTTTCTCAATTGGGAAAATTGGCCATTCAGCCCCATCCCATGCACTCTGTCTTTTAACCAGTTCCTGATCCACAGTAGTATCTGCCTCCTATCCCATAACTGTTTACTTCGCCAAGAGTCTTTCATGAGGGACCTTGTCAAACGTTTTCTGAAAATCCAGATACACTATATCAACTGACTCACCTTTGTCTACCTGTTTATTCACATCTTCAAAAAATATTACAGATTAGTAAGACAAGACCTTCCTTGGCTAAAGCCTTGTTGACTTTCTTCCATTAAACCATGACTATCTACATGTTCAGTAATTTTGTTGTTTATAACCCAGGAGCTTCTGGGTTGCCAGGAGTCAGGACTGACTCGAAGGTACACATTTGCAATGGTTTCTACCATTTTGCCTAGTACTGATGTCAGACTCACTAGCCTGTAATTTCCCGGATCACCTGGAACCCTTTGTAAAAATTGGGGTTAGATTGGCCATATGCCAATCTTCAGGTACTACAGATGATTTTAATGATAGTTTCCAGATTACTAATAGTAGATCTGCAGTCTCGTATTTCAGTTCTTTCAACACCCTCAGGTGTATACCATCTGGTCCATGTGATCTGCTACTCCTTAGTTTATCAAATAGTTGTAATATATATTACTGGTTTATCGATATTTCTTTCAATTTTTCAATGCATCGCCTTTGAAAACCATTTCAGTCATGGGTAACTTCCCTACATCGTCTTCAGTAAAGACTGAAAGAAAGAATTCATTCAGTCTCTCCGCTTTGGCTTTGTTGACCTCTTAGTGCACCTTTTACCCCTCTATCATCCAATGGTCCAACTGACTCTCACCAGTTTTTTGCTATGAATGTACTTGAAAAAGTCTTTATTATGCATTTTTGCTTCCACAGCAAGCTTCTCAAATTCTCTCTTTGCCTGCCTTATGCCTTGCATCTAACTTGCCAGTGCTTATGTTGTTTTAAGTTTTCGTCATTTGGCTCCTTTTTCTATTTCCTGAAAGATGTTTTTTTGGCTACAACAGCCTCTCTGACCTCACGTTTAAACCATGCTGACAGTTTTTTGGACTTCCTTCCACCTTTCTTAAAGCACGGCATACAGCTTGTCTGGGCTTCCAAGGTAGTATGTTGAAACAACACCCATGCTTGATGTAAATCTTTGATCTTTGCAGATGCTCCTTTTAGTTTTTTCTTAATTGTTTTCCTCATTTTATCATAGTCTCCCTTTTGAAAGTTAAAAGGTAGTACTGTGGATTTCCTTGCCATCCTTCCTATATAAAAGGAGCAGTTGCAAAGGTTAAAGACTTACATCAAGCTTGGGTGTTGTTGAAAAATACTATCTTGGAAGCCCAGACCGGCTGTATTCCATGCTTTAAGAAAAGTGGAAGGAAGTCCAAAAAACTGCCAGCATGGTTTAAAGGTGAGGTCAGAGAGGCTGTTGTTGCCAAAAAAGCATCTTTCAGGAAATGGAAAAAAGAGCCAAATGACAAAACCTGAAAACAGCACAAGCACTGACAGGTCAAATGCAAGGCATTGATAAAGCAGGCAAAGGGAGAATTTGAGAAGCTTGCTGCAGATTCAAAAACGCGAAATAAAGATTTTTTCAAGTACATTTGTAGCAAAAAACCTGCGAGAGAGTCAGTTGGTCCATTAGATGATAGAGGAGTTAAAGGGGCACTAAGAGGTGACAAGGCGATAGCGGAGAGACTGAATGAATTCTTTGCTTCGGTCTTTACTGAGG
The DNA here is from genome assembly GCA_033557465.1 of Ichthyophis bannanicus. Classification (NCBI taxonomy): domain Eukaryota; kingdom Metazoa; phylum Chordata; class Amphibia; order Gymnophiona; family Ichthyophiidae; genus Ichthyophis; species Ichthyophis bannanicus. The sequence continues at coordinate 169,740,532 of CM066032.1, read as the reverse complement.
AAGATGTAGGGATGTTACCCATGACTGAAGTGGTATTTAAAGGTGCGGAAGAATTAAAGAAAATATCGATACATCGGGAAGATGTATTACAACTATTAGATAAAGTGAAGAGTAGCAAATCACCTGGGCCGGATGGTATACATACAAGGGTGTTGAAAGAACTAAAATATGAGATTGCAGACCTGCTATTAGTAATCTGTGAACTATCATTAAAATCGTCTCTAATACCTGAAGATTGGAGGATCGCCAATGTAACACCAATTTTTAAAAAGGGTTCCAGGGGTGATCCGGGAAACTACAGACCGGTGAGCCTCACGTCAGTACCGGGAAAAATGGTAGAAACCATCATAAAAAATAAAATTACTCAGCATGTAGATAGTCATGGGCTAAAGGGAGACAGCCAACATCGCTTTAGACAAGGAAGATCTTGTCTTACTAATCTGTTATGTTTTTTTGAAAGTTTAAATAAACAGGTGGACAAAGGTGAGTCGGTTGATATAGTGTATCTAGACTTTCAGAAAGCCTTTGACAAGGTCCCTCATCAGAGACTTTTGGCAAAACTAAAGAGTAATGGGATAGGAGGCAGTGTACTACTATGGATCAGGAACTGGTTAAAAGATAGAAAGCAGAGGGTTGGGCTAAATGGCCAATTTTCCCAAATGAGAAAGGTGAATAGTGGTGTACCCCAGGGATCTGTGCTGGGTCCACTGCTTTTTGACATATTCATAAATGACCTGGAAAGAGGAATAACGAGTGAGGTTATCAAATTTGCAGATGACACAAAACTATTTAAAGTTGTTAAAACCCAAGAGGATTGTGGAAAATTGCAAGAGGATCTTGATAAATTGGAAGACTGGGCATCAAAATGGCAGATGAAATTTAATGTGGACACGTGCAAAGTTATGCACATAGGGAAGAACAACCCAAACTATGGTTACACGATGCAAGGTTCCACATTAGGAACCACCACCGAGGAAAAAGATTTAGGCGTCATTGGGGATAACATGTTAAAACCCTCGGCCCAGTGTGCAGCGGCAGCCAAGAGAGCAAATAGAATGCTAGGTATCATAAGGAAAGGAATGGAAAATAAAACAAAAGATATTATAATGTCTCTATACCGTTCCATGGTGAGACCGCACCTTGAATATTGTGTGCAATTTTGGTCGCCGTATCTTAAAAAGGATATAGCGTTATTAGAAAAGGTTCAGAGAAGAGCCACCAAAATGGTAAAGGGGATGGAAGGATACTCCTATGAAGAAAGGCTAAAAAGGTTAGGGCTCTTTAACCTGGAAAAGAGACCGCTGAGGGGAGATATGATAGAAGTCTATAAATTAATGAACGGAGTGGAACGGGTAAACGTAGATCGATTGTTTACGTTATCAGAATATAGAAAGACTAGGGGACATACAATGAAGCTACAGGGTAAACTATTTAAGACTAATAAAAGAAAATATTTTTTCACTCAACGTGTAATCAAACTCTGGAATTTGTTACCGGAGGATGTAGTAGAGGCTGTTAGTATAGCTGGGTTTAAAAAAGGTTTGGACAAGTTCCTGGAGGAAAGGTCCATAAACCATTATTAAAAGGGACACGGGATATCACTGCTTGACCCAATACAAGCATTGCGGAACCCTGTGTCTTTTGGGGAAACTGCTAGATACGTATGACCTAGATTGGCCACTGTTGGAAACAGGATACTGGGCTTGATGGACCTTGGTCTGACCCAGTATGGTATATCTTATGTTCTTATGTTCTCCATTTATTAAATCAAACGTGATCATGCTATGATCACTATTGGCAAGTGGCTCCAACCCCTTATCTCTTGCACCAGATCTTAGGTACTACTAAGGACTAGGTCCAAAATGACTTTCCTTCTCATTGGTTCATGAACCAGCTTCTCCAAGAAGCAGTCATTTATTTCATCTAGAAACATGGAGCCTGATTCAGAGAGGAGGACATCCAAGCCATCCAGATTTCCCCAAGGAAGACTGGCCCGTTAGGACCTCATTAAACATACCCGCGATACACAGAATCGGACTTGAGGATGGCCCAGTGTGCCCCTGCCTGCCTGCATGGTAGGCTTCCCCTCAGGCTCCCCTGGCTGCTACGGTTTGGCCCCCCCTTATTCTGCAGCACCTGACCAACAGCTGGCCAGCCGGGACCTGGAACAGGCAGTGGGGACCCCCTGCACCTGGCCCCGGCTCCACCCCGGGGGTATCCCTAGGCCTGATTTCCGGATTAGTGCTGCTTATTCCACTTTAGGGCAAGGAACGAGAGACATCATTGCGGATGTGAGATGGATCCTTGAAAAGACTAAAGAATACCAAAAGGATATCTATTTGTGCTTTATCGACTATAGCAAGGCTTTTGACTGTGTAAACCATGAGAAACTCTGGGCCACATTAAGAAGCATGGGTATACCAGAACACCTGATTGTTCTCTTGCGCAATTTGTACATTGATCAAGAAGCAACAGTTTGAACGGAACAAGGAGAAACAGAATGGTTTAAAATAAGCAAAGGTGTTAGACAAGGCTGCATACTTTCCCCCTACCTGTTTAATTTATATGCAGAACAAATCATCAGAGAAGCAGGATTGTATGAAGACAACGGAGGTGTGAAGATTGGTGGAAGACTCATCAACAACCTTCACTATGCTGATGATACTACATTACTGGCTGAAAGTGAAGATGATCTGAAACATTTGCTTCTCACAATCAAAGAACATAGTCTCAAAATGGGCCTGCACCTTAATGTAAAGAAGACAAAGATCATGACAATTGGCATAATCAACAGGTTCATCATTGAAGGAGAAGAAATTGAAATTGTGAACAACTTTAACCTACTTGGATCAACTATCAATGAAGAAGCAACAAGCAGTCAAGAAATCAAACGACGCATTGCTCTTGGCAGAATGGCTATTAAAGACCTAGATAAGATTCTCAAGAGCAGAGATGTCTCTCTCCATACAAAGATTCGACTTGTTCAAGCCATGGTATTTTCAACAACATCATATGGATGTGAAAGCTGGACAGTGAAAAAGACAGACTGGAAGAAAATTGATGCCTTTGAATTATGGTGCTGGCGGCGAATACTGTGTATACCATGGACTGCCCAAAGAACAAACCAGTCGGTACTAGAGGAGATCAAACCTAAGCTGTCTTTAGAAGCTCAAATGACAAGACTTCGACTTTCATACTTTGGACACATCATGCGAAGAGAGAGATCATTAGAGAAAGACATCATGCTTGGCAAGATAGAAGGTCAATGCAAAAGAGGAAGGCTAGCAATGAGATGGATCGATACAATTTTATTTTATTTTTATTTATTTAACAATTCTTATATACCGCGCTATTTGTTATCAGTGCGGTTTACATTCAACAACAAAAGCTCAGTGCAGTCAAGACTGTTTGAGTTTTACATTATAACAGAAGTTAGAACTTGGACCACACAGGGTAACTATTTACATGTTGCGATAGCTTTAAATGATACAGATAAAGATTAACTATTTACACGCTGAGTTTGGTCAGAATAGACAAGGAATACATAGCAAGTATATGCAGGTTGACATGGAGTAATAAATATTACATGGTATGAATAGACAAGAAGTGCTGACGGGCATGAGTGTGATTGCTTAAAGCATGGGTGTTATGTTGTGACTGAGGTGTTTGTAGAGGATGGGGGGAGCTTTCTCTGTGGCGGGGTAGCTGCTTGAGCAAAGTGTAGCAGAAAGAGATGATGCTTTATAGCCTTCCGAAACTGTAGGAGGTCTTTGATTGCTCTTATTTCTGGTGGGAGGTCATTCCAGCATTTTGGTGCGTAGTAGGCAAAAGCTCTTCTCCTGGTTGTTTGGGTGCACTTTATGGAGTCTTTAGGGAAGGTCAATGTGTTGGCTGTTGCTGTCCTTCTAGTTCTGATTTGTGGAGTTGGTGTAATAAGGTTCTTGAGAGATTTGGGGGCAATGTTGTTGTTAATCTTAAATGTAATCAGCAGGATCTTGTATGTTAGCCTGCAGTATATCGGTAACCAGTGGAGATCTTTAAGTATTGGCGTGATATGGTCTGATCTGGAAAGACTACAGAGGACGCGGGCAGCCACGTTCATAGCTAGTTGAAGGGGGTTGAGTGTGTTCTTTGGTAGACCATATAGAATTACGTTTGCATAGTCGAAATGTGGTAGTATGAGGGCCTGGAAGATGGTTCGAAAGTCCTTGGGGGGTAGCATGGGTTTGAGGTGTCGCAGTGTTCTGATTTTGTTGTAGATGGATGTGGTTATTATTTTTATGTGTTCCTTAAAGTCAAGCTGCTGGTCCAGTGTGATTCCGAGATATCGTATGGTACTTCGAATTGGAAGCTCTGCATCTCTTACTCTTAGGATGGGTGGAGGGGAGAAATTCTTGTTCCTTGATATAAATAGAACTTCCGTTTTCTTGAAATTTATAAAGAGGTTTTGGGTGAATAGCCAGTCTGTAATTGCGTTGAAGCAGTTGACAAGGTTGGATAAATCTGGGTGTTTGACTTTGAACGGAGTGAATAGTAGTACATCATCAGCGTAGATTAGTGTAGAGATATTGAAAGAACGGATGAGATTGCATATCGGCTGCATGTAGATATTGAAAAGTAGAGCGGATAGGGATGAGCCCTGTGGAACACCTTGTTGTTGGTGAAAAGGTGCAGAGGTGTGAGAGCCAACCCGGACTTGTTGCCAGCGATCAGATAGATAAGATTTACACCACTCCCAGGCGAGGCCCTGAATACCCTTGTCATGGATGCAGGTGAGCAGCTACGCATACCAGTCTGTCAACAATGAGCTGCCTGACTGAAAACCGAACACAGTTTAGGATAGCTATCCAGAGGGTCGCCATGAGTCAACTCCGATGCGACGGCACTTAACAACAACAACATTCCACTTTCAAGATGGAGTAAGCAGCACACCCCCTTTGAATCGGGTCCGGATGGCTTGTGAATTAGCACCAAAATTCTTTTCAATCATACAATTAGAACATTTTCTCCAGACCACCAAAAAAGCTTCCAGAAGAGAGTTCAACCCACTAGAAATGATTATGCATAAAGAGTGGAAACAGAAGGGCCTTATAGCAAACTTATACAAAGCCCTAGCTATAGCTAAAAATACACGGACTCTCCTTTACCAAAAAAAGAAAAAATGGGAACAAGACATGCTCAAGCTGAAAGATCAATGGGCAGAGATCTGGCAGAATACACCCAAAATAGCAAGATTTACAACACATCTGGACACACAGTACAAGATCTTATTCTAGATATGCAGTATCCAATAGACCAACATACAGTAAACCAGGCAGTCCAGACACAGTGGAAGGGATAGCAGGCAAGAGAGACATTTAAACACCTGTGGTGGGGCTGCCCAAAGATTATATCCCTTTTTGGGAACAGGTCCTCAAATCTATAAAACAAAAACAAATTAGAGACTATCCTTTACTGATGTTGGAATATGGAGGGCACCTTAACCACATGCAGTTAGATTACAGGAAATTACAGTACATTGCAAAAATATTTATCCCCTCTGTGTTTGTCCTGTTTTGTCTCATTACAACCTGGTCTATGACTTTGAAGGTGCAAAATATCCTTCATTGTGACACAAACAATAATTAAGACAAAACAAAAGCTGAAAGCAGAAGTGTGCATATGTATTCACCCCCCAAAGTCAATACGTTGTAGAGCCACCTTTTGCTGCAATTACAGCTGGAAATCTCTTGGGGTAAGTTTCTATTAGCTTAGCACATCTAGCCACTGGGAATTTCACCCATTCCTCAAGGCAAAACTGCTCCAACTCCATCAAGTTAGATGAGTTGCGTTGGTGTACAGCAATCTTCAAGTAATGCCACAGATTCTCAATTGGATTGAGGTCTGGGCTTTGACTAGGCCATTCCAAGACATTTAAACGTTTCCCTTTAAACTAGCTTTAGCAGTATGTTTAGGGACATTGTCCTGCTGGAAGGTGAACCTTAGTCCTAGTCTCAAATCTCTGGCAGACTGAAACAGGTTTTCCTCAAGAATTACCCTGCATTTAGTGCCATCCATCGTTCCTTCAGTCCCTGTCCCTGCCAATAAAAAACATTCCTACAGCATGATGCTGCCACCACCATGTTTCCCTGTGGGAATGGTGTTCGAGGTGATGAGAAGTGTTGGGTTTGTGCCACACATGGAATTTCCCATGATGGCCAAAAAGTTCAATTTTCATCTCATCTGACCAGAGAACCTCCTTCCATATCTCTGGGGGGGTCCGCCACATGCTGTTGTGCAAACTCCAAACGTGCTTTCTTATTTATTTCCTTAAGCAATGGCTTTTTTCTGGTTACTCTTCCATATAGCCCCACTCTGTGGAATGTTTGACTTAAAGTGGTCTATGGACAGATACTCCCATCTCTGCTGTGGATCTTTGCAGCTCCTTGGTGTCTTTGTGGCATCTTTGATTAATGCCCTCCTTGCCCGGTCTGTGAGTTTTGGTGAGTGGCCTTCTCTTGTCAGGTTTGTAGTGGTGCCATATTCTTTCTATTTTATTATAATGTATTTAATGGTGCTCTGTGGGATATTCCGAATTTGGAATATATTTTTATAACGCAACCCTGATCTATACTTCTCCACAACTTTGTCTCTGACCTGTGTGGCGTGCTCCTTGGTCTTCATAAGAACGTAAGATATGCCATACTGGGTCAGACCAAGGTCTATCCTGTTTTCAACAGTGGCCAATCTAGATCACAAATACTTATCAGTTTCCCCAAAAGACACAGGTTCCACAATGCTTGTACTGGGACAAGCAGTGGATATCCCGGGTCCCCTTTAATAATGGTTTATGGACCTTTCCTCCAGGAACTTGTCCAAACCTTTTTTAAACCTCACTACACTAGCAGCTTTTAATACATCCTCTGGTAACGAATTCCAGAGTTTGAATACACGTTGAGTGAAAAAATGTTTTTCTTTATTAGTCTTAAATAAGTAACCCTGTAGCTTCATTGCATGTCCCCTTGTCTTTCTATATTTTGATGGCGTACACAGTCGATCTATGTTCACCAGTTCTACTCCATTCATTAATTTATAGATCTCTATCATATCTCCCCTCAGTCATCTCTTTTCCAGGTTGAAGAGCCCTAACCTTTTTAGCCTCTCTTCATAGGGGTATCCTTCCATCCCCTTTACCATTTTGGTGGTTTTTCTCTGTACCTTTTCTAATAATGCTATATCCTTTTTAAGATACGGTCTCCCTACTTCTGGATGAACCACTTCAGGGATGTCCCAATCAACATCTGCCAAATTTAAATCTCCTACTAATAGCACCTCCCCTTTCATAGCAATATTGTGAATATCTTCAGTTAAATCTATCTATTTCTTCTGCCTTCCAGGAAGGTCTGTATATCACATCACTGTAAATAGATGTTCCATTTCCTGCTTTCTCCTTCCCACACAAACCTTGCAGTTCAGTGGCCTTAATATTATCTTTTTACATACAATACTACTTCTCCTCCCTTTCTTTCTACTCTGTATTCAGGCCTGATGAGGCAGGGCAGGGTATGTGTAACCCCAGAGCCTGTGGGTCTCTGAAGGGCTCAGCCTCAGTCTATTTAGAAGCACCCACTTATGCTGTAGGCAGACTGTATCCTGTTCCTTTTGTCAGGAAGTGTTTGAGGGGGCAGGAGAAGGCCAACCTAGACTGCGTGCAAATGCTGCAAGACCTACCGCCATGTTGTTTCGTTTTCTGAAGACCGGGCCCAGTGGGAGACTGATAAGGGGTCGGGATAGATTATCTGACCCGTGTGCTGGCATTATACATTATAACTGGTATAACTATGTCCCAATCATTATTTCCATGTAATATGTCTTCGTGACTGCCACTATATCCAAGTCAGCCTTTTCCATTACAGCTTCCACATCTGCAACTTTATTTCACACACTCCAAGTGGGAAATCTATGTGACCTAAACATCTGAATGCCCGTTTTCAGACATCCACATCACAAATAGAGCTTCTAAAATACCCCCCATGCTTATTAGTATATGCAGCTCTCCAGATATTGCCTTATTTTTATTTATTTATTTAATATCTTTTCTATACCGCGCTCTTTAAGATCAGTGCGGTTTACAGGCAAACAATAACCTGTACAGTGCGGTGGATACCTGCACTGTACATTACCATGAACAAATGGTGTAACTTGGGACTAACGTGCGTAACTATATACAGGCTGGGCACTCAGGTCACAAATACAGTATTGACCAGAGTTTCTTGGCAACTATTTACACGAATAGATAGCTATATACATGTTGCTATTTACAGGTTATACAGTTGTGCTAGTGGGGTTTCATCAGTGTGACATGCGTGTGCAGGGGCACTGTCCTGGTGGTTGGGTATGTCTGATTGTGGTTTATCACTAGCCTGGGAGTAGTGAAGGAGGAAAAGATAGTGTTTCAGTGCCTTCCTAAACTGGGCAAGATCCGTAATGGACCGGATGGTGGTTGGGAGGGCTTTCCAGCTTGTGGGGTGCATAGAACACTGACTGAGGCTGAGCCCTTCAAAAATTGTAGTTTCTCTTTTCTATACCATTCTTTAATATTTTACTTACCTGAGGGCTTTTACTTACCTGGGGCTTTGTTCACCCATCCCCGACAATCCTAGTTTAAAGCCCTCCTCAATAGGTTAGCCAGTCTGTTGCGAAAGACACTTCTCCCCTTCTTCAATAGGTGGACCCATCTCTGCTCAGCAGCCCTTGGAAAATTATGCCATAGTCCAGGAAGCCAAAATGCTATCGATGACACCATCTACACTGCCAGGCATGTGAGTCTCTTGGACTCTGCCCCTCCCACCCCCCAGGCATTCAGCATCTCTCCTCCCCTTCCTTAGCCCTTCCCCCTTAAGATGTCTAGTATATCATCTCCCTTTCGCTAGCCCCTCCCTCCAAGGTGTCCAGAATCACATGCTGCCCCTTCCCTTCCTCCAGCTGCCGCTAGCACACTACCTCCACCCCTCCCCTTTTCAGTGCTGCTGCCCAGTTAAAATGAGCATGGCTCCTGCAGGGCAGGAAAGCAACACCTTCATGGGGTTTCAGAGTGGAGGCAGGCCTTTCAGTAAAGGCTCGTGCCCAAGCACTACCATGACCTACCCCCCCCCCCCCCCCCAACGCAGACTTTCTTTCGGAGAGCAGGTAGGGACATGGCAGGGCTTAAGCGCCAGCCTGTACTGAAAGGCCCGATGCCTTGCTGAAGCAGCATAAAAGTGCTGCCTTCTTTCTGCCATCCCCCCAAATTCTGCTGCTGACAGGACTAGAGGCAGGGCATCAGGCAAAATGAAGAGGTCACCTAGGATGGCAGCTTCTGAGAGACAGCAAAAAAGCAAAACGATAGGTCTGACAGCCACACTAACTCAATGAACCAACAGCACAGTTGTTTACCTGCGAGAGTGGGTACACACATATGTACAAGGCAAGGTTTTGTATTTTAAAGCATGGTGTCAATTATGCATATTTACAGGATTGTTATAGGAGGAATAGTGTTGAGATGACTATGATTGTTGCATTTGGTTATCAAACTCTTGGTGGGTGGGGGTGGCGGGGTAAGGCTGAAGATTCATCTCGGGCACCCAATACCCTTGCACTGGTCCTGCAGACTTCATTCTGAGAGTCTGAGCCATCTTTTGGAGAATCCAGACTTTACTCCCATGAAAAAAACGGTTGAATGATGTTATCAATTTTAGTAGTAGTTTTCTGGGCGGCTAGAACCGGCCTTGGGTTTCTTTATGAATAGAAGACCCTTGGGAATTTTTCTCGACTGTCCTTTTTTGACTAATTTAAAGGCAAAAGGTTGTGCTGGGAGGTGGTTGTGCTGTGTGGACATGTCACATTGCCTTGCGTCTTGTATACTTAGCTTGCACCACTCTTTTGCTGCCTAAAGTGCTTCTGTCTAGAGACACCACTGAGGTCAAGTGACTTATTCAAGCTTATCCTAGGATTATAGTGAAGGGGTTGAACCTGGATCTTCCAAAATTTGGCAGCCATTTTCTCTACCCTAAGGCTGCACTGTCAGCCCATGGTATTGTAGTGTTATTCTGATCACATTATTCAGACAATAAAAATACCTTCTCTGATTGAAAGCACACTCCTACCTAACCAATAGACAACAACTGATCCGCACAAACACATCAACCTCACCCCCCTTCCAGCAACACCAAGGAGTACCCCAAGGATCCACACTATCTGCCATGCTCTTCAACATCTACCTGCAACCACTCTGCTCAATCATACGTGCCCACAACATCAACTATCACATCTATGCAGATGACATAATGCTCTATGCCCCAAACACAACCTCTAACCCAACAAACAACCACTTATCAGAATGCTTCACAGAAGTATCCAGCTGGCTACAGAAGAACAACCTATCCATCAACATAAAGAAAACAGAAGCCCTCATAGTAACAAAGGACCCAGACTTCACACCACCTACACACCTCAACATTGGAACCACACAAATACAAATACAACCGCACATAAAGTATCTAGGAATCATCATAGACCAAGCACTCACACTCAAGCAACAAATCAAAAAAACCACCGGAACAATATTCCACAAGGCTAAAACAGTACAGCGCCTCAGACCTCTCCTTGAACCACGGGACTTCAGAACAGTGATGCAAGCCATGACACTCCCCCACCTGGACTACTGCAATATAATCTACCACGGACTACCAGCCACCCACACCAACCCACTTCGAACTTCCTTAAATACCACAGCAAGGATTATCCAGAAAGCAAAAAAACAAGACCACATCACCCCAATACTGAGGGAGCTGCACATACTCCCCCTCGAAGCAAGAATCAAATACAAATCCGCCCTACTTACTCACAAGGCTCACTACCAAACTCAGACTTCCCAGCTCTGCGCACTACTGCCCCGACCAGCCCACAACAGAACAACCAGACAAACCATTAGCAACTCCCTCACCATCCCCCATAAACGAACCAAGTGCAATCAACGGACCTGCAACAGAGCCTTCAAACTATATTCACCAACCCTCTGGAACTCTCTACCAAGTCACATCAGAGGCAACGGAGATCCCCTATCATTCAGGAGACAACTAAAAACCGTCCTATTCCAGGAATACCTCGGACCAGAAACAAGCACCCACCACTGACTACCTCCCAACCCCCCCCCCCCCGAACATATTTTCTAAGAGACTGAAATACTATGTCTATGTCTATGTCCCAAATATTTGTTGCAATCATCAATGTTGGCCACCCGGTGATAGCCCCAACCCCAGAATTTGATTATTGTCCACCCCCTCCCCCCCTTTTAATGTTACCCCACTTTGACCCGGTGAAAAGCAGGATATAAATACAGTTAAATAAATAAATAAATAAAATAAGGAGGCTACACGCTGATTTCATCATTAAAGTGACAGTCTCAAACAAATAGTTGCAAGTAATTTAATCAGCAATTGACAATCAAAAGGAAGTGTTTGATTCCTTGACGTGGTTTCTGTTCATTGTCTCAGCAGGGTTTGCGGATGCTATGGAGGCAGTGTTCACAGCTCTAGAGGGGACAGGAGTGTGGGACCGGGGGGGGGGGGGAGTCGGGGACAGGAATCCCAGGCGTCACATCACGCAATACCTTAGAGTTCAGAGGGCATGTGTGCTGGGTTCTGGGGGAAGGATTGGTCTGTGGTCCCCTAGTACAGAATGTCCCACTGATGGAATGTGAGGAGAAGAATGGTGTTATGAATAAAAATGGGTGGGGGCGAGGAGGTGTGACCCTGAAAAGCTATGTTGTATCTTAAGGGTGACATGACACCAAAGAGGCAGCAGTAGTGCTGATGTTCTCTACAAGTTGTGGATTTGAACACATAGAGGAAAGAAAAATAACATTTTCAGAAATGTTTGCATAAGGGAAATATTTACTGAACCTGAATGTAACTTGCCTTTTGAGCTACTACTGAAAGGTATGAGCTTAACCCAAATAAATTAAAGGTGGTATAGAAACCTAGCTAAATAGATCAATAAGTTAATCAGTTCATTAGTTTTATGTTTAAGGGCCTACGAGTACAGAGCACTTACGTTTTCTGCATTATAAAGAGAGGCATATGATGATTTAGAGTTGTGGTGTTTGCCAGCGGAAAGTTGTATTTGGCAAGATCAGCTATGCTTGATGCCTCTGTCCTACGAGAAATATTTGTAACATTTTGGCCTAAAGTGTACTTATATAACATAAAAACAAAAGATTTGTCATACTGGCTCAGACAAATCTATCAAGTCAAGTATCCTGTTTCCAACAGTGGCCAATCCAGGTCCCGTATCTGCCAAGATCCCAGAAGCTAGACAGATTCGCAGGGGTAAGCAGTGGATTTGCCCCAGTCCACCTTAATAATGGTTTATGGCCTGCAACACCAGGAACTTGTCCAAACCTTTTTTACATTAACAGCTTTTATTACATCCTCTGGCAACAAATTCCAGAGCTTAATTACACACTGAGTAAAAAAATATGTTCTCCAATTCAACTTAAATGTACTACTTTGTAACTTCAATGTGTGTCCCCTAATGTTTGTACTTTTGAAAGGAGCAAAGAGCCAATTCTCGTTCACTTATTCCCAGTCCATATTTCCTAGCAAAAAAGGTGCTGCTGCTCATATGCAAGGCTCTTTCATTAATACGTGAGGACCATGGATCAGTTTCAGCAAATAATAAAAAAAGTGCCGGTACCCAGTGCCACTGAGTATCACCTCAAAAAAAGCCCATCATTATTTTGTAGATCGATATCATATTTCCTCTCCGCCATCTCTTCCCTAAGCTGAAGCCTTTCCTCATAGGGGTATTCTTATAACCTCTTTCTCAGGTTTGTCACCCTTCTCTGTACCTTTCCTAATTCTTCTCTATCTTTCTTTTAGATGCAGCAACTAGAGTGCATGCAATACTCAAGGGGGTATGTTTACTAAACCGTGGTGAAGGAGCAAGTGTGCCGTTAGTGCGTGCTAACTGCACTTTCACCCTTACCATGTCTAAAATGCTGCATTACTGCACGATAACACTGCCAGAATTGTAAAGTGCCCTGTGGGCGGAGAGTAGGCGTCTATGGGATGGAGAGTGGGGGTCATTGGACGGGAAGTGGGCAGAAACAAGCCTTGCTCCCTTAACTCAAGCATTTTAATGGCAGGGACTTTAACGTAATTCAAAACCTAGCGGAAAGGGTGGTTTTGAGGAGAGAGAGCCTATTTACGTCTGCAATGTGACGCACAGAGAGGGGAGCCCAAAAAAGTGATAGTAGTGCTCGATTAGCAGCAACAGCATAGTGCCCAAGTATGAAAGGGCACTATGTTGATGGTGCAAATGGGAGCAAAGAAGGTGGTACATGAGTCATGCAGTGGGGGGCCGCTGGTTCACAGGCAAAAAGGACTACAAAAGGGGACTGCTACTTCTGGAGAGAGATCTCCAATTGTAAGTATTTACTTCTGGGAATTTTTCTAAATCTTCGGGAAAAAGGAATTCTTTAGATTAGAGCTGATTAATCTGTGAACCCAGTGTATTTATTAAATCAGTCAGGGTCTAGTAGCAGCAAATAGCTTTCAGTTTAAATTTAAAACACAGAAGAGAGCTTTCTGGTTAAAATTAGACCCCCAAGACTCCCTCTATCCTCAAAGAAAGGGCTGTGGGATTCCCCCTGGAAATTGGTCACATATTACCTTAAAAGCACAGGACAGGTACTCTGTAGCAGCCAGCTTTTAATAAATCTTCTTTCCCTCCCTCCCCATCACCCACCCACCCCAAGGATAATCATAACTTTATAGGTGCTTAAACTTCTTAAAAGGAAAGGAGATGCCATATTCACTCTCAGGTGCAGCTGTCTATCCTCATCAGACATACATTAAGGACCTAAAATTAATTAAGCTTCAGGTGAACAAAGTACATTAAACGTATTAGCTATAGTTTTATTAGTATAATAGTATCCCCAGCAACCCTTAGTAAGTAAAGAACTTAAATATCTAAACACAACCTTAAAACTAAAATGCAGACAGCAGTCCAGCAGCTAGATGGGGGCTTACCAGTCTTTTGCATTGAGTGTCACATGTATGATTTTCTCCCAGTTGGTGAAGGGTCTTATGTGTGCACTAGTTGCAAGGAGCTCTTTGCTCTCAGGGAATGAGTCCAATCTATGGAGGCTAGAGTAGCAGACTTGCAGTACATAAGGAAGACAGAGAGGTACATAGATGAGACCTACAGGGATATAGCCCTGAAGTCCCACCTCCAGTCTGGCAGCATCCCTGTTGCCATGGAGGAGAGAGGTCATGTGACAGGAGAGCATCACTCTGGTGTGGCAGGAATTGATCCTGTAGCTAGGACCTGTCCTCCAGGTGATGTAAAACCATCTTGCACCGAGGAAGTTTCTCCAGAGCCATGTGCTCATGAGGGAAGGGTTAGGACAGCCGTTAGAGTTTGTGATTCGATCATTAGGCATTTAGATAGCTGGGTGGCTGGTGGATGTGAGGATTGCCTGGTAACATGCCTGACGGGTGCAAAGGTAGCAGACCTCACGCGCCACCTAGATAAGGTCTTAGATAGTGCTGGAGAGGAGTCTGCTGTCTTGGTACATGTCAGTACCAATGACATAGGAAAAAGGGGTAGGGAGGATCTTGAGGCTAAATTTAGGCTTTTAGGTAGGAAGTTGAAATCCAGAGCTTCCAGGGTAGCATTCTCCGAAATGCTTCCTGTTCAACACGCAGGACCCAAAAGACAGGCAGAGCTCCGGAGTCTCAATGCATGGATGAGACAATGGTGCAAGGATGAGGGTTTTGTATTTGTTAGGAACTGGGGAACATTCTGGGGAAAGGAGAGGCTCTTCCAAAGGGATGTGCTCCACCTTAACCTGGATGGAACCAGGCTGCTGGCATTAACCTTTAAAAAGGAGATAGAGCAGCTTTTAAACTAGATAATAGGAGAGAGCCGACTGTCGCCCAAGAGCGCATGGTTCGTAACAGTGTATCCTTGAAGGATACAACCAAAAGAATGAAGTTAGGGTATATCAGCAGAGAAGTTCCAATAAAGACCAAAGTAGCCCAAATGCCCTTACGTAAGGAGCAGACAGAGCTTAAAGATTCCAAATTACCCCTGCCTACCGATAGCCAGATTAATATGAATAAAATACAGTCTCTAAAATGCTAGTATGCAAATGCTAGAAGTCTAAAACATAAGATGGGAGAGTTATAATATATAGCACTAAATGAGAGGTTAGATATGATTGGTATCTCAGAGACATGATGGAAAGAGGACCACCAGTGGGACACTGTGATATCTGGGTACAAACTGTATCACTGATCAAATTGGTGGAGGGGTTGCGCTCTATGTTAGAGAGGGCATTGAGTCAGAAAGGATTACAATTTTGCAGGAAACAAAATTTGCTGTAGAATCTCTATGGATTGAAATTTCATGTAAAAAGGGGAAGGCAATGGCAGTGGGGGTGTACTATCGACCACCTGGCCAGAATGAACAAATGGATGATGAAATGCTCAAAGAAATCAGGGAAGCTAACAAACGTTACAGTACACTAATAATAATGGGTGATTTCAATTACCCCGGTATTAACTGGGTCAGTGTCACAGCAGGACATGGTAGGGAGAAAAGGTTTCTAGATGAAATAAATGACTGCTTCTTGGAGCAGCTGATTCATGAATCGACCAGAGGGAAAGCCATTTTGGACCTAGTCCTTAGTGGAACACCAGATCTGGTGCAAGAGCTAAGGGTGTTGGGGCCACTTGGCAATAGTGATCACAGCATGATCGCGTTTGATTTAATTAATGGAGGAGGATGGTAAGGAAATCCACAGTACTACCTTTTAACTTTCAAAAGGGAAACTATGACAAAATGAGGAAAATAGTTAAGAAAAAACTAAAAGGAGCAGTTGCAAAGATTAAAGACTTACAACAAGCTTGGGTGTTGTTTAAAAATACTATCTTGGAAACCCAGAATAGCTGTATTCCATACTTTAAGAAAAAGTGGAAGGAAGTCCAAAAAACTGCCAGCATTGTTTAAAGGTGAGGTCAGAGAGGCTATTGTTGCCAAAAAAGCATCTTTCAGGAAATGGAAAAAAGAGCCAAATGACAAAAACTGGAAACAGCACCAGCACTGGCAAGTTAAATGCAAGGCATTGATAAGGCAGGCAAAGAGAAAATTTGAGAAGAAGCTTGCTGTGCAAGCAAAAACGCGTAATAAAGACTTTTTCAAGTACATTCGTAGCAAAAAACCTGTGAGAGAGTCAGTTGGACCATTAGATGATAGAAAGGTAAAAGGAGCACTAAGAGGGGACAAGGCCATAGCGGAGAGACTGAATGAATTCTTTGCTTCGGTCTTTACTGAGGAAGATGTAGGGATGTTACCCATGACTGAAGTGGTATTTAAAGGTGATACTGTGGAAGAATTGAAAGAAATATTGATACACCAGGAAGATGTATTACAACTATTTGATAATTTGAAGAGTAGGAGATCACCTGGACCAGATGGTATACATCCAAGGGTGTTGAAAGAACTGAAATATGAGATTGCAGACCTTCTATTAGTAATCTGTTAACTATCATTAAAATCATCTGTAATACATGAAGATTGGAGGATGGTCAATGTAACGCCAATTTTTAAAAAGGGTTCCAGGGGTGATCCAGGAAACTACAGACCGGTGAATCTCAACATCAGTACCAGGAAAAATGGTAGAAACCATAATAAAGAACAAAATTACTGAACATGTAGATAGTGATGGCTTAATGGGAGACAGCCAACATGGCTTTAGAAGATCTTGTCTTACTAATCTGTTGTGTTTTTTTGAAGATGTGAATAAACAGGTATAGGTATAGGTGAGTCAGTTGATATAGTGTATCTGGACTTTCAGAAAGCCTTTGACAAGGTCCCTTATCAGAGACCTTTGGCAAAATTAAAAAGTCATGGGATAGGAGGCAGTGTACTATTGTGGATCAGGAACTTGTTAAAAGATAGAAAGCAGGACTTCCAGTGACACATGAGCGGGTGAGGACGTCTCTCAGCTCTCTCCGGGGCTGCCTTGGAATTAATCATTGAATTAACCGTGCAAATCTAACTCTCCCCCTCCATATCAGGAGAGGTGAACACCTGAAAGAACAGGCTGCAGGAAATAGTGTCGAGTAACGAGAGACTCCAGTAAGAAATGCCGATATCGGCAAGGAAGGAGAAGGAAAAAGGCCACAAGCCTGGGGCCACGCTGCCGGCGGTACCTAGCCCAGCCTCTCCGGGAACCAAAAGTATAAAGTCGGCGTCAGAAGAGATGGCCAGAGAAGTGATGAAGTTTCTTGACCCGAAACACAATTTAAATAATAGAGATACATGCAGTGTATGCTAATATTAAATTGTGTTTGTTTTACATGGTCTCCCTCCCTTACAATTGGGCAATTTTATGATTTTTTATTTCAATATTTATTATACATATTTATATACTTTTTATGTTTTTTTTGTTTTTTTATTGATTTTTTTGCGCATTGTCACATTTTCTGATTGTTGTCATTTCTGTGCACATTGCTGTACCTTTATATTATTATAATATTTATCGTTTTTAAGTATTTATCTCATCCTCCCTTTTTCTATCATAGTATTTTAGTTTGGTTTTTTATTTGCCTATTTATTTGTTTAAATTATTGATCTATTTATGTTATTATTACATATTATTAATCAGCTCTTGTGTAGTTTTACTTGGTTCAATTTGGCTCTACACTATTCAGGTTCGATAAGTATTCCATAAGTTTTTTATCTTCTTTGGTTCTGTATTAGTTATATAAGCATATTATATTTCTCTCTAAATGTTTGGTCAGTGTTCCCTTTTCATAATTTCTTATATGGATTGAACTTCTTCCTTCCCTCAGCCCTGCCCTGTATTGTCTCTCTAACCTCAATGCACCTTGATTATTTGATGTTGTACGTTTTGCCGGTGTTTTCACAATTTTAATGTTTTTAAGTGTGTTCTATTTGTTTTTTAACTTTTACAGTATTATGTTTTTTAATTATTCATTTATTTGTATTTTTATAATCACCAGTGTCATTCCCCCTGAGGAAGGCGTTGCCGAAACGCGTTGGGGTCCCTTGTGCATAATAAAGACCCTCATTCTTCCCACGTCTCCTGCTCCTTGTGTTTGCTTGTCCTACCCGCAGGAGGTTGCTCCTCCTTGTACCTACAGAACATCAACAACATTTAAGGTAGTTACACTGAATTTCTCCAGCATGTACCCCGACATCAAGGCTAATTTGGCCTGCTAATTTGGCTAATTTGGCATTTCCTATTACATTGAATACCAGAGTCAGCTGCAGTCTAGTATTGCTTCCTATCCTCACTCATAGCATCCTGGTACCTTTCGGCTTTAACCTCCTCAGAAATTCCTACAGCCCTTATGCACTGTTCACTCTCTCTAAGACGGGCACTGAGGTAGCATATTGGGTTCCCCCCCCCAGTAGTGGCTGCCCTACCTAAGACACGAGGTTTGGACTCATAAGGGGACTTGTTTATCTCTAGAACACTAGAGACAGTACTGTGCAGGACAGGGGACCTGCTGGACATAGCAAGGTATTTAATACAGGAGGTATTAGACAAGCTGCCTACTAACATGTAATTGCAGCTGGGACAGGTACCACAGGTTTGCTTCCACCATTTCCAGGCACAAATAATAAATAAAAATAAAAAAGGTGTAGGAGATGTCAGCATACATCAGCATGACATTATGCCTAGCATAGGTGTCATGGCTTTTTCCCAGACTTTGGATTTCAAGCAGCTTTGTTACTCTGGTGATGTCAGTCTCCAAACTTAATGAGGGTAGTTTACAAGATGAGATTAGCTCTGACCCCCTGGTGATGTCAGTCTCCGGGCCTGATGAGATTGGTCTGCAGCCCCTCCTTGCTAAATCAAGTGATAGCAGACCTCAAAGGGAGGTGCTGGAAACAATAGCAGACCTCAAAGGGAGGTGCTGGAGAAAACTCACTATAAAGGACAGAAATACTTCCTCTTTCCCTCTCTCTCTCTCTATTCATCGGACATGAAGGACAGGAGGCTCTGACAATCACTTCTCTTCACCCCTCCCCCTCTCTCTCTCTCTCTGATCTCTCTCACACACACATGCACACACATAGAGTCTTTCATATACTCTATTCTCGATCACACTTCACACGTACACACACACATAGATTCATTGATGCACACTGAAGCAGCTCTGTAACAACCACTATATAACTCTGTTCTGTACCTATGTAATAAGCCTATTTCGATATAAAACTCTTTTTCCAAGCTACACCAGTTTTGGTTGTCTTATTTGTGCTGCTTACCCTACTGTCTCTGTGAAATGAACCCAGGACCAAACGGAGTGTAGCCAAAAGTGGAGAGCAGCGGCGGAAGATTACATTTTACAGAAGATTACATTTATGGGGGCTCTACATTTTAGAAGCGCGCCAGAGGCCCAGGGTGGTGATTGCGAGAATTCTAAATTTTCACCATAAAGCGCAGCTGCTTCAAGCATACAGGAGGAAACGTGACTTGCAGCTCGAAAATCACAAGCTTCTGCTCTTTCAAGATTATTCAGCGGCTGTGGCAGGAAAGAGGAAAGAGTTCATGGTCATCTGCTCTGCCTTATTTCAGAAGATGGTGAGATTCACCCTGGCCTTCCCCGCGGTGCTTGGGTCACTAATATGGGACAGAACTATTTCTTTTCTTCGGCAGAAGCTGCCAGAGCTTTCATGGAGGGCCTGGGGCAGGACGCGGCAACGGACAACTGTTGAGTATATGCTGGAGCCACGGAGGAAAAGTATGCTAAGAACAGCGATTTGCGTGGGAGGAAGAATGTAGGAAATCTGGACCGGGAGGAAAGAGAACCGAGGACTCTTGCCTTCAAGCTACCTATGGAGGTCTCTGGGGAATGTGTTTATAAAACTGTTGTAGCGTTAATTATATAATATCAAGGTGGGGAGGGGGAAATATTCTGTGGAGAGGGGTGGAGATGTACTAGAGGTGAGGGACTGTGGATGCACTCTCTGGCATGGAGAAGAAAGAAAAACAGAGAGTGCCCGCAGGCAGATTATATGAGGCTTAATTGTGAGTATGTTAATTCTTAACTGTTGAATGTTAATTGTTACTGTTCATTGGGGTTAGAGGGTTCAGAAAGCCGAGGCGGCCCTGCAGTGTCCATGTGCGAAGCCAGGCCTCAGCCAAGAGGGCTGTAGGCAGTAGCGAAGAGAGTCCCGGGTTAAAGGAGAAGGAGATAGGGGGCATGGATGGCGGGAAGGGGAGGGTGGGGGTAGAGAAGGGGGAGGTCTGGGGGGAGGGGAAGGGGGGCAGGGGAGAGGGGAGGGGGGAAGGGAGGGAGATACGGGGAGGGGGAGATTTGGGAGGAGGAGGGGCAAAAGTCAGTTAGGGAGAGTGAAAAGCATAAAGAGATTGCTTAAAAAGGCAGGAATGGTGCAGAAATATGTACCAGAGAGGAGCAAGGCAGGGGCTGAGGTTGGGCAGCCCCTAGCTATAGAGTATAGAGAGAACAAGGGTGTGATGGAGCAAGCCCACCTGCAATATAGGAATGGGACCTGATATACGCATGATTTCCTGGAATGTGGGAGGCCTAAACACCCCGGTCAAGAGGACAAAGATCCTACAAGCCCTGAAAAAAAGAAAAGGTCCAGATAGCTCTGTTACAAGAAACTCACTTAAATGCTGTAGAGCATCTTAAACTGCGGAAAGACTGGGTAGGACATGTGTACGCTGCGTCAGCGATGGGAAAAAAAAGGGGAGTGGCGGTCTTAATAAGAAAAGGAGTTCAGGTGGAAGTAATAGGACAAGAGGAAGATCCTCAGGGCAGGTATCTGTTTATGCATGTGCGACTGAATGGGGAGGAACTGTTTATAGGCAATATATATGCCCCGAATGTATAAAAGCATGAATTTTTTAGGCGTATATTAAAGAAAATAGAAACAGCTCCGAGGGCACCTGTAATTCTAGCAGGAGATTTTAACTGCCCACACGATCCGGATCTAGACAAATCTCATCCAACATAAGAACATAACATAAGAACATAAGATATGCCATACTGGATAAGACCAAGGTCCATCAAGCCCAGTATCCTGTTTCCAACAGTGGCCAATCTAGGTCAAACGTACCTAGCAGTTTCTCCAAAAGACACAGGTTCTGCAATGCTTGTACTAGGTCAAGCATTGATATCCTGGGTCCCTTCTTAATAATGGTTTATGGACCTTTCCTCCAGGAACTTGTCCAAACCTTTTTTAAACCCAGCTACACTAACAGCCTTTACTACATCCTCCGGTAACAAATTCCAGAGTTTGATTACACGTTGAGTGAAAAAATATTTTATTTTATTAGTCTTAAATAGCTTACCCTGTAGCTTCATTGCATGTCCCCTAGTCTTCCTATATTCTGATAACGTAAACCGATTTACGTTTACCCGTTCCACTCCGTTCATTAATTTATAGACTTCTATCATATCTCCCCTCAGCCGTCTCTTTTCCAGGTTAAAGAGCCCTAACCTTTTTAGCCTTTCTTCGTAGGAGTATCCTTCCATCCCCTTTACCATTTTGGTGGCTCTTCTCTGAACCTTTTCTAATAACGCGATATCCTTTTTAAGATATGGCGACCAGAATTGCACACAATATTCAAGGTGTGGTCTCACCATGGAACGGTATAGAGGCATTATAATATCTTTGTTTTATTTTCCATTCCTTTCCTTATGATAGCTAGCATTCTACTTGCTCTCTTGGCCGCTGCTGCACACTGGGCCGAGGGTTTTAACATGTTATCCACAATGACGCCTAAATCTTTTTCCTGGGTGATGGTTCCTAATGTGGAACCTTGCATCGTGTAACCATAGTTTGGGTTGCTCTTCCCTAGGTGCATAACTTTGCAGTTGTCCACATTAAATTTCATCTGCCATTTTGATGCCCAGTCTTCCAGTTTATCAAGATCCTCTTGCAATTTTCCACAATCCTCTTGGGTTTTAACAACTTTAAATAGTTTTGTGTCATCTGCAAATTTGATAACCTCACTCGTTATTCCACTTTCCAGGTCATTTATGAATATTTCAAAAAGCAGCAGACCCAGCACAGATCCCTGGGGTACACCACTATTCACCTTTCTCCATTGGGAAAATTGGCCATTTAGTCCACCCCTCTGCTTTCTATCTTTTAACCAGTTCCTGATCCACAGTAGTACACTGCCTCCTATCCCATGACTCTTTAGTTTTGCCAAAAGTCTCTGATGAGGGACCTTGTCAAAAGCTTTCTGAAAGTCCAGATACACTATATCAACCGACTCACCTTTGTCCACCTGTTTATTCACACTTTCAAAAAAACATAACAGATTAGTAAGGCAAGATCATCCTTGTCTAAAGCCATGTTGGTTGTCTCCCATTAGGCCATGACTATCTACCTGCTGAGTAATTTTATTCTTTATGATGGTTTCTACCATTTTTACGGTACTGACGTGAGGCTCACCGGTCTGTAGTTTCCCGGATCACCCCTCGAACCCTTTTTAAAAATTGGTGTTACATTGGCGATCCGCCAATCTTCAGGTATTAGAGATGATTTTAATGATAGTTCACAGATTACTAATAGCAGGTCTGCAATCTCATATTTCAGTTCTTTCAACACCCTTGGATGTATACCATCCAGCCCAGGTGATTTACTACTCTTCAGTTTATCTAATAGTTGTAATACATCTTCCCGATGTATCGATATTTCCTTCAATTCTTCCGCACCTTTAAATACCACTTCAGTCATGGGTAACATCCCTACATCTTCCTCAGTAAAGACTGAAGCAAAGAATTCATTCAGTCTCTCCGCTATCGCCTTGTCGCCTCTTAGTGCCCCTTTAACTCCTCTATCATCTAATGGTCCAACTGACTCTCTCACAGGTTTTTTGCTACGAATGTACTTGAAAAAATCTTTATTTCGCGTTTTTGCTTCCGCAGCAAGCTTCTTCTCAAATTCTCTCTTTGCCTTCTTTATCAATGCCTTGCATTTGACCTGCCAGTGCTTGTGCTGTTTCCAGGTTTCATCGTTTGGCTCTTTTTTCCATTTCCTGAAAGATGCTTTCTTGGCAACAACAGCCTCTCTGACCTCACCTTTAAACCATGTTGGCAGTTTTTTGGACTTCCTTCCACTTTTCTTAAAGCGTGGAATACAGTTGGTCTGGGCTTCCAAGATAGTATTTTTCAACAACATCCAAGCTTGATGTAAGTCTTTAATCTTTGCAACTGCTCCTTTTAGTTTTTTCTTAACTATTTTCCGCATTTTATCATAGTCTCCCTTTCGAAAATTAAAAGGTAGTACTGTGGATTTCCTTACTATCCCTCCTCCACTAATTAAATCAAAGGCGATCATGCTATGATCACTATTGCCAAGTGGCCCCAACACCCTTATCTCTTGCACTAGATCTGGTGTTCCACTAAGGACTAGGTCTAATATGGCTTCCCCTCTCGTCGGTTCATGGACCAGCTGCTCCAAGAAGCAGTCATTTATGTCATCTAGGAACTTTATCTCCCTAGCATGTGACACTGACCCAGTCGATACCGGGGTAATTGAAATTGCCCATTATTATTACCGCGCTGTAACTTTTGTTAGCTTCCTTGATTTCTTTGAGCATTTCATCATCCATTTGTTCATTATGGCCAGGCGGTCGATAGTACACCCCCACCGCCATCGCCTTCCCCTTTTTACATGGAATTTCAATCCATAGAGATTCTACAGCAAATTTTGTTTCCTGCAAAACTTTAATCCTTTTTGACTCAATTGCCTCTCTAACATAGAGCGCAACCCCTCCACCAATTTGATCAGCTCTATCATTACGATATAGTTTGTACCCAGGTATCACAGTGTCCCACTGGTTGTCCTCCTTCCACCATGTCTCTGATATTCCAGTCACATCTAACCTCTCATTTAGTGCTATATATTCTAAATCTCCCATCTTATTTTTTAGACTTCTAGCATTTGCATACAAGCATTTTAGAGACTGTATTTTTTTCATATTAATTTGGCTATTGGTAGACATGGGTAATTTGGGATCTTTAAGCTCTGTCTGCTCCATAACACTTATTAAAAGAGGGCTGCTACACAGTACCCTGTCCTGTGATGCTGAGGTAAGCTATATTCTTATTTGATTTAAATGATAGCTCTTTGCTGCTGCTAGGCTCTAATATATTATGAAATTTAAACTACAAGCTCTCTGCTGGGTTCTAAATTTAACCAGAAAGCTCTCTTCTGTGTTATAAATTTAAACTAAAAATACTTTGCTGATACTAGGCCCTGAGTGACTATTAAATTAAAACTATATACTCTCTGCTGGGTATGAAATGTAACCAGAAAGTTCTCTTCAGTGTTTTAAATT
Source organism: Ichthyophis bannanicus (assembly GCA_033557465.1). NCBI lineage: Eukaryota > Metazoa > Chordata > Amphibia > Gymnophiona > Ichthyophiidae > Ichthyophis > Ichthyophis bannanicus. The sequence continues at coordinate 169,716,147 of CM066032.1, read as the reverse complement.
TAAACTTAAACTGCTGCTACTAGGCCCTGACTGATTTAACAAAAAATAGTGGTTTCACAGATTAAATAGCTTTAATAGAAAGAATTCCTTTCAGAAAATTCCCAGAAGTATATACTCACAATTGCAGATCTCTCTCCAGAAATAACAGTCCCTTTTTCTAGTCCTTCAAGACTGAGGATCACAGAGCTCTGGTTGAGCTATTTATGCCTGTACTGCTGAGGTAAGCTGTGACCAACTTCCTGGATGATTAACAGTCCTTGCTTGGATAGAAGGAGTCTTTCAAAATGGCCTTTTGAACTGATCCAAAACAGGGAGCAGGTTGGGTTTGATCCAAAACAGGGAGCAGGTTGGGTTAGAAGAGTGGTGAGCTACCTATGCCAAATGGGCAGTTTGTTAGATGTCTGGAGAGTTACACAAGGGGGAGAGAGACTACACGCATCTATCTCGAGTGCACGGAACTTGGTCAAGAACTGATTACATACTAGTATCAGAGAGAGATTTTGGGAAGGTGCTCAAAGCGGAGGTTAGGCCCATTGTGATATCTGACCATGCAATGGTGTGGAATGATTGGAAAGGTGCAGGCACAGGGAATTATAGGTGGTCATTTCCCAGACAGAAGTGGCATGACAAAGTGTAGCAGCAGATAAGCCTGCAATAAATAAAACCAGGAGTCTTTTCAAGGATCCAAGCCAGTTTAATGTACACAGGCTCAAGCAATAAGCAATTTCAAAATGGCTGAGCAATGGTTTCTAGCAAAACAACAACTTTTATACCGTTCTTCTCCATTCTAGACATAGGCAAACTTTTCATTGGTCCCAGTAACCCCTCTCACCCATCTATTGGTCCCGGTACCACTACGTAGCTATCCAATGAGGACCTTTGACTGGGCTCAGCACCTGGTTGCCCCCCTTCCAGTCCCAATTACAATGGTCAGTTCACTAACTTTGATACTTCTCTCCTCCAAGGTCGCTATCCAGCTGGAATATGAGTGAGAGCGGGGCACTGTAACCTTGCTTTCTGCAGAGTTAATTAATTCCATAGAAGCTGTGCTCTCTTATCAGTACCAATTAGAGCTGTTTTCTGTCTTTTCTAAGTTTCGTTTCTGCTTAGCTATGTTCAGTTAAGCTGAGTTAAGTTTCAATTCTATGGTGTCATCATTCAGGGGGGTTTTCATTCCTCTGGGCCTAACTACAGGCTTCAGGTCAAGCTGCTTAGGCCTGTCTGTTTAGTTCAATTAGCATGGATCATAGGCCTTCGCCTACCACATTCCCCCCTTTGATTATTCTCAACCGCAAGTGAGAAAGGGTGAGAATCAAATCACATAATACTAGGTAAAGATATCACTCTGTGGTATAGGGTAGTAGTTTCACATAGCTAGTATCTTTGTAGCTGCCTTATGCTCTACAGTGTTAATAACTGAAGTTATCATTCGCAAGCAAAGTGGCAAGAAACAAGGGAGCAACAAGCAGATAGTCAAAGTCCATAGTTTGGCAAGAGTGGGTAAAAGAACTAAAGGAATTAGAAGGTTCAGGAGCATTTATGCCGGACCACCAAGATGTCTTCTTTGTTGTGCTGTTGTAAAACTTCTGATTTAGACAGTCCAGCTGTCCGATCTTCATAGCAAATTGTGGTCCGGTGCGAACAAAACACAAACTGTCAACAATGGGGTGGGCCAATACCCACTCACTAGTAGTATTATGTAAATCAGTCTGATTGTAGGGGATGGAGTAATTCAGTTCTTGCGTCTCCCAGGGCCACTGATCTCCCATCTTAGTACCTCCACAAAAGAAACAGTCAGAAGTGTGGAGACTAGATGCTATTGCTCCAGCAAGTTCAAGAAACAAGTTCTGGTGGCAGGAGGAACTTCAAAGTCTGATTTCATGGCTTTATAGAAAGAGTGATCTTTTGTCCTGTTCTGGTGGTGGTTATGCAAGCTGCACAAGGGGGTAGGGCAAAAGTCATTTCAAAGCACCCCAAAACTGTTGCCAGAATAAAGCAATAATAAGGATTCATAATGAGCACAGTCTCTGGAAAATTGGTGGAACTGTCGACTTCCACAACAGATAACAGATGTAGGGTTGATTGTAGATCCTCAAGCTTCTGCCGTACGTAGACCTACCGGCTTTGTGGCAGAAGTAGGGCTGTAGATTCCAAAGTATCACTGTCCTCTGGGATGTCTCAATTTCTTACAATATCATAGCATAGTCTCTTAGGCTATTATTGCTTCCTTAGAGCAGTTCACTCTTTAGGAGATCAAAACAGTCTTTTCAGAGTATTTAAACACAGTCTCTTAGAAGATTCAATTTCTTAACGCAACACAGTCTCTTTCTGATGATTGCAGCTTCATTTTTTTTTTTTTTTTAAGATGCGAAGCTTACTTTCAGATAAACAGATAGTCTTGAAATAGTGCAGTTTCTGAGGGACCAATAAGTCTTAGGTCCGTGGCTGTTGTCGTAGGGTGAGGTGCAATGGTGTCTCAGGATGCTGTACAGTAGTCCAGTGATCAGGTTCAGAAGCAGTTGCTGGCTTTTACTCGACTATATTGGATCCAAGGTTCGAATTCTGCGACTTTTACTGCAGTTGGAGTTGACAGGATGACGACATAGGGTCCCTTCCAATGCAGGGCTAACGGTATCTTTCTCCACTCTTTGATCCACACCGAGACTCCAGGCTTGAAAGGATGCAGGGGTGCAGGCAAATTGATGGGTAATCGATTTTGTACCCAGGTATGAAGACTTCTGCAAAACAGAACTTAAAACCAATAGTTCATGTCTAATAATTTCAGATCCTATCTGTCTCATATCTCCTTTTATTTCCTATACAATAGGCAGGGGTTGCCCATACAGAATCTCAAAAAGGGGAAACTCCTAAAGACTTAGCAGAGGCTAAGTATATCCTAAGAAGGGCTATGGGAAGAACCTGGGGCCACTTCAGGTAAACCTCTTAGCAAAGTTTGGACAACTGAGATTTCAGGGTTCTATTCATACATTCTACTTTTCCTAAATTCTGAGATCTATAGGCAGTATGTATCTGTTAATATCAATATCTTGGGGCTATACTTAATGGACTTGCTTCCTAAGGTTATCCACCCTCATTCTTTGTACAGGGCCCCATGTGCATGCAAGGTTGTAAGGGCATACTTGGAATCTGGGTATACATTTAGACAGGGCTCTTTTCCTATTGTTAGTGCTCTAGTGAGGGCTATCAGTTCAGCTTTCTGTGGTGAAGTTTCTGGGGCCAGGGCTGAGGACTCAACTACCAAATCAGGGGTCACCACTGCATATCTAGCACAACAATGTCTATTGATGATGAAACTGCCTTCAGCCACAAAGAAAGTCTGTTCAGGGTTCTCCAGAGGGACATCAGTCAAATCCAGGCGGCTTGAGAATACAGTGTCCATAATTTCTAAACAGTCATGATCAGGGGATCAAGACTAACTGATAACAACATAGCAGGATTGAAAGCTTGACTGACCCTTCAGTTGTATCTGGGGTTTTCACACAACATACTCTAATACTTCAACATTCATAGATTTGTTAGCTAGTAGTTTCCTTTGTATTTCATATTGGTTAGAACAGAGTGTGGTACAGTAACTTGAAGATTCTGTCTCAAAGGGATTTTTCTTTTAGTTTTTGCTTACTAGGAAGGCTGTAGCTGTAACAGCTTCTCAAATAAGGTCCAAGAGATTGAGTCAACACTCCTAGAACATTTCCTTGTGACTCATGAACATAGAGACTGAAAGGTTTTCTGGACATCTGGTAGACCCAGAATTGGTGACAACATCAGAGTGGTTTTTTTTTTTTTCAAAGATCAAAAGGCTGCATCCTGTTCAAGTCCCCATTCCAATGCAGACTTTTCCATTCCTTTGATAGCTTGATACAACGGTTTTGCTAGCAGCGCAAAATTGGGGATCCATATACAACATACTCTGTGGCACCCAAGAAGGCTCTCACTTGCCTCCTGGTGGTTGGAGTAGGAATACTGCATACAGCTTCTTTGCATTCTGGTCCCAGGCGTCGAATTCCGCTGGACAACTGGAATCCTAGGTGTTTAACTTGTTGGACATAATTGCACCTTGGCTCTTGAGACTTTGTATCCAGCCTCATTAAGAAGGTGCAAGAGTTCACTGGTGGCTTGTAGACATTCACTTTCTGAAACAGCAGCTATCAGCAGATCGTCCACGTATTGCAGTAGAATTCTTTCTCCTGGAATTACTGGATAACTTGTCAAATCTTTTGCTGAGTGAGGCGAGTTCTTGAATCCTTGATGTAATCTTGTCCAGGTGCGTGGGCCCCGCCTTCCTGTAGTGGGGCCATGGGCTAAGCGTATGCAGAAAAACATTTTTTAAGTCCAGAATGATGAAATGTATAGCTTCAGCAGAGATCAGTTCCAAGAGAATATAAGGATTTTGGTACCACTGGTTGTATAGTTTCAGCTGCATCATTCATTCTTCTTAGATCCTGCACTGGGCGGTAGCCACCGGTCCCAGGCTTCTTGACTGGCTTGAGGGTGACAATGACAGGGGCTATGTTCTTCGCTAGGCCAGGTGGATTATCTTCTGCCCATACTCCAGGTGGGGCTATAAGGTTGGTAGGTATACAGGAACTTGTTGACTTGACTGGAGGTGTGCTATAGAACCGTCACTCCTCTTCTCGGGGAACAGTCAGCACCATCAATCCAGCAGGTTTTGGGTTTACAGTCATTTGCATTTCTCCCTCTTCAGCAAAGGATATCTGTGCCTGAAGCTTTGCAAGCAGATCTCGGCCCCAAAAGTGGAATAAGGCACTCAGGCATATACAGGAACTGGTGCATTATTTTCTGTCCCCCTAGTTCACACATGCGGTTCTGCAGGAAAGGCTTTGCGGACTTAGCCCCAGTAGCTCTGATAATGGTGATGCATCTGGCCTAGTCTTTATCCATGCTGTAGCCCTCTTTAGCTGCCACTTACTCTATAGCTACTTCCTTCTCCTACTAGAACATTGTGCTTGGTTTATTGTTTTATGACTCTGCAATCAAGTACTCCCTCCTCCCCTCCTGGGGTGGAGTCAAGATACGGGCATTCACTTCTCTAATGTCCTTCTCCTCTGTAATGGGCGCACTCACACCCAGTTTTCACTTCCTCTGCTCCTTTGATTAGGAAAACCTCCTCCACATCATTCAACTAAAATATCAGCAAAAAGATCTGTTCTCTTTTTCCATCTTACAATTTTTACTTTCTCTGTCCCTCTTCAACAATCCACATACTTTCTGATCAACTTTCATTTAACTATTATACCCGCAGATCCATCCAGTTTCATTTCTGTTTTATATCTCTCTGGGACTGACTGACAAAAATGCAAATTCTCCTGGGCTGCTAGATTGCATGGGGTATATAGTGAAGGCTGCCTGCGCTATTTGGATTGGTTTCTCAGCGTGGAAGGTATAATGCCAGAAACAAAGTTGGTCAGCTGGCTTTCACTTCTGGTCCAGAGGGGGTGCACATCCCCCTGCTGCGGAGGTGGCTGGCAAACTAGGGAATCTGCAGGGTGGAGTCCCCCCCCCCCCCCTCTCCTGGGCTCTGTTTCTCCTAGCAACGCTCTATCCAGGAGGTTGGTTGTTTTTTTTTAAATGTTCTACTTCTCTGCTGTGGGCACATTAGTTCACGCCTACCGGGGGGTGACATCATCAGTGGACTGGGCTCCATCCCCCCCTTAAGCACTCTGAACGGAGCTACTTACAGAGAGAGAGAGAGTGACGAGACAGGATATCTAGAGATTCTGGGGCAAAATATGGTGAACAGCAGAAACCACTCCCTTTCACATAACATTCCTAATTGGGACAGAGACATTTTTATTACCATAATTTAAATACAGTTCTTAAAAATATAAAAAAACTATTATTTTTGCAACATGTTATAACATCTATTCCAATAGAAAGAAATATGGCTCTTAATATGACGGGACATATCTGTTACGTATGACTAGAATAAAAATACTTAGCAACTAGCTGCCAGCCGTAATCAGCATGTCTCTGCAAAAGAAATTATTATTTTTTTTAGTTCAGAAAGCAAATATTCAAAAGACATTCCGGATATTTTTCATAAAGTACAGTACACCTTTCCCTTTTTTCAAATACGGAAAAACAGATGAATTTATCTTAAAAGCCAATATTGTAAAGGTCAGTGTAGCTAACTGATTTGTTCATTAGTAATTAGTACAGAGTTTAACAATCCAAAGTAATTACCTTAAATCGTACAGTTTGGGGAAGCATGCATTCAAATGACTTATACTTGTTCATAAAAAGGTTGGTGCAAACACTCCGCAAGATAAACCTTTTTTTTTTTTTAAAACTTTGATTGAATGAATCCTTTATTTTAAATAAACGGGAGACCTCTCAACCGAGAGTTGCTGTCTCTTAAAACACATTTTTTTCCTTCTCTGCAAGCTACACCCCTCTGCTCGCTGGGAAACAACTGAACTGTGCTCATAAAAAGAGACTTCTCATTCACACGCACAGAGAGATGCCAGAAAAAAAACAATTTAAATCAGTGTCAAGTCGTGATCTAATAATTACTTTGTAGATCAAAGGAAAAACAAAAACAGTTCTCTATCATTTCCTATTTAAACTATTACAATGCTTACTGAAAATTTGAACATACAGCCGACAGAAATTCTTCTCACTTGGTCCACAACCCGTAAGGGATTAATACAAACTTAACCCTTTTCAGGCTAAGCCCAAAAACTATCGGGACCCACAATCCTGACTAAACATTCTTATTAAATGATATATAAATGATATATAATACATAACCATAGCAGAAGGAACATTACTATTAAAAACATATTGAATAATACAGGTACAATTGTCCTGAAATAAGCACAAACTAACAGCATTGAGATTTAAGCCTGCACAGGGTTAGAAAGACACTGTACATTCTTTCCTCCAGACACGCCCCCTGTCAGTTTTTCACTGTGCAGTAGGAAAGCGAACTGAACTGGGTCAGACCAGCTTTTGGATTTCTAAAATGACTCTAGGTGTTTTGCGTCTTCGTTCTGCTTTATTAATACAATTTCTTAATCAGTGAACTGTCACAAATTACTCAACAGAATAAACTCACATTTATAACAGAAGGGGAACTCGCAGTTTCAACAGAGAACAAAAAGAACAGATACACAGTAGGGCAGACAATACACATCAAATGCTTCACAATCATGCTAGCAACATATCCCAAAAACCCCAGTCCTGTCTGTTCTGACTAGGCTAAATCATGATTCTCTATAACAGCTGTACCTCGCGAATACTCATGCAAGGATTTTCAAACAAATTTTCCCCACGCATACTCATGTAGGGACCTCGCGCATACTCATGCGAGGTTGACTTAAGTCTTACCAAACAAAAAGGACGATGGCTTCACCTTGCGCATACTCATGCAAGGTTAATAGGACCGCCCTTGAGAGGGGATCAGTGCTCTCATTACCAAGTTCCAAGTTCTCGAGATTACAAGTTACAAGTTTCAAACTCTTACTAAAAGTTTCACAAGTTTCAAACTGCAGTTCTAACTCATCTGTCTAGACAGGTTTTCAAAACTATACTTACCGGATCCGGTCCCCGATACTTCACTAGCTTCTGAGTTGGATCCTGGACTCCCCCGGGTCGGAGGTGTTGGCCAGCTGGACCCAGTGCCCGCCGAGGCCAGGCAGAACCCCCTCCGATACAAGAGGATCGGTGGGCCCAGGGAAATTCCCCTGCGTCGGATTGGCATGGTTCCAACTGGACCAAACCTCAAGGTGAATTACGTGGATTTATTCACTTGAACACCATCCACCACTCGCACTTCCAGGCCAACGCACCAAGAAATGTAGCAGCAGATAAGCATGCAATAAATAAAACCAGGAGTCTTTTCAAGGATCCAAGCCAGTTTAATGTGCACAGGCTCAAGCAATAAGCAATTTCAAAATGGCTGAGCAATGGTTTCTAGCAAAACAACAACTTTTATACCGTTCTTCTCCATTCTAGACATAGGCAAACTTTTCATTGGTCCCAGTAACCCCTCTCACCCATCTATTGGTCCCGGTACCACTACGTAGCTATCCAATGAGGACCTTTGACTGGGCTCAGCACCTGGTTGCCCCCCTTCCAGTCCCAATTACAATGGTCAGTTCACTAACTTTGATACTTCTCTCCTCCAAGGTCGCTATCAAGCTGGAATATGAGTGAGAGCGGGGCACTGTAACCTTGCTTTCTGCAGAGTTAATTAATTCCATAGAAGCTGTGCTCTCTTATCAGTACCAATTAGAGCTGTTTTCTGTCTTTTCTAAGTTTCGTTTCTGCTTAGCTATGTTCAGTTAAGCTGAGTTAAGTTTCAATTCTATGGTGTCATCATTCAGGGGGGTTTTCATTCCTCTGGGCCTAACTACAGGCTTCAGGTCAAGCTGCTTAGGCCTGTCTGTTTAATTCAATTAGCATGGATCATAGGCCTTCGCCTACCACAAAAGAGTTTCAGCACTTTCTGCAACAGAAGTGGGGAGAGTATCTTGAATTTAATGAAACAAACAGCAACTCTGTGGCCACAATCTGGGAAGCGGGTAAAGCGGTAATGCGAGGACATATTATCGCTTATATGTCAAAAGAAAAGAGAAAGCTCAATAGTACCATAGTGCAGATGACACGAGAGCTTGAGGACTTGAAGAGGAGTGCAGTGGGAGATACGAAGGGGAAAAAATTACAGGCATACCTAGAGTCTCAAAAAAAGTTAAATAATCTCCTTCAGGATAGAGCACTGTACTCAATACAATACTATCGACACCAGCTATTTAGATATGGGAATCGAACGGGCAAACTCCTCGCGCGATTAGTGAAGGAAGGGGGGAGTTCCAGGGTCATAACGGTCATTCGTGATAAAGAGGGAAGGAAGCAGAGTGACTCAAAGAAGGTAGCAGAGGTCTATAGGCAGTTTTATGAAACCTTGTATACTCCAGGTACGGAGGATCGCGTGGGGGAGAGGACCTTTTTAGACAACCTTAAATTGCCTCAGGTCTCTCAGCAAGACTTATTGGACTTAAACAAGCCTATAGCGGGGAGGGAAATCCAGAAAGTTATCAGGAAAGGGAAGCCTCATAAGACACCGGGGCCAGATGGCTATGGGTCTGAGTTTTATAAAATGTTAGAAGGCCAAGTAACTCCGACCCTAGCAGCACTATATGCTGAGGTTTTGGAGGTTGGGAGGTTTCCGAGAGATATGCGAACGGCCTCCATTTCTCTTATATATAAAGAGGGCAAGAACCCAGAGGAGCCGGCTGCCTATAGGCCAATCTCATTAATAAACTATGATATGAAGATATTAACCTCAGTGATGGCAGAAAGACTGCAACTTCTGCTTCCAAACATGGTAGGTAGACATCAAGCAGGATTTGTGAAGGGCCGAGAAGCGTCTAAGAATATAAATAGTATTCTATTGGGAATGGAGAGGTGTTTGCAAGAGGGAGCACCACTGCTTCTAGTTAGCCTGGACACTGAAAAAGCTTTTGACAGGGTCTCCTGGAACTACATGTTTGAAGTCTTGCGTAGATTTGGGCTTGAGGGGGCATTTGCGAGATGGATCAGAGCCTTCTCCATCCAGAGCGAGATGGATCAGAGCCTTCTCCATCCTCTCCATCTACTCCCCTGTCCTGTGGGGTACCCCAGGGATCGGTCTTATCTCCCTTACTTTTTAACATCTTTCTCGCCCCCCTCCCCCTCTTAGTCCAACAGTTCCCAGTTTCCATCTATATTTATGCGGATGATATAGTCCTCCTCTTCCATACCTCTCCGGTCAATATTGACATCTCCCCACTTAACACTTGCCTCACCCATGTTGCAAACTGGCTTTCTTCCAACTTTCTTCATTTAAACCCATCCAAATCCACAGCCATGTGGGTCTCGTTGAGTACCTCTTGTCCAAACATCACGCCTCAAATAAACTCTGTTCCCGTTCCACTTACCTCTTCATTCCAATATCTGGGAGTAATCTTGGACTCCTCAATGTCTTTCCATGAACACATCTCCAATCTTTCCCGTCGTTCATTCTTTGTATTGCGACAGCTCCGATCAGTCCGTTCTATTCTGCCCACTGATTCACTTATCACCCTTGTACTTGCTTTGGTCATGTCACGACTAGATTATTGCAACGTGGTCTACGCAAATCTCCCAGCCTACCAGCTCCAACGCTTGCAGCTTTTACAAAATACAGCTGCCCGACTTGTTACCTCTGCCCGTAGATCCAATCATGTCACCCCTCTTCTGTATCACCTTCACTGGCTTCCTCTGCATTTCCGGTTCAGATATAAGTTCCTCATATTAACACATAGAGTCATTTATTCCTCCAACCCTCATTATTTAGCAAACTTGATCTCTCTTCATACTCCCTACCGACAGCTTCGCACCTTGCATACTAATCGCTTATCTCTTCCTTCCCCTGCACAAGCTCATCTAGAACAGACACGTCACGCTGCTTTCTTTTTTCTGGGACCCTCTCTTTGGAATTCACTACCACCCTCCCTCCGGTTAGAACCCTCTTACCAAAATTTCAAAACACTACTAAAAACCCATTTATTCCAACAGGCATTTGACCTCCCTCCTGGGCACCCTGTTTAGTCATTCGTTTGTCTGTTTTCTGTTGCCTTACCGACTTGTTTGATTATTGTTTGATTAATGTTAGTCTTTCGTTTGTCTGTCCTCTGCTGACTTCTGATTTGTCTGATTATTGTCTTTGGATTTACTGTTTTGTCTCTGGTGGCCCCTTCGGCCCTTCTTTCTCTTTATTTTGATGGAGTTCCTTTCTTTTCTGATGCTAGCATCTATATTTTATTGTAAACCGCCCTCATGTTTTGGCAAGGGCGGTATATAAAGTGTTTAATAAAGATAAAGATAAAGATTATATACGGAACCTCTCGCATATATTGCAGTCGGAGGAGATAAGTCAGAAACATTTACATTAAAAAGAGGAACCAGGCAGGGTTGCCCGCTCTCGCCCTTATTGTTTGTGCTCCAACTAGAACCATTGCTGTTAGCGCTGCTGCAGTCAGAGGAAGTACAAGGGATATGGTGGAGCAATGGAAGGATAAAGGTTAGCGCATTTGCATACGACATGATGTTGTGTTTAACAAATCCTCAGCGCTCGTTAGGGAGCGCCCTACAGCAGATTGAGAGGTTTGGAGCTTTTTCGGGATTGAAGATAAATATGACCAAGTCATTAGCCCTAGATGTTGGAGGAGAAGTAAGGGCTCAGTGGAGAGATGAATTCCCATTAGTATGGGCGGAAGAACCGTTTAGGTATTTAGGCATCCAAATCCCAACTTCGCCATCACGCTTATATCAAGCTAATATCAAGCCCCTGATGGATAGCACAATAGAGAGATTAAAGCGGTGGCGGTAACTGCCTCTCTCGCTGAAGGGGCGCATAGCACTTTTCAATATGATAGAAGTCCCCAGATGGTTATATGTATTAAGGCATGTCCCAGTCTGGATAATGCAGCAGGACATACAGCTATTACAGAGACATTTAGCAAAATTTCTATGGAGGGGACGTAAACCCCTTATTGCCATAGCAACATTAATGAGGGCTGAAGAAGTTGGGGGAGCGGGGCTGGCTTCTCTGCGGGACTATAATCTGTTGTATCTGACGAGAGCCCTAAGGGATTTGATAGAACAGACGGGAGAAATTTTGCCGCTGGATTTACTAGCTGATATGTCTGGACGGCAACATATAGCACGGATGTTGCACTACATGCAGAGGGAGTTGCCGGCAGCCTGGCGGGATTCCAGCTGCCTGCGAGGAATTAGACAGGCATGGAAAAGTCTCTGTCATTCTAGAGGGCTAGCCTGGAAACAGACAGATTGCGTCCCGCTAGCGGGCAATTTGGACTTTATACCAGGGGGAGAAGGGCGGGTGGCGAGTGAATGGGCCCAGAAAGGCATACAATATATTGGGCATATGAAAATGATAGGGGTGGAGGAGATAGACTCCTTTACCTCACTACGGGATAGGTATCAGTTGAAGCACCACGATTTTTACTTTTATCTGCAGGCTAGGCACTATGTGCGAGGCTTTCAAAAACAGAATAGTCTTATCCTGCAGAATGGAGGTATGATAGATTTATTTATTTATTTATTTACAGTCTCTTTTATACCGCACTATTCAGCATCAGCGCGGTTTACAATGAACAAAGATTACACATTTCTCGGGGTACTTTGTGTTTACAGTGAATGGGTGTTAAAAACTTGGATAACTGGGGTAACTATTTACATTTACAACATGTTAGGATTCACTTCCTTGGTCTTAGTCATGGGTGTTTTGCATGGTTTGTGAGGTTGGTGTCATAGCTGCGTTGTTTACAGGGTAATACTGGAGGAAGAGGTGGTGCTTCAAGGCCTTTCTAAACTGGAGTAGGTCTGGTATAGTTCGGATGTCGTGGGGGAGGCAATTCCAGCATCTAGGCGCACAGAATTTGAAAGCCCTGCCCGCTGTTGACTGGGTGCAATGTGTAATTGATCTTGAAACTACGAGAGTATTGAGTGCTACAGACCGTCTGGCTCTGTTGGAGGGTGTAGTCTGGATGAACTCTGTTAGTGATGAGGATGAGAGTCCATTGATAGCCTTGAAGGTCAGCAGTAAGATTTTGTAAGTGAGTCTACCTTGTATTGGGAGCCAGTGGAGGTGTTTTAGGATGGGTGAGACATGGTCTCTCCTGGACGCTCCATGTAGGACTCTTGCTGCGGCATTCTTTGCCAGTTGCAGTGGATGCAAGGTGGACTGAGGGAGACCATGCAAGACTGAGTTTGTGTAATCGAAGTGTGGTATGACCAGTGCCTGATAGATTGTCCTGAAATCGTCTGGCTCCAGCAGGGATCGTAGATGTCTGAGGGATCGGATCTTATGGTAAACAGCCTTCACCATGTTTCCTATGTGCACCTTCATATCCAAGCGTTGGTCTAAGGTGATGCCAAGGTATCTGATGGTGGGTTTGGTCTGGAGGTCTGCTCCCTCTACTTCTAGGAAGGGCGGTGTGGAGAAGTCTCGATTCCTTGTAATGAATAGCACCTCAGTGCTATTCATTACAAGGAATTTATTTATTATTCATTACAAGATTTATTTAGAGCTCTAGAGGGGAAAATAACAGTAAAGTTATTGCAGGGTGAACTCTACCCAGGAGGCAGCTCTGGAGAAGAGAAAAAGGCATTGGACTGTTTAGCGGCGAGGTGGCAGAGAGACAATATGCCAAAAGTGACGGGAAAGCTGCTGGAAAAAGCTTTTGTAACCATTAGAAAGCTCTCGGAGTCAGTGCAGATGCAGGAAACACAATACAAATTCTTGTGGAGAGCATACTGGCATAATGTGTGGGTGGCGCGGGTAGGCCTAGCGAAGACAGATATGTATACACTTTGCCAGATCAAACCTGGATCTTTGGCTCATAGATTTTGGCATTGCACACATATCCAAAAGTTTTGGGAGGAAGTAGGTACCAAGCTAAGCAGCTGGGTGAGGCGTCCGATGTGGATCTCCTCAGTCTGGGGGCTGATGGGATCTTATGAGGGGAACCCCCCCATAGCAAGTGAAGAGAGGAATCTCTGTGAAAAAGGGTTCTTGATGGCAAAGAAATGTATACTGCACCATTGGATGACAAATAAAGCACTGGGAATTCGGGAGTGGGAACAAGCAATGTTAGATCTGAAAGACATGGAGCGTCATACTGCGAGGAACTTAGGGGGAGAGGCAGTGGATAGGATTGGGCGGATATGGGACCTAGTTCACGGATAATACTAGGGGGTGCATGTGGGTTGCTGTTCTGACCTAATTGGTAGATAAGCAATACACAGGTTGAGAATAGGGAAAGAAAGAGTTATATATGTATAAAGTGAGCACGAGGGAGATCAACCTGAGCAATCGAAGACCTTCGAGTGACCTGGGCAGAGAGAGGGGGGAGGGGAGGGAGGGAGGGGGAGGGAGGGTAGGTTTGGAGGGCAGATGTGGGGGGGGATTGGGGATAACAGAATTATGGGAGTTGGGAGGAAGAAGGGGCTTGATGTGGGGATACTGTCTGGATTGCTGACCACGGTATGCCTTAATAGCTACTGAAGGGATACATTGAACAATCTCATAGGCATTTGCGCTGTTAGAGTTTTGAGGGGGAATAAAGGAAGCTTGGGGTGGGGGGTTATGAACCTGCTCGAAAGTACAGACTAAAGTATACTAGAAAGATCTGTGCAGCCTCTTCTATTATGTTGGTTTGTAATGTTTGGAATAATGCAATAAAAATGATTTTTCTAAAAGATAGAAAGCAGAGGGTAGGACTAAATGGCCAATTTTCCCAATGGAGAAAGGTGGAGTTCCCCCGGGGATCTGTGCTGGGTCCATTGCTTTTGGCATATTCATAAATGACCTGGAAAAGGGAATAACGAGTGAGGTTATCAAATTTGCAGATGACACAAAACTATTTATAGTTGTTAAAACCCATGAAGATTGTGGAAAATTACAAGAGGAACTTGATAAATTGGAAGACTGGGCATCCAAATGGCAGATGAAATTTAATGTGGACAAGTGCAAAGTTATTCACCTAGGAAAGAACAACCCAAGCTACGGTTACACGATGCAAGGTTCCACATTAGGAATCACCACTCAGGAAAAAGATTTAGGCGTCATCGTGGATAACATGTTAAAATCCTCCGCTCAGTGTGCAAGAGAACAAATAGTATGCTAGGTATCATAAGAAAAGGAATGGAAAATAAAACAAAGGATATTATAATGCCTCTGTACCGTTCCATTGTGCGACTGCATCTTGATATTGTGTGCAATTCTGGTCGCCGTATCTTAAAAAGGATATAGCGTTATTAGAAAAGGTACAGAGAAGAGGCACCAAAATGGTAAAGCGGATGGAAGGATACCCCTGTGAAGAGAGGCTAAAAGGGTTAGGGCTCTTCAACCCGGAAAAGAGACTGCTGAGGGGAGATATGATAGAGGTCTATAAATTAATGAATGGAGTGGAACGGGTAATCGTAGATCGATTGTTTACATCATCAGAATATAGAAAGACTAGGAGACATGCAATGAAGCTACACGGTAAACTATTTAAGACTAATAAGAGAAAATATTTTTCACTCAACGTGTAATGAAACTCTGGAATTTGTTACCAAAGGATGTAGTAAAGGCTGTTAGTGTAGCTGGGTTTAAAAAAGGTTTGGACAAGTTCCTGGAGGAAAGGTCCATAAACCATTATTAAAAGGGACACGGGATATCACTGCTTGACCCAATACAAGCATTGTGGAACCTGTGTCTTTTGGGGAAACTGCTAGGTACTTATGACCTAGATTGGCCACTGTTGGATACTGGGCTTGATGGACCTTGGTCTGACCCAGTATGGCATATCTTATGTTCTTAGATGGCACATAGGAACATAAGACTCCAAGATAAGCTAAATTGTGTCGGACCAAGGTCCATCATGCCCAGTATCCTGTGTCCAACAATGCATAATCTAGGTCACAAGTACTTAGCAGTTTCCCCAAAAGACATACAGGTTCCCCAATAACTGTAATGAGGCAAGCAGTTCATAGCTCGGATTCTCTTTAGCAATGGTTTATGGATCGTTACCCAGGAACCCATCCAAACTTTTTAAAACCCAGCTACACTGACAGCTTTTACTACATCCTCTGGTAATTTAAAAGTCTTCAGCGCCATTGGGCGTGAGCAGGAGGAGTTCCCCAGCAGGAACAGATCGCCGATCCAGCATCAGGCGAGGGAGCAGAAAGAAGATCCCCTCCCCACTCACCGGCCCGAGGCCAATCGGGGCCTTCCAGCGAATTCAAAAGTCTTCAGTGCCATTGGGGCGCCCGTGCCTGGCGGGCCCATGCCTGAGGGCCTCACCAGAGGGCCCTTTAGCGTGGCCTTTAGGTGGGGATCGCAGGAGGGAAAAGGAACCGGCAGAAATCCAATCAAAAACTGACCTTATGCATAACTGTAAGTATTGTATATAATATTGCATTCTGTAATGTTTTGTAACTTAACCTAAAGATTTTCCCTTTATACTTCCATAGTACCTAAACTTCATAATTGCTTCAACCCGGTCTATAAAGGGCTGCTTCTGTTCTTCTGTGATATAATATTCAGACATAAAGTGCTGCTTCTGTTGATCTGTGGTCTAATAAGGAGACACCTTTAAATCTTTAAAGCTACATCAACTGTCAACTGGTTGTCACCACAATGCCGGATTATCTACCCATCACTTTATGCCTTTATGGTCTAACTCTATTCTTCATCTCGGCTGAATCATCCTCTGACCACCATAACCTAATCTCTACTATTCATGGATTTGGCCGAAATAAACAAGAAGATGCCTTCACCACCAAGAGACTACCTCGCCTGATAAGACCACAGTATCTTATCCATATTACATGCCAACATCCAGGAAATAATCCCACTCCTAAACCGATTGATTATAAAGATCTAAAATGCTTGCTTGTAAATGCAAGATCCATTCAGAAGAAATGGCCAGTTATTAGCGACTATGTACAAAATCATAAGCTAGACATAATTTTCATCACAGAGTCTTGGTTAACAGATTCTGATAAAGTACTTATAAATCAGCTCAAGCTCCCAAATTATTTTATTTATTTATTTATTTAAGCTTTTCTTATATACCGCCTCTTCCAGAGATCAAAGGCGGTTTACAGATAACAAGAACTGAACAAGGTTTTACATGGAACAATTTTGAATTATTTACAATCAACTTTTGAACAACATCTTGTAGAACTAATTACAGTCAACTATTTACAGGAACAGTTGTATAGGCAGTATTGTTGATTAATTACATTGAACATTGTGAATTACATTGGAAGTACTTGAGGAGAGTTTGAGTTAATAAAATCAAGTTAAACTTTTCATCCGAGTTCTTTTTTATTTGTGTGAGGCGTAGGGTGGGGGGGGGGGGGTTGTATTCTGTAGTTATGGTGGGTTTGAGAGGTGTATTGTGTGGGGAGGTTCTGTTGAGTTAGTAAAATGTTCTGTGAATAAGTGGGTTTTAAGTTCTTTCCTGAAGAGATGGAGGTCATTTATCATTTGGAGATTTAGAGGAAGTTTATTCCAAAGAGTGGGGGCGGCATAAGAGAAAGCTCTAGAGCTTGTGGTTTTTTTAGTTTTACGGATGGTTTTTAGTATGTCTAATGAGTGTGTTGCATTTTGCCTATGGGTTCTGAGTTCAGGTGGAGTTTGCAAGAGGGTGGATAGGTGTGAGGGTGAGATGTCATTGATGATCTTAAATTATGATGTCTTCAACTGCCCAAGGACCAACAAAAGAGGTGGCGGCACACTTATAATGGCGAGATCTGACTTACAGTTTCAGTATCTCTCTTCCCATAATACTAGCAACCTTGATGCTATCACTATAGCAGATAAACAAATAGCGACTGCACTATTCTACCGTGCCCCATCTACTTCCACTGATGACCTCTCCATAACATTAGATCTAATTTGTAACCACTCTCCACGGTCCAAACCTCTCTGGATTCTAGGGGACTTCAACCTCCCAGCTCTATCGAAGAAGAGCACCACAACCTTTCTTGATGCTATGTATACTCTTAACTATCAGCAACTAATACATGCTCCTACCCACAATAAAGGTAACACATTGGACCTTATCTTTGCACCCCCCCCCCCCCTATAATGATGGTTCAACCAACTTTACACAACCGCAAATCTTCCCAGTGCCCTGGTCAGACTATAAAGCTATCCTATTTCATATCCTATCCAACATACCAGTATCAAAAGATCCTATTGATAATGATGTACTACCTGCTCATTGCTTTAAGCCATTTAACAGAGATTTATTCCTAACCGAAATTCTACAGGACCTGAACTCCAACTCTGAATCTACTGAATTAACGGAAATGATACACACTTGGGACACGACCCTAAGAAAAGTGGCACTCATAACCCATCATAAACCACCAAATAAAAGAAAACATACAGCTATCTGGTTTACAGCGGATCTCCACAAATCACTAAAGAACCTCAGGAAACTTGGGCTTAAATGGCGTAACTCTAGTCTCCCCAATGACCGAGAGTTATACATGAAGACCTTGCAAGAACATCGCAATATCATTATGCAAAGGAAAAAAGAATACCATACAAATCTTCTTATGCGCTCACTCAACAAACCCTGAGAGCTCTTTAGATTAATCCAATCCCTCACAAATGATTCATCTTTATCTCAAAAGAAAAATTGAATCCACCCTCAAGACACTGCGAATCACCTTCACAATAAGACCAAAGCAATCAACAACAATATAGAAAACATCTACTTAGACACCCCATCACCGGATAAATTCAGCATCTCTGCCCTAAGCCATTTTTACCCACATTCACCAAAACAAATAGAAAATATAATAAAAGGTCTTAACTCTACCACCTCACCCACTGATCCATGCCCTTCTC
The DNA here is from genome assembly GCA_033557465.1 of Ichthyophis bannanicus. Classification (NCBI taxonomy): domain Eukaryota; kingdom Metazoa; phylum Chordata; class Amphibia; order Gymnophiona; family Ichthyophiidae; genus Ichthyophis; species Ichthyophis bannanicus. The sequence continues at coordinate 169,697,708 of CM066032.1, read as the reverse complement.
ATTGGATCAAATCTACCTGGCCTGAGTTAAGCCCACACATCGCCAAAATTATCCACCTTTCCTTCATCAAGAGTATAGTACCAGCATCACTGAAAACTGCTACAATCAAACCACTACTGAAAAATCCCAAGCTTGACCCACAGGACCCAAATTCCTATCATCCAATTTACAGTCTTCCTTTCTTGTCGAAAATAATGGAGAAGATAGTGCAACAACAAATACAAGACCATGTTGATTGCTATTCACCACTTGATCCGCAACAACATGGTTTTCGGCAACATCATAGGGTTGAGACTTTACTTACACCCTTACTTAACAACTTGATATTAGGCTTAAACAATCCAAAACAGGGCTTTATCTTAATACTTATGGATATTGCCTCAGCTTTTGATACAATCTATCACAACCAATTAATCTGCTTGAACTCAAGGGCATCAAGAGCTCAGCACTAGATTGGTGTCACTCATACCTAACAGATCGCCATCAAGAAGTATGTATTGACAAACAAACATCAAAAATGTTTCTACAAACACAAGGTGTACCACAAGGATCTTCTTTATCCGCCCTACTTTTTAACATATATGTTCCCTGTAAATATTAGTGTATGTGTCTCATATCCCCTCGTGTTAAATGTATCCCCCAATTGTGTTGTGACTACTTTGATTGAAGGATAAGGTGATATACAAAACTGTCTAAATAAATAAATAAAAAATATGTACAACCAATCTGTACAATCATACAGTCCTTCGGTATCCTCTATCACATCTATGCAGATGATGTGCTCATTTACACACCTTTCTCAACAGAAAACCCATGCTTCAACAGAATCATTGACTGCTTTAATGCTGTCTCTGAATGGCTGGCTGTGCACAACATGCAAGTTAATTATAAAAAAACAGAAGTCCTTTTTATCAAGAAAGATCTAACATTCACTCCACCGACATCCCTGCAAAGTAAAGAATGCGGAACTGGAATCTAAGAATGAGGTTAGATACTTGGGCATCACGCTTGACCAGTCCCTAAACATGGAGCCCCACATAAACAATATCACAAAATCGGTATATCATAAAATACGCTCCCTCCGTCATCTCCAACCCTTATTGGAGCCTACTGACGTCCGCACGGTCTTCCAAGCACTGATCACTCCGCTTTTCGACTACGCAAATATCATCCTGCAAGGACTTCCAGGACATTCTATCCATCCTTTACAATTAGCACTGAATACTGCTGCAAGAACCATCTATGAAGCATCCAGATATGAGCATGTATCTCCTCTCCTAATCCAACTACACTGGCTCCCAATAAACAGTCGACTCAAGTACAAAACTCTACTAATAATATTCAAGATTCTCCACCATCTATCAGCACCCTCACTGGAAAATCGCCTACATTGGACTCCTGACAACAGAGCGAGAAGATCAAATATGATAAATACGCTTACCATTCCTTCCATAACTAGAAAAACCTCGCAATTCGCCAAGAACAGAGCCTTCTCCCTCTTCGCCCCTCTACTGTGGAACTCCCTACCACCTACTATTCATATCATACCGGAGCTGACCACTTTTCACAAAGCAATAAAGACACATCTGTTCCACCTTGCTTTCGACCACATAACATAAAGTTACCCATCAATATTATAGTCATAACCCTATCAGCCTGTAAATAGTTCCCAGTATTATAATCTATAATGAATGATCATTTAGCTACCAATGTAAATAGTTAACTGTATATATACCTTGTTCACATGTTTATTTTGTTAAATGTAATAATATGTTAAATGTAATATGTTAAATATTGTTCCATGTATTATGTTGTTACCTTGTAAACCGTGCTGATCTTGAATAGTGCGGTATAAAACCAAATAAATAAAAATAAATAAAAAAATAATGGATTGCAGGGTTTGATTACGCATTGACTGAAAAAATATTTTCACCGAGAAGACCCAAATGGGTTACACTGTAGCTGCATGGCAGGTCCCCTAGTCTGTCCACAGTCTGATGGCATAAAAAAGCGACCTATGTTTACTTGTTCCACTCCGGTCAATAATCTATAGACCTCTATCATATCTCCCCTCAGCCGTCCCTTCCCCACGTTGATGAGCCCCAACCTTTTTAGCCTCTCCACAAAGGGGTATTCTGCCATCCACAGAACCATCTGTGATGTTCGTCATGATCCCATAGTGACAGTGGCAGCACACAGTCCTGCTACTGCTGCGGAAAGGCAATGTGCCACATGGGGTGGTCTAAGAGTCCTGGCACCCCAGGCAGAGATCCAGGCTGCCTCCCCCCTCCCGCTGCCGCAGAACCCAGCTGTGGGGGAAGAGGCCGATACTGCCAGATAATGTAGCCTCCAGTTAGCTGGAAAATGCAGGTACACGGGGAAATACTACAGCAGTGGCTGCCATCCTCCCCCTGAGATGTATCGGTGGCAGGCGGTGATGCGTGGCCATCCATGTGTGCCCCTGTCCCCCATCTGGACCTTGTGCCCAAGGCGCCCACCAAACCCATAATGTTTATCATGCTGGGACTGCGACCACCACCACTGACAGTGCATGGACATGTCTGCATGGTGGGGTGTTGGTGGTGGCGTGGGAAGTGGCACCAGCCTTCAACAGACAGAAGCCTTGTCCTGGTCGTGTGCACCATGTGCCTTGCAGCATGTGCCAAAGGTCAGCTGAAGAGAAGCATGTCAGCAACAGGAGCTATTATCACTACAAGGTAGAACTGTGGTGCAACACACAGAGTTGGTGCATAGATGTGCAGAGGGTCACAGGTTCAGGTCCCTGCTGGGGGTTTCTATATTGCATATTCCTGTGAACAAGGTTTAACTGACAGTGTAAGTACATTTCTGGCATGTGCAACCCCCAAGGAGATGGCCAGCAAAGGTGGAAACACCCACCAGCAGCATTGATAGGTTCCACTATCCCCACAGCTGGTTGGAGGCTAATAGCACATGCAAACAGAGCACACGTTATCAATCCTTGAGCCGACATTGAGACAGGAGTGTCAAGCAGGAATGCCAACCATCTCCACTTTTGCTCAATGTGTGTGTGTGTGTCCTGTGGTTTTCTGCTCTGTACTTTGGCTCACATTGATCAAGTTTTTCCCAGCCTGTTAGGAAAATGTGAATAAGGCGAGGCAGAGGATTGTGGGTACTGCCTGAAACAGCGCAGATTGGCCTGGATGTGTCTGCCACAATGGTAGGGTCACTGGCTGAGATGCCATTGTGCCTGTCTGCCACTTGCATTGCATGCTGAGATGGAACTCTCACTATGACCAAAAAGTGATCATGGCATGGCTATGTATCCAAATAGAGCTATTATAATGTCTGGCTCCAGTGATGCGGATGCATTCTCTGTCTGGGGTTGCCAGTCACTGAGAAAATGGCTGGGTGTCAATGCTGTGTATCCCAAGGCAGGGTGCTTGTAGTCGCACTATGCAGATGCTGTGCGTGCTGACTAGCAGACCAACTGTAGTTGGTTTGTGCTTAGCTAACACAGTCCACTGAAGGGCAGCAGGGACAGTCTTACTGCCTATGTTGTAGTCAATTGTTAGTCCTCAATGGTTGGGGCAGCAGTGGTTTATGGCCTACTCACTGGGGTCCTGGCAAGACAGTAGCGGTAGCCTCACACCACCTATACAACCCCACTGCAGTGGCTGTCCATAGCAACAGTATATTAATACCAGCTACTAGTCTACACTGGTATCAGAGGGCTAGTGTCCAACATGGACAGAACACAGGGCCAAGCTGCTGCTATCACCATCACCTACAGGAGTCAAGGAGAAAAGCATAACACACTACCGACAATATCTGCCACACACTAACAGTGATATGGACCGGCAGCCAAGAACATCTCTAACAGTGCAGGTTCAGTGGACCAGGTGCTGGGCACCCCTCCTCACCCTCAGGGTGACAGCTGAAACCACTCTGCAGCATGGCTTGCTGATGTTATATGCATGTAGCACACGCAGCCAATGCGTCTTAGTGAGTTGATATGCTGGATCAATGCCTTCTCCTTTAGTTTTTCAGCAGCAGACCGCTGTTTTGCATGTGCAGTGCCTCCTGGGTAGTGGAGGGCCCAACCTATACCGGCATAGACAGCAAACAGTTTGATCAGAACTCTACAGGCTCTACACGTGTGTAGAGCTGTGTGGAGGTGTAGCCTACTGGTTGGTGCAATGTCTCCATGGGCAAAGGTCCAGGGTTTGATTCCCACTTGTTCATTATGTGCCTGGGCGCTTGCCCACCTCGCATAGTCCTGGCTCTGCTGTGAGCTGCAGACAATCATTCTTCTACATTTCTATGCATTATGGCCACACGTTGGGTAGCCCAACATAGCATTCCCCATCATGGACATCTGTGAGCATGGCTTTAGTGGCTCTGCCACAGCACATTGCAGTGGGTCAATGATGTATACGCAGCAGATGTCTGTGTCAACTGGTATGGATGCATGTTCTGTTTTGCCATCACTGTGACCTCCCAGCTTTACGTAAAGAGGATATATCTCGTATATTCAGGCACCTAACACTGTTGCTTAGCCATCCCCTGCACTGTTCTGCCATCATTACTTGCCCCACATGGGGAAAATGGGTTCAACTTGTCCCTTTCTATCATGTCACTCTGTCGGCTATATTGTCTTGCAGTTGCACAGGCTGAGGCACTAGTCCCACCAGCACAAATGGTGTTTCATGTACCCCATGGCACTGCTACTTTTGGTTCACACACACCAAATGCTTTTGGCCTGTATGATCTCATACATCCACTCACCACACAAATTGCAAATTCTCTGCTTGGAAGATCCATGGCACAGCCCTGCACCTACCATCTGACCCTCAGGGAGATTCATGGTGGGGCAGCTTACTGGCAATAAGCTGCCCCACCATGGCCATCAGGGGTCATTTGCAGCTGTTAGTCATATCATGCACACCTCTCCTGTGACTGCTCCATATGAGCACTCATGGACAATCCTCCCTTTGCTGCCCACATGAGGAACATGCTGCCTCTACCCAGACACTGTCCTGACCTATGGCATGCTACACACTGACAGTATATCTGGATACATGTCCATACCTCACAGATACTATAATGTAGCTTACAGCATGGTATATGCTTTCAGGAGCATCTAGGACTGCATGCCTGTCACAGCGCCCCCCGCTGCTGAATCTCATCCACTGACTCTGCTGCCACAATCATCCACCCATGACACTGCCAACACCCACACTGACCAGCATCACTAGGCAGCCGCCTATCTCGCCTAGTAAACAGCACAGGCCTACTGTATAGTCAAACATGCTCATCACACATATTACCACATAGCCAGGCATCAGGTGAATCAGCTACCAATTGTGCTTGCATCCATACCTTCTCCAGTGGCTTCCCTGCCTCCCTTTCAGTGTTTCAGAGGCTTTCCTGCATTAAGGTGCATGCAAGACACCTTAACACAGCATGTCCTTTTACCGCCCACTAAGTGTCCTCTACCACCCCTTAATGTCCTATTACTGCCCACTAAGTGCCCACTAGCACCCCTTAATGCAGCATGTCCTGTTATCACCTGCTAAGTGTCCACTAGCACCCCTTAATGCCAGAACGCCTTTAAGACGCCCAGAACACTTACCGCACGGTAACCCCTTATCGCTGCCATTAATGCACGGAAAGGACTGTTCCCTTACCGCCGTTTAGTAAACATACCTCAAGGTGTGATTGCACCATGGAGTGACACAGAGGCAATATGATATCCTTTGTTTTATTCTCAACAGCACAAGTGAATCAGACACCCCCACCATCACAAATAAACACATCACATTATGCCTCATCTATTGGCCACCATCCTTACCTGCCTCCTACCTAACCAGTATCCTCGAACATGCACTCACGATTACCAAGTCAAACAAAACCACCATTCTACTAGGAGACCTCAACCTATCCTCCCTCCACCAAAACCAGTCCACCAACTTCCTAGAAGTTATGAAAGCCATGGACTTTGAGCAGATAATCCAAACTCCTACCCACAACAAAGGCAACATTCTTGACATGATCTTCATCAACAATCGCACCCTCCCCCCTCATCACTCCACACCTCCTACACAAACACAAATACAACCAGTCCCCTGGTCTGACCATTGCTTTATCAACTTCAGTCTTCCATCCATCTTCAGTCCCTCCCATACACCACCAAAACCAACAAAGAGAAGATTCAAAACAGTCAATAAAGAAGACTTCCTCAACAACATACTCCCTTCTCTTAAAGACAGCGTGAACGACCCTGAAGCATTTCCAGATTTAAGGAACAATACCATTCAGATAATCGCAGCAGTTCCAACCAGTACACAAGCTCAACAAAATCCCTAAAACCTCATGGTACACACCAGAATCGAAACCCACCTACGAGAAAATGGTAGAAAACCAAACACTCCACTGATCGCACCCACTACATGAAACTGCTAGATGAATACAGGACCTCAACAGATAGTGCAAAAAAACAATACTACTCTAAGCTAATCAACTAATCTCTTAACTGTCCAAGAGAACTCTTTAACATTGTGAAACAACTAACTATACTCCCTACCAAGCCTACTCCAGAAAATACAATCAACCCCCAACAGCTTGCGGACTACAACCACCTATAATGTCAACCTCAGCTATGAGATCTCACTCCACCTCAGCCATCCAGCACACAGCAACACCCTGGTCATCCTTCTACCCCATAAGCACAAGCCATATTTAAACCATTATCACCTCTCTCAACACCTCCACTTCCCCCTCTTGATCCATGCCAGTCACCTGGATCAAGGCAATGAAAACAGAGCTCAGTCCTATCATCACTAAATTCACTCAAGCATCCCCCATTGAGGCCTTATGCCCACCAGCCTCAAATCTGCCTCAATACGTCCAAACCTCAAAAAGCCCAATCTCGACCCAATGGACCCTACCTCATACAGGCCCATTGCCAGTCTCCCCTTCCTGGCCAAAATCATAGAAAAAGTGGTATGTCAACACTTCAAGAACATATTGAAACTCATGCTCCGCTTGACCCCCAACAACATGGCTTCTGCCCCCCACAGTCAAAACCCTCATCCTCTCCCTTCTAAACACACTTATCCAAGGCATCCAGTTATGCAACAAGGTTATATCTTCATTTTTCTCGACATCTCGGCTGCATTTGACTCAGTAAACCACTCATCCTCCTTCAATGCCTCCAATTAATCGGAATCCAGAATACTGTGTTGAACTGGTTCCAGCCCTTCCTGTCTGACTGCCAGCAGCAAATCAAGATGAGAGACACTCTCTCCACCCCATTCACCCAACCTCAAGGCATCCCACAAGGCTCCACCCTCTCTGCCCTGCTCTTTAACATATATCCACAGCCACTCTGCTCAATAATCAAATCCCACAACTTACTCTACCACCTCTATACTTATGACATTCTGATCTACAGTGCACTCACTTCGACACCAATCAACCTACATATGCAAAGATACAACGCTGCTTCTCCGATGTTTCACAATGGCTCACAAGCAACCATCTCTCCATCAACTATAAGAAAACTGAAGCCCTCTTCATCACTAAGGGCATCTTCTTTGCCCCCCCCCCCCCCACCTCACCCTTCCCCCGCAACCATTACTCTGAACAACACTCATATAAAAGTACAGCAAGAAATAAAATATCTCGGTATCGCTCTGGATCATAACCTGTCCTTTAAGCAACAAGTGAAAAATATGGCAAACTCAGTCTTCTACAAGATCTACATGCTGCAACACCTCCACCCAATCCTAGACTCCCAACTTCAGACCAGCACTCCAATCAGCAATCTTCCCTATCCTCGACTACTGTAACTCTATTTATCAAGAACTCCCACAATCGACCACTATGGATGGCCCTCCATACCACCGCTCCTGACAGCTCCTAGGTAAGAGCACATCACCCCCATCCACAAGCAATTTTACTGGCCCCCCCTCAACAGCCGCATCAAATAGAAAACATTAATGACAACCCACAAACACTATCTGGCCCCTCCTCCTTCCACCTCCTCAGCCTTCTCCATCCATTTCAACCAAGCAGAGCCAGCTGACAATCCAACAGCAACACCCTGATCATCCCTCACTAGCAGGCTTGCTCAAGTGCATTTGAATTGTACACACCAACCCTATGGAACTCCCTCCCCATCACCATCAGGAGCATCAAAGACCTTTCCTCATTCTGGAAGCAATTGAAGACTCAGTTATTCATCAAACACTATGGTCCCTTAACTTAACCTCACTCACCCTATTCTCCTTCAAATCCAAATCACTGTAAATAGTTATTTCTATATAGTTAATGTATACACCCCATGTTTACTGTAACTTTGAGTAGATTTTAGACTGCTTTGACCCGGCAAAAAGAGACCAGAGTTCAATTCCCACTAGCACTCCTTGTGGCCTTGGCAAGTCACTTAACCCTCCATTGCTCAGAAAAATCCAAGTTATCAATGTCCTGTTTAATGTACATTTACCAAGTTTAAGTTACTATGTAAACTGCTTTGATTGAAATGATAAAGCGGTATAAAAAAAACTGTTAAATAAAAATAAATAAAAAGCACAGCTAAATAAATAAGTTCTCCTTTCCTTTCCTTGTAATTCCTAGAATTTTACTAGCTTTCTTGGCTATTGCTGAACATGGAGCAGAGAAGTTCAATATATTATCCATGATGACACCCAGATCCTTTTCCTGTGTGGTAACTCTTAATGTGGAACCTTGCATCATGTAACTATAATTTGGCTTGATTTTCCCAAAGTGTAAATTTCATCTGCCATTTGAGTGCCTAATCTCACAATTTCTCAAGGTCCTCTTGAAATATTTCACTATTTATTTATTTATTTAGACAGTTTTGTATACCACCTTATCCTTCAATCAAAGTGGTCACAACACAATTGGGGATACATTTAATAAGATGGGATATGACTCACATACACAAATGCTATGTACTTGTAGGTCTAAATGGGAGTGAGTAGTGGTGAAGGTAGTTGTTGGATCGACTGGGTAGTATCTAGTGGTGGGCACTTAGAGTGGTAGCTCATAGGCCTCGGTAAAGAGAAGAGTCTTGAGTGCTTTGCAGAAGTCTTTGGTGTCGTTTAGGGTCCTTAATTCCATAGGGAGGGAGTTCCATAGTGCCAGCGCCAGAAGCGAGGAAGCTCTCTTGGATATTGTTTGCTTAGTCTTGTGATAGCCCGTGGGTGTGCTGATCCTGTTGCCATAGTTGGCTCTTCTAGGTTTGTTGCTGACATCCCTGGTTATTATATCCTGGAGCGCATCTGCTGAGTGGTGGTGGAAGATTTTGAAGATGTTCAGGATCGTTTTGAATTTCACCCTTGTAATTATTGGTAGCCAGTGTAGTTGTTGTAGGACGGGGGTGATGTGTTCAGTCCTTGCAGTGTCCATGATGATTTGTGTTGCAGTGTTCTGTACCAATCTTCTTGTGATTTAACAAGCCAGAATGTCTGAAAAAAAGCAGTCATGTCCAGGTGCAGACATGATTTCACAAACATGGACGGTACCCAAAATGGACATCTGCGGTGGAATCTACATAGACTTCCCCAGAATACTATTTCAGAGCCTGAATAGCCTAATGGTTAGAACAGTGGGCTATGATCAGGGAAGCTAGGGTCCAAAGCCCACTGCTGCTATTATTTAAAAATTGTTGTCAGTATTGGGGATGATGGAATGCTTTCTGTACAGCCGGCAGGACATTGTAGGTCTGGAGTTCTTGATTTTTGACCTGTTAATTCGGATGCTGCCGGTATTTGCCTAAAGACACAGCTTGGAACAAGAAATGTCACGTTTACAGTGAATAGAGCACACATTGGATGTACAAGTATTTATAGAGCCTGCCCCTGAAGAAGGCAACGAAACACGGCCTGTGTCGGGCCATAGGCTTTAATTGACCAATAAAGAACATCCTTCCTTTGCTGTCCACGTTTTTTGACTGGGTTTGTCCATAGAAATGAATGGACAGTGGCAGCACTTAACGCATGTTAACTTTACTTAATGCACATTAACCTTTAGTAAACATGCTCCGTAATCTTTGCAGCTGCTCCTTTTTGTTTTTCCTAAACATTTTGCTCATATTATCATGGTCTCCCTTTTGAATGTTAAATGCTAGAACATACTATCTTCCCTTCATTGATGAAATTCAATTTGATCATATCATGATCACTATGCCAAGTGATTACAACACTGTCACCTCTTGCACTGGATCCTATTTTCCATTAAGGACTAGTTCCAACATAATTTCCCCTCATGTCGGTTCCTGAACCAGCTGCTCCATGAAGCAATCATTTATTTCATCTCAAAACTTTATCTCCCTAGGATGCCCTGATGTGATATTGATCCAGTTGATACTGGAGTAATTGTTTTATTATCTACATCCTGATTTCTGTGTTTGTAATTATGGGTAGTTCTAGTTGGGGAAGAGTGTGATTAAGCTGGAAGCCCTAAGGAGAAGCAGAAAACTTCAACATCCCTCTCTCCCCAAATAAACAAATAAAATTTAATTTATTTACAATGGGGATTGTTTTTGAAGCCCCATTCATGATTTCAATGTCTCAAAATATCCCCTTAGTCATTGAAATCATATGAATGTCCCCTGAGCCATTTTGTTGTTAAGTGCCATCGAGTTGGTGTCAACTCATGGCGACCCTCTGGATAGTTGTCCTAAATTGTGTTCGGTCTTCAGTCAGGTGGCTCATTGTTGAGAGACTGACAGCTGTAGCTGCTGTTATTGTATTGATCCATCTCATTACTGGCCTTCCTCTTTTGCATTGACCTTCTACCCTGCCAAGCATGATGTCTTTCTCTAATGATCTCTGTCTTCGCATGATGTGTCCAAAGTATGAAAGTCAAGGTCTTGTCATCTGAGCTTCTAAAGAAAACATAGGTTTGATCTCCTCTAGTACTGACTGGTTTGTTCTTCGGGCAGTTCATGGTATATGCAGTATTCACTGTCAGCACCACAATTCAAAGGCATCAATTTTCTTCCTGTCTATCTTTTTCTCTGTCTAACCTTCGCATCCATAAGATGTTATTCAAAATGCCATGGCTTGAACGAGTTGAATCTTTGTTTGGAGAGAGACATCTCTGCTCTTGAGAATCTTGTTCAGTGTCAGGAATGTCCATGGCTATACCTGCTCCAGGGTATGAATAGAACTCTGAAAAGTACTTGTTTCAGCAAACCGACAACTGTAAGGTAAAGAGGGAAATGCCCTCACACTCCCTCGATATTTTTCGCTCCTTCCCAAAAAATGTGGCAGTAAGTAAAAAGGCATTTTTTATGGCTCCCATGCCACTGCACATTCCCATTTATAAAATGGCAGGCCAGAAAATGTAATGTGAAATTAGGCTTTACCTGCTAATTTTCTTTCCTTTCAGTCTCTCCAGGCCAGTCCACACGCATGGGTTTATGCCTTCCTACCAGCAGATGGAGACTGAGAACCACTGGTTTGATGATGTCACCGTATAAGAGTCTCATGCAGCCATCCTCTCACCAGTATTTCAGTAACAAAGCAGACTCTATAAAGAACATTTAGCACTTATCCAGTAACTACAGATGTAACAATACCAAGTGAATAAGAAACTCTTGCTCAAATCAGGGTCTAGAACCACAGATCCAGACAAACTCACAGTAGAACAGCGACTTTTTCAAAGGCCCAAGGACGATAGCTTCCACAAGATCCTTCCAACATCCGGGTTCAACGAAAATCAGCCAGGGCAGGTCTTGGACTGGAATGGAGGGATTCAAGAAAAGAAAATTAGCAGATAAGGCCTAATTTCACCTTCCTCCTTATCCCTGCAGTCCACACGCGTGGGATGTAGCAAAGCAGTACCTAACGACAAGTGGGACAAAGGAGCTTGCGCCTGAAAATGTTCCTTCTTCTGTGACTGCACTTCCAGACAATGAAACTGTATCTAATTGTGCAAGGATGAACTTCTATGCTGCCTTACCAGATTCACAGGAAGGCCCCCAAGCCTAACTCTGCTCCCAAAGTAATCTGACTCCTGGGTCCTGCTGAAAACATCCATCCCTCTAGCACACAATTTGTCTACTGCTTCTTTCATCCCTATGGGCAACCATTACTTTGGAGGCTGCTTTACCCTAGCACAACCATGCAACAATTAAAAGAGGTAATGCGACCCTGAAACCCTTCTTGTTCTCTTCAAAAACTGACAAAGAACTTGGCAGACATCACCCTTGCACCACTAGAGTTTGGAAACTTGCCTGAAGCAGAGAGCATTGGGAGAGATACTGACTAAATAAAGAAACAGTGATGCCACCTTGGGTTGAAAAGGTGGTACTGGTCGAATAACTGCCTCTTCTCCAGAAAGGACTCTCCACAGAAGCCTGCCTGGTGCATTGAAACCCTGACACCAATTAGAGAGCCCCTAGGAACATAGTTGCAGTGCTGGAACCCTCAGGAGATCTCTGAAAGAGGCTCAAAGAGAGCCCTCCCCTAGTGCAAGCTGACCAAAGCTCATTGACTTCACTCAATGAGACTACTGTGCTAGTCAGAAGACGTAACATAGAGATAAGCTAACTGCTGCCACCTGCACCAGCAGCAACTTCCAAGCAGGCCGCTCAACCAGCCCCGCCACCAGACAGGGCTAATACATTGATCTGGGACAAATTCAGGGGATGGAAATCCCTCATCTGACCCTATTCTCTGAAAGCCTCCATATCCGAAACTGTCAGAGAAATAGTAAGTCTATGAGCCAGAACAAAAGACGCCATGAGTTGAGAAGAAAAACCTGTTCCCCCTCTGACTAGCCCTCCCTAAGGGACAGACTGCAACAAGCATGGAACTGCCTCCAGTATGTCTGGCCCAAAGGTTTCTGCTGCCCTCAGGCTCACTGTGCTATTGTCGCTACTGCCACTGGGCCCCAATTCAGAATACATATTCTCACCTGGGGGAGAATGTCAGCATTGTGATTCCTCTCTTTCTTGCTATGGCAAGTCTTAAGGCAGCAGCTGCATGCTCATGGCCTACCGCTCCTGCCCCCTCCGACGCAACTTCCTGTTGGAGGGGGGCAGGAGCGGTACATCGTGACTACATCTATGTGGGCCACTACTTTAAGGCTCCCCCGCAGCACTGAAGTGGCGGCTGTGCTGTGCTTTAAGGAAGGAAAGGATCGCCATGCACCCACCAGGGTCTGATGCCCGAGGCGACTGCCTAATTTACCTGGAGGATGGGCCGTCCCTGGCCGTGCCTCCCTGAGTGTGACTGCTCTTGTCTGATCTTGGGTAATAAGCAGGGTCAGGCTTGAATAATGATCAGAGGGGAGAACCCTTTAGAGTATCAACTGCTATGGATTTACTAGGTGGCAATGGAGGCATGACCGTGCCTTGAGCCATCTAGACAGACGGTAGCCAGGTGAGGCTGTTCTTTTTGTTTTGAAAAAGAGCAATCAAATCTGCTCAGGGGCTTGCTCTTCTTAGGACCTGTCAAGGGCACTGCATGCACTGGAGAAGCCAGGAGGCCAACATTCTCAGGATGGCCTCACTGGTGTCACTGCTGAGCCTTGCAGGTGGAAGAAAGGCATGCAATATGATAATTGATAGCAGATTCCGCTTGTTTCTGCTGCCCTAGGTATACACTCCATGCCATCCCCTGAAGATTGCGGCACCACCCAGCCTGCCATGCTGCCCCTCCGGCATCCATCTTCTCATCTGGGGGAAGAGAGTGGCATAGCAATGCCTCCGCTGCATCAGGCTTTAAAGTGCCTGCACTAGCACACTCATGGCCTGCCGTTTCTGCCTCCCTCTGACACAACATCCTGTTGGAGGGGGTAGGAGTGGCAGGACGTTGCATCAAAGGTGGGTAGAAGTGGCAGGCTGTGAGTACTAGTGTAGGCACTTTAAAGCCCGAAGCAGCAGATGCATGACTGTGCCCCTCCCAGATGAGAAGATTGATGTCGGGAGGGGAGGCAACATGGCAGGTCGGGTGGCGATGAGCTACCACTTCACTGGGAGGAGGAAGGCCAATCCTGCCCACCAGGGCCTGCCATCCTAGGCAACCACCTAGTTCTGACTTGGACATCCCGAATTTCACCCACATGGCCTTTCTAAAATGTGTCTTAATATATATAACATACACCATCCATGGCTCTGGACAGGGTATGACAAGCATACAAACTAAACACATTTAAAACATAGTACATAGCTAAATAAATAACTAAGAACATAAGAACATAAGATATGCCATACTGGGTCAGACCAAGGTCCATCAAGCCCAGTATCCTGTTTCCAACAGTGGCCAATCTAGGTCATATGTACCTAGCAGTTTCCCCAAAAGACACAGGTTCCGCAATGCTTGTACTGGGTCAAGCATTGATATCCTGGGTCCCTTCTTAATAATGGTTTATGGACCTTTCCTCCAGGAACTTGTCCAAACCTTTTTTAAACCCAGCTACACTAACAGCCTTTACTACATCCTCCGGTAACAAATTCCAGAGTTTGATTACACGTTGAGTGAAAAAATATTTTCTTTTATTAGTCTTAAATAGTTTACCCTAGAACATTTTAAACCTGACCACCTCAAACACAGCCCAACATTCAGGGAGTGTGCTGCCTTGGCTGAGAAGGTTTGCTGCTGTTGTCATTCTCCACAAGAGCCCTGCTAACTCTGGAAGTGAGGGGTGTATGGAACGGGGCTGCCCTGCTTGTGACGCCATCTAAGGGCACCCCTGGGATGATATTTAAGATCACTGTGCTTATTCACGGCCGCTGGCCCAAAGGGGCACATGACCAGAGGGGTACGCCCCTTTTGTGTCCCTTCAGGGTTCCTTTGGCGCCTTGGGGCTTGGTTGTGCTGCAGGAAATACCCTATGGTGGTGGAAAGAGGAAGATCAAATCAGCAAAGAAGAAGATGAATGTGGTGGGATCATCACCTAAGGCAGGGGTGTCAAATACCAGTCCTGAAGGGCCACAAACTTGTCTGGTTTTCAGGATGCCCCTAATGAATATACATTAGATACATTTGCATACAAAGGGGCAGTGCATGCAAATATATCTCATGCATATTTATTAGGGATACCCTGAAAAACTGACTGGTTTGCGGCCCTCCAGGACTGGAGTTTGACACCCCTGACCTAAAGTATTATCAGGTCCTATGGATCAACATGTGTGTGTCATAACCACAACTAAAATGGACCAGGGAGCTAATGACCTGGAATCTTCTTTAGTGTCCCTATCTGGGGCTTTTCTAAGTCCTATAGTCAGATCTCCTTCTCCTAATCCTGATCCGCTGCAGGCGGTTGTGGCTGGGAGTTCTGAAGTTCCCTTAATGGGCTCTAGTGTGGCTGAGGGAATGCCTGCATCTGGTGGCTCACAACAGCCTCCATATTGAGCTTCCTCAGAGGAATTAGCTCGTTAAATGTTTACCTGCTCCAACTGGTGTTTTAGAGGCGTCTGGTGGAGAAGTTACGTTGACTGACATCTGGAGGGAAGTATCTAAAACAAATTCTTTATTAGAAGAGTTTATGGACCAGACTATTTCCTTCTCTGAGCAAGTGGTTCAGAAGGCTTGTGTTGTAGATGAGAATATATCTTTAATAAATCAGCAGCTCAAGGGCCATGTTGGTTCTCCTCAGACCATTGACCCGCCGATATCTAAGGATATTTATGAACTGTTCAATCTAATAGAAATGTTGGAAAATGCTTATTGTAAGAAAAGTCTTAGATTGTTAAATGTCCTGATAACACGGTTATTATCTCCTCTAATCTTGTTTTATAAATATTGTAAGGAAGTGTTATTGTTTTTGGAACCCAAGAAGATTGTGGTTTCCCATTTATATTATTTGCCTGTTCATTCTGTTGTAAGGGGTGGTAAGGTGGCTCAGATAGAGGGGGTAATCTCAGAAACTGATTTAATTAATTTCCTAGAAACTTTTAGAGATGTGATCTCCTTGCGTATCACCATGATAGTCACCCTGGCTGCAGAATTGGACAAAGTTGCTTTGTTGAAATCTTATTTCCACAAGAGGGATCTTCCCTTTTGCAGCCAGACAATTACCGTCTTCCCAGATGTGTCTTGTCATACTCAAATGAGGAGGAAGTCCTTCCTGCAGCTGAAGCCTAGGGTTTTGGCTGCGGGAGGGACTTTCTTTCTCTGCTTTCCATGTAAATGCTTGCTGTTGACGGAGTGAGGTATGTTTATTCTGATCCATCTCAGCTGGAGAGCTTCCTAGTAAACAAGTAGAGGCTGTCTTGCATCTGACCTTTGTTTACATTTTATTTTCTCATAGGAATCATGGAGTGGAGGAGTAGCCTAATGGCTTGGGAACCAAAACGACCAGGATTTGATTCCCACTATTTATTTATTTAGCTATATTAATATACCGTCTTTCACCAGGTCTTGGTAGCAAATGGGAGGCTGGTGATGGGTCTGTAAGATGAAGAGTCAGAAGGGTCCAGGGTTGGTTTTTTCAGTATTGACCGTATGGATGAGGTTTTTAAACAAATGGGCATGATGCCTTGTTGTAACATTGAGCATGTGATTCTGGTGAGTGTGGTCCAGGGGTCTGGGTGGTTGTCTTCATCAGGGGAGGGGTGCAGGCTTTCCGATTGGGGATGTAGTTGCTTGTAATGTTGAGCAAGCTGTTGAAGGGTGAGCCTTATGTCATGGTTGTCGGTGGTTGGCTTTTTTGTTAGCTGTTTTACGATGCTAAAGAGTTCTCTTGGTTGGTTGATTGCAGAGTTGAGTAGATTAGTGTGATGTTCTCTTCTTGCCTTGGCTATGGAGGTGTGGTAATCATTCAGTAGTAGTAGGTATTGGTGTCTGTGTTCATTGTTTTTAGATTTATGCCATTTTCATTCATGTTTGCACAGTTATCATTTTAGGTTGCGGAGGGCTGGTGTATACCATTCTGTTTTGGGTAGTTTCTTGTGTGGGGGCAAGGTGGTGTTGGTGGCAATGGCTGCTTTTCCAGTGACATTGTTCCATTTCTCGATGAGGATATTGGGGTCAGTTAGGTCCTTAAGCAGTTGTGAAAGAGTTTCCTGAAGAAATTTGTCCTTGCTGAAAGGCTTAAATCTTCTAGTTGATGGGTGCCAGTTATGGCTTGTGAGGTTCTGTGGGAGGGAGAATTTGATCAGTTTATGATCAGACCAGGGTACTGGTTGGGCCTGGATTAAGTGTGGGGAGCCCGACTGGGTTGTATGGCCATTGAAGAAAATTAGGTCCAGGGTGCTGCCTTTATCATGTGTGGAGGTGTTTATGAATTGGGTTAGGTCCATTCCAGTCATTGCCTGGATGAAAGTGTTGGTGTGATTCTGTTGTAGTGAGGGGAGGTTAAAGACCCTAATACTAAGAGGTCTTTTCCAATTTTTGATGCAGTTAGTACTCTGTCTAGGATAGCTGATAAGTCGTTGGTGTTGGCGTCCTGTAAATGAGGCAGATGGTTATTTGTTTGTTATGGTGATGGAATCGGATTCATAGTTACTTTCACTTGTATGGTATCAGAATTTGAAGTTGTCTTTGGCTATGATCATCACTCCGCCTCCTCTACATTGTGCTCGTGGGCATTGGTAGATGGTGTATCCATCTGGTGAAAGCAGGTTTAGTAACACATTGTCCATCTTGGTGATCCACATTTCAGTTATGCACAGTATGTCAATGTGATAGGATTCCAGGAGGTCTCTTATGATCTGTATTTTGTTCCATATTGAGTAAGAGTTTATGAGTGCACAATTCAGTTGTGTGTGGGGAGAGTTATGTGGGGTAGTATTTGTTTGTGTGGGAAGCTCTTTATGTGTTTTAATCATTGGGGGATCCTGTATGTGTTGTGCGAATGTGGCATATACATTGGTATGTTGGGGAAGGTGTTGAGCCATGGTTGGGGGCTGAATTTTGAGTGGAAGTTGTATGTGTGGCAAGAAGAAGGAGTGCTAGAAGTGTGTAGAGTAGAGGGTATATCGTTAGCACTGTTAGCAGTAGTTCAGTCAATAGTAATAATTCACAGTGCTTGTGTTGAGCTCTGGGGCCAAGAGCCACGTTGTGATTGCAGTGGTATTACCTTCTGTTGCTGAGGTGGCTGGGACTGCTGGATTGGTGAGGTGATCTGCCAGGGGTGGGTCAGGAGGGCTGTTGCTTGAAGCAGGAAGTGGGTGATGGGGGGGTATTCTATAGTAGATCTGTAGATCTTGTGCTGCCTGCAGCCATTATCCTCCTCTGTGTGTACATTCGTAGCAAAAAACCTGTGAGTCAGTTGGTCCATTAGATGATAGAGGGGTTAAAGGGGCACTAAGAGGCAACAAGCCAATAGCGGTAAGGCTGAATGAATTCTTTGCTTCGGTCTTTACTGAGGAAGATATAGGGATGTTATCCATGACTGAAGTGGTATTTAAAGGTGCGGAAGAATTGAAGGAAATATCGATACATCGGGAAGATGTATTACAACTATTAGATAAACTGAAGAGTAGCAAATCACCTGGGCCAGATGGTATACATCCAAGGGTGTTGAAAGAACTGAAATATGAGATTGCAGACCTGTTATTAGTAATCTGTGAACTATCATTAAAATCATCTCTAATACCTGAAGATTGGAGGATCGCCAACGTAACACCAATTTTTAAAAAGGGTTCCGGGGTGATCCGGGAAACTACAGACCGATGAGCCTGATGTCAGTACCGGGAAAATTGGTAGAAACCATCAAAAAGAATAAAATTACTCAGCATGTAGATAGTCATGGCCTAATGGGAGACAGCCAACATGGTTTTGACAAGGAAGATCTTGTCTTACTAATCTGTTATGTTTTTTTGAAGGTGTGAATAAACAGGTGGACAAAGGTGAGTCGGTTGATAAAGTATATCTGGACTTTCATAAAGCCTTTGACAAGGTCCCTCATCAGAGACTTTTCGCAAAACTAGAGTCATGGGATAGGCGGCAGTGTTCTACTGTGGATCAGGAACTGGTTAAAAGATAGAAAGCAGAGGGTAGGGCTAAATGGCCAATTTTCCCAATGGAGAAAGGTGAATAGTGGTGTACCCCAGGGATCTGTGCTGGGTCCACTGCTTTTAGACATATTCATAAATGACCTGGAAAATAGAATAATGAGTGAGGTTATCAAATTTGCAGATGACACAAAACTATTTTAAGTTGTTAAAACCCAAGAGGATTGTGGAAAATTGCAAGAGGATCTTGATAAATTGGAAGACTGGGCATCAAAATGGCAGATGAAATTTAATGTGGACAAGTGCAAAGTTATGCACCTAGGGAAGAACAACCCAAACTATGGTCATACGATGCAAGGTTCCACATTAGGAACCACCACCGAGGAAAAAGATTTAGGCGTCATTGTGGATAACATGTTAAAACCCTCGGCCCAGTGTGCACCGGTGGCCAAGAGAGCAAATAGAATGCTAGGTATCATAAGGAAAGGAATGGAAAATAAAACAAAAGATATTATAATGCCTCTATATTGTTCCATGGTGAGACCACACCTTGAATATTGTGTGCAATTCTGGTCGCCCTATCTTAAAAAGGATATAGCGATATTAGAAAACGTTCAGAGAAGAGCCACCAAAATGGTAAAGGGGATGGAAGGATACTCCTATGAAGAAAGGCTAAAAAGGTTAGGGCTCTTTAACCTGGCAAAGAGACGGCTGAGGGGAGATATGATAGAAGTCTATAAATTAATGAACGGAGTGGAATGGATAAACGTAGATCGATTGTTTACGTTATCAGAATATAGAAAGACTAAGGGACATGTAATGAAGCTACAGGGTAAACTATTTAAGACTAATAAAAGAAAATATTTTTTCACTCAACATGTAATCAAACTCTGGAATTTGTTACCGGAGGATGTAGTAAAAGCTGTTAGTGTAGCTGGGTTTAAAAAAGGTTTGGACAAGTTCCTGGAGGAAAGGTCCATAAACCATTATTAAGAAGGGACCCAGGATATCAATGCTTGACCCAGTACAAGCATTGTGGAACCTGTGTCTTTTGGGGAAACTGCTAGGTACTTGTGACCTAGATTGGCCACTGTTGGAAACAGGATACTAGGCTTGATGGACCTTGGTCTGACCCAGTATGGCATATCTTATGTTCTTATGTGAATGGAGATTCAACTCTTGTGGTAGTGCTTGTTTTTGCAAGCGGACCCCGCCTAAGGGCCTCCTGGCAAGGCCCTCAGCCAGGGGCCCACCAGGCACGGGCATGGCTAGTGGTGCTGCTGCTGTTAATGGTGGTCTTTGGTCCTGATTGGCGCTTGCCATTCCCACTCCTCTCTGCAGTCGCCAATGAGATTCCCACAGAAGGTCTTGGGCAAATCACTTAACCCTCCATTGCCTCAGAAAAATCCACATTATCATTGTCCCTGTTTAATGTACATTACCAAGTTTAAGTTACAATATAAACCACCCCCCCCCCCCCACTAAATAAATAAATAATGGTTAGAGGACTGGTTTGGGAACCAAGAGACCAGGTTCAATTCCCACTAGCACTCCTTGTGGCCTTGGGAAAGTCACTTAACCCTCCATGGCCTCAGATAAGCCCAAGTTATCAATGTCCCAGAGCTGTAAACCATGTAAATGCCTCTAAGCGGGATATTCAGTGGCACTAACATATCCCTGAGTAATGCTGCTATCCGCCCCAATGCTAACAGTCAGGGGCAGTTATTTAGCCACTGCCCGCTGATCCCTCAGCGTTGAAAGTTAGGCGCAGTAAAAGCTGTCCTAACTTTTGGCATGGGATCTAACCGGGCAGAGGCGTATAGCCGTCACAAATGTATATTGGGCCCATGATATCCAGTTATGCAGTTTTACAGCATTTACAGCATTGTGGGAGGGGTGATGTTTCAAGGATCAGTTATGTCAGCAAACTGATTTTAAGACTTTCAAAGCAAAACTGAAGACTCATTTATTTGTAAAGCTTTTGGGGAGAACTATGATCTGCAGCTTAACGTGAAGAAGACAAAGATCCTGACAACTGGCAAAATCAATAATTTCATCATTGATGTCATTGAAATAGACATAGTGGACAACTTTAATCTGCTTGAAATCAATAATCAATAAAGATCTGATGACACATTGCTCTTAGCAGAATGGCTATGAAGGACCTAGACATAGGGCCGACGCAATTCACTGTGCAAAGTAGCTTGAGCCGTGCGGAGGAGGAAGTTGTGCTGATCTCACAAGACTTCAAGTAGCGAGGTAAGAGCAACATCCATCATTGCGCGGCTCAACTGTATGCACAGAGCCGGTCACGGTGGAGGACAGAGCGGTAAGATGTCGCATGCTAAGTGTGAAGGGGCAGGGACAGAGACGGAGGAGGGATGAGGGATGGGGACGGTGATGAAAAAGAGCCACATTGGGGGCTAGCTGGAGGGTGAGGTGGAAATGAGAGAGACACACATCTTGAACGATTTTCAGAAGACTGTGTTCATGAGGAACTAGCTAAACTAAAAGTAGACAAAGCGATGGGGCCAGATGGGATACATCTGAGGATATTGAATGAATTTGGGGACATTCTAGTGGCTCCACTGAATGACCTTTTTAATGCTTCTTTAGGCTTGAGAGTGGTTCCAGAGGACTGCAGAAAGGCACATGTGGTCCCTTTACATAAAAGCGGAAGTAAAGATGAGGTTGCGAACTGCAGGCCGGTTAGCCTGACCTCTGTGGTGAGTAAATAAATGGAAATGCTGCTAAAACAGAGGATATTGAGGTTTCTGGATTGCGGGATCCGAAGCAGCATGGGTTTACCAGAGGTAGGTCTTGTCAGACAAATCTGATAGATTTCTTTGACTGGGTGACCAGAGAGTTGGACCGAGAGACAGCCCTAGATATGGTGCACTTGGATTTCAGTAAAGCCTTTGACACCGTTCCGCACAGGCGACATATAAATTGAGCACCCTAGGGGATGGACTCTAAAGTGAATGACTGGGTTAAAAATTGGTTGACTGGGAGGCGACAAATTGTACAGATAAATGGAGCTCACTCTGAGGAGAAAGATGGTACCAGTGGTATGCTGCAGGGATCTGATTCTTTTTAACAATTTTGTTAGCGACATTGCAGAAGGGCTGCCAGGTAAGGTTTGCCTCTGTGTGAATGATACCAAAATCTTCAATAGAGTAGACACCCAGAAAGGAGTAAATAACATGAGGAGGGATCTAGCTAAGCTTGGAGAATGTTCAAGAATTTGGCAGCTGATATTTAATGCTATAAAATGCAGGGTCATGTATTTGAATAGCAAAAACCCAAGGGAGTTGTACAGTGTAGGGGCCGAAGTACTTCTGTCCATGAAAGGAGAGTAGGACCTGGGCTTGATGGTTTCTGATGATTTTAAAGTGGCTAAAGGGTCTTAAAGTGGCTAAACAGGTAGAAGAGGCAACGGCTAAAGCCAGAAGGATGCTTGGGTGCATACGGAGAGGAATGTCCGGCAGAAAAAAGGGGGTGATAGTTCCTCCGTATAAGTCTCTGGTGCAACCTCATTTGGAGTATTGTGTGCAGTTCTGGAGACCACACCTTCAAAAGGGTACAAACAGGATGGAGTCGGTGCAGAGGGTGGCTACTAAAATGGTTAGTGGTCTTCATTATAAACTATGTGGGGACAGACTTATAGTAGTAACATAGTAAATGACGGCAGATAAAGACCAGTATGGTCCATCTAGTCTGCCCAGTACGATGTCAAGAGTAGGTACACCTGCCGCTCTGTGCAGGCCCCCCTTCCCCATGTCTTTGTTTAGGGGTGATCCCACCACTCCTTGTAGTACACCCCTATTTGTTAAGGAATTAGATGGTTCAGATTATTTTGATATTTTCTTGTTGCTGTAATGTGATCCACTGTGTCTGTCCCATGCCCTTTTGAACTCTGTCACTGTATTTGCCCCCACCACTTCCATCTGGAGCGCATTGCAAGCATCCACCACCCTTTCAGTGAAAAAGTATTTCCTGACATTGCCTTTCAATTTACCACCTTGTAGCTTCATGTTATGCGCTCTAGTTTTGCAGCTTCTCCGTCTTTGGAAGAGGTTTGTTTGTTCATTATTTCTCTTTAAGTACAGTATTTAAAGGTCTGAATCATATCTCCCCTATCCCTCCTCTCCTCCAAAGTGTACATGTTTAGGTCTTCAAGTCTCTTCTCATAAGGCTTCTGACGCAGGCTCCAAATCATTTTGGTCACCTTCCTCTGAACAGTTTCCAGTTTTTTTACATCTTTTGCATGATATGGTCTCCAAAACTGAACACAGTATTCCAAGTGAGGCCTCACCAGTGACTTGTACAGTGGCATAAGTACCTCTTCCTTTCTGCTGGTAATTCCTCTTCGTATGCAGCCCAACATCCTCCTGGCTTTTGCCACCGCCGTGTCGCACTGTTTTGCCACCTTGAGATCTTCAGAAATAATCACTCCAAGGTCTTTCTGCTGATCCATACACACCAATCTCTCGCCCCCTATCGCGTACATTTCCCTTGGATTTCTGCTTCCCAAGTTCATGACTCTGCACTTCTTCTTATTAAATCTTAATTGCCAAGCATTAGACCATTCTTCCAGCTTTTTTAGATCATTCCTCAAGTTAACCACTCCCTCGGGGGAGTCCACTCTGTTGCAAATTTTTGTGTCATCTGCAAATAGACAGACTTTTCCATGCAGTCCTTCAGCAATATCACTCACAAATACATTGAACAGTGCCGGGCCCAGGACCGACCCCTGGGGCATCCCGCTAATCACCTTCCTTTCATCCGAGTGAGCTCCTTGTACTATCACCTTCTGCCATCTGTCAGTCAACCAATTTCTGGTCCAATTTACCATCTTGGGATCTATCCCCAAACTACTGAGTTTATTGCTAAGCCTCCTATGAAGAACAGTATCAAAGGCTTTGCTGAAATCCAGGTAGATGACATCCATCGCATGCCCCTGATCTAGTTCCCTGGTCTCCCAGTCAAAGAACGCAATCAGATTTGTTTGGCAAGATCGTCCTTCGGTAAAACCATGTTGCCTCGGATCTTGCAACCTGTTGGCTTTGAGAAAGTTCACAATTCGCTCTTTCAGGAGCACCTCCATTACTTTTCCCGCCACTGAGGTACGGCTCACAGGCCTGTAGTTTGACACTTCTTCCCTGTCACCACTTTTGTGTAGAGGTACGACATCAGCCATTCTCCAGTCCTGAGGAACCTCTCCTGTTTCCAAGGATCTGTTGAAAACATTCTTTAACGGCCCTGCAAGAACCTCTCTGAGCTCTTTCAATATTCTGGGATGTATCTCATCTGGTCCCATGGCCTTGTCCACTTTCAGTTTTGGAAGATATGTATATGTTAGAGGAAAGACAGGATAGAGGAGATACAAGATG
Organism: Ichthyophis bannanicus; assembly: GCA_033557465.1. Lineage (NCBI taxonomy): Eukaryota > Metazoa > Chordata > Amphibia > Gymnophiona > Ichthyophiidae > Ichthyophis > Ichthyophis bannanicus. The sequence continues at coordinate 169,673,399 of CM066032.1, read as the reverse complement.
TTTAAATGCCTCCATGGCATAAATGCACAAAAGGAAAAACTCTTGCAATTGAAAATAATTTCTGCAACGAGGGGGCTTAGTATGAGGGTGAAAGGGAATAGACTTAGGAGTAATATGCAGAAATATTTCTTTATGGAAAGAGTGGTAGATGCGTGGAATAGTCTCTCAGTGGAGATAGTAGAGACGAGGACAGTACCTGAATTCAAGAAAGCATGGGACAAACACAGAAGATCGCTAAAGGAAAACAAAGGACTATAGTATTTGATACAGAAGAGCAGACTAGATAGGCCATATTGTCTTTTTCTGCTGACATGTTTCTATGTTTCTAAGTTGAGTCAGGTACTATAGGTATTTTTTCTGTCCCCAGAGGACTCACAATCTTTACAGTCCAATGCAGAAACCCTGCACTAGAACCTAGTGCTTAAAGCTCTAGCACAGAGTTTCATAGCGCAATGTTAACATTGACTCTTTGCACTGGAATGCAATATGCAAATTACTCAGTGCACAAAAAGTCAGCCAAACACATGCGCACAGAAGTCGGTGCAAGTTTGGCATGCTACCCCTGAGAAACAGGGTCATCTGAGGTGAAGTTTGACCCTTCATCTCCAATGATCTAAGCATTGAGGAAAGCCCCCTATCCCATCGGCACACTATCGGGGGCCAATACCCCCCCTGGTCACTGACCCCCCTGACAGAAACAAAGTTCCCAGTGGCCCAGAGGCCCCAATCCTCAACCCACCCGATAAAAAAATATCCCTGATGGCATAGCAGCTCCAATCCCCCACCCACCTGATAAAACAAACCCCGGTGTCTCCCCACCCAAACAAAACAAATTCCTAGTGGCCCAGTGGCCCTGACCCCCCCAAAACAAAAAAAAAATCCCTGATGACCTCCAAACCCAGAGTGACCTCCTTGTTGCATCCTGAGACAGCTCATGCATCCCAGGATGCAACTCAGGAGGGTCACTCTGCCATATAAGGCATTTTTTGCAAAATATGGCAGTCTGATCGTGCCCGATGCATCTCAAGATGCACCACAAGGAACCAGGTGCCACCATTTTCAAGATGGCGGTGCAGGGTGGGAGCATATGGGCAATGCTCATGCCCCATATTAAAAGTATCGGGGGGGGGAGGTAGAAGGGTTTGGGGACCACTGGGCCACCAGGGAGTTTTGTTTTGTTTTGTTTGACGAGGGAATCGGGGCTGCTGGGCCACCAGGGATTCTTTTTGTTTGGGTGGGGGGCCACTAGAGATTGTATTATTGGGTGATGGGCGGACTAGGGCCACTGGGGATTTTTTTTTGTTTGGGTGAAGGGGGATCAGGGCTATTGCACCACTGGGGATTTTTTTTTTATTCGGTGGGTAGAAGGATCGGGGCTGCTGAACCACTGAGGATTTGGTTTCTGTCAGGAGGGTCGGTGCCTGGGGGGGGGGGGGGGGCACTGACCTCCCTCCCGACAATATGCAGATTGCATCGGGGCTTTCCCCAATGTCTGGATCATCTGAAGTGAAGTATCAAACTCAGATGACACTTTTGTTCCCGGTTGGATCTTTACGCCTGTCCGAAGGGGATTAAGAACATAAGAACATAAGATTGTCCCTTATTTTAGAGCCGTGTCCCTGACTCCGACCTGTTTGGCAGCCTTCTGTCACTGATTCCAGCAATGGGGACAGAGAAGTTAGAAAAAACATTTTATTTTCAATTTAGCAATTGGAACATGACGGATTTTAGAATTTACATCCATTATCTTTATATTTTGCACAGTAGGGGAAATACATCACTATTTCTATTTCTCTGTTGATTTGTCTACTTCAGAGGTTCCCAACTCCAGTCCTGGAGGGCCAAACACTATTCGGGTTTTCAGGCTGTCCCTAATGAATATGCATGAGACACCTTTGAATACAATTGGGGCAGTGCATGCAAATGCATCTCAAGCATATTTATTAGGGACAGCCTGCAAACCTGGTCTACTTGGAAGTGATATTTTTGCTGTCATGGGATGGATGGGGCTGGGGGTGGGGGGGGCAGGGTAATGTTCCTCTTTCCTCCCGCATGCTTTGTTGCTCAGACCTAGAACTAAGATGTCCCTTCCTCCCTCTCCCCCCCCCCCCCCCCGCCTCACTTCAGTTAACAAGTGTCCCAGATTCGTCAGCAAAACCTCTGGTACATTTATCCTCCATTCCTTCCTACCCACTTAGCTGAATAGGTGTTGGAAGGCAGAAACAGCATAGTTTGTCTGGTGTTTTAAGCTCTCCATGCATGAGAGATTTTTGCATACATTAGATTTTGCATACTTTGGTGAGTGCAAATGTATTCCGTGCATATCCATTCGGGAAAGTCTGAATACTAGACTGAGTGATATGCTTCCAAGAACTGGGTCAAGAACTAGTGATGGCTGAGTCACCTTATTTGGCCACTTCTAGGAAATAAATTGCCAAGAATTACAGCTCATGTGAGGCCACACAGATAGCCTGAGATGTACGTAAGAATACTTATGTATACACAGGAGGGCTAACCAGAAATAAAACTAAACAGAAACAAGGAACTAAAATAAAGACAAGAAAAAAACCACTAAAAATCCCAGACTCAACAAAAAGAATTATTTTCTTCCTTAATCATTAACTGCCTTAATTAAGTTCAAGTGGACATTTTTGTCTGTTTGGCTTTCCAGAAAAGAGAATACATTTTTAAAGGTGAAAGCAAAAGAGGGAGTGCTTGTTGAAACTCCCTCCCAAAGGATCAGTATTTTCTAAACACAGACCTTCCTGACAGTATGTGGTACATACATAGATGCAGAAAGAGTTAAATTGTAAATCTATTACCCTGAGGAATGACATGGTGGCTGACAATAGATAATATAATTGTGGCAAGTTCACTGGAATCCTGTGTATGAATGAGGAATAGAGGCAAGAGGGGCGGGGTTGCCACCATACCCTAAGTCAACCAAACCAGCTGCTCCATTCCTGATTTTGAGTGGGGAGCAATGGGAAAATAAAAACTTCAAATCTATAATGCCATGAGGCCATGCCTGGAATGGTCTTGGAAGCAGACAGACCTTTAAAGTCCCATTCCGGAACACTTCACATCCATGGAAATTCATCCAGCAATGGGTATAGAGCAGAACTAGGATGTTTCACTTTACAACAAATATAAAATCTAATTATACTGATATTAAATTCTGATGTCGCCCCTACCCCTTCCTCCTCTACCTTAATCAACTTGTTAACCTCCCCCTAATGCTTCCCCTCATAATTTGCACCCCCAAATTTTAAGTTCTCTCCAAGCTGACTACCCTGTTGTAATGTAAACTGTTCTGTTTAATGTAAACTGCTTTGACTGCAGGATAAAGTGGTATTGAAAGAGCTATTAAATAAAGAAATGCAAGCCACACAAAATCCTTCCACTGTCAGGCACTTTATGGAAAACAAAGCCTTGCAAAATACTCGGAATTTTACTAAACAATACCATAGCATACCATCAGTAACTCACAGAATTCTACCAGTGTCAACTCTACCTATGAAAATTCAGCACTTCAAATACTCCAAAAGATCAATACACCTTCAGATGGGGAAAAAGAACAAGCCGCATTGCTACAGATTTCTAGGCAGAGCCCGGAAATGAACAGAATACCTAATTTCGGTCATACATTCAAAACAGACAAATCATCGCCTAAGAAAGAACAGACTACAAATCAGAAAGACAAACAAAACTGAAATGGTAAGAAATTAGACTCCGTTAGCAGTGGGACAAAATTCCAAGAGATAGGACTTGCACATTTTCAATGTTGACATTCTACTCTAAAAACTGAAAATAAAATTCTTTTTGTAGCTTTGTTGTCTTATTACTTTACTTTTCTAATCAGTATGGTCCTAATCTCTCTTTTCCACTTCCTGTTGCTGCTCTTTTCCTGTGTCCTTTATCAGGGTCTCATAGCCATTTCCTATGTCTTCTGTCTCCTTCACTTTCTCCCCTATATCTCCCTCTGATATTGAGCTTTGTTTCATCTTTTTTTCTACATTTTTTCATCTACCTTTCTTACTATGCATGGCTAGATTTACACCTCCTCCTCCCTTTCACCTATTTTTTGCTTTCCAAGTCCCACTCTCACCTCCCTCCTCTCATTCCTTCCCATAGTCTATTTTCCACCTGCTTTGTAGTCCCCTATTTTCATGCTCTCTAGGCAACCCCTCAGATTCAATCATTTTCCTCTTGTTCTCTAACTAACCCCTAGCTCTTTCCCTGTCATTCATCCTCTCTCAACCTCTAATCCCTTACTTAACCTCCCATTCCCCTTTATACCTCTTTATTTCCATCCCCTCTTACCCCCTTTATCTCTTACCTTGTTCACAGCCCTCTGACAACTCTTTTTGGTCCTTCACAGTATCTATTCATTTCCACATCCCTACTCATATCTTGCATCCAGATACTTAGTCCCCAATGGCCTCCTAATCCCGGAATCCCTATTTAATTTCATTGCGCATCAGAGCAGTTTACATGTATGTATATACTAACCGGTACTTTTTATTCCCTTGTCCCCAAGGGGCTCACAATCTAAGTGTACCTGAGGCAATGGAGGGTTAAGTGGCCATGGGACTAGAGACCCCAGTCCCTCCAGCCTGAGGTCATTTGTCCCCATGTGGGAATTGAACCCCCGGCCCTCTGGCCTGAGGTAACCTGTCCCAACCACTGGACGACTCCTCCCTTCTGAGTTCTCATTCATACTCCCGATACCCAGCCAGTTTAAGTCTATGTTCTTCTACTCTCCCACCCAATCTCCAAGTTTGTTCCCAAGTCTGATTCCCAGTATTCTCCATCCCCATGTTCCTAGTTCCTTTCTTCATGCCTACCTCCTTCCCTATCATGTATTCCCACTACCCTTCTTTGCCCTTTCCCCAGTATATATTCCCCTTGTCTCTGTACCTCCTCCTCCAGCATCATTCCTTCTGTTTCTCTCTCCACTTTCCCCTGCACACAGCATTAGTATCTTTTCCTTCCTATGCCCATCCTCCTTTTCAGCATCTGCAAGCATCACCCCCTTCTCCCATCCACAGCCCCTGCATCAACCCCCAAGCTCTCTTCTCTCAGCTTCATCATCAGATCCTTCTGCCAAAATCAGCCCTTTTCTCCTAACTCAACACCCCCCCCCCCCAGCCTTTGTCAGCATCAGCCTCCAGCATCCTTCTCCCAGCCCCAGCAAGACCCTTATGTTAACATGATGCCCCCTTCTCTCTGCTTTGACCTTCTTGCTCTTTCTCTATCCCCCCCATTCAGTATCTCCTTCTCTCTCCCCCTCTCCTCACATGGCCCAATATATCCTCTTTCTTTGTTTTTACCCCCTCCTGTCCAGCATCCCCTCCACGCCCCACTCCCACTCTGGTCCAGCATCTCCCCCTTTCTTTTTATCCTTTCCATTCCAGCACCTCCCTATCACCCCACCCCCACTGTGGTCCAGCATATCCCCAACTCTCTCTCCCCCTCCCCCATGGTCCAGCCTTTCCTCCTCTCTCCCTTTTCCTCTTATCAGGTCCAACATAATGCATCCCCTTCCACTCTCTCCCCCCAGCCCCAATGCAGCATCCCAATTCTCCATTTCCCCCTTGGATAGCACCTCCACTCCCTTCAAATCTTTTATGGCCCACAGCAGTGACTGCTACTGCAACAATTACAGAAAGAAATTACAGTAAGGCAGTTCTGCACCATCTACTGAGCGTCCCAGCCCATGCAGTCCTGAAACCTCCTCCGTGCTCCACCCCCACAGCAACAGGAAATGTGCATTGGAGGGGCAGGTCGTAGAAGAGGTTTCAGGATCGCATGGCCTGAGAGGTTCCGCGGATGGCGCAGGCATGCTTTATCTTTCTTTTTTTGTAATTTTTACATTTGCAGGTCACTGTTGGCCATGGGCCAGTAAAGGTTTGAGGAGAGGTGCTGGCCAAGGGAGGGATGGGAGGGGGAGTTGATGCTGGATAGAAGCAGGGGATGTCATGAGGTTGCAGCAAAAGAAGCAGTGGGAGGAAGGATATGGCTAGGATGGGCAGTTCCCCTGGTGATGACGTAGGCTAAAGGGATGTTACCCTGGTGGTGTAATAGGGGAGCATAAAATCCTTTGGCGTGAGCCCAAAAAAGAAACAAAAGGGAAGACAAGAGAGCTCCAGGGAAAGATGGGATTACATCCAGGTGCTGACCAGGCCTGGGCACGGAAGGAGTCCCAAGGCTGGTTAGGCCTCAAACTGAGAATAAACAGAAGGTTTAGCTGCCTGCCATACCAATTGTACTGTGGCAGCCTGGGCTCAAGGAGGGCATGCCAGGACCCAGCAGTGAGGAGGTTCCAGCCCATACGTGGCTGTGGTTGGGTGGGAGAACACTGCCCAGTTCAGGAAACTGGTTAATTGAACTCCACTTGTGGAGAGCCTGAACTCAGAAAGGAAGTGGTGTGACCTAGCAGGAAGAGGAGTTCCAGTTCATGTATAGCTGGAGCTGGGGTTAGGAGATTCAGAACAAGGAGAAGCCACGCATCCTCTGAGGATACAAGAGACAGGAGAAGTGTTGTGCCCTCATGCGTCTATTTCAGTGACCAGAAGCAGAAGGACACCAAGAATCAGTTTCTGCCTAAGGAGAGGCTGGCAGGCAGGGGCGGCCCAAGGAGGGTGCGGGGCCTCATTTGCATAAGTGGCCTTATTTGCATAAATCTTTGCATAATGTTACCATACACTATCTTTTAGTAAACATGTCTCTTAATGAGTGTATGGATAAAGAAAGACTAAAAGATTTCTACATTACTTCCAGTGCCAACCGCCAAGCACATTAGGAACTACTACAAACGCTGCCCATTTAGAACCCATAGCAAACCCGCCGTATCCTGACAGCATTACCAGGACTCACAAAGCACCATACCCTACCTATCAAAAGGCAACACTGCAAATATTAAACCAATACATGTCAGAGAATACTGGGGAAAGAGAACAAGTGGCAACGTCAAATAGGAATTACATAAACAGAATACCTCAGCTCAGTTACACATGCAGAACATAGACCATCATCAAACAAGGAATCACAATTTAGAAACAGGAAGGCAATAATTAAACTGGGAACCCCAAAAGCCAAACTTGGAATGTACAACAACACTGTAGAAATAAAACTATATATTAATTTCCTCTTGTACCAAACAAAGCGCAGACATTAATGATGCACATTTCCCAGAGCTTTCATATTCCAGTTAATAAATTCAAAATAAAGAGATATCTTTCTACCTTTTGTGCATTTTTTTTCAGTTGCAATTGGTCCAGCCACTTTCTTCTGGTTTCTTCATGTTTTCTGCTAACTCTCCATCGTCCTGCTGTCCATTTGGTCCTTTCTTCTCTCTTCTAGTTTTTTTTCCATTCTCTCTCTCTACATCTGCTTTAACATACTAATCTTTCTCCTTTTGCTCTTTCCTCATTCCTATTTCATCCACACAAATTTTACCCCTCCATCCTCAATCCCCAATTATTCTTCTCCCAATCCCCGGCCAATTGTAGATTTTTCATCCCTCCTACACAAAATATTTTTCCCCTCTCCATTTTACTCTCCCAGCCCCATCCCATTCTAATCCTCCCCCAACATCAGCTCCCTTCTAGTTCCAGTCTCACCCAGCATCCATTCCCTTCTAGTCCCTGCATCAGCCCATTTCCAGTCCTAGCCCCCCCCCCCCATCAGCCTATTTCCAGTCCTAGCTCCCCCATCCATTTCCAGTCCAAGTCCCTTCATCAGCTCATTTCCAAACCTAGCCCCACATCAGCCCATTTCTAGTCATTTCCTAGCTCCACCATCAGCCCATGTCAAATCATAGCTCCCCTCCACTCAGCCCAATTCCAGTCCAAGCCCCCCCATGAGCCTACTTCCAGTTCTAGCCCCTCCATGAGTCCATTTCAATTCAAGCCCCCACCACAGCCCATTTCCAATCTTAGCTCCCCCCAACAGCCCATTTCCAGTCCTATCCTACTGTTCCATCAGCCCATTTTCAGTCCTAGCTCCCTTCCCTCACAGCCCATTTCCATTCCAAGCCCCTCCCCATCAGCTATTTGCAGTTCAAGCCTCCCCTTCCACTCAGCCCATTTCCAGTCCTAGCAACCGCCCAACCCATTACCAGTCCTAGCCCCCCGTCAATCAACTTCCAGTCCTAACCCCCATCACCCCATTTTCAGTTTAAGCCCCCCCTATAACCCATTACCAGTCCTAACCTCCCCTCAGCCCATTTCCACTCAGCCCCCCATAGCCCATTGCCAGTCCTAAACCCCCCCATCAGCCCACAGCCCATTACCAGTCCTAACCACATCAGCCCACCTCAAGTCCTACCCCCTCCCCATCAGCCCATTTCCTGTCCGAGCCCCCCCATAGCCCCATTATCAGCAGATCCTAACCCCCCCATCAGCCCACTACCAGTCCTAACCCCCCCATCAGCCCACTACCAGTCTTAACCCCCAATCACCCCATTTCCAGACAGCCCACATAAGCCCATAGCCCATTGCCAGTCCTAAACCCCCCCATCACCCCATTTCCAGACAGCCCTCATCAGCCCACAGCCCATTGCCAGTCTTAACCCCCCCCCCATAGCCCATTGCCAGTCCTAACCCCCCATCACCCCATTTCCAGACAGCCCTCATCAGCCCACAGCCCATTGCCAGTCTTAACCCCCCATAGCCCATTGCCAGTCTTAACCCCCCATATCCCATTGCCAGCCCTCATCAGCCCACAGCCCATTGCCAGTCTTAACCCCCCATAGCCCACTGCCAGTCTTAACCCCCCCCCCAGCCCATTGCCAGTCTTAACCCCCCCACCCCTTGCCAGTCTTAACCCCCCCATGCCCATTGCCAGTCTTAACCCCCCTCCCCAGCCCTCTGCCAGTCTTAACCCCCCCACCCATTGCCAGTCTTACCCCCCATTAACCCCCCTAGCCCACTGCCAGTCTTAACCCCCCCTAGCCCATTGCCAGTCTTAACCCCCCTCTAGCCCATTGCCAGTCTTAACCCCCCCAGCCCATTGCCAGTCTTAACCCCCCCCTTAGCCCATTGCCAGCCCTCATCAGCCACAGCCCATTGCCAGTCTTAACCCCCCCATAGCCCACTGCCAGTCTTAACCCCACTGCCAGTCTTAAGCCCCCCATAGCCCATTGCCAGTCTTAACCCCCCCATAGCCCACTGCCAGTCTTAACCCCCCCATAGCCCATTGCCAGTCTTAACCCCCCATAGCCCATTGCCAGTCTTAACCCCCCCTCCCAGCCCACTGCCAGTCTTAACCCCCTGCCCATTGCCATTGCCAGTCTTAACCCCCCCTCCTAGCCCATTGCCAGTCTTAAACCCCCAGCCCACTGCAGTCTTAACCCCCTCCCCTAGCCCATTGCCAGTCTTAACCCCCCCTCCCTCCCTAGCCCATTGCCAGTCTTAACCCCCCTCCCTCCCTAGCCCATTGCCAGTCTTAACCCCCCCTCCTCACTAGCCCACTGCCAGTCTTAACCCCACCTCCCTAGCCCAGTGACAGTCTTAACCCCCCCTCCTCCCCACCCATTGCCAGTCTTAACCCCCTCCTCCCTAGCCCATTGCCAGTCTTAACCCCCCTCCCTAGCCTATTGCCAGTCTTAACCCCCCCCTCCCTCCCTCCCTAGCCCACTTCCAGTCTTAACCCCCCTCCCTCCCTAGCCCATTGCCAGTATTAACCCCCCTCCCTCCCTAGCCCATTGCCAGTCTTAACCCCCCCTCCCTAGCCCATTGCCAGTCTTAACCCCCCTCCCTCCCTCCCTAGCCCATTGCCAGTCTTAAACCCCCCCTCCCCCCCATCCCTAGCCCATTGCCAGTCTTAACCCCCCCTCCCTCCCTAGCTCATTGCCAGTCTTAACCCCCCCCCCCCCTCCCTCCCTCGCCCATTGCCAGTCTTAACCCCCCCTCCCTCCCTCCATCCCTCGCCCATTGCCAGTCTTAACCCCCCCCTCCCTAGCCCATTGCCAGTCTTAACCCCCCCCCACCCTCCCTCCCTAGCCCATTGCCAGTCTTAACCCCCCCCTCCCTCCCTAGCCCATTGCCAGTCTAAACCCCCCCCCTCCCTCCCTCCCTCCCTAGCCCATTGCCAGTCTTAACCCCCCCCTCCCTCCCTCCCTAGCCCATTGCCAGTCTTAAAACCCCCCTCCCCTCCCTCCCTAGCCCATTGCCTGTCTTAACCCCCCCCTCGCCCATTGCCAGTCTTATAACCCCCCCCTCCCTCCCTCCCTAGCCCATTGCCAGTCTTAACCCCCCCCTCCCTCCCTAGCCCATTGCCAGTCTTAACCCCCCCTCCCTCCCTCCCTAGCCCATTGCCAGTCTTAACCCCCCTCCCTCCTCCCTAGCCCATTGCCAGTCCTTAACCCCCCCTCCCTCCCTAGCCCATTGCCAGTCTAACCCCCCCTCCTCCCTCCCTCCCTCCCTAGCCATTGCCAGTCTTAACCCCCCCTCCCTCCCTAGCCATTGCCCAGTCTTAACCCCCCTCCCTCCCTCCCTCCCTAGCCCATTGCCAGTCTTAAACACCCCCCTCCCTCCCTCCCTCCCTAGCCCATTGCCAGTCTTAACCCCCCTCCCTCCCCCCCCTCCCTAGCCCATTGCCAGTCTTAACCCCCCTCCCTCCCTCCCTAGCCCATTGCCAGTCTTAACCCCCCCTCCCTCCCTCCCCTAGCCCATTGCCAGTCTTAACCCCCCCCCTCCCCTCCCTGCCTCCCCTAGCCCATTAACCGTACTTCCCCTCCCTATCCCATTGCCAGTCTTAACCCCCCCCCTCCCTCCCTCCCTCCCTAGCCCATTTTGCCAGTCTTAACCCTCCCTCCCTAGCCCATTGCCAGTCTTAACCCCCCCTCCCTCCCTCCCTAGCCCACTGCCAGTCTTAACCACCCCTCCCTCCCTACCTAGCCCATTGCCAGTCTTTACCCCCCCTCCCTCCCTAGCCCATTGCCAGTCTTAACCCCCCTCCCTCCCTCCCTAGCCCATTGCCAGTCTTAACCCCCCCCTCCCTCCCTCCCTCCCTAGCCCATTGCCAGTCTTAACCCTCCCTCCCTACCCATTGCCAGTCTTAACCCCCCCTCCCCCTCCCTCCCCAGCCCATTGCCAGTCTTAACCCCCCCTCCCTCCCTAGCCCTCCCCCCTCCCTAGCCCATTGCCAGTCTTAACCCCCTCCCTCCCTCCCTAGCCCATTGCCAGTCTTAACCCCTCCCCCCCTCCCTCCCTCCCTAGCCCATTGCCAGTCTTAACCCCCCTCCCTCAGCCCATTGCCAGTCTTAACCCCCCCTCCCTCCCATCCCATTGCCAGTCTTAACCCCCCCCTCCCTCCCTCCCTAGCCCTCCCTTAAACCCCCCCCTAGCCCATTGCCAGTCTTACTCCCCCTCCCTCCCTCCCTCCATCTACCCCATTGCGTCCTTAACCCCCCTCCCTCCCCCTCCCTCCCTAGCCCATTGCCAGTCTTAACCCCCCCCCTCCCTCGCCCATTGCCAGTCTTAACCCCCCTCCCTCCCTCCCTCCCTAGCCCATTGCCAGTCTTAACCCCCCCCCTCCCTCCCTAGCCCATTGCCATTGCCATCTTAACCCCCCCTCCCTCCCTCCCTAGCCCATTGCCAGTCTTAACCCCCCCCTCCCTCTCCCTAGCCCATTGCCAGTCTTAACCCCCCTCCCTCCCTCCCTAGCCCATTGCCAGTCTTAACCCCCCCCTCCCCCTCTCCCTCCCTCAGCCCATTGCCAGTCTTAACCCCCCCCCTCCCTCCCCTCCCTCCCTCGCCCATTGCCAGTCTTAACCCCCCCCTCCCTCCCTAGCCCATGCCAGTCTTAACCCCCCCCCCTCCCTCCCTAGCCCATTGCCAGTCTTAACCCCCCCTCCCTCCCTCCCTCCCTCCCTAGCCCATTGCCAGTCTTAACCCCCCCCTCCCCTCCCTCCCTAGCCCATTGCCAGTCTTAACCCCCCCCCTCCCTCCCTAGCCATTGCCAGTCTTAACCCCCCTCCCTAGCCCATTGCCAGTCTTAAACCCCCCCTCCCTCCCTCCCTAGCCCATTGCCAGTCTTAACCCCCCTCCCTCCCTCCCTAGCCCATTGCCAGTCTTAACCCCCCTCCCTCCCTAGCCCATTGCCAGTCTTAACCCCCCCCCTACCTCCCTCCCTAGCCCATTGCCAGTCTTAACCCCCCCTCCCTCCCTCCCTAGCCCATTGCCAGTCTTAACCCCCCCCACTCCCTCCCTAGCCCATTGCCAGTCTTAACCCCCCCTCCCTCCCTCCCTAGCCCATTGCCAGTCTTAAAACCCCCCGCCCTCCCCCCTCCCTAGCCCTACACATTGCCAGTCTTAACCCCCCCCCCCCTCCCTCCCTAGCCTCATTGCCAGTCTTAACCCCCCCTCCCTCCCTCCCTCCCTCGCCCATTGCCAGTCTTAACCCCCCCTCCCTCCCTCCATCCCCTCGCCCATTGCCAGTCTTAACCCCCCCCTCCCTCCCTAGCCCATTGCCAGACTTAACCCCCCCCCCACCCTCCCTCCCTAGCCCATTGCCAGTCTTAAACCCCCCCTCCCTCCCTAGCCCATTGCCAGTCTTAACCGCCCCCCCTCCCTCCCTCCCTCCCTAGCCCATTGCCAGTCTAAACCCCCCCTCCCTCCCTCCCTCCCTAGCCCATTGCCAGTCTTAACCCCCCCTCCCTCCCTCCCTAGCCCATTGCCAGTCTTAACCCCCCCCCTCGCCCATTGCCAGTCTTAACCCCCCCCCCTCCCTCCCTCCCTAGCCCATTGCCAGTCTTAACCCCCCCTTCCCTCCCTCCCTAGCCCATTGCCAGTCTTAACCCCCCCCTCCCTCCCTCCCTAGCCCATTGCCAGTCTTACCCCCCTCCCTCCCTCCCTAGCCCATTGCCAGTCTTAATCCCCCCCTCTCCCTCCCTCCCTACCCATTGCCAGTCTTAACCCCCCTCCCTCCCTAGCCCATTGCCAATCTTAACCCCCCCCTCCCTCCCTCCCTCCCTCCCTAGCCCATTGCCAGTCTTAACCCCCCCTCCCTCCCTAGCCCATTGCAAGTCTTAACCCCCCCTCCCTCCCTCCCTCCCCCCCTAGCCCATTGCCAGTCTTAACCCCCCCTCCCTCCCTCCCTCCCTAGCCCATTTCCAGTCTTCACCACACCCCCCAGCCCATTGCCAGTCTTAACCCCCCCTCGCTCCCTCCCTAGCCCTCCCTCTTTCCCTCGCCCTCCCTCCCTAGCCCATTGCCAGTCTTAACCCCCCTACCCTCCCCTCCCTCCCTAGCCCCATTGCCAGTCTTAACCCCCCCCCCACTCCCTAGCCCTCCCTCCCTCCCTCGCCCTCCCTCCCTAGCCCATTGCCAGTCTTAACCACCCCCCCTCCCTCCCTAGCCCATTGCCAGTCTTAACCCCCCTCAGCCCATTGCCAGTCTTAACCCCCCTCCCTCCCTCGCCCTCCTCCTAGCCCATTACCAGTCTTAACCCCCCCTACCCTCCCCCCCTAGCCCATTGCCAGTCTTAACCCCCCCCTCCCTCCCTCCCTCGCCCATTGCCAGTCTTAACCCCCCCCCTCCCTCCCTCCATCCCGCGCCCATTTGCCAGTCTTAACCCCCCCCCTCCCTCCCTAGCCCATTGCCAGTCTTAACCCCCCCCACCCTCCTCCCTCCCTAGCCCATTGCCAGTCTTAACCCCCCCTCCCTCCCTAGCCCATTGCCAGTCTTAACCGCCCCCCCTCCCTCCCTCCCTCCCTAGCCCATTGCCAGTCTAAAACCCCCCCTCCCTCCCTCCCTAGCCCATTGCCAGTCTTAACCCCCCCTCCCTCCCTCCCTCCCTAGCCCATTGCCAGTCTTAACCCCCCCCCCTCCCTCCCTCCCTAGCCCATTGCCAGTCTTAACCCCCCCTCAGCCCATTGCCAGTCTTAACCCCCCTCCCTCCCTAGCCCATTGCCAGTCTTAACCCCCTCAGCCCATTGCCAGTCTTAACCCCCCCCAGCCCATTGCCAGTCTTAACCCCCCTCCCTCCCTCCCTAGCCCTCCCTCCCTAGCCCATTGCCAGAATTAACTCCCCCTCCTCCTTCCCTAGCCCATTGCGTCTTAACCCCCACCCCTCCCTCCCTCCCTCCCTAGCCCATTGCCAGTCTTAACCCCCCCACTTCAGCCCATGGCAGTCTTAACCCCCCCCTCCCTCCCTCCCTAGCCTTTGCCAGTCTTAACCCTCCCCCCTCCCTCCCTAGCCCATTGCCAGTCTTAACCCCCCTCCCTCCCTCCCCTAGCCCATTGCCATTTTTAAACCCCCCCCCCCCCCTCAGCCCATGCCAGTCTTAACCCCCCCTCCCTCCCCTCCCTCCCTAGCCCATTGCCAGTCTTAACAACCCCCCCCCCCACAGCCCATTGCCAGTCTTAACCCCCCCTCCCTCCCTCCCTCCCTAGCCCATTGCCAGTCTTAACCCCCCTCCTCTCAGCCCATTGCCAGTCTTAACCCCCCCCTCCCTCCCTCCCTCCCTCCCCAGCCCATTGCCAGTCTTAACCCCCCCCTCCCTACCCCTCCCTCCCTCCCTAGCCCATTGCCAGTCTTAACCCCCCCCCTCCCTCCCTCCCTCCCTCGCCCATTGCCAGTCTTAACCCCCCCTCCCTCCCTAGCCCATTGCCAGTCTTAAAGCCCTCCTCAGCCCATTGCCAGTCTTAACCCCCCCTCCCTCTCTCCCTAGCCAATTGCCTGTCTTAACCCCCCCCCCCTCCCCTACCCTCCCTCCCTAGCCCTCCCTCCCTAGCCCATTGCCAGTCTTAAACCCCCCCTCCCCTACCCTCCCTCCCTAGCCCTCCCTTCCTAGCCCATTGCCAGTCTTAACCCCCCCTCCCTCCCTCCCTAGCCCATTGCCAGTCTTAACCCCCCTCCCTCCCTCCCTCCCTAGCCCATTGCCAGTCTTAACCCCCCTTTCCTCCCTCCCTCCTCCTCCCTCCCTAGCCCATTGCCAGTCTTAACCCCCCCTCCCTCCTCCCTCCCTAGCCCATTGCCAGTCTTAACCCTCCCCCTCCCTCCCTCCCTCCCTAGCCCATTGCCAGTCTTAACCCCCCCTCCCTCCCTCCCTAGCCCATTGCCAGTCTTAACCCCCCCCCCTCCCTCCCTAGCCCATTGCCAGTCTTAACCCCCCTCCCCTACCCTCCCCCCCCTCTACCTAGCCCATTGCCAGTCTTAACCCCCCCTCCCTCCCAAGCCCATTGCCAGTCTTAACCCCCCCCTCCCCTACCCTCCCTCCCTAGCCCATTGCCAGTCTCACCCCCCCTCCCTCCCTAGCCCATTGCCAGTCTTAACCCCCCCTCCCTCCCTCCCTCCCTCCCCCATTGCCAGTCTTAACCCTCCCTCCCTCCCTAGCCCATTGCCAGTCTTAACCCCCCTCCCTCCCTCCCTCCCTCCCTCCCTAGCCCATTGCCAGTCTTAACCCCCCCTCCCTCCTCCCTCCCTCCCTAGCCCATTGCCAGTCTTAACCCCCCCCCCCAACCCTCCCTCCCTAGCCCTCCCTCCCTAGCCCATTGCCAGTCTTCCCATCTGCCCCTGCGGGCTTAACAGAGACGCGAGGGAGACACTCTCCCTTTGCGTATCTGCAAGCCGGCACAGAGGGGCTCAGCCGCGCCGGAAGAGTTCCGCCGGGCAGAGGGAGCCCCGCGGGACACTCCGTGCCGCCGTGGCGGCAGCGGCCAGCTTTTTTTTTTTTAAATTTAATAAAGAAAAAAAAGCAGAATGTTCTTTGCGCAGGACCCCCCGAAACGCGGGGCCCTGTGCAAAAAACATTCTTGCTCAATGGACGGGCCGGCCCTGCTGGCAGGAGAGAGAAAAAGGAGAACTACACGAGGAGGAATTCCCAGGAAAATCCAAAGAAGGGAAGTTCATCTGCCTTATAAAAGAAAGTATTTTGTACAAACAGAAGTATTCCAAGGGGATTTGTTTTGTTTGCTCACTTGTTAAACTTTGCCAGTAAAGGTGTTTTTTTTTCAAAGACCTAGAATGGACTGAATTTTTGCCTGCTAAAAAGAGGGGAGTGCGTGGCCCACTAGACAAGAGATAGAGATAGCCTGCTGCACTCTGTAATGCTGAGGTGCAGCACGTAGCTAGTAAAGATCAGACACCCCTTACATGAGGCATAAAGCCAAGATATTGTGATCTTCTGGAGCTCGAGCCTCTCCTGGGGGCTCACTGAGCCAGATGGCTTTTCAGAGTTACCACAACAGATATGCACGAGGTAAATCTGCAGATACTGGAAGCTTATCATAAGCAAATATCTCATGCACTTTCATTATGGTAATCTTGAAAACGGTTGCCTCCAAAGGACGCACTATTGCTCGATAGTGTGCACTATTAATGACATTTCTCCCCCGAAACAAAATTAAAAGCAAAACTAAACTAAAAAAAATATCCCTCAAATGATAGGAAATACCAAAGAAAATGAGAACTTTTGGCCTACATACCCTTAGTGCTAATGGGTGGGTGGATGGAGGAGATAGCTGCAGAAATGAGCAGTTCTCGCGCCGGGACCAGTCCATTCTGGAACTTTCCAATCTCACCTTAGCTGAAAAGGGGAGGAAGCGCAGAGGAGTCCCTGGCGATTCATGATTCACAGCAGCATGGCGTTCAGGGAGAGACAAGGAAGTAGAGGGAAAGCAGGAGACAAGAATTGTGGGGAGAAGCGGAGAAGAATACCACAAGCTGAGGAGGTAATGGAGAGAAGAGTAGATGACAAGTGAAATGAGCAAGAGAGATTTCAAGAGGCAAATTGAGGTCAGAACTGGAAAAAGACAGGGACAGATACAAAATGGAGGCCAGGAAAAAAATCAAGAGAAGATAATTAAGGATGAAAGCAGGGGAAGTAGTAAGAACAGTGCAGTGAGGTGTAACAAACTGAAGAGCTTTTACTAGAGTGTGTTAGGTTTGAACACTTAACGCCCGGCTAGCAATTAAACGAAAGTGCGATAAGTGCAAAGACTACGGTACCTGTCAGGAATTAGCATGTTCTTGAAAGGTCCTCTGAGGATGCAGATACACACGGTATCACCTCTACGTTCTTCATTAAGTAAACTCGCATTAATTGCAACATTGTCAGCGCAGGATATGTTCCTGTCCGGGCAATTTCTCCAAATGGGTTCATTTTGTGCATACCATGACAGTCAGGAATCTCACTTCTAAGCCCTCCTCCCCTGTGCTAACTGCAGTGTTCTCTCCACCCCAACTCATCCATTCCCCACCCTGTGCTAACAGTTCCCATGTGCCAAAACACACGCTAACGCTTAGCACCCTTTAGTAAAAGGGCCTCCAGGTATTATTGTTGAAATATATGACAATCATTTGAAGGAGTACAGGGATTAGACCCCATGCAATCAGGATTCTGTCACAGTATGGAAACAGGTCTGGTTGCTGGCTCAGGGAGGATGCGAGATTCTGATTCTTGTTCATTTATCTGCTGCCTTTAGTACTTTTAACCATGAGGTTTTAACGCTTAGGTTAAATGAGCTTGGACTTGAATGAACAATTTTAGAACTTAGATCTTTTCTTCAGTAGCAGGACGTTTGCACTGGTTGATGGAAATCAGCAGTCAAGGGTATTCCCTTTAAAAGATGGAGCGACACAGGGATGTTTCTTACCTCCGATACTTTACAATATATACTGTATTTCAGCCCCATTGCAGATCAAACCCATGCCTCCGGGTTTAATCCGTGTCTTTATGATAATCATGTTCACATTTTCACACCAATCAAAACGTCAGTTAGTGAATTAAAACATAATCTGGAGGGCTGCTTTTATTCTTTACAATCTTGGTTGAGAATAAATTCAATAGAACCGAATCCTTATTAGCAAACCTGGCATTTTTAGACATGTAAGGATGTGGGATTCCCAACTCAGATTGGATGAAGAAGTGTGATAGCCTCGTTAGTCCACTATGTTGTTGCTGTTGTTGTTGTTGAGTGCCGTCGAGTCAGTGTTGACTCATGGTGAGAAGGGTAGTTAAATGGAAAGAGAAACAAACAGGAAAATGAGGTCGGCGGGATGCAGCAGTCCAGGGTACGCTGGTGCGCAAATACTCAAAGACCCACTACTGACAGTGGCTTTAAAGGGCTTCCCCAGAGCTGTCGGCTGGCTGTTCCGGTGCTCTGCTGCCACCTCCTGAAACCTAATATTTTAGGCCTCCCACAGAGGTAGGGCGATGAGGGTGGAAGCAGCAGTGGTAAGGAAGGAAGAGAGGGGAGATGCTGGACACACTGGGGGGAAGGGAGAGAGGGAGATGCTGGATACAAGGGGGGGAGAGAGGGCAAGAGAGATGCTAGAGACCTTGGAAGGAGAGATGCTGGAGACCTGGGCGGGGGGGGGGGGGGTTGGGAAGGAAAGGGTAGATGCTGGACTACAGGTAGGGTGGGGGTGCATGGCCAATGGGCTGCCTAGGGTGTTGATGGGAAGTGCTCCAGCTCATAGAAATCAGTCATCGTTTCATGTTGCTGCTGCTCTCTCTCAGAGGAGACAGTATATTGAATGTCTATCCTTAGAAAGGCACCAGTAACAATGCAGCGAGAGGTAGCTTGATGGCTAATACCTGCTGTAGCTCTGAGGATGCTCCAGTGGCTAAAAATGCCACAGCTATTGTCACCTTCAGGGCAGGGCTCTTTCCCTCCATGACATAATCTCACTCCAGCTGGTTGCACAGGTGCATTGGTGTCTTCTTGTCACATCTGAACCTGTGCATACATTGCTCTCCCAACTTTTCTATCGGCTAGAAGAGTGCTGCCCCCATATCCACATTTTTTAAAATGTAGGTGTGTCTTGGACTTGAAAGGGTTGGGAAACAATATTTTAGGGCTTGGCGTAACATCTAAAGTGCTGCATTTTTATAGGTTGCACATAAGGAGTGGAGGAGTGGCCTAGTGGTTGGGGCAAGGTACTTCAGGCCGGAAGGTCGGGGGTTCAAATCCCACTAGAGGACAGCAACCTTGGGCCGGAAGGACTGGGGTTTCTAGTCCCACAGGTGCTCCTTGTGGTCTTGGGCAAGCCACTTAACCCTCCATAGCCCATGTTCCCTGTAAAATAGTTATCTCCAAGTTATAATGCCCTGTTCAATGTAATTTCAGTTTGTTCAATGTAAACCGCACTGATGCAGAATAGCGCGGTATATAAGAGACTTAAAATAAATAAAAATAAATAAGATTTGCCATACTGTGTCAAACCAAAGGTCCATCAAGCCCTGTATTCTGTTTCCAACAGTGGCCAATCCAGTATGTGGCAGGATCTCAAAAGATAGAGAGATTCCACCCTGCTTATCCCAAGAGGATTGTGGAAAACTGCAAGAGGATCTTGATAAATTGGAAGACTGGGCATCAAAATGGCAGATGAAATTTAATGTGGACAAGAGCAAAGTTGTGCACCTAGGGAAGAAGAACCCAAACTATGGTTACACGATGCAAGGTTCCACCCAGGAAAAAGATTAAGACAATGATACCTAAATCTTTTTCCTGGGTGGTGGTTCCTAATGTGGAACCTTGCATCTTGTAATCATAGTTTGGGTTGTTCTTCCCTAGGTGCATAACTTTGCACTTGTCCACATTAAATTTCATCTGCCATTTTGATGCCCAGTCTTCCAATTTATCAAGATCCTCTTGCAATTTTCCACAATCCTCTTGGGTTTTAACAACTTAAAATAGTTTTGTGTCATCTGCAAATTTGATAACCTCACTCGTTATTCTATTTTCCAGGTCATTTATGAATATGTCTAAAAGCAGTGGACCCAGCACAGATCCCTGGGGTACACCGCTATTCACCTTTCTCCATTGGGAAAATTGGCCATTTAGCCCTACCCTCTGCTTTCTATCTTTTAACCAGTTCCTGATCCACAGTAGTACACTGCCTCCTATCCCATGACTCTTTAGTTTTGCCAAAAGTCTCTGATGAGGGACCTTGTCAAAGGCTTTCTGAAAGTCCAGATACACTATATCAACAGACTCACCTTTGTCCACCTGTTTATTCACACCTTCAAAAAACATAACAGATTAGTAAGACAAGATCTTCCTTCTCTAAAGCCATGTTGGGTGTCTCCCATTAGGCCATGACTATCTACATGCTGTGTAATTTTGTTCTTTATGATGGTTTCTACCATTTTCCCCGGTACAGACGTCAGGCTCACCGGTCTGTAATTTCCCAGATCAACCCTGAAACCCTTTTAAAAAATTGGCGTTACATTGGCAATCCTCTAATCTTCAGGTATTACAGATGATTTTAATGAAAGTTCACAGATTACTAATAGCAGGTCTGAAATATCATATTTCAGTTCCTTCAATACTCTTGGATGTATACCATCTGGTCCAGGTGATTTGCTACTATTCAGTTTATCAAATAGTTGTAATACATCTTCCCGGTGCAGCGATATTTCTCTCAATTCCTCTGCCGTATCACCTTTAAATGCCACTTCAGTCTTGGGTAACATCCCTACATCTTCCTCAGTAAAGACCAAAGCAAAGAATTCATTCAGTCTCTTCGCTATAGCCTTATCTCCTCTTACTGCCCCTTGTACCCCTCCATCATCTAATGGTCCAATTGACTCTCTCACAGGTTTTTTGCAACGAATGTACTTGAAAAAGTCTTTATTTTGCGTGTTTGCTTTCGCAGCAAGCTTCTTCTCAAATTCTCCCTTTGCCTGCCTTATCAATGCCTTGGCATTTGACTTGCCAGTGCTTGTACTGTTTCCAGGTTTCGTCGTTTGGCTCTTTTTTCCATTTCCTGAAAGATGCTTTTTTGGCAACAACAGCCTCGCTGACCTCACCTTTAAACCATGCTGGCAGTTTTTTGGACTTCCTTCCACTTTTCTTAAAGCGTGGAATACAGCTGGTATGGGCTTCCAAGATAGTAGTTTTCAACAACACCCGAGCTTGTTGTAAGTCTTTAGCCTTTGCAACTGCTCCTTTTAGTTTTTTCTTAACTATTTTCCTCATTTTATCATAGTCCCCCTTTCGAAAGTTAAAAGGTAGTACTCTGGATTTCCTTACTATCCTTCCTCCACTAAATAAATCAAACACAATCTTGCTATGGCACTAACACCCTTATCTCTTGCACCAGATCTGGTGTTCCACTAAGGACTAGGTCCAATTTGGCTTCCCCTCTGGTCGGTTCATGAACCAGCTGCTCCAAGAAGCAGTGATTTATTTCATCTAGAAACTTTGGGGCTTTTTTACAAAGCCGCGGTAGCGGTTTGTGATTGTTATTGGGGCCGCGGCTCCGATAACGATCGCGAATCGCTACCGCGGCTTTGTAAACAAGCACCTTTATCTCCCTAGCATGTCCTGCCGTGACACTGACCCAGTCGATATCGGAGTAATTGAAATCACCCATTATTATTACAGTGTTGTAACTTTTGTTAGCTTCCCTGATTTCTTTGAGCATTTCATCATACATTTGTTCATTCTGGCCAGGTGGTCGATAGTACATCCCCACTGCCATCGCCTTCCCCTTTTTACATGGAATTTCAAACCATAGAAATTCTACAGCAAATTTTGTTTCCTGCAAAACTTTAATCCTTTTTGACTCAATGCCCTCTCTAACATAGAGCGCAACCTCTCCACCAATTTGATCAGCTCTATCATTACGATATAGTTTGTACCCAGGTATCACAGTTTCCCACTGGTTGTCCTCCTTCCACCATGTCTCTGATATTCCAGTCATATCTAACCTCTCATTTAGTGCTATATATTCTAACTCTCCCATCTTATTTTTTAAACTTCTAGCATTTGCATACAAGCATTTTAGAGACTGCATTTTATTCATATTAATCTGGCTATTGGTAGACATGGGTAATTTGGGATCTTTAAGCTATGTCTGCTCCATACTCGAGGGCATTTGGGCTATTTTGCTCTTTTTTGGAACCTCTCTGCTTTTGGTAGTATCCTTCAAGGATACATTCTTCCGAACCATGCGCTCTTGGGCGACTGTCGGTTTTCCCCTTTTATCTAGTTTAAAAGCTGCTCTATCTCCTTTTTAAAGGTTAATGCCAGCAGCCTGGTTCCATCCCGGTTAAGGTGATTTGGGCGTCATTGTGGATAACATGTTAAAACCCTCGGCCCACTGTGCAGCGGCGGCCAAGAGAGCAAATAGAATGCTAGGTATCATAAGGAAATGAATGGAAAATAAAACAAAGGATATTATAATGCCTCTATATCGTTCCATGGTGAGACCGCACCTTGAATATTGTGTGCAATTCTGGTCACCCTATCTTAAAAAGGATATAGCGTTATTAGAAAAGGTACAGAGAAGAACCACCAAAATGGTAAAGGGGATGGAAGGATGCCCCTATGAAGAAAGGCTAAAAAGGTTAGGGCTCTTTAACCTGGAAAAGAGACGGCTGAGGGGAGATATGATAGAAGTCTATAAATTAATGAACGGAGTGGAATGGGTAAACGTAGATCGATTGTTTACGTTATCAAAATATAGAAAGACTAGGGGACATGCAATGAAGCTACAAGGGTAAACTATTTAAGACTAATAAAAGAAAATATTTTTTCATTCAATGTTTAATCAAACTCTGGAATTTGTTACCGGAGGATGTAGTAAAGACTATTAGTATAGCTGGGTTTAAAAAAGGTTTGGACAAGTTCCTGGAGGAAAGGTCCATAAACCATTATTAAGAAGTAAGAACATAAGAACATAAGATATGCCATACTGGGTCAGACCAAGGTCCATCAAGCCCAGTATCCTGTTTCCAACAGAGGCCAATCTAGGTCATACGTACTGTCGCCATCCGCCCTGGTGGCCAGTGGTTGCCAAGGCAGGTGGGACACAAAACTATTAATATGAGATAGGAGAGTCCTTTTTAAGAACCAAGGAAAACTTGGTCTTACTGGTTTTAACTCAAATCCTTTAAAGCAATCAATTAAAGCAGAGTGGTAGGGATGAAAAAGGCTTTTATTCCCTTTACGCATGGGTTCAAAATTGGTTACAACTGAAAATAATGTCCTTAACTTCAGGCACAAAGGAAAACTCAAGGTTTTAGGAGAAACTGTTAACTTCACAGTAGTAGCAGTGCACAAACATAGCTTCCAGCTTAAAGCAACTTTGCACTATTCTTCTGCTCAGCACATTAAAGACATTCTGCAGGTAACACAAGCAGTTCATAAATCTACCAAAGACTCTATGCTATTGGAAATGCAGAGAGAGCAATCCATCTCTTCCTCTGACATCTGTTCCACTTGCATCGGCTCTGGAGATGATATGTCTAATTCTGTGTTAACAGTCTCTGGAATATTATATTCTGGAGCTTTGTATATCTCTCTTAATACTTTCCAGTGTCTCGGGCCTAGTCTGGAGCGCTGGCCATGTGTCACATTAGTTTTAGCTGTGCTTTCTCTTCTTAGAGATTCCACACTTCCTTCACAAGAACTTTTAAATAGCAAAGCTTTCTTTGTAGGAATATAATTCTCATACCTTTTATTGCAGCAGCATGATGATGAAAGGTTTTCTCCTTTGGCTTGCTTCCCCCACTCAGAAGCTTCGTGCCAATCCTTTCTCTGAAAGTTTGGTTTACCTTTCACCCGTGGGAACAGCTCTCCTGGTAAGTGGCTGTTCCTGCAACGGCCCAAATCTTGGCCTCCTTGCTCAGCCTGGCTTTTCCTTCCCAGTTGATTCCCACTTGCTTCTTGCTTGCAATCAGTGTAAGGTTTTCTCCTCTGCCAGCAAACAGCTTTCTCACCAACTTGAGCCGGTCCTTCCTTGGCTCCTTGTGGCTTCCTGTTAGCTCCTGGAGATTCTCTGTTAGGTCCTTCTCTGGCTTGAGACGATTCTCCTCCAGCTTGACCTGGTCCTCCCTGGGTCTGACCTGGTCCTCTCTGTTTAGCTTGAGGCAGTTCTCCCTTATAAAGAACTCCTCTCCTTGAGGCTTGTGAATTGTTTGTCATGTGCTCCTGACCAGCTGGGCATGGCACTCCAGTCTCTCTGACTGCACTCCTGCTCCCTCTAGCTGGTCCCTGTGCACATTGCACTCTGTGCACATCTTTTCCTTTCTGACAAACAGGTTCTTTTTCTCTAACTTGGCTTTCATCAGTCCTCGCTGCATGACAGTACCTAGTAGTTTCCCCAAAAGACACAGGTTCCGCAATGCTTGTAATGGGTCAAGCATTGATATCCTGGGTCCCTTCTTAATAATGGTTTATGGACCTTTCCTCCAGGAACTTGTCCAAACCTTTTTTAAACCGTTCAACACAGGCGTCTTATAGACAAACTGAGCAACCTAGGGATGGACCAATTGAGTTAGAAATTGGTCGAGAGAGAGGCGACAAAGGGTACAGGTAAATGGAGCTCACTCTAAGGATATTACCAGTGGTGTGCCGTAGGGATCTGTCCTTGGTCCGATTCTGTTTAACATCTTTGTTAGTGATATTGTGGAAGGGCTGTTTGCGGATGATACCAAAATCTCCAATAGAGTAGTGACCAAGGAAGCAGTAGGTAACATGAGAAGGAATCTAGCTAAGCTTGAAGACTGGTCTAGAATTTGTCAACTGAAATGTAATGCTAAAAATTGCCGGGTCATGCATTTGAGCTGCAAAAATCCGAAGGAGTGGTACAGTGTAGGGGTGTGAGGTATTTTTGTCCACAAAAGAGGAGCAGGACCTGGACATAATTGTGTCTGATGATCTTAAAGTAGCTAAACAGGTAGAAAAGGCCACTGCAAAAGCCAGAAGGATGCTTGGATATAGGGATAGGAATGGCCAGCAAAAAAAAGGAGGTGATAATGCCTCTCTATAAGTCTCTGGTGTGACCTCATTTAGAGTATTTAAATACCTCCGTGGTATAAATGCACAGGAGGGTCTCTTTCAATTAAAGGTAAGTTCTGCTATGAGGGGACATAGCATGAGTGAAAGGAGATAGTCTCAGGAGTAATATGCAACCTTGGGCCGGAAGGACTGGGGTTTCTAGTCCCACAGGTGCTCCTTGTGGTCTTGGGCAAGCCACTTAACCCTCCATAGCCCATGTTCCCTGTAAAATAGTTATCTCCAAGTTATAATGCCCTGTTCAATGTAATTTCAGTTTGTTCAATGTAAACCGCACTGATGAAGAATAGCGCGGTATATAAGAGAATGTAAATAAATAAATAAATAATATGCAGAAATATTTCTTTACGGAAAGAGTGGTAGATGTATGGCATGGTCTCCCAGTGGAGGTGGTGAACACAAGGACAGTATTTGAATTCAAGAAAGCATGGGACAAACACAGAGGATCTCTAAAGGTAAAAAGAGGACTATTGCAGTTAATATGGAAGGGCAAACTAGATAGGCCATGTGGTCTTTTCTGCTGTCATGTTTCTATGTTTCAGAATAGCCTATGCTGAGGAATCATTCATCAAAAAAGGCACGTGGGATAGTTCTTTAGGTACCTTGGGAGTTAATGAGAGTGCTTGAGTCACCAAAATGTTCTATAAATAAGTGTGTTTCTAGGTCCCTGCGGAATTGCTGGAGGTCTTTTGTCGCTCTTAGGTCATTGGGGAGTGAGTTCCACAATATTGGGGCCACGTAGGAGAAAGCTCTGGTACTGGTGCATTGATTTGTGTTGCGGATGTGTGAGGGAGTTATATATGTGTTTTGAGAGCCTTTTCTTCTTGTCCTTGAGGTGTTTGATGTTGTAAGGAGAGTGGATAAGGTGTTGGAGGCAATGTTACAATGATGCCTAAAGATGATCATTATGTATTTTTACTTTACCCTTGAGGTTATTGGTAGCCAGTGAAGATCACGGAGTATAGGGGCGATGTGATCCTTGAGTGTTGAATTAGAAGCTATATGTGCTGCCAGGTTTTGCACTAGTTGAAGCTGGTGGGTGTTTTTTTTGGGAAGTCCTTGGAGAATACTGTTACAGTAATCTGTGTGTGGGGTTATTAGAGCTTGAAGTACTGTCCTAAAGTCGTGGTCTTCCAGGAGTGGTTTGATACGTTGAATTGTTCTTAATTTAAAGTAAATATTTTTTGTTACTGTTTTTAAGTGTGGGATCATGCTTAGACTCTTATCTAACACTACTCCTAGGTATCTAACTTCTTCCTTGACTTCGATTTCTGTATTTTGTAGAGTGATTTTGCTGGGGGGGGAGGGAGTTTGGGTTTCTTGAAATAAATAGCACTTCTGTTTTCTTGAGATTGATTTTGTGGTTCTGGGTGTCAAGCTAGTTTGTTATATCAGACATGCATGCGGTTATTCTGGAGTAGTTCAAATTAGCAGTATGCAATGTATCTTTTTTGGGTCTATTTCATATATTACATTATTTGATGTTTTTATCATATGTATAAATTGTTTTATTTTTCTTGTACTGGTTGCATTGTTTTTTATTTTATCTTTTAAACGGATGTGAATGTTTTATGTTATAGAATGGGAAAGAGCTTTAGTAGCACTCCTGCCATTCTCCTCGAGATAACCTCCTACCAGTTGTTGGTAATATACCTGTATTTTTATTTTTTACCCGATGTGTTATTAATTAATACTTTTCCTGGTTTATATTTATGTAGTGTTTATAATTTGCTTTTGTTTTTATCTATGTTTTTAGACCCCTGAGTAAGGCCTAGTGCTGAAACGTTTTAAAGTTGGATCCTTAATAAAGACTTTTTAAGTTTTCTCCCAGTGTGGCCTGCTCCTTCTTCTCCGCCTGGTTCTTGGACTGTTTGGTAACTGGCCAAGAAATGCTGGACAAGATGTGATGCGTGAGCTGGGGGGTTATTGTGATGAAGCAACCATTCACCATTCCCGTGCAACTCTGGCCTCTTACAATGAACTGCATCTCTCAAATGAGTCAGAAGTTGCACATAGTCCTCCTTATTGATGGTTTGGCCTTTTGGAGCATACTCATGATGAATGATACCCTGGTAATTAAAGAAAACTGTGAGCATGACCTTGACATTGCCCCTCACCTGATGGGCTTTCCTGGGTCTGGGAGAATCTGCAATCTTCCATTGTGAGGATTGAGTCTTAGTTTTCGGGTCATAACCATAAACTCATGATTCATCATCAGTAATAATCTTTTTGATGAAAACAGAGTCATTTTCAATGCATTTCAACAACTCCCTGGCTTCAAACAGCCAATCTTCTTTTTGGTCAGGGAACAGGAGTTTTGGCATGAATTTTGCAGACACACGTCTCATCCCCAAATTGACAGTAAGAATGGACTGTACTGACATGAAACTGATGTCCAAGTCCTCAGCAAGCTCCCTGATAGTCAATCGACGATTTGAGCGTATTGCGGCACACACTGCTTCAACTCTTGTCTTCATTCCCGCTCGTGGATGGCCTTCCAGAACATTCGTTACTGTCAACGCTTTGGCAGCCTTCTTGGAAACATTTGTACCAGTTATAAACTCTAGCACGACTTGTGCATTCATCGCCATACACTTTCTGTAACTTGACATAAGTCTCTTTGCATGACTCTCCAAGTTTCTGTCAGAATTTAATACAAATTCACTGTTCAACTTTTTCACTCATCGTAAATCTGACAAATTGCTTTTACATGATACCAAACATCATGTGATTAAAAAAAGTACACATGTCCTGCAGCCATGCTACACTCTGAACATGCAGAGCACAAAACTAGGCCACTGCATGCTTAATAGCATCATGGTGTGACATATTGTTATATAGCTACACGTATTGTTATATAGATACAGTCAAACCTCGGTTTTCATGATTAATCCGTTCGAAAAAGTCTGACTAAAACCGAAACGTATGAAAACTGAAGCAATATTTCCCATAAGAAATAATGTAAATCCAATTAATCCGTTCCAGACACCCAAAAATATTCACAAAAAATACATTTTATAGAGAATAACTATATTTTTACATACAGAAAACAATGAGAAATAAATATAAATGACTAATGAAATGGATAAATGAACATTTAACATCACTGAAAGCAAGCTAAGTACAGTACTGTACAGTACAGTATGTTAACATCTGGCCTTAGCCACCCCTGACAAGCTGCTGTGCCCAGCTCTCTTCGGAATCACATTGAATTCAGTCCATTAAAATACCTTTACATTATCTGCTCAATGCTTCAGAATGGCAGAAAATCTTAATGATATAGCTTCAGACGTACCCTGCAAGAGAAAGAACTGCCTCCCACATTCATGCAACATCTCCTGCTTACGTTGACAGCTTTTCTTCCCTGCTACCGGGACAAAATCTCAGTCAAAAGACGTTGAAAACCGAAGCAATGCATGAAAACCGGGACAAAATCTCAGTCAGAAAAGACGTTGAAAACCGAAGCGTATGAAAACCGGGGCAAATGAAAACCGAGGTTTGACTGTACTTTTCGATCACACCTCATATATGCAGCAGATTGAAGTCGACCTGCCAGAGTCCCCTCAAGAACTCAATGGGCTGTGTGTTTAGCTTCAGTCTCTGAGATGTTAATGATCTCCAGATAACATTGTGCCTACAGAGATTAGACAATCTGAAGCTGTATAGCTCCCATGATGATCTTCTTGATGGGCACTCTCTAAATAATGAAGTTTTTCAGATGACTTTTGATCTGGACAAATGTGCAAAGGCAATCTTCCATAATAACAGGAAACATCTCTCAAGAGCTTGAGCAGGAAGGTGTATATAAATATCTAAGAAGAGAAGAAGGTGCAGCAGTCCGACACAAATTTATCAAAGACTGAAATAGATATTGAAACATGCTTTAAGGTGATGGAATAAGATAAAAGCTTGCAATGCCTTCACTTTCATAAGGCTTTGGAAACACAGGGGCATGTTTACTAAACTGCGCTATCTGTTAACATGGCAGATTGCACACGCGATCCGGCTGCGTTAACAAATAGCACAGGGCAAATGCAGATAGCATAGGAATTTTCTGCACTATCTGCACAAACTGTGTAAACTACCAGAGTGGGCAGGAAATGGGTGGAGAGTGGGTGTGTCTGCAATGGGCGGTTACTGTGGCATCAACAGCATGCAGTAACTGTGAAATTTGCAGACAATGCGGGTGCAGATAACACCTCAGTGGGTGGCGTTATGTGCATTAGTGATGTTTCCAGGCCACACTCTCTGCAATTTTGGTGCATTATTGGCTGAGGAAATGCTGTTCAAATCCCCAACATACAGCTGCAAATGCGGTGCATGAATGCGGCGCTATTTGCACAAAAATGCCATGTTAGCTGCAAAAGCCTAGCATGCTTTAGTAAACCTCTCCCATAGATTAGGCTCATCAAAATCCTGAAAACTGGATGTAACAGGAACCCCCCCTGTGGCTAATGGGTATGCTACAACAAAATTACATATGCCAAGAGCTGAAGGTGGTGTAGTACTTACAGAAATAGATTATACTATCATAGACATACAGGCAGACTAAATAGCATCAACTGACTTAAATGCTAAATGCTCACAAAGTGAGGTACAAGCAAACAGCCACAGTTTCCATCCTCAGACTTGGACAAGCATTCAAATGTTCAACGTTTACATGCAACCATCTGCACCCTTATCCAATCCTTCAACATCAATTGCCTAATATACGCAGATGACGTTTTGATGTACACACCAATCTCTATCGAGCATCCAGACCTCTCTCGGCTGTCCACCTGCTTCGATGCGGTCACAGATTGGCTACACACGCAGAAACTCAAAATAAATTTCAAGAAGACAGAGGTCCTCTTCATCAGCAGGAACCAGGCATTCGCTCTGCCCTCTTCATTGAAGGTACATGATGCAGAGCTCCTCAGCAAGCCCACGATACTATACCTTGGTGTCACGCTGGACCAACATCTTAACATGAATGCCCAGATAGGCAATATGGTAAAGGCGATATACCACAAAATTTGGATGCTGTGCCACATGAGACAGCTGCTAGAGCCGGAAGACTTCTGAACAGTCTATCAAGCACTAGTAATGCCGCACTTTGACTATGCTAATGCAATACTGCACAGCCTTCCGAAGAGCTCATTGAATCCCCTGCAGCTCGCAATGAATGCAGCAGCCAGAATCCTGCATGGAGCTTCCAGGAAGGACCATATCACCCCAGTTCTCAAACATCTGCATTGGCTCCCGGTGCACTGCAAGATCTCCTTCAAGATCTTAACGATGACATACAAAGCCATCAACAAGTGCACGTCCACATCCCTCACAGAGCTTGTCCAGACCACCCCCCCCCCCCAACAGGTTGAGGAGATCAGCTGCCACCAACACCCTGCTACTCCCGAGAGCGATCACCAAATGCTCTCAGGCCACGAGAAACCGAGCCTTCGCACTCTATGCACCTTCCTGCTGGAACGCCCTGCCACCGGACATCCGGGCCATCAACAACCTCCCCCAGTTTAGAAAGGCACTGAAGCACCATCTGTTTCTCCAGTGCTTTTCTGACTCAGATGATATCTCACAGCCACTCACACCCCAAGCCCAAGCCAGCACCCCCAGAGTACCCACCTCACATACCTTCAGATCACCTAAGTGAGCCCCACCCCTTTGAAACCACCGCCCTTTGTATATCCGACCCTACCGTAGATAATGATGAACTGTCCACTACCCTGTGACATACAGCTAGAATGTAAACCGCACCTTGAATATTGCATGCAGTTTTGGTTGCCGTATCTCAAAAAGGATATAGTTTTATTAGAAAAGGTTCAGAGAAGAGCCACCAAAATGGTAAAGGGGATGGAAGGATACTCCTGTGAAGAAAGGCTAAAAAGGTTAGGGCTGTTTAACCTGGAAAAGAGACGGCTGAGGGGAGATATGATAGAAGTCTAAAAATTAATGAACAGAGTGGAAGGGGTAAACGTAGATCGATTGCTTACATTATCAGAATATAGAAAGACTAGGGGACATGCAATGAAGCTACAGGGTAAACTATTTCATACAAGAAAATATTTTTTCACTCAACGTGTAATCAAACTCTGGAATTTGTTACCAGAGGATGTAGTAAAGGCTGTTAGTGTAGCTGGGTTTAAAAAAGGTTTGGACAAGTTCCTGGAGGAAAGGTCCATAAACCATTATTAAAAAGGGACCCAGGATATCAATGCTTGACCCAATACAAGCATTGTGGAACCTGTGTCTTTTGGGGAAACTGCTAGGTACGTATGACCTAGATTGGCCACTTTTGGAAACAGGATACTGGGCTTGACGGACCTTGGTCTGACCCAGTATGGCATATCTTATGTTCTTATGTACACTGGGACTGGGAGAGTACAGCACCTACACTGGGACCTGTGCTGTTTAGCATAGTCATAAATGATCTTGAGATAGCAGTGACAAATAAAGTAATCAGATGACAGGAAATTATTCAATTCCATTAAAACAACCCAGAATTATAAAAATTTGCAGAAGAATCTTGTGAGACTAGGAGATTGGATATATTAAATGACAGATGAAATTTAGGGACTCTTTTAGTTAAAGCCCGCTTAGCAGTTAACAGCCTGTTTTGATCATCAAAGCATGGGCATGACAGCTACCAGCCGCTAATACACGTGTTAATTGCCCACTAAATGAAAGGGTAGGCAATGGGCAGGATATGGATGGAATGTGGCAATTAGCGTGGGTGCACATAATACCTCTATGGGCGGCAGGTGCACCCATGTTAACTGTGCCTCATGTTAGGGTATATGTCTGTGCAGCTACTTCCAGGAACACGCTGACCATGCCCCCAACAGTTACCCATGGAGGCTTTGCACTTAACACACATTAGAGTTTGCATTAAACACACGTTAGCAGAGAAAAGAAAAACCCAACTACGGGTACAAAATGCTGGGTTCGGAATTAGGAGTCAACACAGAAGAAAAAGACCTGGAGTCATTTTCAGCGGAGTGTGCTATAGCTGCTAAAAAAGCAAATAGAATATAGGGGATTATTTGCAAAGGGATAGAGAACAAAACCAAGAATCTCATTATCACTCCCTGATGTGACCAGACCTTGAGTAATGTGTGTAGTTCTTGTCTCAAAAAGGATATAGGGGGACTAGAAAAGATTCAGAAAAGGGCGACAAAAATGATAAAGGGGCTGGAGAATTTTCCTTATGAAGAAGGGCTAAATGGACTAGGACTCTTTCGTTAAGACAAGTGGGAGGGGGATAGGATAGAGGTTTATGAAATCATGAGTGGGGTGGAATGGATGAATAGAGAACGGTTCTTTAACCTTTCAAACAATGTAAAAACAAGAGGATGCTGCAGGAAACTGGTGACCAGCAGACAGAAAGCAACTGGTTGAAAGTTTTGTTCTCATGCGGTTCATAATGAAGTGTGCAATCTGCTGCCAGAGGATATAGTCAAGACGACCAACATAGCAGGATTCAGAATTTGGACAAGTTCCTGGAGGGAAAGTCCATACAAAATTATTTGCCAGATAGACCTGGGAGAGCCAAAGTGAACTAGATCTACCTTTTGGGATCTGCCAGGTACTTCTCATCTCACTGTTGGAGAGAGGATGCTGGGTTCGATGGACCTTGGTCCAACCCAACATGGTTTTTATGTTGGATGGGTGGTAGGGGTTGGATGTAATTGGGATGAGTGTGGTTGGAGAGCATGTGGTTTGGTTTAGGTAAATTTGTTTCATATAACTGACATTTTTTTTATATTATGCATGATAACCGCTGAATGGCACTGTGTGAGACAGCAGACATCGGATCGAAGAAATAAATGAATAAAATGAGCTACTGGGTGTAAAGCAAATGCAGTTTTTATTAACAATATCTGTACAAAAGACTTTGAAGTGCTGAAGAGAATAGATAGAACCAATCATCTCATTAAAATCTAACCATGACTTGCCATTCAAGACACATTTAGGCTGCAACAAAAACAGCTACCCATTAATTCTTAAACTGAAAAGCTCCAAAAATAATTCACTGCTGGGAAAAGTAGGAACTGTCTCCGTGCTGAGGCCACAGTCTCATGTGGGTATACATTCTGCCTCTTCCAGGAAATTCTCAGAACAGAATCAGGTATTTTTTTTTTATTCTTCCCAACCCAACAAAACTTGGAAAGAATTACATAAAAAGCATTGAGAATGTCCGTCTGTGGGCAAAACAACTCCCTGAAAACTTAACAGAACAGGATGAAATTCGGCATGTGGTTAAAAACTGGTGAAAAGATACGTCAGGTTTGAAAATGCACCAGATTGGATCAGGGGTTCCATATAAATGACCCCCACAAAAGTACCCCAGTGTTTTTCTATGGGAGAAGGAGTTCCAGCTTTTTAGTATAGTAACGTACATACAGTGAAACAGCACTTCGGGAATTGCTGCTTTCAAACTCTTTCTCCCTATTCTCTACTCCCCCAACCCTTCCCAAACCCCCTCCCCTGCACAATTGCCTCACCATCCCATACAGCGACCCCACCCCTAAAAAATACTCCCTCACAACTGCCCTTCCAATCTACCCAATGCTGCCTCCTAAGCAGGTAATTTTAGAAGCCCTGTTTGTAATTTGGACAGCTGAAAACGTGCACTTAGACGTGCAAATCGTGAAGATGACTCTGAAGCCATTTTAGAAACCTGGTATATGGTCGTATCCAGAACCATCATGTCCATTTTAAACAGGGCATGGCGGAGGGGTGTCTGAGGCATTCTGAATAAGATACATGGCCAAGCCCGATTTCAGAAACGGCAAGTACATCTAAACCCACCAGTGATATCGTCCACACCTATTCCTGCTGCAAAGCACAAATAGACATTAGACAAACTTGTTCTGCCAACAAAACACCTGGAGGGAGTAGAGAAGAAGCTTTCTGCAGGACCATAAAGAAAACTGAAGGGAAACAAAGATGGACATCTCTTCTTGCAAAATATCAGGCATGGATATGATTGCAGCATGTGATAGATGTCCCTGTCCTAAAATTCTGTTATGAGTATGTCTGTGTGGCCGTGGCCACCACTGTAATTTATGGGCACTTGCAAGTTTCTGAAATCGGGCCGAAACTTGCATGTGGCTGGACTTTTTCCATACATTTTGACCCACACGTCCCAGATTGCACCTAGACGTCATTTCTACAATGTGCTTTCACGTTTACAGGTATACGCTATAACAAGTGGACATGGACTTGTATGCGACCTGGGTGTAAATGTATGTTGCCACATTTTAGCCTTTGATTTCGGTTGCTTTTGAGCTGGTAGTTTTTAAAGACACAGAGGCACCTGTGTGTCTTTTCAAAATAGGGGTAAAATATACGTCTTCTTGGTCGCTCCACCTAACTGACGTGTTAGAAAATTACTCTGCATAGGTGTAAGTGTTCCTGGGATCATAGTTTGAGCAGAGCAATGGCAGACTGGCAATGCATACGCATTACTTCATAAGACATGCACCCGCACATCTGAAGGGGAATTTTCTACAACTGCGCCTAGTTAATGTGCATTGCTCTATGTGTGTATCATGTCTTTTTTATAAAGAGCAGTACGCAAGTGCTTTACTTTGCAAAATAGGTGCGTAAATGGTGGGATACACGTGACAAATGTAGGTGCGATCAGTTACGCCAACCCTAAGTTTAGTGTCAATGCCCGTGTCTAGATTTTTAAGGAACACCTGTAAATTTGCGCCTGCCCAAGTCCCACCTCTGTGCATGCTCACAGTGAAAGTCTATGTATCAGCCTGACATGAATACTTACAGAACAGCAATTGGCGAAAACAGGGCTCACCTAAGGATATCTGCCCCCCCCCCCCCCCACCAGGCTGTGCCGTGCAGCCCCTTTCCCATGCATCCATCATCTCACCTGAGGGAGATGGGCAGCACGGCAACTCCTCCACGATTTTTCAAAACCGCAGTTTCCTGCCGCCGCTTCAGTGCTATGGTGGGCCTTAAAGCACCCGCACGCAGGCACGCAGTCGCGGCGCGCCATTCCTGCCCCTCAGACAAAGTTGTTTGTATTTAGTAACGTTATCTGAATGTTTTTTCTGAGTTTTTCAGTTTTGCTTACTGCTTGGGACGTTTATGCTTATTTATGTTTATTATGATTCTTGATATACCGCACCTCCTGGTATCAGGACGGTTTACAAATTCTCAAAAATAAAGAAATGACGGCCCATGGCCTGGAAAGAGGAAAGGAACTCCATTTCATGACAGGACAGAGAGAGGAGAGCAGGTAGGTAGAAAGAGAGAGGAAAGAGCTGAAAATGATCTTGAAAGGGAAAAGGCAGAGGGACATTAAGAGCAGGCGGAGGGTAGGTTGAAAGAAGTCTGAAATAGGTGAGTTTTCAAAAGGTTCCTGAATTTTGCGAATGATGATTCTTGACGGAAAGTGGTGGGGAGGGAGGGAGGGAGGGTCATACCGGCTTCTCAGTGCTGTTCCAGAAGATCCTCCAGGTGATGACATCACTGAAAGCTGCTCAAGTGTGCCTCCCTACATACCCTGATACAGCGCTACGTTTCGGACAGTATAAAGCTATTTACCTTTCCTGCCTCAGAGGTTTTAAAGCACTTATCTGGTATCCGAAATCGCCAGCGCAGAGTGAATAGAGATTCCAGAGCTTCTATTTCATTATTTTCACTTCTTCAGGGTTCTTAGCATTTCATCTCACAGCGTCTCTTCAGCTGTTGCTAACAGCTCCCACTTCTCGCTGCCTACTTCCAGTGTGCTTGCCCAGTAGCTAATTTGTTGAAGGAATTCCGAATAGCGATGTCCAGTCTAATTCCATGTTCATATTTAAATGATAATAAAAGAACTCAGGTGAATAAAAAAGCCTGCTTTTGCGGTAATGCTAAAGCAGAATCCAACATAAAAGGTTTTCTAGGTTGCAGCTTATATCGAATTACCCTTATGCTTGTTAGGATTCTGTGGTGTATTATGCTATAATACAGTTTGATCCCTAATTTTGCATACCACTATGTATTTTCCTTTTCTTTACTTGGTGTAACCACCTGGCCAGTGTTTTGAGTGAGGGAAATCCCTTGCTCCCTGATTAGAGCACTGAGGAGGCCCCTCTCTTTTGGGCGATGGGTCGCCAGCTCATCTCTCGCCTCAGGCAGCAGGTTACCTTGAACCGCCCCCTGCATAGGCGCTGATGTTCCCTTTATCAAATAGGCATGTTTTTGGACATTTTTTATGGGTGCCCTGTTATAAAATGTCTCCCTTTCTGTCCAGTTTTATCTGAAACACCTCTGCTGACAGATATTGCCCCACATTCTCAGCTAACTTTCTGTGAGAGGAGTCCAGAACAAGTTATGCCCAACGTCTAACCTCCTCTGGCACAAGCTAAAAGCACATCACTTCCCTTTTCCCTAGTGGAAACAGAAAACCAGCTATCACTGTAAACCCCTCACCTCCTAATTAATGTGTTTGAAAACCTCTGTCAAGTTACAACTTAGCTTTTCTTTTCCAAACTAAGAGCAAGATTTAAGGACTGAGAAAGATGCGTATATCTTTTGCCTAGGGCTTTCATGCTATCAGAAACATGGGCAAAGAGTGCAGGAGAGTCTTTCTCATGTCTTGAATTTAGTTCCTGGGATTAATGTCCTGTTAGTGGCGTTTTCACAGTGGTGATTTTCTGCTAGGTCACACCTGAAACCTTTCTGAACTTGCAGCTGGAGTGGAAGATTAAACTCCCACTAGCCTCAATCTTATATCTTTTTTTTTTTGTTGAAAATCACCACTGGTCTAACTAATTTGGAGGGCGATTTTAGAAAGATTTTCTATGTATAAAACCTTCTTTTACATGCAGGAAGCCTGCTATGCAAAACACAAAGTTGTTAAACAGAAGAGGATTGTAAAGCTAGCTTTTACTAGGTGTTGGTTCCCTCCCTTCCACCCCAGGCATAATGCTAGCATTATAGGGTCTTAAACCTATTTAAGGGCAAGTGGAATTCACATTTCCTTCTAGGTTCAGCTGATTATCCTCATCAGGATTAGGTGAGTTAAGGCCCTGAAAGTAATTCATCTTGAGCTGAACAAAGTCCCTTAAACTTATTTGGTATAGTTGTATTAGTACAGGTATCCCTAGCAACTAAAACCTACTTAAATAACTAAACAAAGCTTTAAAACTAAGATGCAGACAGCAGTCCAGCAGTGAGATGGGGGCCATCCAGACTTTTGCATTGAGTGTCACATGTATGATTTTCTCCCAGTTGGTGAGGGGTCTTACATGTGCACTAAGTGCAGGGAGCTCTTTGCCCTTATGGAACAAGTCCGATCTCTGGGGGCTAAAGTAGCAGATTTGGAAGACATAAGGAAGTCAGAGACATAGACGAGACCTACAGGGACATAGTATTGAAGCCCCACCTCTAGCCTGCCAGCCATGGAAGAGAGAGGTCACGTGAAAGGAGAGCATCACTTTTGTGAGGCAGGAAGTGATCTTATAGCTCGGACCCGTCCACCAGGAGATGTAACATCCTCTTGAACCAAGGAGGTTTCTCCAGGGCCATATGTCCATGAGGGAAAGGTTAAGACGGCCATTATAGTGGGTGATTCAATCATTAGGCATGTAGATAGCTGGATGGCTGGTGGACGTGAGGATCGCCTGGTAACATGTCTGCCTGGTGCAAAGGTAGCAGACCTCATGCACCACATAGACAGGGTTTTAGATAGCACTGGAGAGGAGTCTGCTGTCTTGGTATATGTTGGTACCAATGACATAGGAAAATGTGGGAGGGAGGTTCTGGAGGCCAAATTTAGGCTTTTAGGTAGGAAGTTGAAATCCAGAACTTCCAGGGTAGCATTCTCAGAAATGCTTCCCGTGCCACGCACAGGGCCCGAAAGGCAGGCAGAGCTCCAGAGTCTCAATGCATGGATGAGATGATGGTGCAAAGAAGAGGGATTTGGATTTTTAGGAACTGGCAACATTCTGGGGGAAGGGAGGGGCTCTTCCGAAGGGATGAGTTCCACCTTAACCGGGATGAAGTCAGGATGCTGACATTAACCTTTAAAAAGAAGATAGAGCAGCTTTTAAACTAGATAATAGTGGAAAGCCGACAGTTGCCCAAGAGCGAATGGTTTGGAAGAATGTATCCTTGAAGGATATTAACAAAACAGGGAAGTTAAGACATCCAAGCAGAAAGGTTCCAATAAAGATAAAAGTTACCCATATGCCCTTAAGTACAGAGCTGAAAGATTCCAAATTACCCCTAACAACTGATAACCAGATTACAATGAATAAAATACAACCTCTAAAATGCCTGGATGCAAATGCTAGAAGTCTAAAAAATAAGATGGGAGAGTTATAATATATAGCTCCAAATGGAAGGTTAGCTATGATTGGCATCTCAGAGACCTGGTGGAAGGAGGACATGGGACTCTGTGATACCTGGGTACAAACTATATCGCAATGTTAGAGTAGATCAAATTGGTGGCGGGGTTGCATTCTATGTTAGAGAAGGCATTTTTGGATTGTAAGCTCCGATGAGCAGGGACCTTCTTTTAGATGTGTCTGTACAGTGCTGCGTATGCCTTGTAGCGCTATACAAATGTTCAGTAGTAGTAGTAGTAGCGAGTCACATAGGATTAAAATTTTGCAGGAAACAAAATACGCTGTAGAATTTCTATGTATAGAAATTCCATGTAAAAAGAGAAGGCAATGGCAGTGGGGGTGTATTACCGATCGCCTGGCCAGAATGAATAGATGGATAATGAAATGCTGAAAGAAATCAGGGAAGCTAATACAAGTTACAACACAGTAATAATGGGTGATTTCAATTACCCGGGTATCAAATAGGTCTGTGTCACAGCAATACATTCTAGGGAGATAAAGTTTCTAGATGAAATAAATGACTGCTTTTTAGAGCACATGGCTCATGAACTGAAAACAGGGGAAGCTATTTTGGACCTAGTCCTTAGTGGCATGCAGGATTTGGTGCAAGAGACAAGGGTGTTAGGGCCACTTGGCAATAGCGATCATAGCATGATCGCATTTGATTTAATAAATGAAAGAAGGACGGCAAGGAAATCCACAGTACTCCCATTTAACTTTCAAAAGAAAGACTATGACAAAATGAGGAAAATAATTAAGAAAAGACTAAAAGGAGCAGCTGCAAAGGCTAAATATTTGCATAAGCATGGACATTCTTTAAAAATACTATCTTGGAAGCCCAGAACAGATGTATTCCATGCTTTAAGAAAAGTGGAAAGAAGGACAAAAAACTGCCAGCATGGTTTAAAAGCGAGGTCAGAGAGGCTATTGGAGCCAAAAAAGCATCTTTCAAGAAATGGAAAAAGGAGCCAAATGATGAAATCGGGAAACAACATAAGCATTGCCAAGTTAGATGCAAGGCATTGATAAGGGAGGCAAACATAGAATTTGAAGAAAAGCTTGCCGTGGAAGCAAAAATGCATAATAAATTTTTTTTTAAGTACATTTGTATCAAAAACTTGTGAGTCAGTTGAACCATTGGATAATACAGGAGTAAATTGGGTGCTAAGTGAAGACAAAGCCATAGCGGAGAGACTGAATGAATTCTTTCCTCCGTTCTTTACTGAAGAAGATATAGGGAATTTACCCATGCCTGAAATGGTATATAAAGGTGATGTATCAGAAGAATTGAAAGAAATGTTGATAAACTGGGAAGATGTATTACAACTATTTGATAAACTGAAGAGTAGCAAATCACCTGGACCAGATAGTATACATCCAAAGATATTGAAAGAATTGAAATATGGCATTGCAGACCTACTATTAGTAACCTGTGAACTATCATTAAATCAACTGTAGTACCTGAAGGGTGGAGAATGGCCAATGTAACGCCAATATTTAAAAAGGATTCCAGGAGTGATCCGGGAAACTAAAGACCTGTGAGTCTGACATCAGTACCGGGCAAAATGGTAGAAAACATTATAAAAAATAAAATTACTGATCATATATATAGTCATGGTTTAATGGGAGAAAGCCAACATGGATATAGCCAAGGAAAATCTTGTCTTACTAATCTGTTATATTTTTTTGAAGGTATGAATAAACAGGTAGAAAAAGGTGAGCTGGTTGATATAGTGTATCTGGATTTTCAGAAAGCCTTTGACAAGGACCCTTATGAGAGACTCTTGGCGAAATTAAAAAGTCATGAGATTGGAGGCAGTGTAGTATTGTGGATCAGGAACTGGTTAAAAGATAGAAAGCAGAGGGTAGGGCTAAATGGTCAATTGTCTCAATGGAGAAAAGTAAATAGTGGAGTACCCCAGGGATCTGTGCTGGGCCCGCTGCTTTTTAACATATTCACAAATGACCTGGAAATGGGAATAACAAGTGAGATGATCAAATTTGCAGATGACACAAAATTATTCAAAGTTCTTAAAATCCAAGAGGATTGTGAAAAATTGCAAGAGGACCTTGAAAAATTGGAAGACTGAGCATCCAAATGGCAGATGAAATTTAATGTGGACAAGTGCAAAATTGCGCACCTAGGAAAGAACAACCCAAACTTTGGTTACAGGTTCAAGGTACTACCTTAGAAACCACTACCCAGGAAAAAGATTTAGGCGTCATCGTAGATAATACGTTGAAACCCTCCATCCAGTGTGCAGTGGCGGCCAAGAAAGCTAATAGAATGCTAGGAATCATAAGGAAAGGAATGGAGAATAAAACCAAGGATATTATAATGCCTCTGTATTGTTCCATGGTTCGATCGTACCTTGCATATTGTGTGCAATTCTGATCGTCGTATCATAAAAAGGATATAGTAGAATTAGAAAAGGTATAGAGAAGAGCCACCAAAATGGTAAAGGGGTTGGAAGGATACCCCTATGAGGAAAGGCTTAAAAGGTTAGGGATCTTCATCTTGGAAAAGAGAAGGCTGAGGGGAGATATGATAGAAATCTATAAATTAATGAATGGAGTGGAATGGTTTAACATAGATTGGTTGTTTACACCATCAAAAAGTAGAAAGACTAGAGGACATACAATGAAGCTACAATGTAACCCATTTATGACTAATAAGAGAAAATATCTTTTCACTCAACAGGTAACCAAACTCTGTAATTCATTACCGGAGGATGTAGTAAAAGCTGTTAGTATAGCTGGGTTTAAAAAAGGTTTGAACAAGTTCCTGGAGGAAAAGTCCATAAACCATTATTAAAGAGGACCTGGGACATGCACTGCCTGCCTGGGGACAAACATTGTGGAATCTGTCTGCCTTTTTGGGAAGCTGCCAGGTACTTGTGACCTGGATTGACCACTATTGAAAACAGGATGCTGGGCTTAATGGATGTTGGTCTGACCCAGTATGACATTTCTTATGTTCTTAGCTGTGGTATTGTGTTTGTGTAGTTTCCGTGTAGCAGTCTCACTTCTCTTATTTTCCCAGTAGGAGATGCATGCTGGTTTAATATTTAATAATAATTTAACAATAATAATAATTTAATATTGCCTTTTGATAACTAGGGTTTGGTGCTGTGTGTCTTGGTAGAGTTGTTATGATATGGCGGGTTTGCTAGGAGTTTTGTAGTACTTCCTAATGTGCCTGGTAACCTTTCTTTATCCTTATCGTCCATGCAAATGCTGTTCAGACACTCATTAAGAGGCATGTTTACCGAAGGTTAATGATTATTCACAAATGTTAATGCGCATTAAATGCAGCAGCATCCATTCATTTCTATGGGTTCAGTAGCATTTAATGCACATTAATGTTTAGCAAACCTGCCCCTAATTCATTGCTGGGACAAAAAAAGAGGTTTGTGAAGAGCTCCTTAGGAAGCCTTCTAAAATTTTAGATGGGCAGCATATAAATCTTAAAATAAATTAAAGAAATTAAATTTCTGTAAATGAGGCCCGGTGGAGATGCAAACCTTTATGCAAATGAGGCTCCACAATGAGTCTTCATACATGGCCCTGCATCACCCTTGGGCCGCCCCTGATCAGATTGAGATTGTCAGAAATCCAGGACTGGAGAGAATCTCACTCCTGGCACTGGACAACTTGGTAGGTAACTCTGTCGATGTAAATGTTCTCTGAATAGCATGCTATGCCATGGTAGGAAATTTCGACTGAAGCCTTGATTTTGCTTTTCTGTGTCATTCCATTTTTAATGTTGTGAGCTTCTATAATTTTTGGATTTTAAGTGAACTCCTTTTGTTTGGAACAGAAACCTGGACTGGATTGTATTTTTGCAAGTGCAATGAGGAGTTTGAATGACCCTTTAAGACCAAGGCCTCCCAGCATCAGTTGATCCCACCCCAAGAACTTATTCCGAGTGCTGCAGAGGGCTATAAGTGCTGCAGCCTCTGACTGTGGACCCCTTTGCCTTCACCTCTTCCTGAGCTGTGCCCCATCAAAGGTGAAACATGTGGAGTAAGCATGCAGAGCATAACGCATGGAATCCTTTTTAAGCTCTCTGCAGGTGTGTGTGTGTGTGTGTGTCCACACCTGTCTGTATCTCTTTATCTGCATTGCCTGTGTGTGTCTGCATGTTACTGATTTGCTTATCTCTCTTCATTGTGTTTGTATATCTCCATTTTCTGTGTGTTTGTATATCTTTGTGGGCTGGTGTATCTTTGTGTGTGCCAGTGGTTGCATATCTTGGTATCTCACCGCAGTAATTTCTCCAAATGGGTTAGTTTTGCACATACCATGACAGTCACGAACCTCATTCCTAAGCCAGGGTATGTGGAGTACGATCTCAGTCTCTCACATTTACTGCTAATGCTCAGCGTAGTACTTGCATCGTGCCAAAGAGCGCCCCCTGCTGGAGTTCGTAAGATGTACCATGTATGGGTAGTTTGTCAAGATGAGCTTGGAAATTCTTTTCTATTAAGCCTGTGACTCCCAATACAATGGGAAATATTTCCGTATCTTTCTGCCACATTTCCTTGGTCTCTGACTGCCTTTCCTGGTATCTATGTGTCTGTGTGTATGCATC
The DNA here is from genome assembly GCA_033557465.1 of Ichthyophis bannanicus. Taxonomy (NCBI): domain Eukaryota; kingdom Metazoa; phylum Chordata; class Amphibia; order Gymnophiona; family Ichthyophiidae; genus Ichthyophis; species Ichthyophis bannanicus. The sequence continues at coordinate 169,630,692 of CM066032.1, read as the reverse complement.
TATATCTTTGTGAATTTTCTGTGTATCTGTGAGAGGAGGTGATGCAGCTGTTGGAATTTCTTTTCCCAAAGAAATGTATTGAGGTATTCTGGATTGTTTGGTTGGCGAGGGGGGGGGGGGGCTGCAGGGCTTCGTTTTTTTCCCTATTTCCTACCATATGCAGAAAGTTCAGTTGTGCAATACAGAAACTTTCCACAGCTCACCTCCTTTCTTTCTGTGACTAGAGATCTATTCCAGTGCTCTACTCCCACAGCCTTCATATAGACTAGAGCCTACCCACGGTCTCTGTAAGCTAGCTTCCACTGCTTTCCCATTGGCTGGATCTTATCCACAGTTTCCACAGCTAGTTACAGTGGAAGCAGGAAGGGCAGACTCACTCACACACACACACAGTATTGCCATATGCATGGTTTTCTCGCCCAATTGGGTGACTTTTTTTGCCTGGGCCACAGGAAAGATTTGTAGGTTGCAGGCTGCTGTATTTTGGACGATTTGTTTGCACTCCTTTGGGCAAGAAAATTGTGGAACATAGAGCAAAATAAGAAAAAAGGGAAAAAAAATCTAATTCCGTCTTTGAAAGGGTCAAATCCCTTGACTGTAGCTCATTGGGCAGGTCCCAGTACAGCAGATTGGAAGCTTACCAATGATATGTGGCAGGATATGAATGATTGGTTGCCATATTCCAACTAATCAAGGAAGGGGAGGATGGGGCCAAGGGTGTGTCGCTGTTTTGAACTATTTTTTAACCCACTTTGGGCTGGAATTTTTTAGAGAGGAGAGAATTAGAGAACTGCAAGTAGAGGTATTAAGCTGTGAAAAATGTCCAGACACATTTCCGATGCTTCTAGCCTCTGGGCATTAAAGTATATAGCAAGCAGATGGAATCAAACAAATGTAAATAACTTCATAAACAGAGAGGGCTAACCTGTCTGGAAAAACAGGTACAACTTTACATCTCTGGCCACCTTACTGGGCCGACTAGATGGACCATGCTGGTCTTGATCTGCTGTTATTTACTATGTTACTTGTACAATCCTGAAAAACGCTAGACAGTTGTCAACACTAACCTTCCAAGTCCTGATCACATCTGGTAAGGCTCCCCTAAGCTTTAGACATTATGTGTATGCCTAATATGTCAGCTCTTTAATCTAGTCCCGCCCATGGCGGCAGATATTAACTGGCAATACACACAGCAGCCAGTAAGAAAACTTTATGCTTCAGTCACGAGTCTTTACAGTAAAATTAACAACCAAGAAAATGAATATACATCTAAATAACTTATAATGCAGCAGATCACAGCAAGGGAGTAATTTTAATGCCTGTGTGTGTCTTCTGTGTGATATAAAAGTGTTTGTGCATGTAGAAAGTTGAGGAGTGAGAATTATTTTTCATCGGTGGTTTTGGGAATTCCTCTCTTTTCTTACATCACCCTCCCTTCCCCTCTGCAGTTTTGATTTTAACTTTATTATTTGTGAAAACGAGGTTGATCCTTTTATGATTTAATAATGTATACTCTGTGATTTTTTGAGTTTACTAAGCTGTAATTTCTATTTAAAGCAACAATATGTTGAATTCTTCTTTTTGTTTAAGATACGGTTTACTAAATAGGTAAATAATGAAGTGCTATAATGTTGATACCTTTTTTTCCAAGTTATAATGAATTGTTTCCGTATTATTTTATGTCACAATGAAAACGAGGGCTGTCATTTTGTAGTTTGTCAGGAAAAAGCTTTTAAATAGCTCTTTGGTCGAGAGCCTCCTTTCTCTTGTCTGATAACAGTGTTTTTTGGCTGCAATACTTTAGGTATGTTTGTTCTTTTTTATATTTTTCTTTTAAAGTTAGGATGCTGCGTAAGATGGGGTGTTTTGAAAGCAACACCGGTATCATAGTGGATGTTAAGTTTCTTAAATGTGGACTGTTAATCCTATCTTTATGGTTGCCGCTCGAAAGTATATGCCTTGTGCAACTTGACAGTTCACTGCGGCGTTTTCTATTTCTGGTTGCAAGAAATTTCTTTTAAATAGCATAGAGGCATAGAATGCTTTCCCTTTCTGCTGGTAGCAGTTTTTTTTCATAAAATATTGTATTTAAGTCAAAGATGATGCGTTCTAATTCAAGCACCAGATATGATAATATAAGGTAAAGGATATAGCTATATTACATTATGGTTGTTGTCTGTTAAACAGTTGTTTGACATTAGAATGGTATTTATTTATTTACATTCTCTTATATACCGTGCTATTCTGCATCAGTGTGGTTTACATTGAACAAACTGAAATTACATTGAACAGGGCATTATAACTTGGAGATAACTATTTTTACAGGGAACATGGGCTATGGAGGGTTAAGTGGCTTGCCCAAGACCACAAGGAGCACCTGTGGGACTAGAAATCCCAGTCCTTCTGGCTCAAGGTTGCTGTCCTCTAGTGGGATTTGAACCCCCAATCTTCTGGCCTGAAGTACCTTGCCCCAACCACTAGGCCACTCCTCCACTCCTTTTGTCAACACTCATTTTTAATGCTATAAAGTTGGTTTTCCATATTTTATCCTATCACAATGATAATAAGGGCTGTTTGCCCGGTTGCCGTCTGGTGGTAAAATTCCTTTTAAATAGTGCTAAGACAGAAGGTTTCCCTTTTCTGTGCTGACAGGAGTGTATTTTGGAAGTGCGATTTTAAGCATGTTCTTTTTAAAAAAAAGGCTATAGTGTTTAAGCAAAAGAGGATGCGTTTTAATAAAAATGCCTGGATACGATAAGCTAAGGCTTTCAAACTTTAGAATTGCCTGTTTTTTTGTTAAACTTTAACTGTTGAATGTAGGTTTTTAGGAATCTTCAGGATGCCTACCTTCCTTGCATAGCCTTTAAATCAGATATCTGAGTGTGCCGTCAGTTCATAGGTGGTCTACCGGCCTGGGACACTTGTGATATATAGCTGCTTGGAATAGAAATATACATTGCTTTTAGACTTGAAGAGACATGGTCTTCTACTTAGGTCTCCTACTTAATTTTGCAGCAAAGGTATAATTTTAAGGTTACAGGGACCTTCGCATAGTGGGCTGATACTCAGAAGTAAGATTTCAGTTTGAATATTTCAGTTTCATTTGTCTGTTACAAGCCTGCTTCACAGGGTGGGGCTAATTGAATCAACAATCTCAAACCTCCTCAATCACACTCCTAACATTAGATCCAGGAGATCCGTAGCTACAAATACCCTAGCCACACCATCAGAAGCCACAAAATGCACGCGCACAACCACAGACAGGGCTTTCGCACACTACGCACCCAAATGTTGGAACAACCTACCACCTACCATTAGAGCAATCACGGACCTCAAGCAATTCAGAAAAGCCATAAAACACCACCTTTTCCTTCTACACTTCTCCCAATCCCAGTGCCCATCATCAACCCTCTAACACATTCCAAGCCAGCATAGAAAAATTGTAAATATATTATTTATACAAGATGTTAATAAAATCTCTATTCATTGTATATAATTTCATAACATATATGTACATAGTTTCACTAAGTTGAATCCCAGTTGAATTTTCCTGTTTCATGTAAACCTGTTGCTTGCTGTGAGTATTCTTGTTCATTGTAAACCGCGCTGATGAAAAAGAGCGCGGTATAGAAAAGCTATAAATAAATAAATAATAAATAAACTCTGCAACTGACCTAATACCTGAAGCAGTCTGCTCATCAGAACTTCAAGAAGACTACACACTCAGCTAAGGCTTTCACACTTTATCCCTTTATAGCAACAGGATAAAATCAAAATAAACATAACTATCTGTTATATATGAACAAATAGGGGTGACCTACATGGAGCAGTGGGTATACCCCTAAACAAAGGCAAGGGGAGGGGTGACCTGCACGGAGCGGCAGGTGCACCTACTCTTGCCGCCTTGCTGGGCAGATTAGATGGACCGTACTGGTCTTTATCTGCCGTCATATACTATGTTACTGTATTAAAGATTTTTTTTAGTATAGTATTGTTTTATTAAGGCCATTGTCTGTTTTTAAAAGGATATAAATTGTAACTTTTGTATGCTCATTATATGATGGTTCATCCTCATCTTTTTTATGATTTTATCATGTTTGCATACGATTTATAGTGTAGTGTTACATTTGTTTGATTTGGATAGATTCCAATTTCAGTAGAAAGTAATATTGGCTATTTGAAACAACAAATTGCCCTTTCTTTTCTCCCCCCCTTCCGTTTCTCTTCTTTCCCTCTCGCCTTTTCTTCATTTTTTCTGAAGCACATGTTAAATTATTTGTTTTATTCTGATCTATAATAGTTATTACTCTTTTTATATGTTTATATATAAAAGTATACATTTTTTATAGGCCCCTGACGAAAGCTGACTAGCCGAAACTTGGCCATGTCGGGCCATTGAATAAAGTTCTTTTTATAGGACTGGGTGCCTTCCGTTTGCTGTTTTTGCCCCTTCTATGTCTGTGGAAGTTACCTCCTTCATGCTTTTTGGTTTGTGGAATTGGGGGTAATTTGAGAAGTGTCGGGGTCGCTTTTGTAGGTGCAGTCAGTTTGTACGGGGTGCAGGGATAGTTTTTGGGGGTGGAACAGTTGCAAGCATGGTAGTTTTTAGGGATGGGGAAAGTTAGGATCGTGGGGCAGTAGTGGAGAGTTATTTCTTGGAAGTGAGGACAGTTTGCATGGTGAGGTGGTGGGGATGGGACAGTTTACTGGGTAGTGAGGCTGGTAGTTTTTGTGGGTGGGGAAAGTTAACAGAGTGGTGGGGTAGTTATGGGGGTATTTCTTAGAAGTGGAGGCTGTTTGCAGAATGGTGGAGCAGTTGCAAGGGTTGTTTCTGGGGTTTGGGAAAGTTTGCGGGATGGTGGAGCAGTTGCAAGGGGTAGTTTCTGGGGATGGCCAGTTGAGAAGAGGTAGGTTTTGAGGGCAGGGTTATTTGCCGGGTTGTGGTGGGGTTGTGAGGGTATTTTTTGGGGGTGGGGCAAATTAGAGGTTGGAAGACAATTGCAGGGGTCATTTTTTTTGGGGTGGGGGTACATACATTTCTATGCTGCCAAAACTGAACCTACTCCTTCTCCCATAGAAATGAATTGGGCCATTTTTCAGGGATGGGGGGGCTTATGTCTCTGGAAGCCCCAGTATGATCTGGCCCATTTTAAAGAATGTGTCTCTTCACTGGTTTTTCCCCAATGCCAAGTTTTATCGCATTTGTTTAATTTTCAGAGAGTTATTTTGCCCCCATATATGTTGTTGTTGTTAAGTGCCATTCTCAATCCTTTTTGTAATTCTTTCCAACTTATGTTTATGTTATGTTTATTGCACTTGATTGATCGTCCGTCACAAATACAACAGAGCGTTGTACAAACATAAAAAAAAGTTAAAAATAAAGAAGGAAAGGCACTCCATTTCTTATAGGACAGGTTAAAACAGTCGTACCGGGGAAGACAGGAGGGGGAGGTAAAGGGACAAGGAGACAGAGATGGTAAAATGTGGGGGGGAGTAAGATGGTTAGGGAACTGGCCAATCATATGCGATGGTAAAGAGATGAGTTTTTTGGGTTTTGAATTTTGTATAAGAGGTCTCAAGTCTGAGAGCTGGGGGCAGTGAGTTCCAAGAAGCAGGGGCCAGAATATAGAAAGCTGAGGTTGGGAGAAATAAAATGGGGATTACAGTAGAAAAGAAAAATATAATGCATACATTCATACCTTACCCCAAACTGCCTAAACTACCTGGTTTCTAATGATACCAGGAAAAAGAGAGTTAGTTGGTCCATTAGATGATAGAGGGGTTAAAGGGGCACTAAGAGGCGACAAGGCGATAGCAGAGAGACTGAATGAATTCTTTGCTTCGGTCTTTACTGAAGAAGATATAGGGATGTTACCCATGACTGAAGTGGTATTTAAAGGTGCAGAAGAATTGAAGGAAATATTGATACATCGGGAAGATGTATTACAACTATTAGATAAACTGAAGAGTAGCAAATCACCTGGGCCGGATGGTATACATCTAAGGGTGTTGAAAGAACTGAAATATGAAATTGCAGACCTGCTATTAAGTAATCTGTGAACTATCATTAAAATCATCTGTAATACCTGAAGATTAGAGGATGGCCAACGTAACGCCAATTTTTAAAAAGGGTTCCAGGGGTGATCCGGGAAACTACACACCAGTGAGCCTGATGTCAGTACCGGGAAAAATGGTAGAAACTATCATAAAGAACAAAATTGCTGAACATGTAGTCATACAATGTAAATCTTGGTCCTTGGTCCAGCTACAGGTTTAAATATTAGGATCAGCGGTTTTTTCACATATGTAAAAGATTCCACCTTGAACGTTGATTATTTGGAGCTACTTCTGCTGTAGTGAGAACATGTAGTCATGGCTTAATGGGAGACAGCCAACATGGCTTTAGACAAGGAAGATCTTGTCTTACTAATCTGTTATGTTTTTTTGAAGGTGTGAATAAACAGGTAGACAAAGGTGAGTCGGTTGATATAGTGTATTTGGACTTTCAGAAAGCCTTTGACAAAGTCCCTCATCAGAGACTTTTGGCAAAACTAAAGAGTCATGGGATAGGAGGCAGTGTATTATTGTGGACCAGGAACTAGTTAAAAGATAGAATGCCGAGGGTAGGGCTACTGTAAATGGCCAATTCTCCCAATGGAGAAAGGTGAATAGTGGTGCACCCCAGGGATCTGTGCTGGGTCCGCTGCTTTTTGACATATTCATAAATGACCTGGAAAAGGGAATAACAAGTGAAGTTATCAAATTTGCAGATGACACAAAGCTATTTAAATATGTTAAAACCCATGAGGATTGTGGAAAATTGCAAGAGGATCTTGATAAATTAGAAGACTGGGCATCAAAATGGCACATGAAATTTAATGTGGACAACTGCAAAGTTATGCACCTAGGGAAGAACAACCCAAACTATGGTTACACAATGCAAGGTTCCACATTAGGAACCACCACCCAGGAAAAAGATTTAGGCGTCATTGTGGATAACATGTTAAAACCCTCCGCCCAGTGTGCAGCAGCAGCCAAGAGAGCAAATAGAATGCTAGGTATCATAAGGAAAAGAATGTAAAATAAAACAAAGGATATTATAATGCCTCTGTATCGTTCCATGGTGTGACCGCACCATGAATATTGCGTGCAATTCTGGTCGCCGTATCTTAAAAACGATATAGCGTTAGTAGAAAAGGTACAGAGAAGAGCCACCAAAATGGTAAATGGGATGGAAGAATACCCCTATGAAGAAAGGCTAAAAAGGTTAGGGCTCTTTAACCTGGAAAAGAGACGGCTGAGGGGAGATATGATAGAAGTCTATAAATTAATGAACGTAGTGGAACGGGTAAAAGTAGATCGATTTGTTTACATTATCAGAATATAGAAAGACTAGGGGACATGCAATGAAGCTACAGGGTCAACTATTTAAGACTAATAAGAGAAAATATTTTTTCACTCAACGTGTAATCAAACTCTGGAATTTGTTACCAGAGGATGTAGTAAAGGCTGTTAGTGTAGCTGGGTTTAAAAAAGGTTTGGACAAGTTCCTGGAGGAAAGGTCCATAAACCATTATTAAAAAGGGACCCAGGATATCAATGCTTGACCCAATACAAGCATTGTGGAACCTGTGTCTTTTGGGGAAACTGTTACTGTAGGTACTGTCGTGCACCGCCCTGGTGGCCAGTGGTCGTTAGGGTAGGTGGGACACAAAAATTATTTTATTATGAAAGGAGGGTCTTTTTAGAGCCACGTGTAACCTGGTCTTAGCAGTTCAGCTCCTAACTAAGAAAAATTGTGAATGCAGAGTAGAGGGTTAACAAGGCATTTATTTCCCTTTACGCATAAGATTCAGCTGGGTTACAGCCTAAAGAAAAAGTCCTTAACTTCAGGAATGAAATCAACTCAGGTTAACGGAAAAACTGTTATGCTTCACAGTTGTAACAATGCTTAGTTAAGCTTTCCAGAGTAAAGCAAATGTTTCAGCACTCTTCTTTCATTTAGCAAATGAATAACATTCTGAAGATAACATATATCATTCACAGATTTAGCAGTGACTCTGCACTGCCTGAAATACACAAAGAACAGTCCATCTCTTCCTGAGATAAAAGGCTTGGCTCTACAAGTTCCACTTGCATCAGCTCAGAATTATCTCTGTCTGTATCACTGGTTTCACTGGCTATAATTTCTGGCCAGGCCCTAGTCCTGTTCTCTGGATGTTTAAAGAGTTCCTCTAGTGTTTGCCAATGAGCATGGCCTACCCTCGGGCGTTGGCTACTTGGCTTATGTAGTTTTGCTTTCCTTTCTCACAGGTTTAGCATTACTTTCAAAAGGCTTTTTATAAGGTAAGGTTTTCTTCATAGAAACAGACTCAGCATACCTTGGCTTCCAGCAGCATATAGAACTGGGATTTCCTCCTTCCCGCAGTTCTTCAGGAACACAATCCCTGTGCCAGTCTCCTCTCTGAAAGCTTCTGTTACCTTTCGGTTTAGCCCCAGGTTCCTCTGGTACAAGCAGGCTTCTTTCTTTCACTCTGCTTTGCCTCCAAAGGTGATTGTTCCTTTGCCCAGCACTAGTTTCCCAAGTGCTTCTTTCTGCTTGGTCTTTGCTTGTGGTGCTTCTCTCTCGTAAACCTTCAGCTTTACCTCCAGCTCCACACCTGCAAGCACTGCTCTGCTCTCTCCAGTCTCCATTCTTCCGTTTATAAAGCTCTCCTGTGTTTGAGCTTTCCGGGCTGACTGTCAGGTGCTCTCGATTAGCTAAGTGTGTCCACTCAGGCTCTGTGAGTGCACGCCTGCTCCCTCTAGCTGTTCTATGCGGACATTGCATCTTGTGCACATCTTTTTCCTCATGAAAAACAGCTTCTTCTCCTGCATTTTTACCTTCATCAGCCCCTGCTGCATGACAGTACGTATGACCTAGATTGGCCACTGTTGGAAACAGGATACTGGGCTTGATGGACCTTAGTCTGACCCAGTATGGCATATCTTATGTTCTTATGTTCTTACCAAGTCACATGCATCAGGTGTGTGACGCACGCATATGACAGACCTCTCCGGCTGACACGCCAAAGCGCTCTGCTCGCATGGATTTTAGCAGTGAGTTTAACTGCACCTCCTCTGCTCTATCGCATCCACAGCAAAAGTTTAAAAAAAAGAAAATAAAACAGATAGCACATGGCGTTTGTGCACAGACTTAGGGTTTTCTGGTCTCACCACTTCTGACCTCTGACACAGGAAGTCTGCATTGGAGGGGGTGGGACCAGCAGACTTGAGGCTCTGTGCTGCCCACAGATCTGAGAAGACAGCGGCATTGGCGGCAGTGACAGCATGGAACCCAAAAGAGAGTGAGTAGGAGATGCTGGACCAAGGGGGAAGGGAACTGAGGCAGAAGCAAAGAGGCAAGTAAGCAGGATATGCTGGACAGGGGAAGGGAAAAGGCAAATGGACAGGAGGCCCTGGAAACTAATTTAAGAGACAGAGCAAAGCAGGTCCAGAGACTTGAACCAACTTGATTAGAAAAATCAAATCAAATCATCTATTCTATTAGGAAGAAAAGGAGGATGAGTGGTGCTAGATGTAAAATATAATATTAAATTCACAGAACTGTAAGGGCTTATGAAGGAAGGAGGAAGCAATGTGGGTTCGTTTGAAAAGAGGGAATGGAAAATCTTTCTACATTGCTGTGATATGCAGACTTCCTTTACAGACAGAAGAAAGATATATTGCTATGAAAGGAGGAGGACTATTGGTAGGAGATTTCAGTTTGCCAGATGTTGATTGGGATTATCCCTGCTGCAATGTCATCTAGAAGCAGGGAGATCCTGGATTCTGTACAGGGAGAATTGTTCCAGCAACTGGTAACAGAACTCACATCGGAGGGGGCGATACTGAACTTGGTACTTACAAATGTTGAGAGTATTTCTAATGTTATAGTGGGTGATCCGTGGTATGCAGTGATCAATGGATGGTGAGCTTCAATATTAGGACAAAGGTAGTGGTGGTTCATTCAAAAGCAAGAATCCTAAATTTCAGGAAAACTAACTTTGCAAAGATGGGGTAGGGGTGTAGGATCATTACTGCATAGTAATGCACATGCACTCAAAGACACCAATTTCATGGGCAGCACTAGGCTTGAGGTTCCAAATACTCTCCCCCCCCCCCCAATTCTCCTTGCTCACCTGGCCTAGCATCTTTCTTGTTCCTACTACTGGCCCGTAGTTCACCCATTATAAGTTGTTTGAACCATGTAGCGCTCCGTAGATAACAATGCTGCACAGTTCAAACAACCAGTGATCAGGGAATCACATGACGCGCCAGCTACCAGGAAGTAGTGGTAGAGAGGTGCTGGATCTACCCATGAGAAGGAGAGCTGCTACAATAGAAACTACAGTACAAGCAATACATGCAGGAAGACTGGAGAGGAACCGAATGACCTATCTTCTGGAGTCTCCGCTCCAACTTTGCCCAAGCAAATATGCAAGCCTTATTGTTGCTACAGTCTACCAGCCTATCCCCACTCCCCTCACTGCTCATTTCCTCCCATGCAGCTCCCGATTGGTTAATTAACCCTGACAGGATGGCATAGTACCCAGCCAGTCAACCCCTAGCCTGGGTCTGTTGTGCCAATTCTGTCTGTCTTGCTGGCAATCCAACAACTCACAAGTCCAAGCTGAAGAAAGGAGTGGGGGTGTTGATGCAGTCTACAAACAATCCATACGTAAGTACTAGTCTCTGATTGCTAAGTGTCAGCCGGGTCGCGATAGGAATGACTCATTTTCCTACCACTTTCTCAAATAGCCTGGGCTGTTGGTAAGAGGAAGCCCTGAGCCCAAGTTGCCTGAACATCAGCTGATGAAATCCCTGACTTTCATTCATTTCCTTGCCTATTCACTCTGGAGTCAGGAGTGACCTGTGATGAGAATGGTGTCTATGCCCTGGGCTGAGATGGGAACTGTATAGGGAGGGAGAGAAAATGAGTGCTAAGGACTGGTTGAGAAATTGCTTGGGATAATGAGTGCTGAAGATCGGCTGGATATGTTATCTAAGGTTGAAGAGGACATGAGAAGTAACGGAAGAATGGGTAGGGGGAAAGAGAAAAAAAGGGACTGGAGTTCAGGGAGGAGATGAGAAACAGAAGGACCCAGGGGCTGGCGAGGGGATAAGAGGCAAGGAAAGTAAATGCAGTAACGGCTGAGGAGAAGGTAAGGTCAACAGTCTAGGGAGTGAATGAATGAGAGGGAGAAATAGATGTGTGAAAGGGAAAGAGATTAGAAATAGGAGAGAGTGGGAGATGAACTGAGTGCGAAAGGAGAGCTGGTTGTTGGACGGGTAACATGAAAAGAGGGAGATGGAGGATTATAGAGTGGGAAAAGGAGGGGTGAAATCTAGCTACAGTATGAGTAGACAGAGAGGTAGAAAAGAGAGAATAAAGGAAAAGCTTGATATTGGAGACAGATAAAGGAAAATAAGTGAAGCAGAGCAGAGATAGCAATTTACTGATCAGAATATGTTGGCTTTTGGAATTGCATCTCCCATATCTTTGTACTTTGCTCAGTACAGGAGAAAACGTATTGCTGTATATGTTTCTCCAGCGTTGCCCTTCATGCAATCTGGCATCTTGGGGTTGCCAGGTAAATTTTGGCTACATATTTCTATTTCTAATCTGTGGTCATTTACTCAGTATTTGTTAAGTTTGCTAGTTTTTCTGCGTGTGATTGAGACATTCTGCAAACATGTAGGTTCTGTGTAGGGTCTTGCACCCATCCAGCGTGTTTTGTGTCCCAGTAAGAGACGTACTGGTGTTCTAGAGCACATGAGAATATTTGCTGTGCTTCAGCTTTTCATAGGTAGGATCCTTGCAGAGTTTTGGAAGTAGTGTTGTTATGGTAGGTTTACTCTATAGGTCATGAGTCTCCCTTGGGGAAAGCACGCCCCATTCCATCTGTCCAGCATTGCCACCTCCTCTGCCAGCTTCAAGCTGACATTTGAAAACAGAGGATCCTGTAGTCTCACTGGTTCTCTGCATTTAGATGTCAAATTGAAGCCCGCAAAGGCAAATGCAGGTGGACACAATTTTATCTTAACCACAGTAATTTCTTGCAAAATTCTAAATTGCCAGCATCTGCTAGTCCAGCCTGTAAACTTGGCAAGTTTTGGTCTCTGCCTCCTAGTAATGTACCTCCTATTTGGGGTTTTCTGAACTTCTCACTCTCCTCTCAAGTGCTAATTGTGCTGCTGTATTTTAGAAGGCTAAAGTTTGTGCTTTCAGAATATTTATTGTATAAGTATTGTGTGCTACTCTTCCTGCCTACCTTCTCATTTTGCAAGTACTAATTGTACTGCTGTGCTTTACTGTATAAAAGCTGAAATATTTTGACGTGTTAGGATGCCAGCAACGAGAGAGATTGCAGGTTGGCGGGGGAGACTTAGCTGGCTGGTGCCTGATTTCTTCTTATATTGAAAGCATTTCACTTTAACATTAACTTTAATTTAAGAACTGCATAAGAGATAAATCAAGATTTAGTTTATGGCCTGGAGTATATAAAATAGTTGCATATTGAGGTCTTAAGCCAGAGAGAAGGTCATACATAATTCAGCTGGAAAATCTGAAAATTGTTGTTTTTGAACAAGTAGCTACATCCCTGAGATGGGGGGAATTCCTCAAGGAGTTGTTCAGTGAATGGGAACATCTGGGGGACATAGAACAACAGTGAAAAAACTGAAAGGAAATATTTTAAGGGCAACCAACCTTTTTGTAAGGAAAGCAAATAAAAGGAAAAGGAAGCCGCTGTGTTTTTTAAAAGAAGTAGCTGAAAAGGTAATGAAAAAGAGGTTGGCCTTCATAAACTATAAAAAGAAGACTAACAACAGTATCTGGAGAAGCTAAAGGAAGCTGGTAAAGTAGTCAGGAAAGCAAAGGTCGAAATGGAAGAAAAAATAGCCAGTAAAGTAAAACATGGAGGCAAAGGGTTTTTTTGGAACATTATCGACTAGAGGAAATGCAAAGATGGCATTATGAGATTCAAGGATGAAGGGGAGGAATGCATACAGGAAGCAGAATTGCTTAATATTTCTGTTCTGCATTCACAGATGAAGGGCTGGGAAAGGGAACTCAGAAAAACAAACACAAACAGGAATGGAAGTGAGGCAGAACTCAAACTATTTTCAGAACTTCGTGAGGAGCTAGCTAAACTAAACATGGACAAGCGATGGGACCAGATGGGATTCATTTGAGGGCACTGAAGGAACTTAGAGATTTATTTTTTATTTATTTACATTCTCTTATATACCGCGCTATTCTGCATCAGTGCGGTTTACATTGAACAAACTGAAATTACATTGAACAGGGTATTATAACTTGGAGATAACTATTTTACAGGGAACATGGGCTATGGAGGGTTAAGTGGCTTGCCCAAGACCACAAGGAGCACCTGTGGGACTAGAAACCCCAGTCCTTCCGGCCCAAGGTTGCTGTCTTCTAGTGGGATTTGAACCCCCGACCTTCCGGCCTGAAGTACCTTGCCCCAACCACTAGGCTACTCCTCCACTCCTGACATCTCTACGTGCTGACCTTTCCAATGTTTCTTTAGAGTCGGGAATGATCCTAGAGGACTGGTGATAGGAGGAAGTAGTTCCTGTCCACAAAAGCGAAAGTAAAGAAGAGGTTGGTAACTATAGACCTGTTAGTCTGACCTCTGTGGTGAGTAAATTAATGGAAACACTGCTAACGCAGAGGTTGGTGTGGTTTCTGGAATCCAAGAGATTACAGGATCCAAGACAGCAGGGCTTTACTAGAGGTAGTCTTCTCAGACAAATTTGATTTCTTTGATTGGGTGACCAGAGAATTGGATTGGGGGAGAGCTCTAGATGTGAAATATTAAGATTTCAGCAAGGCCTTTGACACTGTTCTGCATCAACGGCTTATAAATAAACCGAGTACTCTTGAGGTGGACCTTAAAGTGACTGATTGGGTAAAAAACTGGTTGAGTGGGAGGTGATAGAAAGTAGCAGTAAATGGAAATATGGGCATTACCAGTGTAATGCCACAGGGATTGGTCCTTGCTTAACAAAAATGTTAAAAAGAACTGGATCGATATTGTGGAAAGTCTGATAGGAAATATATGCATCTTTTGAGGATAATACTAAAATCTGGAACAGAGTAGACACTCTGGAAAGTGTGGATAGCATAAAGAGTAATCTATCAAAGCTTGAAGAATGGTCAAGAATTTGGCAGCTAAGATTTAATGCTAAAAAAAGCGAAGTCATGCATTTGGGCTGTAAAAACCCAAGGGAGCAGAACAGTATAGGGAGCAAAGTACTTTAATGCATGAAAGAAGAGTGGGACCTGGGGTGATCATATCAGATAATCTTAAAGTATGCAAAGAAGTAGAAAAGGTGACATAGAAACATGGCAGGAGAAAAAAACTGCATGGCCTATCTAGTCTTCCCTTCCAAATCACCTACTACAATAGTCCCCTTTTTTCCTTTAGAGATCCTCTGTGTTTGTCCCATACTTCTTTGAATTCGAATACTGTCCTCATCTCTATCACCTCCACTGGGAGACTATTCCACGCAACTACCACTCGTTCCATAAAGAAATATTTCTGCATATTACTCCTGAGTCTATCCCCTTTCATCCCCATCCCTGTATCTGAATTCAAGAAAGAATTGGACAATGTAGAGGATCTCTGAGGAAAAGGAAGAGGTTGTACAGCTTAATAGTTCTTATGGATGTGTAGACTGGACAAGCTGTATGGGCTTTATCTGCCATCGTTTTGTTTCTATTTTATTACCTCTAGCCCTAAATTTTAGAAAAAGATTCTCAATGTAGATCCCAAATCCTCATTTACAATTTCATTGCCCTGAATTCCTTGTCTGGGTCTGGGATTAAATTTGCTTACAAAAGCACTATGAAATTTAGAGTTGAGACTTCCATATGTACTGAGATTATATACTACTGATAGGATTCTCACTTCCATTGTCAGTAAAAAGGTGAGTTTTAAGTTCTTTACGGAAGGTTTGTAGGTCCTTTATCATCCTAAAATTGTCAGGCAGGGCATTCCAAAGTGTCCCATGGTCCAGGAAACCAAAATGCTCTTGATGACACCATCCATGCAGCCATGCATTAATCTCCAGGATGCAAGCTTCTCTGCCTCAGCCTTTACCCTCAACAGGGAAGATTGAAGAGACCATCAACTGTGCACCAATCTGCTTCACCCTCTGACCCAGAGCATGAAGTTACTCTTGATATGCTTGGAGGGATACCTAGTAGTATCATTTGTGCCAACATGGATGAGCAACATCGGATAATAATCAACCTTTCCATAACATCTCGGATTTTGGCATCTGGCAGACAGCACACCTCCCTGGACATCAAGTCTGCTCAGCAAATGGATGCCTCAGGACCCCTCAGAAGAGAGTCATCAATCACCACTACCTTTCACTTCCTTGTGGTCACTGATTCTGCAACTTTGGGGTACTTTTTAGCCTTTCATCTTACGAGGAAGTAGAGATGCTCCATCACCTTTCTGCATTTTGGTTGCTCTTCTCTTTACCTTTTCAAATTCGTCTGTATCTTTTTGGAGGTACAGTGACCAGAATTGCACAGAGTACTCAAGGTGCAGTCAAACTCATGAAATGATAGAAACATTATGGTATTTTATGTTGTATTCTTCATTCCTGTGCTAATAATTCCTAGCATACTGTTTGTTTTCTTGGCCACTGCCACACATTGAGCAAATTTCAACTTACTGCCCATGATGACACCTAAATTCTCTTTCTGGGTGGGTATTCTAGGGGGTAATTTCTTAAGGAGGCGCCTACTGTAAGCATGAGAGCAAGTGCCTCCAATGGGCTAGTTTAGTCATTTCCGTGTATATATGGCCACATAAGCATATAATTGGGTTTGTATAAAATAGTGTGCAGAATTAGTGTACATGTGTTGAGTTGATGGCATGTACTTTTATGGTGGACATGCACATGGGTGGAGTTTGGGCGGAGCACACAACCACACACATATATTAATCTCCTGCTCGCCAACTATGTGTTTCCTTACCATTGCCCTAGATATATCATAGTTCCCAGTTGTCTGTCTTGACTTGATTGTAAGCTCTTATGAGCAGAGACTGTTTCTTACATGCCTTTGTACAGTGCTGTATACATCTTGTAGTGCTATACAAATGATTAGTAGTAGGATATTTATTGATTTGCCGAATTTCTATACTGCTAAAGGTAAGAACATAAGAACATAAGACATGCCATACTGGGTCAGACCGAGGTCCATCAAGCCCAGTATCCTGTTTCCAACAGTGGCCAATCTAGGTCATACGTACCTAGCAATATCCCCAAAAGACACAGGTTCCACAATGCTTGTACTGGGTCAAGCATTGATATCCTGGGTCCCTTTTTAATAGTGGTTTATGGACCTTTCCTCCAGGAACTTGTCCAAACCTTTTTTAAACCCAGCTATACTAACAGCCCTTACTACATCCTCCGGTAACAGATTCCAGAGTTTGATTACACGTTGAGTGAAAAACTATTTTCTCTTATTTGTCTTAAATTGTTTACCCTGTAGCTTCATTACATGTCCCCTAGTCTTTCTATACTCTGATAGTGTAAACAATTGATCCACGTTTATCCGTTCCACTCCATTCATTAATTTATAGACCTCTATCATATCTCCCCTCAGCCGTCTCTTCTCCAGGCTAAAGAGCCCTAACCTTCTTAGCCTCTCTTCATAGGAGTAGCCTTCCATCCCCTTCACCAATTTGGTGGCTCTTCTCTGTACTTTTTCTAATAACGCTATGTCCTTTTTAAGATACGGTGACCAGAATTGCACACAATATTCAAGGTGCGGTCGTACCATGGAGCAATACAGAGGCATTATAACATCCTTTGTTTTATTCTCCATCCCTTTCCTTATGATACCTAGCATTCTATTTGCTTTCTTGGCCGCCGCTGCACACTGGGCGGAGGGTTTTAACATGTTATCCACGATGACTCCTAAATCTTTTTCCTGGGTGGTGGTTTCTAATGTGGAGCCTTGCATCGTGTAACTATAGTGTGGGTTGTTCTTTCCTAGGTGCATAACTTTGCACTTGTCCACATTAAATTTCATCTGCCATTTGGATGCCCAGTCTTCCAATTTATCCAGATCCTCCTGCAGTTTTCCACAATCCTCTTGGGTTTTAACCACTTTAAACAGTTTTGTGTCATCTGCAAATTTGATAACCTCACTAGTTATTCCCTTTTCCAGGTCATTTATGAATATGTCAAAAAGCAGCGGACCCAGTACAGATCCCTGGGGTACTCCACTATTCACCTTTTTCCATTGGGAATATTGGCCATTTAGCCCTACCCTCTGCTTTCTATCTTTTAACCAGTTCCCGATCCACAATAATACACTGCCTCCTATCCCATGACTTTTTAGCTTCGCCAAAAGTCTCTGATGGGGGACTTTGTCAAAAGCTTTCTGAAAGTCCAGATACACTATATCAACCGACTCACCTTTGTCTACCTGTTTATGCACACCTTCAAAAAACATATCAGATTAGTAAGACAAGATCTTCCTTGTCTAAAGCCATGTTGGCTGTCTCCCATTAGGCCATGACTATCTACATGCTGTGCAATTTTGTTCTTTATGATGGTTTCTACCATTTTCCCTGGTACTGACGTCAGGCTTACCGGTCTGTAATTTCCTAGGTCACCCCTGGAACCCTTTTTAAAAATTGGTGTTACGTTGGCGACCCTCCAATCTTCAGGTATTACAGATGATTTTAATGAAAGTTCACAGATTACCAATAGCAGGTCTGCAATCTCATATTTCAGTTCTTTCAACACTCTGGGATGTATACCATCCGGTCCAGGTGATTTGCTACTATTCAGTTTATCAAATAGTTGTAATATATCTTCCCGGTGTAGCGATATTTCTCTCAATTCCTCTGCAGTATCACCTTTAAATACCACTTCAGTCGGATCACGTGATGTGGTGAGCTGGGGAAGTCACCTTAGCTCCGGGCCCCCTCGTCCCTGACCGTTGATTTGGACCGTGACCCACGGCGATTTCTGCCGGTGCTAAGCCCCGAAGGAGAGGTCGGCGTCTCTTATATCCCTTGCTGGGGGAGAATCGGGGAATGGCAGCTACAGTGAAGGCGGGGAGGCGGGAGAAGGACCGCGCTATTGGACCACCGAAAATGGCGGAATCCCCCCCTAAAGTGAATACCGCGGCCTCCTCCACCATGATAGAGGACATATCGGCGGCGGTTACAGCTGCACTTGCCACACAATTTGACACCCTCAGTGGCAAAATGGACACGCTGCAAGGCTCCATGTCTGTGCTGGGCGCACGGGTGCAGGAGGCGGAAGGCCGTATAATGCATGCCGAGGAGGAGGTGGAAAAATTAAAACGGGACCTGAGTGCACTGCAGAAAGAATCCAAAGCACAAGAGTTAAAACTCGATGACTTGGAAAATAGATCCCGGCGCAATAATCTGCGCTTCCTGGGCATCGCTGAATCGTTACCCGATAAAGATCTGCGGGACCTGGTGGAAAAGCTGGCAGCCTCTCTACTTGACCGGGAGGATGGGACCAACCCTATAGTCGTTGACAGAGCCCATAGAGTAGGGCCACGGCCGCAAGGGCAGAACACGCGGCCCAGGGTGGTTCTGGCCAGATTCCTCTATTACACACAAAAAGAGGATTTACTGAGGGCAGCGCGGCAAAAAGGCATGGTGGAATATAGAAATATGAGGATTTGTATTACGCCAGATTACTCCACCGCGCTGAGCCAACGCCGCAAAGCCTATGCGCCGGTCTGCCAACGTCTAATCGCTGCGAACATTCGATTTCACGTGCAATACCCAGCCCGCTTGCACATACTACATCAGGGAACCCACCGGGTACTGGACTCTGCAACGGAGGCAAATGCCTATGTGGAACAGCTGCTGGCATCCTCGGCGGGTGATCAGAGAGAGCTTGTACCGTGACACGGGCCCTGAACATGGACTGACTGAGACATGGCTCGGGATCTGCAGGAGCGTGGCCCCATGTTGGGCGGTGCGACTGGCCCCCCTTTGTGCTGATTGCGCTATCGTGCCTGCTCGGGGGTAGCGGGTCATAGCTCCAGCTCTTCAAGCAAGATCTTTCCCGATACCAGAAGATGACTGTTCATGTCCACGGCGAGGCCAGATGGTCGGGTATTGGCGACCCTAATCTACAGCCTTCCTCCATTGGTGGGTCAGGCCATCTGCCCCCCTCCTAGGGGTAGCTTCGATGGCAGAAGAAACTGGCCTTTCCGGACTTACTAGGCCTGGTGCGCTTGGCCTAACTACTGGCCCCGAGGTGGCTGGAATTTTGGGCCTCCGCCCCGTACTGGTTGCCTGGGACAGCAGGACTTGAACTGTGCTAAAGGTGGTGATGGTTGCCTGTTCTGGCAGCCATGCCATTTTTCTTGCTATTTCCCCCTCTTTCTCTCTCCTTCCTTTTGTTTTTCTCCCCCTTCCCCCTCCCCCCTACCCCTCCTCCCCTTTACTCCTTCTCTTCCGTTATACATATAGGCCTGTTAGCCTGTTAAAAATTTACTGTTTTCATGTTTACAGTTATGATGGGTTGGGGTGGGGGGGTGGGCGGGGGGTGGAGGGGGGGAGTGCGGGGTTGGGAGGTGGGGAGGGGAGATGGGGGATCAGTTGGGAGTGGCGGGGGGGGATGGGCAGGGGGAGCCATATTCGGGGAGGGGGGGGCGGTATTAGACTAGGGACTGAGGTTGGGGACTCTAAATAAGGATCCTGGGGAGGAGGGGGACCCAATCACATTGCACGTGGTCATGATGGGAGTGTGGCGGAGAGTGGGGATGGAGATTGGGATAGAGGGAGGGGAGAGGGGGCGACGGGGGGTGGGGGAAGGGGTGGGTGCTAGGGATAGAGGGGGGGGGGACGCAGCCCTTGCGATATTTTTCAGTGAATACTGAGCCATCCTTATGGGAGAAGGAGGGGGAGACCTCAGGCTGGGGGGGTTTATCCAGGCAGGTGATAGATACCGTCTTGCCCAATATCTCACACTGTATGCAGACGTGAAGATTCTTTCTTGGAATGTCTGTGGAATAGGCACCCCTATTAAACGATATAAAGTGCTACGGGCCCTGGCACGACACCATTGCGATATTGCTATGTTACAAGAGACTCACCAGAGCACAGAGGAACATGCTAAGCTTAAAAGGGACTGGGTTGGACAAGTATGGGGAGCCCCGGCGCTGGGTAGGAAGGGTGGGGTGGTTGTTCTAATCCACAAGAGACTCCGGTTCACTAAGGAAGAGGTCCAGGTTGACCCAGATGGTCGATATATTGTAGTATTCGGGAAACTGGAAGGGCAACCCGTGATTTTGGGCAACCTGTACAGCCCAAATGTAGTGGATCGGGATTTGTATGCCCGCTTGGGCTCTGGGGTGGAACTGTTGCCTGATGCCCCGTTGATCTTAGCCGGCGACTTTAATGGCGTACTCGATTCGGAGCTCGACGTATCCAGAGCTGGGGGAGGGGGGACCCGGCGACAGGGCACTAAGGCGTTGCAACATATGCGGCGCCGATTACAGCTGGTGGATCCGTGGCGGCTTCTCCACCCCGGGGAACGTGATTTTACTCACCTGTCCAGAGCACATGGTACTAGTGCTAGAATCGATTATGTGCTAGTCTCGGAAAGACTTTTTACTTATGTTCTCGACGCGCAGATTGGCCCCTTGGAAATTTCCGATCATACTTTAATCTGGGTGGATCTAGAGTGGCGGGACGCGGCCCCGCCAGCTCGTGTCTGGCGGTTCCCTGCTGACTTAATTAGGGACGTTGAGTTCTCTTCGTTCCTCAAGCAGCGATGGCATGACTTCACAACCCATAATGAGCAGCATCGCGACAACCCCGAACTCTTCTGGGAGACGGCTAAAGTGGTCTTGCGAGGAGACATTATAGGATATGTGGCACGTAAGCGTAAACTGGTGGCGAAGCAGATCATTCGACTCGAAGCACAGGTCTGCCGAGCCAGGCGTCGTCAGGCTGTTAGCCCATCGGCGGCAAATAAGAAGCTGCTGTGGGAATCCCAATTGGCTCTTAACGAACTAATTCATCAGAGGGCCAAGAAGTCCTTTTTATATTATAAATACCAACTTTACCGCTTCGGGGATAAATCTGGGAAATTACTGGCTCGGTGCCTTCGGGGAAAAGGGGAGACCCACATAGTGGCGGCTTTGCGTGATGATCAGGGTCATCTACAAGCAGAGAGCCGGGAGATTGTTCAGATTTTCCGTCGGTTTTACCAACAACTGTACTCACGGGGGGCTGACCCGGGTAGCGCTATGCAGGAGTACTTGAGGGAAGTGTCGCTCCCCCAACTCGATGCGGAACAACGGGCGGGTTTGGAGGTGCCGGTCACGATAGAAGAAGTTGCTTCGGTGATTCAACAGGCGAGTTATTGCAAAGCCCCGGGGCCGGACGGCTTAGGGGCCGAGTTTTATAAACTATTGGGAGATTTGTTGCCGTCCACGCTAGTGGCAGTTTACCAGCACCGGATAACACAGGGGACATTTACATGGGGGGGGAATCATGCCCATATTATCTTATTCCCTAAGCCTGGTAAAGATCACCTGCAGGCAGAATCTTATAGACCCATTTCCTTACTTAACTTCGATTTGAAGATCTTGGCAAAGGTCCTAGCGACCCGGCTTGCCTCGGTGCTTGGGGACTTGGTTCGAGTCCCAGGTTGGCTTTGTGAAGGGCCGCTATGCGGTACGCAATCTGCGCAAGATCTTGGCGTCCTTAGAATGGGTGCGACGCCGTGGTATCCCCTCGCTCCTGATCAGCTTTGATGCCGAGAAAGCTTTTGACCGAGTGGGTTGGTCGTATTTGAAGTTCCTGTTGCCGTATTATGGGCTTGGGGAGTCTTTTTGCCGTATGGTGGGGCTTCTGTATGCTAACCCCACGGCGAGTGTGCTGTGTAACGGAACCTTGTCGGATACGTTTGCACTGGAGAGGGGCACCCGGCAAGGGTGTCCGCATTCCCCCCTGCTTTTCGTTTTGTCCCTCGACCCACTGATACGTACAATTGAGGCATCGAGGGGGATTATGGGGGTGCAGATGGGTCAGTCTGGGTTCAAAATAGCGGCCTTCGCTGATGACCTGCTTGTACATTTGACGGCCTCGAGGTCCTCCCTTTTGCGGCTATTAGAGGAGTTTACACGTTTCGGGAGTTTTGCAGGACTGCGCATTAACATGGGCAAGTCCGAAGCGTTGGACGTGGGGGGTACCCTCCGGGCCGATTGGGGTGATTCCTTTCCTCTTCGGTGGGCAGAGGAGTCTTTCATTTATCTCGGGATCTCGCTGACTAGAGATCCCAAATCTCTATACCAAGTGAATGTCCGCCGGATTCTAGCTAAGACTCGACTGCAGTTGCAGGCGTGGGCGCCCCTTCCCTTGTCTCTATTGGGCCGTGCGGCGGCCCTAAGTATGGTGATTTTCCCCCGTATACTGTACTGGTTGCAGACATTGCCAGTCTGGCTGCGGAACGGTGATATCCGAGATTTCGAACGGGTTTTCCGAAGCTTTCTGTGGAAAGGGGCTCGGGCCCGTATTCCGTTGTATCGTTTACAGCGATGCTGGAGAAATGGAGGGATAGGGATCCCTGACCTGCGGTTGTATGCCCTGGCCTGTCAAGCACGACATATTGGGGACTGGTTGGGGGACACCGAGGTCTACACCCCTAGAGCGTTGGAATCGGCCCTAATAGCTCCGCAGACATTGTTAGCGGCTTTACACCTAGCTAGTTCAAGGCTGCCGGATTGGGTAGCACAGAGTGTGTTAATATGGCCGGCCCGGTGTTCCTGGCAGCAGTTCAATACATGGTGGGGGGAATCTTCGGAGGTTTCCAGTTGGTTGCCCCTGCAAGGAAACGCTTGCTTTGCCCCAGGTACAGATACGTCTATGTTCAGACTCTGGGAACGGAAGGGGATCCGGTATCTGGGACATATTGTGGACCAGGAAGGGAAGTGTAAACCCTTTGCACTACTACGGGGGGAATATGAGCTGGACTATCGACATATTTTTGCATATACCCAGATATCCCACTACGTAGCTTCTTTACCTAGGAGGGGGCTTGTGGCTACGCGTGCAACGCGGATTCTTGAGTTCTTTGATCTCGGGGCGGACTCACCGCCCACTATTGCGGGGCTAAAATGGCGTATCGACAAGTGGGTACCCCCAATTGATTATTCAGGGGAAGAGCGCCAATGGGCTAGAGAATTGGGGGTGGTGGTGGAGCCGGGTTCGGTTCATCGAGCCTTGAGAAATATCAGGGAGCTAGTCGAAGGGGCTCGCTGGAAAGAGATACAGTTAAAGTGTATCCTTCGAGCCCATTTTTCCCCGAGACGCGCACTCCGCAGTCATCTTACAGTGGACGGGAGTTGCCCGAAGTGTCGATCACTATTGGCTGACCTGGGGCATATGTGGTGGGGATGCCCGAAAATTCGCCGGTACTGGATACAGATTCGGAATTATTTGAGTGGAGTGTTGCGCCAACGGATTAGTTGGACGGGGTCTCTTGTGGTGCTGGATCAGCTGGGTCCACTCTACCCTAAGGGTCGCTGGGAGCGCCTATTGCTTAGGAAGGCTTGCCTGGTGGGGAAGGGTCCGCTGCTCCGTAGATGGCGGGAGGAGGCTCCTCCCTCCTTCTGGGAGTGGCGTAATAGCTTTCACCAGTTGATGCAGTTAGAGAAACAAGGGGCGAGGGGTAGGACTAAGCGTTGGGCGTCCTTTCTACTGACCTGGGAGCCCTATATTCACACTTTACGCCCTGCTATTCGCAATGAAGTACTCCAGGCCTATTATTGAAGGTGTAGCATAGGGACTGGCTTAGGCGGGGCAGGGATGGATGGCAAGGGGGACAGGTTGTAGGGAGGGGTGGAGCGGGGGCTGCGTCGGGGGGGGATGGGGGGGATGGGGAGGGGGGGTGGGGGGGGTGGCTAGGGAAGATAACGGAAAACTGTGGTTAAGATGACAGTTCTCTACTTCTGGCTAGCAGAACCGGGTGGAGGAGAAGACACAGCCCCACCCGGGTGCCGGTTATGTTATGAGTTGTTCTCTTATACCTGTTTGGTGCTGCTGGTTGTTCTTTGTGACGGCGATGCCTTGTTTAATAAAAATGATTTATAAAAAGAAAATACCACTTCAGTCTTGGGTAACATCCCTACATCTTCCTCAGTAAAGACCGAAGCAAAGAATTCATTCAGTCTCTCTGCTATAGCCTTGTTTCCTCTTACTGCCCCTTTTACCCCTCTATTATCTAATGGTCCAATTGACTCTCTCACAGGCCTTTTGCTACGAATGTACTTGAAAAAGTCTTTATTTCGTGTTTTTGTGCTTCCGTAGCAAGTTTCTTCTCAAATTCCCGCTTTGCCTGCCTTATCAATGCTTTGCATTTAACTTGCCAGTGCTTGTGCTGTTTCCAGTTTTCATCATTTGGCTCTTTTTTCCATTTCCTGAAGGTTGCTTTTTTGGCAGCAACAGCCTCTCTGACCTCACCTTTAAACCATGCTGGCAGTTTTTTGGACTTTCTTCCACTTTTCCTAATGCGTGGAATACAGCTGGTCTGGGCTTCGAGGATAGTATTTTTAAATAACACCCAAGCTTGCTGTAAGTCTTTAACCTTTGGAACCGCTCCTTTTAGTTTTTTCCTAACTATATTCCTCATTCTATCATAGTCTCCCTTTTGAAAGTTAAAAGGTAGCACTGTGGATGCCTTTACTATCTGTCCTCCACTAATTAAATCAAACAAGATCATACTATGATCACTATTGCCAAGTGGTCCCAACACCCTTATTTCTTGCACCAGATCTGGCGTTCCACTAAGGACTAGGTCCAGTATGGCTTCCCCTCTGGTCGGTTCATGAACCAGCTGCTCCAAGAAGCAGTCATTTATTCCATCTAGAAACTTTATCTCTTTAGCTTGTCCTGCTGTGACACTGACCCAGTCGATACCGGGGTAATTGAAATCACCCATTATTACTACTCTGTTGTGGCTTTTGTTAGCTTCCTTGATTTCTTTGAGCATTTCATCATCCATTTGTTCATTCTGGCCAGGCGGTCGATAGTATACTCCAACTGCCATCACCTTCCCCTTCATAAATGGAATTTCAATCCATAGAGATTCTACAGCAAATTTTGTTCCCTGCAAAACTTTAATCCTTTCTGACTCAATGCCCTCTCTAACATAGAGCGCAACCCCTCCACCAATTTGATCAGCTCTATCATTACGATATAGTGTGTATCCAGGTATCACAGTGTCCCACTGGTTATTCTCCTTCCACCATGTCTCTGAGAGTGCAATCATATCTAACCTCTCATTTAGTGCTATATATTCTAACTCTCCCATCTTATTGTTTAGACTTCTAGCATTGGCATACAAGCATTTTAGAGACTGAATTTTAATCATATTAATCTGGCTATTGGTAGGCAGGGGTAATTTGGAATCTTTATGCTCTGTCTGCTCCTTACTCAAGGGCATTTGGGCTACTATACTCCCTTTTGGAACCTCACTGCTTTTGGTAGTATCCTTCAAGGATACCTTTGTCCGAACCATGCACTCCTGGGTGACTGTCGGCTTTCCCCTAATTTCTAGCTTAAAAGCTTCTCTATCTCTTTTTTAAAGGTTAATGCCAGCAGTCTGGTCCCATCCTGATTAAGGTGAAGCCCATCCCTTCGGAAGAGCCCCCCCTTTCCCCAGAATGTTCCCCAGTTCCTAACAAATCCAAAACCCTCATCCTTGCACCATTGTCTCATCCACGCATTGAGACTCCGGAGCTCTGCCTGTCTTTTGGGTCCTGCACGTGGAACAGGAAGCATTTCGGAGAACGCTATCCTGGAAGTTCTGGATTTCAACTTCCTACCTAAAAGCTTAAATTTAGCCTCCAGAACTTCCCTACCACAGTTTCCTATATCATTGGTACCAATATGTACCAAGACAGCAGACTCCTCCCCAGCACTATCTATGATCCTATCTAGGCGGTGCGTGAGGTCCGCTACCTTCGCACCAGGCAGGCATGTTACCAGGCGATCCTCACGTCCACCAGCCACCCAGCTATCTACATTCCTAATGATTGAATCACCAACTATAACAGCTGTCCTGACCCTCCCCTCATGGGGACATGGCCCTGGAGAAACGTCCTCGGTGTGAGAGGGTTTTACATCACCTGGAGGACAGGTCCTAGTTACAGGATCACTTCCTGCCACACCAGGGTGATGCTCTCCTGTCACGTGACCTCTCTCCTCCATGGCAACAGGGATGCTGCCAGACTGGAGGTGGGACTTCAGGACTATATCCCTGTAGGTCTCGTCCATGTACTTCTCTGTCTTTCTTATGTCTTCCAGGTCTGCTACTCTAGCCTCTAGAGAACGGACTCGTTCCCTGAAAGCAAAGAGTTCTTTGCACTTAGTGCATACGTAAGACCTCTCACCAACTGGGAGAAAATCATACATGTGACACTCAATGCAAAAGACCGGAGAACCCCCATCTCGTTGCTGGACTTCTGTCTGCATCTTAGTTTAAAGCTTGTGTTTAGGTCTTTTAAATTCTGTATATAATAAGGATTGGTGTGGATGCTTATACCAATAAAAGTGTATCTAATACCCCTAATACACCTTGTGTACCTGAAGCTTAAGTAATTAATCTCAGGTCCTCTGTGTATGACTGATTTGGATAATGAGCTGCACCTGAGAGCAGCCCCTTTCCTCTAAGATGTGCAAGTACCTATAAAACTACAATTACCCCAGGGGTGGGTGGGTGCTGGGGAGGGAGGGAGATAAGTCCTATTAAAGAGGGCAGTTACAAGGTACCCTGTCCTGAACCCTCAGCAGAGGGGAAGGGGGTACCACACAAAGCCCAGTTAGTTGAGAGAGGCAAGGTACGTTATAGCTGAGAAGGCTGAACTAGCACACCACTAAGACAAACAATAAATAATTAATAAACAGCTAGAACTCACAGCAAGGTGTCACAGGAGACAAATATCCACTTCTCTAGCAGAGCACTGTAAAAAGCACTGCTCTTCTCTGATCAGAGAAAAGCAGACTAAAACAGACTATGCACACGTGGAGGAAACAGGAAGAAGGCTACACAATACCTCAGCAGGGGGGGGGGAGGGGGAGGATTCACTCAGGCAGGCTAGGACAGGAAAAAAAGTTTAACACACAGCAGGTTCTGGGGAGAGAGATTTAATTTAAAATGAACAGTTAACCTGGCTACCACACAAAGCCCAGTTAGTTGAGAGAGGCAAGGTAAGTTATAGCTGAGAAGGCTGAACTAGCACACCACTAAGATAAACAATAAATAATTAAATAAACAGTTAGACAAACAATAAATAATTAATAAACAGCTAGAACTCACAGCAAGGTGTCACAGGAGACAAATATCCACTTCTCTAGCAGAGCACTGTAAAAAGCACTGCTCTTCTCTGATCAGAGAAAAGCAGACTAAATCAGACTATGCACAGGTGGAGGAAACAGGAAGAAGGCTACACAATACCTCAGCAGGGGGGGGGAGGGGGAGGATTCACTCAGGCAGGCTAGGACAGGAAAAAAAGTTTAACACACAGCAGGTTCTGGGGAGAGAGATTTAATTTAAAATGAACAGTTAATCTGGCTACCACACAAAGCCCAGTTAGTTGAGAGAGGCAAGGTAAGTTATAGCTGAGAAGGCTGAACTAGCACACCACTAAGACAAACAATAAATAATTAATAAACAGCTAGAACCCACAACAAGGTGTCACTGGAGACAAATATCCACTTCTCTAGCAGAGCACTGTAAAAAGCACTGCTCTTCTCTGATCAGAGTACGCAACATCTTAGTGGTTTACAGTCATTTCGAGGTGCTGATTAACAGAACAAACAAGTTTAAAAGTTCCTGTTTGAGAGGACTATGGGCTAAGCACGAGAAGGGTAAAAGATTGAGTACGGCAACAATTTCAGCCAGAGACACGTGTTACATGTAACTGGACATGGCAAGGGTTAAAGAGGTCATACAGGAACGAAGGTGGATTAAGGGGCGATACCGAAGGCACGTTCAAAGACCCAGGTTTTTAGACTGGTTTTGAATTTCCTATAGGAGGATTCAAAGCAGAGGGTAGCAGGGAGGATATTCCAGAGAGAAGGTGCAGTAAAAGAAAAGGCAAAGGCTCTATAGGTCTCAAGATGCAAAGTTATTTTTCTAGGAATGACAACAAAGATTCTGATTCGCAAAGAGCGAGTTGGGCAGTAAGGGATGAGCTGGGAGTGAAGGCAGTAAGGAAGGACAGTGTAGAAACCAAGGTGTGTCAGGAGAAGAGTTTTGTTCTGAATCCTAGAGGGAATAGAGAGCCAGTGCTGCTCAAATAAGAGTGGGGTTGCATCATCAGATTTCTTTGCATTGTAGATAGGTTTCACCAGCGTTCTGGATAATCTGAAGTCTTTTCAGCTGGGATTGTGAGGCTCCTGATAACAAAGAGTTGCAGTAATCTAATTTGTTGATTACTAATGAGTGGATCATCATTTTTAGAGCTCTGGGGTCAAGGTACAAATTGATAGATTTTATCCTATGGAGGGGGGGAAAAGCAGCTTTTCACTGTCCGAGAGATGTAGGGTTGGTCGTTGATTGTAACAATGAGAGACTCGATTGATTTCTGATCTTGTATAGGGTGGGAAGGTATTCATGGATAGAAAGGATGTGGTTTCTGATCATGATCATGTGTGCAAAGTGCACATGATCATTTATACCATCTCGTGAGCAGGGGTACATAATCGCATTGCAATCAAGACGTGTTTTCTGCCACTTATGCTAGTATATGAGAAAGAAAAGTAAGCCTAAGTAGACACATTTTACTGCCTAAAACAAGGCACCCCTTTATAATCTTACCTCCTAATGTGGAACACACCAGTTGGTTAGCTATTGTTTGGGTGATTCTTCCTTATGTGCATCACTTTCCACTTGTCCACATTAAGAGGGTAATTTTGTAAACTCCTGCACAGCTAATGCAGATTGCCATGCATGTATTTGGGGCCTCTACTATAAAGTGAAATATATGCATACTTTAATTTATAAAACAGAGGCATAAAGATACACCTCAATCTAGTCCCAGTAGTTACATCTGCTCTAGAACAAGTGTAAATGTCTGTGCCTAGATTGATCAGAAAAGCGCATAAGTTATAATATTTTATTTATGTGCATAAATTTAGACCCTGACAATGCTTCACCCTTGTGCACACCCAGACTGAAAGTTTGTGCAATGGGAATTATGCACACATGTATGTGCCCATTCCCGTTTGTAAGTCCACTAAAATAGGGATTCGCTCGTAGCTAGCGCATAACTTTCTACACAGCCCTTATAAAGTCAACCCCTAAATTTTATCTGCTATCTGGATGCCCAGTCTTCCAGTTTTGCAAGGCCCCAGGGTAGGCGCAACCATTAGGTGAATTAAGCGGTCACCTAGAGCGGCAGTGGTCAAAGGGTGCCCATTGCCGGCCCTGTCCAGGACATGCGGCAGTAGCAATACATTTTAAAAGGCAGCGTGGTGCCGGAGTTACCTTCTCTTCCAGGGCCATTCGTGCTTCCGTTGTTTGTGCTCCAATTCCACTTCCTGTTAAAGGAAGAGGAATTGGAGGGGAGGCAGAAGCATGAACAGCACTGTTGCTCTAGAAGAGAACATAACTCTAGCGTTTGGTGCCTTTTTGAATTTATTACCGTTGTTGCATGTCCCAGAGAGGGACGGCACTGATGGCAATGGGGGCCCAGGCTGGAGCAGGGGCAGCGCTGCAAATGAGGTTTGCATAGGGCGCCTCATACCCTTGCACTGGCCCTGCAAGGCCCTCCTGTAATTTCTCAGAATTTATATGCGACTTAGCAACGTTCATTATTGTTCTGTCATCTGCAAATTTGATCATCTCACTTGTTTTTCCCACTTCCAGACTGTGTAATGTTACAGATTGTTTCTTTTATACTGTGCATATTTTTATACTACTTCATCTGAATTTTGCTTCAGTACTTCCTTTTTCTGCTTAGGAACAGCATGCAGAGTTTTTTCTTTGTGAGAATGTTTGTTTTTTTTTATCAAGGCCTGTGGAGCTACTTAAGACTGGCTGCTGGTCCCTCCATTAAACTCCCAGAAATACTTAGGGTCGGGGCAGTGGAAATCTTTTTGGTTGGAGACACCAAACAAAGCAATCTTCAGCCTCCCCCCCAGCTCTCTAATTGCAGATACTGTGTTAGGCAAAATATTGGTAGGGCCCCTGTGGTCCCCCCATTCCACTGCCTATTTGTAGGGTCATAATGATGGGTTTCTGGGGATTGGAACTGGGGGGAGGGAAATTTCCATTCATTAGGCTCATAGTCCCTCTCCTATTCTTTCCATTTTGGGTAATGATCCTTGTTATTATTAATGCTGTCATGTTTGTATTTTGAATTTTCCCTGTCTTGCCTTTGATCCTCATTATTTTATGGAGTGCTGTTTAGTAGTGATCATTTGCTTTGTTGGTTAATTTTGTTCTGTGCTTATATTGGAGTTGAATTTTCTCACTGCTTTGCTTCTTGCTTGGGAAAGATGGTTAAGCAAATCTTTTAATAAACAAACCTAAACTCTTTGGCCTTATAGCACGGTTGTTCCCCATCCTAGAAGAGGTTTTTAACTTGTAAGCCTCCAAAGATGTTCCCTTGTCCTACAGAAAGGGGGATTACACAAGTAAACCAACTCACAGTCTTTTTACACATTTTTGACAAATGTTGCCTGAAAATGCTTTTTGTAAAGCTTTATTCTGCTTCAAGGATGAAATTGTTTAAAATAGATCATTGTCGTCAGGTGGTAAGTTGGTCCAGCGCACACCACATTCCCTCCTTTCCCAATCCACCACCATTTTTCCTCATTGTTTTTCTTTTAATTGGGCTGAGACAGTCACTCCAGATTACAGTATTTAGGAACAAGTCATGTACAAACAGTCTCTTTGCACTTTCAGAAAAATAGTAAATTAATTTACACATGCCAGTCTCCTGCAGAAATGTAGAGTGGAGTAAAATATAGCAAATGTCGGTTTTGAACATCCAAGGCTCTCAGAAAAAGCCTTCTCATACCTACAGTGGCTGATTGTAACGCGCCTTGATCTACTACTGGAAAGGTGAGAGCTAAATACTAATAAATAAATAAACTACTCATGGAAAAGATGAACAATGAAAGGACAGACCGTACAGTCATTGTCTTGTAGGCATTGCAACGTATGTTTTACATTACAGTCAGTCTAAAGTTTCCTAGTGTCATGAACATGCTCAGTAGCAGACTCTGGTACTCCAGGACGGAGTTCTCATGCACGACAACAGAGCAGGTTACTAGTCCTTCTGCTATGGATTAGACTTGTCCAGGAGGACTGCCCGTTAGTTGTGGTTTCAGAATATCCACAATGAATATACGCGAGATAAACCAACATGCAGCGGAGGAAGTGCAATCGGATCTATCTAATGCATCTTTATTGCGGATATTCTGAAAACCTGACTGCCTGGGGACTCCCTGGACAGATTTGAGAACCGCTGGATGAGACTTTAAGAAATAGATGCAGGAAAATAAAAAGGATCTGATGATAGTGGTCAAGGACTGATCAGTGACCTTGTTCTGTGTCTTACTCAGACAAAAGCCCTTCTCCAGCATTCTGAAAGAAGAAAGAAAAGTCCACCTCTTAGCACAGAGCTGCAGGAGCAACCGTCTGTTAAATTTAGCTTCTAAGGATCAGCCTGTCAAGACTTAAAAAAACAATCCTTCCCTCTTACAAAGATTGCCTAATATACTTTAGCATTACCTCAGCAGCATGCATCTTTGAAAGGACATGGCTTTTTGAACATAAGTGGAAAGAGGCTGGAAATTCCCTGTGTTTTGCCCATTCACACTGCCAGGCCCGCTCCACCTTTAATCACGAGGTACTTTTTAGCAAGACTTGGAAGTGCCTCAGTTGCTCCTGTAAATGTGCAGACTGGATTATTCATGTAATTATCAAAGCCCATAACGCAGTGTTTCATTAATAAAACAATGCACTTTGATTTCTTGCATTTGTTTTCTTTTCACAAGGACAACAGAATTTGGATGTGGCATTTCATTGGGAACCATTTTATTCTTTGATCATTGCCTTGCTTTTCCAATAAACCCCCTATGCAAATCAGCACATATTTTATTTGTTGTTGGGGAAAATCGGAGCAAGACAAACTGCCTTCTTGAAAACTAAGGGGCTTGTTTACAAAGCCGCGGTAGCGGTTTGCGATCGTAATCGGAGCCGCGGCCCCATTGATTTTAATGGGGCCGCGGCTGCGATCGCGATCGCGAACCACTACCGCGGCTTTGTAAACAAGCCCCTAATTGTCGAACAGTAAAGAGATCTAGATGCCTACATGTCTTTATAAAATAGGCACATTTTGGCTGCCTTAACCTAGTGTCCTCATGGATCTTGTTTGAGTAAGACACAGAAGAAGGTCTCAGTCCTTTAATCCTACCATCAGATTCTTTTTATTTTCCTGCAACTAATTCTTGAAATAGTTGCCTAGTGGTTCCCAAATCTGTCCTGGGAGACCGTCACCCAGTCAGGTTTTCAAGATTATCTACAGTAAATATGCATGAGGTAGATCTGACTGCAATACCTCCAGTGCATGTTGGTTTATCTCACACATATTCATTGTGGATATTCTCAGGGCTGGTGCAAGTACTGGAGGTGGGCCCTCCATCCTGCCTCCTTCCCCATTGCCACCCCAGGGCCTGCAGCAGTGTTGGCAAGGGCATGGAAACCATGATGCAGCGCTACCTAAGCTCTCTGGAGCTGCGTTGCGGTTCCTGCCACCTCTGTTCCCCTCCGATGCAGACGTCCGGTTTATGGAAGAAAGAAAGAAAAAAAAAAAGGAAAATCGCTTACCTGTAACAAGTGTTCTTTGAGGATAGTAGGAGGATCAGTCACACATGTGGATGAAATCAGATGACGCTGATGTACAGCAACTCCCAGAGTCTTCTGAAAATGTTAGATATGACCTGTGCAGGCTCTGACTCCTGGAACCCCTTAAGTCTTATGTATTAGCTAAAACACAGAACCAAATGCAAGCAGTGAAAGGGGGAGGACTAGAGGAACTGATCACATCACACTGCTGTCTTCAGAAAATATTTGGAACAGATAATCAACTCTGCTGTCTTTGAGGGTAAGCAAGGTGACCAGTCACCCATACATGAATCCTCAGTTAAAGGTTGCCTTTAAGCAAAAAAAAAAAGAAAAGAAAAACCACCCAAACAATCAAAACATAAGAAAAGCCACGCTGGGTCAGACCAAGGTGACCACATTACCAGTAGTCAGGAACAGGGCCGGGGCTACTATCAGATAAATCAGGTGGCTGCCTAGAGCATAAGACTTCCAGGGGCTTGCAGCGACTGCAATAGCAAACCAGAAATGTGCATCGGAGGGGGTGGAAGTGGCAGATAAAAGAAGGCAGGAACTGCACCGGAGCATCAGCGAGCTTAGGTAAGCGCTGTGTCATGGCTGCCTCTGCAAGCCTTGGAGAGGGGCAGCAGCAGTGACCATGGGCGCCGCTGGAAGCTTAGAGATCTAGTCGACCGCCTAGTTCATCCAACGGTAGCGCTGACCTTGTTGAAGCACATTTTAACATGCCTAGATTGAGCCTATTTTATCAAGACAAATAAGCACCTACTTGTCGTTAGAAAATACTAACAAATGTGGCAGAAACTGCACCTTAAATTAAGGCACGATCACTTAACACCAGCCCTAGAAACATAGAAACATAGAAACATGATGACAGAAAAAGACCACATGGCCTATCTAGTCTGTCCTTCCATATCAACAACTACAACAGTCCACTTTTTACCTTTAGAGATCCTCTGTGTTGGTCCCATGCTTTTTTGAATTCAGTTACTGTCCTCATCTCTACCACCTCCACTGGGAGACTATTCCATGGATCCACTACTCTTTCCGTAAAGAAATATTTCCGCATATCACTCCTGAATCTATCTCCCTTCACCCTCATCCCATGTCCCCTCGTCGCAGAACTTGCTTTCAATTGAAAGAGGCTCTCTCCCTGAACATTTATGCCACGGAGGTATTTAAACATCTCAATCATATCACCTCTATCCCGCCTTTCCTCTAAGGTGTACATATTAAGATCCTTAAGTCTGTCCTCATATGCTTCATAATGAAGCCCACTAATCATTTTAGTAGCCACCCTCTGCACCGACTCTATCCTGTTCACATCCTTTTGAAGGTGCGGTCTCCAGAATTGCACACCATACTCCAAATGAGGTCGCACCAAAGACTTATACAGAGGCATTATCACCTCCTTTTTTCTGCTAGCCATTCCTCTCCATATGCACCCAAGCATCCTTCTAGCTTTTGCCGTCGCTTTTTCTACCTGTTTAGCTACTTTAAGATCATCAGACATAACCATGCCTAGGTCCCGCTCTTCTTTAGTGGCCAAAAGTACTTCACCTCCTATACTGTATTGCTCCCTTGGATTGCTGCAGCCCAAATGCATGACTTTACATTTTTTAACATTAAATCCCAGCTGCCAAATTCTAGACCATTCTTCAAGCTTAGCTAGATCCCTCCTCATGTTATCTACACCTTCCTGGGTGTCTATTGCAGATTTTGGTATCATCTGCAAAGAGGCAAACCTTACCCGACAGCCCTTCCGCTATATCACTAACAAAGATGTTAAAAAGAATCGGACCGATCCCTGGGGCACACCACTGGTAACATCCTTCTCCTCAGAGTGAGCTCCATTTACCTGTACTCTTTGTCGCCTCCCACCCAACCAATTTCTAACCCAAGCAGTAACTTTAGGGTCCATCCCTAGGGTGCTCAGTTTATTTATAGGTCGCCTGTGAGGAACAGTGTCAAAGGCTTTACTGAAATCTAAATACACCACATCTAGGGCTCTCCCTCGGTCCAACTCCCTGGTCACACAATCAAAGAAATCAAATCAGATTTGTCTGAAAAGACCAGCTCCGGGTGAATCCATGCTGCCTCAGATCCTGCAATCCGTTTGAGTCCATAAACCTCACTATTTTCTCTTTCAGCAGCGTTTCCAATAATTTACTCACCTCCAAAGTTAAACTAACCGGCCTGTAGTTTTCAACCACATCCTTACTTCCGCTTTTGTGTAAAAGCACCACATGAGCGTCTCTCCAGTCCTTTGGCACCACTCCCGACTCTAACGAGGCATTGAAAAGGTCAGTCAGTGGAGTTGCTAGAACATCCCCAAGTTCCCTCAGTATTCTAGGGTGTATCCCATCCGGTCCCATCGCTTTGTCTACTTTAAGCCGAGTTAGTTTCTCACGAACACAGTCTCCTGAAAATTCTTCAAGATGTCCCTCGCTTCTGTTCCTGTTTGTGGGTGTTTTCTGAGGTCCTGCTCCTGGTTCTTCATCTGTGAACACAGAACAGAATTATTTGTTAAGTAATTCGCTTTATCCTCATCAGCTTCTACATATTCCTCCCCTTCACCCTTGAGTCTGACAATACCACTTTTGCCCTTACTCTTCTCACTAACATATCTGAAAAATGTCTTATCCCCTCATTTTATTGCATTGGCTATTTCCTCCTCTTTTTGAATCTTTGTTCACAAAATCGCTCTGATTCTGGTCTGTTTTAAAACTAAGCACAAGCTCTACTGTTTAAATCATGAAAAAAGAAAGAATTACAGGTTACTCAGGATAGCATTCATTTCATACATAGGGCCAGACCTTTAAATACTTAAAGAGTATTAATGGACAAACAAACCTCTTCCAAAGACGGGGAAGCTGTAAAACTAGAGGGCATAACATGAAGCTGCAAGGGGGTAAATTCAAAGGTAATGTCAGGAAATACTTTTTCATTGAAAGGGTGGTAGATGCTTAGAATGCCCTCCCGATGGAAGTGGTGGGGGCAAATACAGTGACAGAATTCAAAATGGCATGGGACAGACACAGTGGATCCCTTTATAGCAACAGGATAAAATCAAAATAAGCATAACTATCTCTTATATCTGAACAAATAGGAGTGACCTACACGGAGCGGCAGGTACACCCAAAACAAAGGCATGGGAAGGGGTGACCTGCATGGAACAGCAAGTGCAAGATCCCTGATTTTGAAGCTTTGGTGGGAGTGGCTGACTTCGATTTAGTGGCAGTTACAGAAACATGGTTCACAGAAAACCATGACTGGGATGTAACTATACCTGGCTATACTTTATTCAGAAAGGACAGGGTAGGAAGAAGGGAAGGAGGAGTGGCACTATATGTAAAAACTACTATTAAAGCTTTGGAATTACAGAGCTTAAAAGGGAGAGAGGAGGCATTGTGGGTTAAACTAGAAAGAGGGAAAGAGAAATCTATTTGCATTGGTGTGATATACAGACCTCCCTCACAAGAGGAAGAGGTGGACAGAGAGTTAATTGAAGACATACGCAGCATTGCTAAAAAAGGGGAAGTGCTACTGATAGGAGATTTCCATATGCCAGATGTTGATTGGCACATTCCTGCTGCAGTATCATCTAGAAGTAAGGAGATCCTGGATTCTCTACAGGGAGAACTATTCAGGCAATTGGTAACAGACCCCACACGTGAAGGGGCCATACTGGACTTGGTGCTTACCAATGGTGAAAGTTTTTCTGATGTTGTAGTGGGAGATCATTTTGAATCCAGTGATCACCAGATGGTGTGGTTCAGTATTAGGACTAGGGCTGTTAGAATCCATTCCAAGGTGAGGATCTTAGACTTTAGGAAGACTAACTTTGCGAAGATGGGCCAATACCTCAGGGAGTCATTAGAGGGATGGGAACAGCTGGGGGATGTAGAAAAACAGTGAGCAAAACTGAAAGAGGATATTTTAAGGGCAACCAACCTTTTTGTTAAAATGGTAAATAAAGGTAAAAGGAGACCACTATGGCTTTCGAAAGAAGTAGCTGAAAAAGTGAAGAAAAATAGGGAGGCCTTCATGAAATACAAGAGATCACAGAGAGAGGAAGACAGGCATCTGTATTTGGAAAAACTTGGAGAAGCTAGCAAAGTAGTCAAGAAGGCAAAGATTCAAAAGGAGGAGGAAATAGCAAATGCAATAAAATGGGGGGATAAGACATTTTTCAGATATATTAGTGAGAAGAGGAAGGGCAAAAGTGGTATTGTCAGACTCAAGGGTGCAGGGGGGGGGGGAATATGTAGAAGCTGATAAGGATAAAGCGGAATTGCTTAACAAATATTTTTGTTCTGTGTTCACAGATGAAGAACCAGGAGCAGGACCTCAGAAAACACCCACAAATAGGAACAGAAGCGAGGGACATCTTGAACAATTTTCAGAAGACTGTGTTCGTGAGAAACTAGCTCAACTTAAAGTAGACAAAGCAATGGGACCAGATGGGATACACCCTAGAATACTGAGGGAACTTGGGGACGTTCTAGCAACTCTACTGACTGACCTTTTCAATGCCTCATTGGAGTCGGGAGTGGTGCCAAAGGACTGGAGAGAGGCTCATGTGGTGCCTTTACACAAAAGCGGAAGTAAGGATGTGGTTGAAAACTACAGGCCGGTTAGTTTAACTTTGGTGGTTAGTAAATTTTTGGAAACGCTGCTGAAAGAGAAAATAGTGAGGTTTCTGGAGTCCAGCAGATTACAGGATCCGAGGCAGCATGGATTCACCAGAGGCAGGTCTTGTCAGACAAATCTGATTGATTTCTTTGACTGGGTGACCAGGGAGTTGGACCAAGGGAGAGCTCTAGATGTGTTGTATTTAGATTTCAGTAAAGCCTTTGACACTGTTCCTCACAGGCGACTTATAAACAAACTGAGCACCCTAGGGATGGACCCTAAAGTTACTGCTTGGGTTAGAAATTGGTTGGGTGGGAGGCGACAAAGAGTACAGGTAAATGGAGCTCACTCTGAGGAGAAGGATGTTACCAGTGGTGTGCCCCAGGGATCTGTCCTTGGTCCGATTCTTTTTTTTTTTTTTTATTAAAAGACTTCCAAAGAATACAAAGATACAAGAACCACAAAGATCTTCAAAAAGAATGCAACAGTATCAACACAACATCAGGTCACATTAGTAACCAACAATATGTCTTCATTTTTACACGTTTGTAGTAAAGAAACCGGGACCCCCACCCCCCCCAGCCTCCCATCCCCCCCCCCCAAAGTCACCCCAATCCCAGGGCCCCCCACCCCCACCTCCCAGCCCCCCCAACTATGGCTTGCTAATGCTAGGGCTCGGGACAAAGGTGAACTAAGAGACACACATAGGGAGGAAATCTCCGGAGGGACCGGCATGTCACCCCCAACTAACCAAAACAATCACGCACCATAGCGAGAAACAAAGGGTGCCCACACCGATTCAAAGCGAGCTAAACGCATCCTGCGTCCGATTCTTTTTATTTATTATTATTATTTATTATTAACAATTCTTATATACCGCACTATTAGACATCAGCGCGGTTTACATTGAACAAAAAACATCCGACAATTTACATATGTCTGGTCAATTACATTTAACAGGAGATATAAACTTGGGAAATAGGGGAAACTATATACAAAGGTGTGTTATCTGACAAGAGATATCATAGTTAACTATATACAAAGGTGGTGCAATAGTATATGGAACTGTTTGTATTTACATTGTGTAGTTGGCCTGTTGCGATGGTCTGTCTGTTTGGCCACTCCTGCTATTCACCTGGAGGTTATGTTCTGAGCTGTCATTGAGATATTTAAGGAAGAGGAAATGTTTCAGTGACTTTCTGAACTGACTCAAATTTGGTACTGATCTGATTTGTGCTGGTAAGGTGTTCCATAAAGTGGGGGCACAGAGTCGGAATGCTCTGTTGGCTGTTGATCTGGCACATCTTGTGGTGTCGTTTGGGATAGCTAGTGTGTTCATTTCTGCTGTTCTCCTTGGCCTGTTTGGTGCAAGTGGTAGTATGAGGTTGGAGAGAGAAGAAGAGGTGAGCCCCTTGGTCGCTTTAAATGTTAGCAGTACAGTCTTGAAACTGATCCTTGCTTGAATGGGAAGCCAGTGTAGCTGTTTTAGGAGTGGTGTCACGTGGTCTCTCCTAGATGCCCCGAGGAGTACCCTCGCTGCACTATTCATGGCCAGTTGCAGGGGGTTCAGGGTGGACCGGGGGAGCCCCTGTAGAATAGAGTTTGCAAAGTCGAAATGGGGAAGTATAAGGGCTTGATAAATGGTACGGAAATCATCTGGTTCAAGTAGTGTGCGTAGGTGTCTGAGGGATCTAATTTTAAAGTAGATTGCCTTGACTGTGTTGGCTATGTGACTCTTCATGTCAAGGTTTTGGTCCAGTGTTACTCCAAGGTAACGTATTGCAGGTTTCACTTGGAGCTGGGCATCCTTTACATTAATATTAATATTAATATTAATAACATTAAAATTAATATTTTTAACATCTTTGTTAGTGATATAGCGGAAGGGCTGTCGGGTAAGGTTTGCCTCTTTGCGGATGATACCAAAATCTGCAATAGACACCCAGGAAGGTGTAGATAACATGAGGAGGGATCTAGCTAAGCTTGAAGAATGGTCTAGAATTTGGCAGCTGGATTTAATGTTAAAAAATGTAAGGTCATGCATTTGGGCTGCAGCAATCCAAGGGAGCAATACAGTATAGGAGGTAAAGTACTTTTGTCCACTAAAGAAGAGCGGGACCTCGGCGTGGTTGTGTCTGATGATCTTAAAGTAGCTAAACAGGTAGAAAAGGCGATGGCAAAAGCTAGAAGGATGCTTGGGTGCATACGGAGAGGAATGGCTAGCAGAAAAAAGGAGGTGATAATGCCTCTGTATAAGTCTTTGGTGCGACCTCATTTGGAGTATGGTGTGCAATTCTGGAGACCGCACCTTCAAAAGGATGTGAACAGGATGGAGTCGGTGCAGAGGGTTGCTACTAAAATGATTAATGGGCTTCATTATAAAGCATATGAGGACAGACTTAAGGATCTTAATATGTACACCTTAGAGGAAAGGCGGGATAGAGGTGATATGATTGAGATGTTTAGGTTTAAATCTGTTTTTATTGATAACCTGCAGCAATAACCATACAAACAGTAAGCAAACAATAAAGTTAATACAAGGCAGCAGAACAACAACACGATTAGCTTAATGAACCAGGGCGAAGTAAGTTAGAGAGAGTAACAAATGTACGTACAGATGTAAAAGTATAAAAGTATAATATAGGCATAATATGGAGTGTTCCCCCCTCCCCCCCAAGCCCACAAAGGAAAACAGCCCACAGTACTTGCTCTGCATCACCAGACACAAAGAACCAATATGAGCCAAAGCTGGTATGATAGTACCCCCCCCCCAAAAAAAAATTAATTGAAATAAAAATAAAAATAAATAAAAATATATATACACCCACCCTCCCCCCAATCACACTTGAGGTCTGATATAACTGGGCTCGAGAACAGACAGATCCAGGGTGTGTTCTTCTCCCGGATCCGTCCCCAGTCCACTAAGAACAGCGGAGCCCCTTCCCCCCAGGGTCCCCCCCCCCTTCTCCCGCCATCCTTCCCCTCCCACCCCACCCCTCCACCCGCCCCCCATCCTCCAGGAGATCAAACAGATAGGAGAGTATAGACTGATTAAACTAGATGACTAAACACCTGCAAGGGGTGTACCAAAAGGGAAGGAGCACCAGGCCGGTAGTGAGATATAGAAATAGAAATGAAGAAAGAGAGAGGAGGACAAAAAGCGGACAGCCCGTTGCCCTGTCTGATTACCAAATTGTCCTAGAGGCAGGTTTGCGTACCATATAGACACCCAACCGAGAAAAACTACCAACAGAGTTCATCACCTTAGAGACCCCCCAAGACTCGACGACGTACGCCAGCGGGAGCCAGCTGTAGATGAGGCCCCCATCCACAAAGAAAGCGGGCCCAACGTCGCTCATTGCCGGCCGCGTCGAGGCGCTCCATAAGAAGAAGTCTATGGATCCTAATGCGCCACATCCCAAAAACCGGGCCTCGAGTATCCAGCCATTGCTGCAGGAATGTCATGCGGGCAGCCATCAACACCAGGCATACCCAGCGCAATGCCCAGCCCCCCAACGAGAGCCGCCAAGTATCGTCCCACATATCTAATACCAAGTGGCGAGCGGTAAGAGATGCCAAATGCGGTATACATTGGTAAAGGTAGGAGATAACCCGGCCCCAGAACAACTGGGCCTTGGGACAGTGCCAAAACATGTGGCCCAGTGTCGCTCTGTCGGCCCCACACCTAGGGCAACAGTGACTCGCTACAATTCCAGCTGTCCAGGCTCGAACAAGAGCAAAATAGAGGCGTCGCATAAGACGATATTGAGTATCGCGGTGAAGAACCTGAATGCTCACAGTAGGAATAGCCACCAATCCCTCCAAAAAGGACGCCCCCCCAATCTGCTCGCCCAACTCTGCCGTCCAGGCCGCCGCCAAAGTATCAACAGCGCATGGCAGCATGTTTTCCCATAGCATCTTGCAGAGATACGACACCCCAACTGATGAAGTACCCCCCAAAAGGGACATCTCAAGTTCGGAACATACTGTCCCTTGAAGGGCGTCTCCGGGAATCGAACTGAGGTAACTTCTGAGTTGCATATGTTGGAACACATCCCATCTTTCTAGGGGGTATTGCCGACAAAGATCCTCGAAAGCTACCAACGCACCCCCGGGAGTGAGTACATGTTCCAAGTTTACCAGGCCCAGACCCTCCCAAAAGTTAAAGCGTGTTCGTCCTATGCCTGCTACAAAGTCAGCATTTCCCCGTAGGGGAAGATAAGGTATATGATTCGCAGAAATTCGACGGCCTGCACAGAAAAACTGCCACGCCCTCCGAAGGGGATACAAAAAGAGTCCACGTAAAAGCGGCAGTACCTCCCGAAGTGTACGAGCGTGTAGCAAATACCGCGGGTGGGAGGGCACCAACAAGGCTGCAAACTGCTCCGTCGGAGTCCAATCGGATAGGTCCCACAACCAATCCCGAACGTGACGCAATAAGCAAGCCATATTATACCGCCGAACATCTGGAAAGCCCAGTCCACCCAGAGATCGGGGTTGTTGTAGAATAGCCAGGCGAACCCGAGGTCTGCGGCCGCGCCAAAGAAAGTTGTTAAAAAGACGATCTAGCTGCCGCAGGTCCACCCGTCGAAGAACCAACGGGAGGGTCTGGAGAGGGTACAATATCTTGGGGAGAAGCGTCATTTTACAAAGGGCAATTCGTCCCCCCAGGGACAGGGGTAGATCACGCCATCTATCCACACATGCCGATACCTCGGCCAAAATCTTGCGCACGTTTAAGCGATAAAGTTCCTCTAAGCGGGCCGGCAAGTAGACACCTAGGTATTTAAAGTGACCATTCGCCCACCGTAGGGGGAACGGTCCCTGCCAGCCCGGATGTCCATC
The DNA here is from genome assembly GCA_033557465.1 of Ichthyophis bannanicus. NCBI lineage: Eukaryota > Metazoa > Chordata > Amphibia > Gymnophiona > Ichthyophiidae > Ichthyophis > Ichthyophis bannanicus. Next base: position 169,588,263 of record CM066032.1, on the reverse strand, counting down.
CGGAGCCAAGTAAAGCGCTTCTGATTTGTCGAGATTGAGTCTTAGCCCGGAGGGGACACCGTATTCCTGAATAAGCCCCAGCAGTCTTGGCAGACCCGTTTGAGGATCCCCCAAGTGCACCAGCAAGTCGTCTGCAAAGGCTGCGACGCGAAATTCACTATTCCCCAGTCGGATGCCCTTAAATTGGGAAGTGGCTCGAATGCGTTGGAGCAGAGGCTCCAGCGACAATACAAAGAGTAAAGGTGACAACGGACAACCCTGACGTGTCCCTTTCCGAATCGCAAAGGCTGAGGACATAACTCCGTTTACTATAATGGCCCCGAGAGGGTCCGCATACAACTACTTGATTACATCAACAAAGAAGCCCTCGAACCCCATCGCTGCTAACGTTTGATGCATGAAACCACAGCTAACGCGATCAAACGCCTTTTCGGCATCGAAGCTGATGAGCAGCGAGGCCTCCCCCGTCAGACGTCCAACACTAAGGGAGAGTAGGATCCGCTGCAGGTTGTAGGCCACCTGACGTCCCCGGACAAATCCCGCCTGATCCCGGTGGATCAGGGTTGGCAAGATGTTCGCTAGGCGGTCCGCCATTATTTTAGCTAAAAGTTTTATGTCTACGTTAAGTAGAGAGATAGGGCGATAAGAACCAGGCATAAGAGGATCCCGTCCTGGCTTCGGCAAGACAGTAATCAAGGCCTTGTTGGGTGCAAACGGGAACCTCCCACGACCCACAAGATCCTCAAAATATCCAACTAGGGGTGGTACAATTGTGTCCCTCAAAGTCTTGTAAAATTCCCCCCGGAAACCATCCTCACCCGGAGCCCGCCCATTTTTGAGGTGCCGAATGGCTGCCTGGACCTCTTGGCCAGTTAGGGGCATATTAAGGGTCGACAGTTGCTCCTCTGTCAGCCTGGGGAGTTCGCAGCTCTCAAGAAAGGAACGTCCCACTGAGGGCGCCGCCTCCTCACATGCGTATAATTGCTGATAAAATTCAATGAAAGCCTTTTCAATGCGGGTCGAATCACGGGTCACAGTACCATCTGATTGCCGAATAGCCCCTATCCGCCGGGCGGCACCCGAGGGTTTCAATAGTGAGGACATCAGTTTACCGGCCTTATTCCCAAATCGATAAAGCTTATGACGATAGTACAACAGTGACTTACAGGCCCGTTGGTGTAATAGCGATTCCATTTCCGTCTGCAGCTCCCGGAGCCTTCGCATATGCTCTCCCGAGCGTGTGCCAGCCGCGATCCGGCGTGCGCGGCCCAATTCCCTTTCCAGGGTGAAAATCCGCTGGTTTAACTGCCGGCGCCGACGGCTCTGATAGCTGATAATGTCTCCCCGGAGCACCGCTTTCCCGGCCTCCCAGAGTAGAGCAGGGGGGACCTCCGGGGAAGCGTTCAGGAGTTCATACTCTTTCCAGCGCTCTTTTAAGAAAGACTCAAAACTAGCATCACCACAAAGCTCCAAGGGGTACCGCCATACTCGACCAGAGGAGGGTTGAGTCCCCCGTATATCCAATACAACCATAGCGTGATCGGAAATAACGAGAGGTCCAATATTAGCCTGAGAGACCCAATTATTGCTAGTTACTATTACCTACTGTTGAATACTGCTACATACTGACTGTTAAGTATCCCCCTGATACAGATACTCTACGACCTACTGCTAGATACTATTACCTACTGTTGAATACTGTTACATGAATACTATTACCTACTGTTGAATACTGTTACATGCTTGATGACTGCTTAATGACTGCGGGTACGGTAATTAATGAATACTGGTAAGGTAAATTTAGTTTAACGTTGGGTACTAAGAGACTTCTGTATTGCCTTGTTACGCAAACACACCTAGACATGAAGCTGCTAAAAATGGCCCTAGGAATTTGGCTGTTCACCCTAATATCAACATACACAACCAAAGCAAACATATACCAATCTACCCCACTAATATGTGGCCCACTCTTCATCCTCTATGCCATCCATACTCCGCAGAAACACCTCCCCCCAACATACCACACCACCAGTGTAATACCGACACTTTCGAGCTATCCAGGACATGCAAGGAGAAAGCACGCGGGTACGCAGAAGCACCGAAAGCAAAAGTCAAAAATGCCATGGTCGCTGAAGCCAAACCAGCCCCATGCCCACCAAAGCCAGGCGCCACTAGACACATTAGTAGTCTGTAACATCACCCTCATAAACGCCCGATCAATCAGAAACAAAACCCACATCATTTTCGACATAATAAAAGATGAGCAACCAGACATCCTCTGCATAACGGAAACCTGGCTCACAAGCACCGATGCTGCCTTACTGAACCAGATAAGCAGACCAGGCTATAACCTGTATAACTGCCCACGATCCAACAAAAGAGGTGGAGGAGTGCTAATAATCGCCAGGTCACACTTGAACCTCTCGTGCACGTCACTGGAATCCAACCCAGACATAGACATACTCAAAGTGGAGAACTCTGCAATATCCATTTGCCTAATATACAGAGCCCCCTCTCCGAACCAGGAAATACTTGCTGCAGCACTAGAAAACATTTCCTCAACACAACCAAAAAAAATTCCAAATCATCCTCGGTGACCTAAACCTAGCATCAACAACAGCAGTGCACGCCAATATATTCCTGGAAGCTATGTCACAACTTGGATATCAGCAGATAATAAACGAACCAACACATGAAAAGGGACATACACTGGACATGGTCTTTACCCCTATGAGCAATCAGAACAACCATGATAGACCCCTGATTAAAATCAAAGCCATACCCTGGTCTGACCATCACCAGATAGACTTACTGATAAAACTCCCATCAGTACCAAGAGATGCGAAAGCCCAACGAGGAACACAACAACAGAGATCCTTCAAGAAGTTTGATCTGGAAAACCTCACAAGTTGCATCAAGACACACATTGACCTGGAATCTACTGATCTCGATGCACTAGCAAATAGCTGGGATGAAGGAATACAGGCTGCATCAAACCCGAAATGGAAGAATACAACCCCAGGGAAACAACAATCAGAGCCCTGGTATACAACTACGCTAACCCAAAGGAAGAGGGAACTTAGAAGGTCTGAAAAAAAGTGGAGACGCAACAAAACCTTGGAACTCAGAGATAAATATTTCAACATCCTCGCAAAATACAAAGACAAGGTGGATAATGCAAAAAGGAAGCACCACACCAGCCTACTGAATAAAGCCATCAATAAACCACGAGAACTATTTCAAATAGTGAAAACACTAACCAAAACAACACAACCAGAACAACAAGGTGACACTATTCAGCCCCAAATTCTCGCAGATCACTACGCAAGCAAACTAACAACAACCGCAACTGCGTTATGCCCGGCCGAACCCCACCCGAAAACTTCAGTGACGAAAGAACTGATTTGGAGCGAATTTCACAAAATTGATGATAAGCAAGCAATTGGAATAATAACCAGTATAAATACTACCACCTCCATGCTTGATCCTTGCCCAACCACCTGGATTAAAGCAGCAAAAAAGGATATTGGCCTCCAGGTCTCACACATTGTGAACCAATCATTGTCACAGGGAGTCATGCCCAACCAGCTCAAAAAGTCTATAATTAGACCGATATTAAAGAACAACTCGCTTAACAAAAAAGACCCATCTTCTTACCGCCCAATCTCCAGCATATCGCTTCTAGCGAAGATCATAGAAAAAGCAGCCCTCATCCAACTGCAAGAACACCTCGATGACTACGAAACCCTCGACAAACAGCAATACGGTTTCAGAAAAAATCATGGGGTCGAAACTCTGCTATTAGCACTGTTTAACTGCCTCCTCAAAGGGCTAGAGGACAGGAAGAAAATGCTTATTCTTATTTTTATCGACATCTCAGCAGCCTTCGACACTGTACATCACCTAACCCTCCTTAACAAGCTGGCATCAATTGGTATATTAGGAACCACCCTGAAGTGGTTCTCCTCCTACATAACAGACAGAAAGCCACAAGTCCAATTCAACGGAGAAAAAGCCGAAGCCTTCACTCAAACTCAAGGCATACCACAGGGGTCGGCGCTCTCGGCACTGCTGTTTAACATTTACATGCAACCCCTCAGTGAAATATTCAGGAAATATGGCATCAACTACCACATATATGCAGACGATATCATGCTGTACACACAGCTAGAAACCGCCGACCCAAAGTACGATCAGCTGGAAACCTGGGAGAGATGTTGGGATGGCTAAAACAAAACAACATGTCGATTAATCATAAGAAGACTGAAGTAATGTTTATATCCAGTAAAACTGACTTCGAACCGCCACCAACAATCACATTGTGCAACAATACGTACAACACGAAGAAGGAAATTAGATATTTAGGAGTCATAATCGACAGCAAACTGAAAATGGAAAAACACCTCAGCAACACCAACAAAGCCATATTTCACAAGCTTAGAGTATTACGACCCCTACGGAATGTACTAGATCCATGCGACTTCCGTTCAGTTGCTCAAGCACTCATCATGCCTCACCTCGACTACTGTAACGCCATCTTACAGGGTCTACCAAAGAAAACGACCAACAGATTACAACTGGCACAACACGTAGCAGCAAGGATCATCATGAGAACAAGCGTCACCGAACATATTACACCTATATTGATGGAACTACACTGGCTCCCAGTCTCTGCCAGGATCCAATACAAAACATTGGTAACGACATTCAAACTAATTCACAACCTAGCCCCTTCATTCCTTTCCACCCTGATCACCTTGCAAACTAGCTCCAGAAGCAGGAGAACCATAAGCGAAGACACACTTATAGTTCCAAACAGCATCAGACATGTAAAATCCAGTACTGGCCGCAGAGCATTCTCCTTCTCTGCCCCCACTTTATGGAACAACCTACCGCATGAGATGAGAGCAACAAAAGACCTACTCGATTTCAGAAAAAAATTAAAAACTCACCTATTCAACTGCCACTATGGCCAGCTGTGAATCCAACAAGATGAAAAGAAACAAATAGCTGTTTGTCAAATGTAAATAGTTAAAGGATAATCGCTTTTGTACATATGAATGATACCTAATGGAGGGCTATATCTAGACCCTGCGATGTGTGCTGTGTATTACCCCTCTTCTTTCTTCTCTATGCCCAAATCTTCCTGTCTTGATTTTGTGACATATCCCAAAGACTTTAATCAAACCGCTTCTGATCGCTGGAAGTAGCGGTATATAAATGTTTGCTAAATAAATAAATAAATAAATAAATAAATAAATTAAAGACCGATTCAGCCACCAAAAAGAAGTCTATACGAGACCAGGTGCCGTGCGCCCGAGAAAGGTGTGTGTAGTCCCTGTCGCTCGGATGTAACACTCTCCAGATGTCAAGAAGGCCATACGCTTCGCAAAGACCCCGTAGCCGACGTCGCGCCCGGGAACTTCCACTCTCTGAGGGGCCGGACTTATCCAAACCACCATCTAAGGCAACATTAAAATCCCCACCAATGAGAACCGCATATCCACTAGCCGCATCAAGCACCTTGGAGATATCCTGAAAAAAGGCAGCCTCGTAGACATTAGGGCCGTATACAGAACAGAGTAAAACTTTCCGCCCGGCCAGACGCCCCCACACCCCAACATATCGGCCCTGCGGATCAGTAACAATCTTTTCTTCCTCCCAGGGAGTGGCCTTGGTCACAAGTATTGCCACTCCTCTTTTCTTCCCCACGGCAGGGGCCCCATATACATGGGTCTTAAAACCTAAGCCCAGTTTGTGATGCTCCGCCTCCGATTGATGTGTCTCCTGCAATAAGACAACATCCGCTCGCTGACGTCACAAATGCTGCAAAACCTTGGAGCGCTTCACCGGAGAGCCCAACCCACATACATTCCACGAGATCACTCGAGTATCAGCAGCCATAATAATGAAAAAGGGAGCTATAAAGCCAACAGCAAGCCGATAAATGAGCTACTCTGAAGGGACCCCCCCAGCCTAGAGCCCCCCCTTTGGAAATTCTTGGTCCCACTACAGTTGCTTCCAAGAGCCACCTCCCACCCAGGACAGTGGGGTATCCCCAACTCTCTTCTTCCCCATGCAAGTGCTCAAATGTGCCGAGTATCTCTTGCACTACCTTACTTACGTCCTCACGATCTCCTATCCTCCCCCCTCTCCCTCCTCCCCCTCTCCGCTCGTCCCCCCCTTCCCCCCCCCCACCACCCCCCCACCCAAGCCTTCCCCCCCAAGCACTGCCCCTATCCTCTCTACCAACCCTATCCCAGCCAAGGCTGGACCACCTAGACTTTTATGGCATGTGGGTCCCCGCCCCTCCCCAGTCACCCTGAGATCAGATCGCTCTACCACCCCCCGACCACCCCAATGGTGCTCTTAACAGCGTTCCTATCAATATTCTTAACAGGAAGGCGGGGCAAGATTATAGGGGTAAGGGTATGGGAGCGTGGGAGCATGGGGGAGCTTTCTCCCCATAAAGCGACCGGCAGCCCCATCCAGCAGAACATCCCCAAGCAACAAGCCCATCCCTCTTCGGTCCGTGGAGCTGGCTATGGGAGGGTTAGACCCACTGGCAGGAGCTGATCTGTGTCACGGCTCGCCACTCTCCCCCTCCCGCTCTGGGCCTTCGCCCGCAGGCAACGGAGGCAAGAACATTGAGGAAGACCAAAGAAAATAACAGCAAAGCCCGTGAGGCCCATGACCGCTCTCGCAAACCCTGAGCCCCAGTGCGCTCCACCTAAAGATAAAAAATTTTCTTTTTTAATGCAATAACCCACCAAACTACAGTATACTGTGTAGTGTGCCCCGTTTACCCGTTTAAATCAATCTGTAGGCCAGAAGGAGCGAGATCAAGACACAGAGCTCAGGGCAGTATGCACCCCCTTCCCCATTCACAGCTACCAAAGCGTGATCGTCATCTCCCCCCCCTACAGCCTACACAGTCCGGGTTCTGCCCCCCCTGCTTCGTGAACTGCCCCACCTACCAATTAAATAATCCCCCCGCACTTGACAGCCAGCTATACCAAACCCACAAACTTAATCCCCCTTACATTCATAGTTGTGTAACCTGCAAGTATTAGATGCATACATACACCAAAACCGGGAAACCCCGAATTGTTGCAAAAGGTAACCAACCCCGATTCCAATCCCAGGGTCTACAATGAAACAGATTAGTAACAGAATGTAACAAAATGTAACTGTTCTCAGATTGAGATTCCGCAGTATAAAACCTGAAACAAAGTCTCACAGCAGACTGACTGCGCTCAGGGAAAGTGTCCCGGAGGTCTCCCGCTCCCCCCCAGTGTCCAGGACCGCTTAAATGCGGTTGTCAGCAAAATGGTGAGGGGTAACCAGAGAGCAAGAGAGCCAGCACAAGGTTCGGGCCCCCGTGAAAAACGCCCCGGGCTCCAGTGGGGACAGTAACAGTCAGGGCCCAGGCCTCGATAGGAGCACAAGCCAACCCTCTCAACCATACATAGATTCAAAAAAACTTTGCAGCCGTGCATACTGTTTGTTAGCCAAGTCCTCGCTGGGCCACATCAACGCAGATTGTTGCAATAATCCTTGGCTTCTTCAGGGGTATGAAAGACCCGGGTCCCTTGGGCGCCATAGACCCGCAGAATGGCAGGGTATGCAAGGGTGAATCGAACTCCCCGCTCTATAAGTTTACTGCACAGATCTTTATACGCTTTCCTTTTCAGGGAGACGCTTGCGGAGTAGTCCTGAAATATTAAGAGCGATGGTTTGGAAGAGTCCGTCCGCCGTAGTTGCCGAGAGGCCCTCAGCACCTCCTCTTTCTGCGCGGAGTTGAGAAAGCGGGCTATCACCGCCCGAGGTCGACGATCTCCCGCTCGGGAAGGCCCCAACCGGTGAGCGCGCTCCAGCATTATGCGTCCAACATCTTCGGGTAAGGCCAAAGTGGACATCATCCATTGTTCCAAATGGCGTCGCAAGTCACGATCTGCCACGGATTCCTCCACTCCGATGAATCGCAGATTGTTTCTACGGCTGCGATTTTCCAAATCTTCTAGTTTGTCGTGATGTTGGGTGAGCGTCGCCTCCAGGCTGTGTATTCTAGCCAAGTCTTGCACATGCTGATCCTCAAGGGAGCTAATACGGGTTTCGGCGTGATCTACTCGTTTAGTAAAATCAGCCACCGCCTGAACTACCTCTTGCATCTGGGTAGACAGTCCCCCCAATTGTTCTTCCAAGGCTCCCACCACCGCCCTGGACACCTCTGCCACCAACGCGGGGGTTTCTCGGGGGCTCAAGGGTTCTCGTCCACCTTCCGCCATTTTGTCGTCCCCTCCGCGTGTCCGAGTTTTGCGGGGGATCTTCGTGGCCATAAACCGAGAGGCGGGCAAACAGATGATGGTTTAAATCCTCCGAGCCTCTGCAAAATTACTCCCCGACAGTATCGCTAAAAAGATTTAGTTAGGCTGAGCTTTTCGGTATGGGGGAGGGTGCGGGCTCCGGAGCCGAAACGAACACGTCCGTTCAGCTCACCATGCCACCGGAAGTCCATGATTGAGATGTTTAAATACCTCCATGGCATAAATGTTCAGGGAGAGAGCCTCTTTCAATTGAAAGCAAGTTCTGCTATGAGGGGACATGGGATGAGAGTGAAGGGGGAAAGATTCAGGAGTGATATGTGGAAATATTTCTTTACGGAAAGAGTAGTGGATCCATGGAATAGTCTCCCAGTGGAGGTGGTAGAGATGAGGACAGTAACTGAATTCAAAAAAGCATGGGACCAACACAGAGGATCTCTAAAGGAAAAAAAGGGGACTGTTGTAGGTGTTGATATGGAAGGACAGACTAGATAGGCCATGTGGTCTTTTTCTGTCATCATATTTCTATGTTTCTATTCTTGCCACTTTGCTGGGAAGACTAGATGGACCATCCTGGTCTTTATCTGCTGTCATATACTATGTTACTAAACAATACTGAAACTCCAAAGACAGCAGTAACAATCTGTCCATACCCAGCAGCACAAGGAGACACTGGCACTTTAAATATGGTAAAAACTTTACCAGTTCAATACCTTCACAGTTCAGCTACAGTCCTTTCCCAACCACACAGGTAAGACAGAGCAGTATATCTAATCCACTGCTTATTTCCTCACAAATTGCCATGAGCAAACTGTTGCATCCCAGAGACTGCAGTTTGCTGGGCTTGCAGCCCAGAGGAAGAGGGACAGCTCCACTACCCCCCCCCCCTCCCATTTTGTTCTACCACTCCTGAAAAGGAAGGGTAGGGGAATGGCAACATCTTTCCAGAGGTTCCCAGACCCACTGCTAACTTTCCCATGTTGCGCCCCAGATAAAAAGGACAAACCAAGAAAATCTTCTGTGCAGCTCAGTAGTACTAGCAAACAGGTTAAGGGTATTCAGAACCTTGTTCATGATATTCTATTCCATCCTGCTTCTCTTCTCAGGTCTAACAGTATCGGTGGTCCTTTCCATAGTCTCAGCTACTTGGTTTGCATCAGTTGGAGAACCTCCCCCAAAACCTTCTCCTGTGGCTTCCCACAGACTGTGTCCTGGGGCTTCCAGCCACACCCAGGCAGGATTCTGGGAGAGCCTTTAATCCAGTATTGCTACCACAGGGCATTACCCTCCTCCTACAGAATATGGTAAGAAAGAAAATGTAAGACTGGCTTACCATCATCCCCTTGCTATCACCCAGCTTCCTCTCGGTCTCTTCATCTGGAACCCACTGTCCTTTCTTAGTCAGCTGTGCTTGAAATCACCATCCTGACTCACTCTTGCCTAAAATATAGGGGTTCCTGTCACACCCAGGCAGGATCTTGGGAGTTTGGACTTCTTCCTCAAGGGCCTCCCTTCTCCTCCAGGCTGGTCTGGATTGATTTGGAAATCAGCCTGCTCTCTACAGGTAAAGGGCTCTGCTGGACTGCCCTGCCCCCACTCCTTAAAGGGAACTCTCCTAATCCTAGCAGGAAGCTTGCCCGGATATCACAGGTTGGGGGAAGCCATCCAATGACTTGCAGGCTTCCTCCTACCTTCTTAATTACCACATTTAGTAGCTCTGCAGGACACCTACTATTGGAAGAAACAAAACAAGTCAGACTGCTATAGATCCTTAGGCACACCCTACTCACAGAATATGAACAGACCATGTAATAGAAAATAAGTCCATAAATTAGAAACAAAAATACAGACAAGATATGAAAATGGAAACCCTGAACAGCCAGAATATAAGCAGTGAAATAACTGAGAGGACTCTTTTTGACCTATCAGATTTTGTCAAAGTAAACCCTGACAGTGGCAGAGAAGTTCCCCTTAAGAACATAAGAACATAAGAAATGCCATACTGGGTCAGACCGAGGTCCATCAAGCCCTTATCTTGCTAGACTTATCCATTGCATTTGATCTTCTTAATCATTCTTTACTCCTTCAATGCCTTTCTAGTCTATTTATCATAGACACTGTTCTTGCATGGTTTCAACATTACCTGGAAAACCAATTATTCCAGGTTCACTGGTTTCATGCTACTTCTGATTTGATAAGTCTGGACTGTGGAGTTCTGCAAGGCTCCATCTTGAACAGAGTCATCTTCAACATTTTTCTCATCCCATTGGCATCATTAATTCAGTCTCTTGGCCTAACATTCTTTATGTAAGATGGAATAGAGGATCTTACCACCTTAGACCCACAATCTACCAAGTCCATTTCCAATGTCTCTGCAAAATTGTACAAAATCGCCAGATGGCTAACTGAAAATGGCTTAAGTCATCACCATATTCAAACTACTACAGAACCAAGACCCAACCGATCTATGAAATTTAATAAGCAAGATTCCATACTCAAGATCATGAAGATGCAATAATCAGAACCTCCTCCTCATCCCAGCTATCAAAATCAAAAGCACCCAACAAACATGCAACAGAGCCTTCACTCTCTTCTCACCCACCATCTGGAACTCTCTCCGTGAACACTTACGTTCCTCTGTTACTGTACTTGAGCTATGAAAAGAAGCTAAAAACTCATGTATTCATTGACTTCTTTGGGTCAGATAACAGTGAATAGCCTACTTCCACCCATTCAAATGCAATTCAGCCTCTACCTCACCTCCCCCGTCACTCCAAGTTCTTCCTCCCCTAGTCTCCCATTTCTCGTTTAGCATGTAATAGTTGAGATGTAACTCTTATCATTCAAAGTTGAAATGTCACTGTTAGGGTTCAATGTTATTTGTAAACAGCTTCAATTGTATGATAAAGCGGTATATAAAACCAGTTAAATAAATAAATTAAATTCAAACAAATCAGAAGTTAATATATTCTCCTGGCAATCTTCCATTCTCCTCATCTCCCCCAGCCATTGCTGGCGCCAAGCTCTCTCTGAAGGAGTCCATTAAGATTCTTGGAATAATTTTTGATAAACAGCTTAGCTTTGATTTGCAAATCACAATGTAGTTAAAAATTCCTTCTTTACACTAAAACAAATGCATGCAATCAGATCATGACGTGATAAGAAATCATTACGCACTCTTATTCCTACCCTGGTAATTCTCCGATTCGACTACTGTAATTCTTTATATCAAGAACTGAAGCAAGTACAGTTGCGAAGATCACAAACAATCCAAAACATGTCTGCTAAACTTCTCTTTAGTACAAAGAAATTTGATTGCATGACCTGCTTCTCTGCTACAAGCACTAGCTCCCAGTAATATACAGGATTCCATTTAAAATGCTTATCTTCACCCATTAGATTCATTATTGTCTTCCTTTCCTTCTAGCCAATCTCCTAATTCCATATGCCTTTTGGTAGAGGAGATATTTATTTATTTATTTATTTATTTAAAGTCTCTTATATACCGCACTATTCGGCATCAGCGCGGTTTACATGGAACAGAAATGCTCAGTACAGTTAACACGTATGAGTTCACAGATAACAGGGCAAATAACTTGGATAACAGGGGTAACTATTTACAAACTTACTACATAAACTTGGATAACAGTGGTAAACTTTTTACAAATATTGCTACATCGAGTCGTATAAACATGAATTCCATTGAAACAACTGCACCACGAAGGTTAGAGAATCTTTCTTGACATGTTGTTGGGAAACCATATATTAGCTTAGCGGCTTACATCTCAGTCTCAGTGGGTGAGGTTGGGTTCTATGAGGTACTTATTGAAAAGGTGGTATTTGAGGGCTTTCCTAAACTGTGTATTTAGTGGCACTATCCGGGTGATGCCGCTAAATATCCAGCTCAGGTCCTTCACATGTAAGTCATAGTGTTCTAGTGATTTACACGTGTATATAAGCTAGTTGCTCTTCTGCAGGTACTAATGTATGTGCCATTGCATGTACTGGCAGGGTGGGCATGCACAGGAGTGGCACTGGTGTGAAGCAGAGGCCAGGGATGCATGCATAGGTTATATGCGCATCCTGCACTTGATAGAGTTGGTGTGCCAGGCACACGCATGTACACGTGCAGCTCAGGCGCACTGTTATAGAATTACCCACTATATCTTCCTGAGATCAGAAAGCTACTATGTGGCATCATGCCCAGACAACATGGCTCCTCTCAAAGAAATCATATCAAAAGCCAATCATAATCATTCAAGCTCTAATGAAAACATGTGGAGTTTCAAGCAGCAACTACATAGAGCTGCATGGAAATAGAGAAAGAATAAAAATCCTGATACACTGGCAAATGCAAGCTGCTAAATATAAAGCACTAGTGAGGAGGTGGTGAGTGCACCCGCGCTAACTGCGATGTGTCGTCAATGCCCACATTCTACTGCTTACCCACCCAGTCACTGCCCTGGTGGATTAGTGCAGGATTCTTGCCATGATGCCACGTGCTAACAGCGCAATGCGCTTAGCCTGCTATACCCCACACTAATGGTTAGTGCGGTTAAGTAAACATGCCCCTAAATTTCCTCCATTATTGACCCAATACCCCCTAAGCTATTGAAGGAATGGCTTCCGCAGTTCTCAAACATATTTCAGGAGGTCATTAAGGCTGATCGCAGCTACAGGTGGAGAGTTGGTTTTTTTAGAGTATGGATAGCAGCCACGATACCTGATCGCTGGTAGTACGGCTGCATTTAACAGTAATATCCTGCATTACTGAAAGAGACTGTTCATGACTCCCAAACTCGAGAGATGCATGCTTTAGAATTGTCATTAGCCTTGTTTTTGTGGTGTAGAGGTTATGACCTTTGCCTTACACCCAGGCACAAACAACAGTAGGCCTTTCAATAAAGTGTACCATTTCCATGTAGCTCAGCTGGTAGCGTGGAGGACTGTAGAGGAAAAGATGAGCAATTCTTAGGTTGCTGGTTCAACTCCCACTTGAAGGAAACTGCTTTTAAGGTTTCCCTTTACTCTCTGGTGTTCTGTCTTGAATCAACGTTAGTGTAGTTGGGTTTAAAAAAGGTTTGGACATGTTCCTGGGGGAAAGGTCTATAAATCCACTTCTTAACCCGGGACAAGCATTGTGAAACCAACGTACCTTTTTGGAAACCTGCCAGGTACTTGTGACCTCGATTGGCCACTGTTTGAAACAAAATACTGGGCTTGATGGATCTTGGTCTGACCCAGTGTGGCATTTCTTATTTATTTATATTCTCTTATATACTGCGCTATTCTGCATCAGTGCGGTTTACATTGAACAAACTGAAATTACATTGAACAGGGCATTATAACTTGGAGATAACTATTTTACAGGGAACATGGGCTATGGAGGGTTAAGTGGCTTGCCCAAGACCACAAGGAGCACCTGTGGGACGAGAAACCCCAGTCCTTCCGGCCCAAGGTTGCTGTCCTCTAGTGGGATATGAACCCCTGACCTTCAGGCCTGAAGTACCTTGCCATAACCACTAGGCCACTCCTTTCTTATGTTCTTATGGATCTGGTTAACTCCAATTTAAGCCAAGGGACAGGTCCACAGTTATGGAAATAATCTATCCTTTGCCTCCAGTTAAAGGACCCCATTTATTGACCCATCTTGAACCTGATGTCATGTGACCCTCCGATATATGTCATGCACTCAAGTGATCCAATTAACTGGTAAGGGCTTTTCCATATTTATGCTTTATGGGCAGCGTTTTTTCAAGATGACAAGCTGCCAGGAGAGAGAGAACTGCTGAAAGTATTTTGACACCATTGTTTTTGAATAAGGACAGAATATTTTACATTGTCATTATTAAATTCCAGCTGTGAGGGCAATTATGTTTTAAATACGTGATGTAATTGCCCCTTTTCCAACTGTGAACTGGAGTGCTTGGTTGTTGAGGTACGAATATATTAGTACAGCCACAGATGCAACATTGTATTAGATTCAACAATATTGCTCACCAAGTCTTTATTTATCATTTCAGCTTCTGATATATTACATTTTTATTTATAAGATAGCACAGTGGTTTAAGGATATTTACAAAACACATTGGGGGCATATTTATTTGCAGCAGTAAGCATGATTTCAGCAGCTAGCCATCGCCTCTGAAACTTACATCCAGATATTCAATGTCTGGGCCATATACGGCCACCAGCACATCCAAGTTAGCCAGAAAGCAGGAACAGCACCAATATTGAGCCGCTACCTGGTTAGCTTCTGCAGCGAAAGTAATGCCTCCTTTTCAGGTGTCTAACTTTTGCCACTTTGCGATAACCAGGCGGTGGCGATATCGAGCCGCTGCCCAGTTATTGCTGAGCGCCACCTCTTCTCCGCCCACAGAACGCCCCAGTGCTAACCAGCTAGCGTTCAGGCATGCACAGCAGCACCTGGACATATTCAGCGGCACTAATCATATTAGTGCCGCTGAATATCCTGGTGACTGCAATTAACTTGGTTAGCAAGTCTGCTAACCGCGCTAAATCAGGTTGAATATCCACCCTTGCTTATACTTAAAAAACATAGTTTCTCCTCTATTTATAGTTAAGCACTCACTGACACGTCCAACGTGAAATGCTGAGAGCAATGGAGTTTATTGCTAGATTGAAAATAGAGCACAGTGTTTAAGATAAGATTAATTTTGCACATTCGCATTACTTTTTGTTTGATATTCTGTGGATATATAAAAGACACTGATATGGAAGGTTGTTTATGACCGCTGATGTGATTGATGTAATCTGTGGATATTGCTGGTTTAGCACGGAACTCTTTTTCCTTCCATTTATAACATCTTGCGCTATGCACTATTAAAAATATATTTTTTAAAGTTTTTATCTTGACTGGTTTATAAAATAGGCACCTTTTTGGCACTTTGACATAAGCGCCCTAAAATTACCTCAAGGTCCACATGTTTTCTCTGTAAGTGTGCCTGTAGCAGATGCAGCTAGTCTGCTAGGGTTTCCAGATTTGTGGATTTTAGGTGGCGTGTAGAAAGTGGCAACAGAAAGATGGGTCGGTGTCAGGTTTTTCAGACGAGACTGTACTTGCTTTGGAAATGTGTTGATAAGTGGGTACATTCCTATGTGAGTACCTCCCTCAGTGTCCTGAGTATTTACTGTTTGAGGGTTATCTGTGCCCTTCTTTAACTCTATGTACTTTTGTGTGCCCATAATCATCACAAAGCCTTCTTTGTCTGCAGACGTAATGATAATGTTTTGGTTCTTTTGGAAGGTTTCTTTTCCAGTGCTTTCTAGCTGAGAGAGGTTGTATAGAATTTCCTTCTGTTTGCTACAACTATGTGATTTTATGCTGTATTTGAAACTTTTTTTCAGAACTCTCACCATGGATGTGCAAGTAGAGAAACTGTCCTCAATGCCATCCAGTTCCTTTGAGCCAGTCTGAGAGTCTCCAAAAGGAAATGAGGGTGCCAAAATCAACCCTTCCTTTGGGTGTTGTCATGTACAGTAACCACCCTACTCTGCAAATAGCTAAAATTTGTCCATTTGAGCTGGATTGAAATAAATACATAAGAACATAAGATAATGCATATTGAGTCAGACCAAAGGTCCATCAAACCCAGTATTCTGTTTCCAACAGTGGCCAATCCAGGCCATAAGTACCTGTCAAGTTTCTAAAAAAAAGACAGATTCCATGATGTTTATCCCAGGGATAAGCAGTGGATTTCCCCTGTTCGCTTTACTAATGGTTTATGGACTTTTCTACCAGGAACTTGTCCAAACCTCTTTTAAGATCAGCTACACTAACATCCTCCGATAACGAATTTCAGAGCTTGATTACTTATTTATTTATTTGCAGTCTCTTTTATACCGCGCTATTCGACATCAGTGCGGTTTACAATGAACATAAGAGTTGCACATCTCAATTTCGTGATTTGTGCTTACAGTGAAACAGGTATAATAACTTGGGTATACATTAAACAGGAAAATTAAACTTGGGTATGCATTAAGCAGGTATAACAGGTAAAATAGGGTATAAATAACCAGTCCCTTAACAAGGAGACACGATGAATAAATACAGTCTACTTTATGCAACAATATAATGAGTTATGCGTTATGCGTTATTACATGTTGAGTGAAAAAATATTTTCTCTGATTAGTCTTAAATGTGCTATTTTGGGCTTTTTTTTCCATCCTGGAGGTGTTCTGCAGTTGGAGGGCTGCTGGTAACTTGCCTGGGGTCATCATGAGCAAAAGAAAAGGAAAGAGAAAAGTATATCCCCCCCTGAATCCTGTTTGACCAAGCAGTTGCAGCAGACAACATTGGATGCCTATCAGACTGCTTCAGTCCCTGCATTGGCGTCTTCTTTGACCTGACCCAAGTCGGGCAGCAGTGGGCAGCAGTGTGGATGGGGCTTCGTTAAGCCCCCAAGAGAGAATTTCCTCCTCTGAGACACGGAAGTGGTTTTGCTGTGGGCTAGCAGCATGTGGGGAGCTCTACAGAGGTAATGTTGGTCTCTCTTCTGCTTGGGGGCCTCCCAACAGCGACATCTTCCCCGTCATGAAGAGCTGGGGGTGGACTCACAGGAACAACAACCGCTCTGAACCGTAAGTGATATTGCCTGTGTAAGGGGGATGCTGCTTCATGTTTGGTGATCTAAGAGATGAAAAAACCCGGTATTGTAAAGCTTGAGTCACTTTGGGATGCTATGCAAGATTTTACTGTAACTTCTCTATGCTGGCATTGTCTGGTAAATTCATCGAGGACTTGACTGTGGTTTCTGAGGCTGTTGAGGCTCATTCTCTCCTTCCCCTCCCCTCTACTTTCTCCTTATTTATTCTCCCATCATCACTCCGCCCCTATCTATGGGATGCCTCCTCCTCACTCTCTCTGAAATCACTCTTCAATATCCACACATTGTTATCCTAGGCAATTTCAACATTCACCCTGATCTTCTCCTGAAGGCTCGGGATAGGACCTTTCTTACCCAGCTGCAGGACTTCTCACTTTCTCAGCATGTTCACTACCCTATGCATGTAGTTGGTCACAAATTTGATCAGATTCTCACTTTCTCAGATTCCCTTCTCTCTTTGCCATTACTTTGTTAGCCTGGACAGATTATTTCTGCATCTCTTTCTCCTTGAGATGCTATTCAACCCTCTCCTCTCCTCCTGCTCAACCATCCTCTTCTACCCCAGTTTGGCTGTCTTGGCGTATTACTCCCTCAATCCTTGAGCACTTCCCTTCTTCTGAAACTGTCCTTCCTTCTGACTTCGACTCCCTTCCTTCCATTACCCAGGTTGAAACATGTAATTCTGCCTTATCTGCTGTCCTCGATCGGCTTGTCCCTCTCCATCCACTGCCATCCACCTGATCCAACTGTCACCCTTGATACCACCTTGGCCTCCATCTTTACCGCACCTACCTCCATTGCACAGAGCACATTGGCAAAAGCGGTGCTCTTCTGATTCTCTTCACCACTTCCGGCACTGTCACTACCATTATCACTCACTGGTCCACGAGGCCAAGAAGTCTTATTATTCTAAGCTGATTTCCTCATCCTCTAATGCCTCCCATCAACTGTATTCTGTTCTGAGATCCCTCTCCACCCTTCAGCCATCCCATCTGCTTCATCCTTCCTCCAAGTCCCCAAATCCCATTCAGCTAGCCAATTATTTTCAAGGTTCATTCTCTTCATTCTACTTTTTCCGACTGCCCATCGCCTCTTCTCTCAACCCCTCCTCTATCCCCTTTGCCCCCGCCCACATCACTCTCTCAAGTGTGGTCCTCCTTCCATGTTGCTATTTCTGCAGAATTACTCAAGACCCTTTCTTCTTCACATAAGACAAATTGCCTTTCTGATCCCATACCCTCTGATTGGCTGCTTGAATCCTCCTTTGCTCTTCTGCCCCCTCTACTCACCATAATCAATTCCAGCCTCTCCTCCAACTCCTTCCCGTCTCCCTGGAAACCAGCTTTAATTCATCCGCTCTTCAAGTAGCCATTCTTAGAGCCCTCTGTGCCTGCACACTACCAATCCATTTCTAACCTCCCCTTTCTATCAAAGAATTTTGAGAAGCTTGTATTTGCCCAACTCTCCTTTCACCTTGACACTATGCATACTCTCCATCCCCATCAATCTAGTTTCCGACCTGGTCACAGCACCAAAACTATTCTGCTCTCTTTCCTCAATGAACTACACATCTCTCACGATCATGGTGACATTTCTCTGGCTGTCTCTCTGGATCTTTCCTCTGCTTTCCATCTTGCTGATCACTCCACTCTTGTCTTCATGATGCTGGTGTTCATGGGACTGCCTGGCACTGGTTTCACTTATTTCTCTCTTCTAGGTCCTTCTCCACTCTATCAGGCAATTCTTCCTCTCCTGCTATACCTCTTTCTTGTGGTGTACCCCAAGGTTCTGTATTAGCTCTGCTTCTTTTCAAGGTTTTCCTGGCCCTCTCACACTCCTGATCCAGCAGTACAGCATCTCAGCATATTACTATGCTGATGATATTATTCTCTTGCTTCACACTGACCCCTCCCTGCTCCTGACCTATCACTTCTCAATTCCTGCCTGTCACACATCACCTCTTAGATGTCCTCTAACTATCTTCACCTTAACCCTGTTAAATCCGCATCTATTTGATTCACCTTTGGTGGCCCCCGCCCTTCATTGGCCCCCTCTCTTCTGGATTCTCCCATCCCATTGGTCTACTCCCTTCACTCCCTCAGTGTCAATCTCGATTCTTCCCTTTCTGTCTGGGACCATTTGTCTTCACTCATTTGTCATTCATTCTTCTCCCTCAGACAAATTCATGCTATTCGTCCATTCTTACCTTCTTCATCCCTGATCACCCTTCTTCTTTCTCTTGTTATGTCCCAGATTGACTACTGTAACATTACACTCGCCAGTCTCCTCCAATATCAACTCCACTGTTTCCAACTCCTCCAGAATACTGCCACTCAGATGAATACCCATGCAATATGCACCGATCACATCACCCCACTTCTCATCCACCTTCATTGGCTTCCCCTCAAATTTTGGATACAATATAAAATACTCACATTGGTTCACAAGGCCCTTCACACCAGCACCTCTCAGTACCTTTCAGATATTCTCCACCTCCACATCGTGTCCTCCGTACTATTCATGCTAACCATCTGTACCTTCCGCCTGCCTCACAAGCTCATCTGGAATCCACTTGCCACTCCGCCTTTTTCTTTCTTGGCACTGACCTCTGGAACAGTTTATCAGTTTATTTCCGACCTCTGCTTTGAACTTTCCTTCCATAAATTCAAATCCCAGTTCAAGACGCACCTTTTCCAGTTAGCTTTCAACCTTCCATCATCTCACGAGTAGCCCTCCATTACCTCCCCTTTCTCTTTCCTCTTTCTTCTCCTGCTCTCACTCTCTGCTGTTTGATTGCATTGCCCTTTCCTATCTATGGAGTTCTTTTCCCCTTTTCATACTTTGCAGTCTATTTGTATTTTGTAAACTGCCCTGCTGCTTATGTGAAGCCGCAGTATATTAAATCCTCCAATAAAGATAAAGATAAAGGGTCGATACTGAATTGGGCAAGCTATGCACCACTATGGCACATAGCCCTGCCCGCTGACCTTTAACCCAGGATGGTCAATGCTGCAGCGATGGCATTGAATATCTGGGGTTGCCACACATGCCCCAGTAGCGGCGGTATTGCACAGCTACCCAGTTAGCTTCTACGGGTAAAACTAGACCAGCTTTTGCTACGCCTAGTTTTACCCACTGATCACTAACCGGGTAGCGGTGCAATACCGCTGCTACCTGGTTAGCGGCAGTCTCCACCTCCGCTCTGCCCCGGAACGACCCCAACACACCCCAATGCTAACGGTATAGCATCGGGGCATGTAGCGGGGTTAGAAGGTGATATTCATTGGCACCAACCGTGTAAGTGCTGTTGAATATCCCGATTAAAGGCATTTACATGGTTTACTGGGCTGTAAACCATGTAAGCGCCTTATGAATATCGGGCCCTAAGATTCTGCTAAGTGTGACTCTTTAGAACTTAAAGTTTATAATGTGCAAAATTTGGGGGAAGCCTTGGTGAAAGATAAGAACTATATAGAGAGTATCTGAAAAATCAGGCACGGAAAAATAATTAGCGATTTTTGAGTTCCCCAAGATCCCCTTTAATATCACCAATAGATATGGTTAAGGAGTATCTGACTGAAGATTTGAAAATGCCATCTGAATCTCTACCTCCAATTGCTAAAGCCCAATACTTATCTGTATTGGGGAAAATTGAATCCATCTTTTGAGCAAGGAGAGTCTAACGTTACGAATCTTCTTACAGACTTTTTAGAATCATCTTTGGAGGATGTTTCACAAAGGATCACCTTGTCAGTTACTTTTGCCCTGGAATTTGACCGCAATGCAGTGTTTAAATTATATTTCTGTCATATAGATAAGTTGTTTTGGGGTTCAAAAGTTTGGGAGTTTCTGGATTTATCTAAATTTTCTCAAAAACGCTGCCAGGAATTCCTGGCTTTGAGAATCAGGCTGTGGCTCTGAGGTGAGGAATTATGTGTTTTTTGAACCCAAGCAGTTTTTGAATTTTAGAGGGAAGAGTCGAGGGTTCAAGTTATTGTCCCAGAGGTTTAAATACTGTAGGGATCGGCTGAATACTCCAATTTAGAGAAGCTTCCTTGTAATATTGTTTTGATTCCCCTTTTATTTGCCAGTATCTTGGATCCTAATTTCATACTAATGGTGGATGAATGTATTAGTTGTAATTTCTTTTTGTAATTTCTTTTTCAAATTACTTTTATTTTCTGTTTTTCATTTTATTTGTGAGTGAATTGTATTGATAAATGCAATAAAAATAAAGTTTAAAAAATGTGCTATTTTGTAGCTTCATTGCATGTCTCCTTGTCTTTCTACTTGTTGAAAGAGTAAACAACTATTCTATGTTTATGCATTTCATTCCAGTCCACTCATTATTTTATAGACCTCTATCATATCTCCCCTCAACTGTCTTTTTTTCCAAACTGAGGAGTCCTAATCTTTTAAGCCTTTCCTCTTTTTCATTTTGGTCACTGTTCTCTGTACCTTTTCTAGATATGATGACCAGAACTGCACACATTATTCAAGGTACAGTCGCACCATGGAACGATACAGAGGCATTATAATGTCCTGGTTTTATTCTCCATTCCTTTCCTTTTGAGTCCTAGCATTCTATTAGCTATCTTGACTGTCGCTGCACACCGAGCAGACGGTTTCAAGATATTATCCAAAATGATGCCTAGATCCTTTTCCTGGGTGGTGATTCCTAATGTGAAATCTTGCATTGTGTAATTATAATTTGGGTTGTTCCTTACCAAGTGCATTAAATTTCATTTGCTATTTGGACACCCAGTCTCTCAATTTCTTAAGGTCCTCTTGCAATTTTTCACAATCCTCTTGTGATTCAACAACTTTGAATAATTTTGTGTCATCTGCAAATTCAATCACCTTACTCAATACTTCCATTTCCAGGCCATTTATGAATATGTTAAAAAGCAGCAGGCTCAGCACAGATCCCTGGGATGCTCCACCATTCATCTTTCTCCACTTTAGAAAATTGGCTATTAGCCCTACCCTGTTTTCCATCCTTTAACCAGTGCCCAGTTGAAAATAGTACACTGCCTCCCATCCCATCTTTTCTAAAATTGTAATCCAAAATTCTTATTTATTTATTTATTTATTTTATACCACGCTCTTTAGAATCAGTGTGGTTTACATGTACACTAACAGGTACTTTCTATTCCCTTCAGCTCACAATCTAAGTGTACCTGAGGCAATGGAGGGTTAAGTGGCTTGCCCAAGGCCACAAGGAGTATGGGACTAGAGACCCCAGTCCCTCCGGCCTGAGGTTGCGTGTCCCCATATGGGAATTGAACCCCCGGCCTTCTGGCATGAGGTAACCTGAGCCACTCCTCCCTCCCAGAACTTCTAGATCTGAGTCTAGTTCAATTTTGTCTGGTTTGATCAAAGAGTATAATGAAAGTCCCTTAGATAAGTGCTCATCATTGTAAGGCTTGAGATCCAGAGGCAGCTCCCATTCAGCCTAAGAGCAGCTCTATGATTCTTCCCCACCTTCTATGGAAGCTTAAAACTAGAGCTGTGCCAATTTCTTATCGCTGTGGGGCTCTCTGTGAGTTTGAACCACATAGTGCTTGAACTTCCATGCTAGTCTCATTACACAGTGAAAGCAGTGCAGAGGTTTAAGCACTGCGTGTAGCCATAGGGTAACAGAACAGCTGTTCTGGAGGTTGCGCTAGCAGCAAACCTCTGGAAATGATGAGGGAATGATTCTCAAACTGGGAGGAGAGCCAGCCTAGAGAGGATGAGGGTGGAATCAGTATGATGGAGAATGATTCAGAGAAGAGGCGAGTAGGGGTTGAGACTGGCTAGTTTGGGGTTGAGGGGGTGTGTGTATTGGAGGAAGAGACTTCATGGGAGCAGGACCATACCAAGCTAGAAATGCACCCTGTGCAACTAAAGAATCTGGCGACTCACTCCTTTGAGCTTCCTGGAAGCCCAATGATGACATCAGCACCCTTTCTGTACTTGCGCCCTGTGCAGCCACACTGCTCACCCAGGCCTTGGTATGGCCCTGTATGCAAGAGAGGAATGCTGATGGGGGGGGGGGGGAGAGAGAGAGAGAGTGTGTGTGTGGCATAAAAAAACTTCATTTTAGTTACACAAATTGCTTTGACTGTTCCTGAGTGACTGGGCTGGCCACATCATCAGAGGAGGAAGAGAAAGGCTCCTTTCCAGGTTGGCTGTGTCATTGGAGGGGGGCCCCCCCCCCTTTTCCAGAGTGATGGCTTCTCTTTTCCATGTTGGTCCTCACTCTCACATTAAAGTTTTTTTTCCCAAAGTGACCTCCACTTGAAAAATAGTGAAGATCACCACCTTAGACTAGTGTTGCTTCTGGAAGAACTGTGCCAGTTCTTATCACTGTTGGGCTCTCAGTGGATAAGAGGACCCAGGAAATCCCCTGCTTACCCCAGGATGAGCATTGTAGAAGCTGTGGACTTTGGGTACCTGCCAGGATTGGTCACTGTTAGAAATAGGATACTGGGCTTAATGGACCTCGGTCTGGCCCAGTATGGCTGTTCTTATGATAGTTGTCATCACAATCATCATCATCATATCGTGCCACTGTCAAATGATGTTACTGTATCTCTGTGCAGTCCATAGGGAAGACCAATTGGCCATTGCCAAATCAGCAGCTGTGCATGAAACGAACAGCAGCGGGAAATGTAACAATGCTGCATTGTTTGTGTAAGCCCACAGTCACTTTTGTCTGACCCGGCTGTCAGTCTCCACATTACTATATTCGCTCATCATCATCTGACACCACTCCATAGACAGTTCAGCAACTTCCATATGGTAAACTCAGATCCTCTGCTACATCAATTCCCACTGTCAAATTGTCGCTGCTTAACATATGTTGGCACCACATTTCTAGGTAGACCCAAGCAGCTGATTGCTGAAGTGGCTGCAACTCGCTTAGAAATACTCCTTCACTTCTTTTGGTGACTGAACATGTCCATATAATGGATGCCAAATGTTCTCTACCTGTTTTGTTCAACCTGAACAGCCACAGTTCATCTTAGTTTAGTTTATTTGTGTTTTTGCTATACCGCCTCTAAGACTCGTTAATGCCCAGTGAAGTGGTTTACAGAACTATTTAAAAAGTAAGCAAGGGTGATCTTGCTCACCTGTGATGACCAGGCATATGCATACACAGCTGGAGAGTAACAAAGTGCTAAGGCAGTGGAATTCAGTATTGAGGGGCTTGCACCCCACCTTAGACAGTATTGAAACCTCATGCAGAGCTAGCTGAACCACAAGCACGCTAGGCAGTCACCTCTGACAGACAACAAATCGGGGGGGGGGGGGGCATTGCACAATTGAGCCAAAGAGCAAGGCTGGTGTGACCCAGTAGGCAAACTAGGTCATCACCTACAGCAACAAAGATCCCAGGGCATTCTTGAAGGACTAGAAAGGGGGGCTGTGTCTTGAAGGACTAGAAAGGGGGGCTGTTACTTCTGGAGAGAAATCTGAAATTGTGAGTATATACTTCTGGGAATTTTTCTGAAGGGAATTTTTTTTCTTTTAAAGCTAATTAATCTGTGAACCCACTATTTTTTTGTTAAATCAGTCAGGGCCTAGTAGCAACAGTTTAAGATTCAATTTAAAACACAGAAGAGAACTTTCTGGTTAGCTTTCATACCCAGTAGACAGCTGTAGTTTAAATTTCATAGTCACTCAGGGCCTAGCATCAGCAAAGTACTTTTAGTTTCAAATTAAAACACAGAAGAAAGCTTTCTGGTTAAATTTAGAATCCAGCAGAGAGCTTGTAGTTTAAATTTCTTAATAGGTTAGAGCCTAGTAGCAGCAAAGAGCTATAATTTAAATCAAATCAGAATATAGCTTACCTCAGCGGCACAGGACAAGGTACTGTGTAGCAGCCCTTTTTTAATAAGTGTTATATCCCTCCCTCCCTCCCCACACCCACCCTCCCCTGGGATAATCACAGCTTTATAGGTACTTGCACAACTTAAAAGACAGGAGGTGCTCTCAGGTGAAGCTCATTACCCAAATCAGTCATACACTAAGGACCTGAGATTAATTAAGCTTCAGGTGAACAAGGTATATTAAACTTCTTAGGTACAGTTTTAGTGGTATAAATATCCATAGCACCCTTTAGTACATAAAGAACTTAAAGATCTAAACACAAACTTAAAACTAAGATGCAGACAGCAGTCCAGCAGCGGGATGTGGGCTTTCCAGTCTTTTGCATTGAGTGTCACATGTATGATTTTCTCCCAGCTGGTGAGAGGTCTTACGTGTGCACTAGGTGCAAGGAGCTCTCTGCTCTCAGGGAACGAGTCCGTTCTCTAGAGGCTAGAGTAGCAGACTTGGAAAACATAATACAGACAGAAAGGTACATAGACGAGACCTACAGGGATATAATCCTGAAGTCCCACCTCCAGTCTGGCAGCATCCCTGTTGCCATGGAGGAGAGAGGTCACGTGACAGGAGAGCATCACCCTGGTGTGGCAGGAAGTGATCCTGTAACTAGGACCTGTCCTCCAGGTGATGTAAACCCCTCTCGCACCGAGGAGGTTTCTCCAGGGCCAAGTGCCCATGAGGGAAGGGTTAGGACAGCAGTTATAGTTGGTGATTCGATCATTAGGCATGTAGATAGCTGGGTGGCTGGTGGACGTGAGGATCGCCTGGTAACATGCCTGCCTGGTGCAAAGGTAGCGGACCTCACACGCCACCTAGATAAGGTCTTAGATAGTGCTGGGGAGGAGTCTGCTGTCTTGGTACATGTCGGTACCAATGACATAGGAAAATGTGGTAGGGAGGTTCTGGAAGCTAAATTTAGGCTTTTAGGTAGGAAGTTGAAATCCAGAACTTCCAGGGTAGCGTTCTCCGAAATGCTTCCCGTTCCACGCGCAGGACCCAAAAGGCAGGCAGAGCTCCGGAGTCTCAATGCGTGGATGAGACAATGGTGCAGAGATGAGGGGTTCGGATTTGTTAGGAACTGGGGAACATTCTGGGGAAAGGAGGGGCTCTTCCGAAGGGATGGGCTTCACCTTAACCGGGATGGAACCAGGCTGCTGGCATTAACCTTTAAAAAGGAGATAGAGCAGCTTTTAAACTAGATAATAGGGGAAAGCCGACAGTCGCCCAAGAGCGCATGGTTCGGAAGAATGTATCCTTGAAGGATACTACAAAAAGCAGAGAGGTTCCAAAAAAGAGTAAAGTAGCCCAAATGCCCTCGAGTATGGAGCAGACAGAACTTAAAGATCCCAAATTACCCATGTCTACCAATAGCCAAATTAATATGAATAAAATACAGTCTCTAAAATGCTTGTATGCAAATGCTAAAAGTCTACAAAACAAGATGGGAGAGTTAGAATATATAGCACTAAACGAGAGGTTAGATATGATTGGAATATCAGAGACATGGTGGAAGGAGGACAACCAGTGGGACACTGTGATACCTGGGTACAAACTATATCGTAATGATAGAGTTGACCAAATTGGTGGAGGGGTTGCGCTCTATGTTAGAGAGGGCATTGAGTCAGAAAGGATTAAAGTTTTGCAAGAAACAAAATTTGCTGTAGAATCTCTATGGATTGAAATTCCATGTAAAAAGGGGAAGGCGATGGCAGTGGGGGTGTACTATCGTCCGCATGGCCAGAATGAACAAATGGATGATGAAATGCTCAAAGAAATCAAGGAAGCTAGCAAAGGTTACAGTGCAGTAATAATAATGGGTGATTTCAATTACCCCGGCATCGACTGGGTCAGTGTCACAACAGGACATGCTAGGGAGATAAAGTTCCTAGATGAAATAAATGACTGCTTCTTGGAGCAGCTGGTTCATGAACCAACCAGAGGGGAAGCAATATTAGACCTAGTCCTTAGTGGAACACCAGATGTAGTGCAAGAGATAAGGGTGTTGGGGCCACTTGGCAATAGTGATAGCATGATCGCCTTTGATTTAATTAGTGGAGGAGGGATAGTAAGGAAATCCACAGTACTACCTTTTAACTTTCGAAAGGGAGACTATGATAAAATGAGGAAAACAGTTAAGAAAAAACTAAAAGGAGCAGTTGCAAAGGTTAAAGACGTACATCAAGCTTGGGTGTTGTTGAAAAATACTATCTTGGAAGCCCAGACCAGCTGTATTCCACGCTTTAAGAAAAGTGGAAGGAAGTCCAAAAAACTGCCAGCATGGTTTAAAGGTGAGGTCAGAGAGGCTGTTGTTGCCAAAAAAGCATCTTTCAGGAAATGGAAAAAAGAGACAAACGATGAAACCTGGAAACAGCACAAGCACTGGCAAGTCAAATGCAAGGCATTGATAAGGCAGGCAAAGAGAGAATTTGAGAAGAAGCTTGCTGCGGAAGCAAAAACGCGAAATAAAGACCTTTTCAAGTACATTCGTAGCAAAAAACCTGTGAGAGAGTCAGTTGGTCCATTAGATGATAAAGGGGTTAAAGGAGCACTAAGAGGCGATAAGGCGATAGCGGAAAGACTGAATGAATTCTTTGCTTCGGTCTTTACTGAGGAAGATGTAGGGATGTTACCCATGACTGAAGTGGTATTTAAAGGTGTGGAAGAATTGAAGGAAATATCGATACATCGGGAAGATGTCTTACAACTATTAGATAAACTGAAGAGTAGCAAATCACCTGGGCCGGATGGTATACATCCAAGGGTGTTGAAAGAACTGAAATTAGAGATTGCAGACCTGCTATCAGTAATCTGTGAACTATCATTAAAATCATCTCTAATACCTGAGGATTGGAGGATCGCCAATGTAACACCAATTTTTAAAAAGGGTTCGAGGGGTGATCCGGGAAACTACAGACCAGTGAGCCTGACATCAGTACCGGGAAAAATGGTAGAAACCATCATAAAGAATAAAATTACTCAGCATGTAGATAGTCACGACCTAATGGGAGACAGCCAACATGGCTTTAGACAAGGAAGATCTTGTCTTACTAATCTGTTATGTTTTTTTGAAGGAGTGAATAAACAGGTGGACAAAGGTGAGTCGGTTGATATTGTGTATCTGGACTTTCAGAAAGCCTTTGACAAAGTCCCTCATGAGAGACTTTTGGCAAAACTAAAGAGTCATGGGATAGGAGGCAGTGTACTACTGTGGATCAGGAACTGGTTAAAAGATAGAAAGCAGAGGGTAGGGCTAAATGGCCAATTTTCCCAATGGAGAAAGGTGAATAGTGGTGTACCCCAGGGATCTGTGCTGGGTCCGCTGCTTTTTGACATATTCATAAATGACCTGGAAAGTGGAATAACAAGTGAGGTTATCAAATTTGCAGATGACACAAAACTATTTAAAGTTGTTAAAACCCAGGAGGATTGTGGAAAATTGCAAGAGGATCTTGATAAATTGGAAGACTGGGCATCAAAATGGCAGATGAAATTTAATGTGGAGAAGTGCAAGGTTATGCACCTAGGGAAGAACAACCCAAACTATGGTTACACGATGCAAGGTTCCACATTAGGAACCACCACCCAGGAAAAAGATTTAGGCGTCATTGTGGATACCTTGTTAAAACCCTCGGCCCAGTGTGCAGCGGCGGCCAAGACAGCAAATAGAATGCTAGGTATGATAAGGAAAGGAATGGAAAATAAAACAAAAGATATTATAATGCCTCTATATCGTTCCATGGTGAGACCGCACCTTGAATATTGTGTGCAATTCTGGTCGCCGTATCTTAAAAAGGATATAGCGATTTTAGAAAAGGTTCAGAGAAGAGCCACCAAAATGGTAAAGGGGATGGAAGGCTACTCCTATGAAGAAAGGCTAAAAAGGTTGGGGCTCTTTAGCCTGGAGAAGAGACGGCTGAGGGGAGATATGATAGAAGTCTATAAATTAATGAACGGAGTGGAACGGGTAAACGTAGATCGATTGTTTACCTTATCAGAATATGGAAAGACTAGGGGACATGCAATGAAGCTACAGGGTAAACTATTTAAGACTAATAAAAGAAAATATTTTTTCACTCAACGTGTAATCAAACTCTGGAATTTGTTACCGGAGGATGTAGTAAAGGCTGTTAGTGTAGCTGGGTTTAAAAAAGGTTTGGACAAGTTCCTGGAGGAAAGGTCCATAAACCATTATTAAGAAGGGACCCAGGATATCAATGCTTGAACCAGTACAAGCATTGTGGAACCTGTGTCCCTTGGGGAAACTGCTAGGTACGTATGACCTAGATTGGCCACTGTTGGAAACAGAATGCTGGGCTTGATGGACCTTGGTCTGACCCAGTATGGCATATCTTATGTTCTTACCCCTCTGTGGCACCTGCAGCAATGGCAATGCCATTTAAACAGCAAAGCAGCGCTTATGCAAACCCTCCAGCACTGCATTGCTCTTCCTGCTCTCTGTGACCTGCTGCTTCCTCCTCCAGTGCAGACTTCCTGTTTGCATGGGGCTTAGCCACTTCTGCTCCCATGCAAACAGAAAGTTAGTATCGGGCTTCGGAGGTGACGGAAGCTAAGCAGCCTGTTTGAGGTCATTGCTGCCACTACATGCCCTAGAGAGGGGAAACGGTGGGCCGGCCCTGGACTATTGGTGCTCTAGGTGGCTGCTTAGTTTGCCTTATGGTCACATCGGCCACGGCTGCATGTCTGACTCCCTGCAGTTCTACACACAATCCTTCCCTCTGTTGCTCTCTAAGGCTATATTGTCTCATTACAGACATCTCCTTGGCAGGATTCTCCTTACCTTGGTTCCCTGCAGTTCTCAGAGTCAGCCGGTTCATGCTCCTATCTCTTCCGTACTCTCCCTATCACTTTTGCTATTTCTAGTTATGGCTTCTCTGAGTCACACATCCTCCTGCAGCTTCTCTGTTCCATCTTCTCCTGGTGGCTCTCTGCTCCATCAGTTCTTCTGCAGTCTCTACCAGGAACTGGTCATATTCTCAGCCTCTCTAGGGACTCTTGGTTTTAGCACAGCTTCTCATCTCTGTAGCTCCTCAGTGGCTGACCTTCTCCATCTTTGCAGCCTCTTCTTATGACCTATGATCCAGCTCCTCCTCCTCCTGAGCTTCTGGTCTTCAGTACTTGGATTCATTGTGGTTTTCTCTCTCCATGGGTTTTTGCCTTCCTTTTTTTTTTTCTGGTGTTTTCTTCTTCTCCCTTCCAGGAGAAACCTTTCTTCAGCCCTCTTTGGTGGGATCTGTAGTAGGAACCTTTATTTTGTACACTCTGGTTCTGGCCAAGCCTCTTTATGCCGCCAGATCTCTTCTCCACCAGTAGGGCATGGGCCTGGTGCTCCTTCATTTGCTGCAGTGGCTCATTCTGCTGCCGTTGCAGCTCTCTTCCCTTGCGGCTCCTCTTCATCACTCTGGTGGCTCACCCTCATCAGCTGCTGCAGAGATGCTCCTGCTGTCTGTTCCGCAGCTCCAGCCGTCACCTACAACTCAAGCAGCTCATTTCATCATGTTGCTCCAACCCTCACAAGCAGGGACAAGTATATTAAAATTTATGGGTCCAAGCTTTAAACACACTTATCGAGATAGCAGTTACACTTTTTAAAATAACCTTCCTGTGAACCCCACTCAAGCAAATCCCTTTTATCTGTGCCCTTTTATTCCACGGTCAACTCCAAACTTCGTTCGCCGTATGCTTGGAACAGCCTTCCTGAGTCAGTGCATCTGGCTCCACCTCTGGTGCTACTCAGATCCAGGCCAAAAGCCCACCTCTTTGAGACTGCATTAGGATCCTGACCCTTTATTCTCCTGTTTATCACCCATGCATGTTAGAACTATCACTTGTCCCCTGTTTGTTGCATTTCTCTTGCTTAGTTTGTAAGCTCTACTGTGCAGAGACTGTCTCTCATGTGTATATGCCCTGTAGCGCAATATAAATGATAAATAGTAGTAGTAATGGTAGGCCCCCATTTCCCAGGTCACATCTCTACCTACCCGACTTATGTAAAATTACCCTCTAGCTGGCGTGTCACAGTGGACAAAAAAGCAATATAGAATCTTTGGAATTATTTAGAAAGGAATGAAGAATAAAACTGAGAATATCATTATACCTCTCTACAGATGGATAATGTGCGGCACCTTGAGTACTGTGTGCACGTCTGGTTGTCGCATCTCAAAAAGATACAGCAGAACTATAAAAGCAAATTTAAAAAAAATCCTTATATCTTGCCTATCATAAAGATTCAGAAAAGGATGATAGAACAGTTTCCTTATAAAGAAAGGCTAGAAAGGTGAGGGCTCATCAATTTAGAGAAGAGACAACTGAAAGTTAATATTATTATTATTAATACAATATTATTATTGAGCACCTTGTTCCTCCTGTTTTGATGTTAAGAGTTATATGTTAAAAATGTTCTTCAATTATTCTCTGTAAATAATAATAGTCTGCCACGCTATTAGTAATGTTTTTGTATCGGGTTTTTGTATCGGGTTTTTGTATCGGGTTTTTGTAAACCGCCACTGATCTCTTTCAAATGGAAGGAAAGCTATGGGACTTTCCAGAAAACTAAACAGGTGGCAGATTTTAAATAAACTGGAGAAAGTATTTTTCACTTAATGCACATTTGAGCTGTGGTCAAGGCAGTTAGAGGGAGTTGGGTTTAAAAGAGGTTAAAACAAGCTGCAAGAGGAAAAGTCCGTAAACTATTTTTAGTCATGTAGACTTGGGATAGGCCACTGCTTATCACTGGAGTGGGCAACAAGGAATGATTAACTCTTTGGGATCTTGCTGGGTACTTGTGACCTGGATTTGCCATTGTCAGAGACAGGATGTTGGATTTGATGGACCGTTGGTCTGTCCCAACATTGTACATCTTATGTTCTTAAGGTGTGAAAGGGTTGAAGCAAAAGCAGATGGCTCCATAGGTCCAGTTTTGCTTGGTTTCAGTGGATAAGGAGAAGATAGATGGTGAGCAACCTCCTGAAGAGTGGGTTGTCTCATACCCAGGGTCGTACCAAGAGCTGTACAAACAGTGCGGCGGCACAGGGCACCAGGTACAGAAGGGGCACTTGGCTTTTTGTGCATTGCTGTAGTGGGGGTGGGGGGGGGGACACCAGGTTTGCAAGTCACACAGGGTGCATTTCTACCTTGGTACAATTCTGCTCATACCCCCACGTTGATGTTTAAAGTACATGTTCTCCCCAGTCACCCATGCCGAGATCCACTGGCATATATAGCAATATTTTTTTGTCGTCTTCTCGATCGCTTCCAGGAAGCTGCCACGTGGAGAACTGGAGAAAGCAGCATAGGATGAGTTTGTAATCTCCCCTTAACCTTACTTACCATGTTGATTCTGTCTTAATTTCATGGTGAGGATAGCAGCAGTCAGACAGCGATAATGACATGCTGCAACTAATTCCTTTGCATGGCACACCATGTTCTTTAAGACTTACATTTGATACATTTTCACGTCTGCTTTCTTTTCAGATACAGCAAAGCCCAGCCATGAGACAAGCTGCTGTTTACTTATTTGCAGTGTTTTGAAACTGTCCAAACTTTATCTACACTTGTAGCCTCCACTCTTAACTCTCCTCTTTTAACTTTCATGAAATCATGAGCTAACTAAAAGCAGATTACTGTTTTTTCCCCTCCATGGAAACAGATCACAATTCTATCCAAACTATTGTTTATTCACACAGCCATCTGAGCTTAACACTTTTCCCTCCGCGTCCCCCCAACTCCAGAAAGCAGCGCCACCCCCAGTTCTGCCCCTCCCCTCTTCCCTTTGGAATCTATGCATCCTAGTTTTGTTGCTAGAAGATTTGATCTGTCCAAGAGTCAGCATGAGCTATTACAGCAGTTCTGAGCTCTTCCTAATTTCCCCCAGAGGGCACAAACTCTAACATCATGGAAAGCAGCTTTTCAGCATCACTGCTTTAAACTTCCCTTCATTAGACTAATGTCATCCCCTCCCACCCCACTGGCAGGCTATTTGGTTTCTCCAATGTGTTCTTTCACATAGGTGTAAAAAGAAATGATTTTGAGATCCATCGTCACTGGGTGTGCCAACAATCTACTGTTTCTGTTCTTTGAAGGTTTAAATGTTGGCATTGGCACTACAATTGGTGCCCACAAGTTCTGGATTAGCAGGAAGAAGAGAGTTTAATCTTTCACTGCATTTGTAGTCCCCTCCTGTGTTTCTGCACCAATGAGGTGGGTCATTATGTTGCTGGTGTGACTGCAGGCAATCCAAGGCATCTCCTTGGGTTCATTTCAAATGGGTGGGAGAGGCGAGAGGAGTGTGGGGAAGCAAAGCTTCAAGGCCCTCAGGAGACGGTCACTTTGGGTTGGAATTCCCAGAACCGCACAGGACGCTGGTAGTGATGTTCCAAGAAAAATAAAAGTTTATCAACCTGAAGACATTTCAGTAAGCAATCTGATAACAATTTTATGCTCCAAGAGTTGAACAGTGTATTCAGAAGCTCAGAGCTCTAAGAACCCTTTTAGTCAGCAGATGGACTGGATCTCCTGGTGAGCAGGTCTTATCTTATCCCTACGCGCTTGAAAAATCCTCTGCACCTGAAGTCTAAGGGGGTCATTTTCAAAGGCACTTCTGCATATAAAACAAGGGTTTAAATGCTGAAATAGGCTTTGTAAAAACTGACTACCTTACCTATGTATAAAATTATGCTTCTAGTGCTAATACGTTCATAATTTTATGCACAGATAAAAGAGATGTTCCTAGGAACAGAGCTAGGGTAGAGTCAGCTCTTATGCGCATATGTTTGCATTTTCAAAAGCACACGCGTAAGTTTACATAAACAAGCGCACTTCCAAATAGCACAAATGCACACGCTCTTCCCTAAAGAGGTTTTAAAGGAAAATGTTTCCCTTTGAAAACTGCTGTAAGGTCTGAGGGTAAAAAGTACCAACAGATTTTAATCTTATAATAACAATTCATTAAACGAAGTAGCATGCGCATAGTTTGGGGGACGAGGGAGGGCATTACCCCCCAAATGCTGCAAAGGTGCAGTGCCTCCCTCCATCTCCCACACGTGGTCCAGCATCTGCCCCCTCTTTCCCCATCCGGCATCTCGTCTCCCACCCCAGCTGCTCCTGCGGTCCATCCCCTCCCCTTTCCTGGCAAACTGCGGTGGAACATTGCACTTAAGCAAGCTGAAAGTTTCTGCCAGTCCTGAGGGCAACAGGTAGTGTGCGTCAGAGAGGGCGGGACCGGCAGAGACTCGAAGCTTCTTTAAACGCAAGGCTTCACCGCGCTTTGTTTTTCTTTTTAGCACTGATAATACTGTGACATTGCCAGGAAGGTTTGAGGTGAGGGGACAGACTGGTGGCGGAGGAGTGGAGGGAAGAGGAGAAAAAGCTGAACAATAGTTTTTTTGAGAGGGATGAGAGAGGGGCAAAAGAAGAGAGGTGCTTGATGATGAGGAGGAGGGAACTGGGAGACAGGAGAGATGCGGATTGAGAGGGCCAAGGAGAGAGAGAGAGAGAGAGACAAAGAGGTTGATGCTGGCAAATGCGGGGGATTGGAGAAGAGGGCTGGGGCTGGGAGAAGGGACCCTCCAGGCTGGGGATGGGAGAAGAGGGCTTATGCCAATTCTGGGGCTGGGAGAAGGTGGTTAGAGGCTAACACAGGTGTTGGGGATGGGAGAAGGGGGCAGTTGCTGGCAGATGCTGGTCTGGTGGTTGAGTTAGAAGGAAGACATTGATTTTGGGAGAAGGATCTGATGCTGGGGCTGGCGGGATGGGGCAGGGCAGGTTGAAAGCAGCAGATGCTGGTGGGTAGCAGTGGGGGGCAGAGAAAATGGCCAGGAAGGGTTGGAGGGTGTGAGAGAGAAAGAGAGTGCCAAGCAGCCTTTATTCTGGTCTTCCTAGATATCACTTCTGCCTTTGATAGCGTTAATCCTCCTGACAAGATTAGATCACATAGGTATAGCAGGAACAACATTAACATGGTTCAATCATACATCTCCAACCATTTTCAATACACTCAAACTGTGATCAAACTCTGGAATTTGTTACCGGAGGATGTAGTAAAGGCTGTTAGTGTAGCTGGGTTTAAAAAGGTTTGGACAAGTTCATGGAGGAAAGGTCCATAAACCATTATTAAAAGGGACCCAGGATATCACTGCTTGACCGAATACAAGCATTGAGGAACCTGTCTCTTTTGGGGAAACTGCTAGGTACTTATGACCTAGATTGGCCACTGTTGTAAACAGGATAGTGGGCTTGATGGAGTGGAGGAGTGGCCTAGTGGTTGGGGCAAGGTACTTCAGGCCGGAAGGTCGGGGGTTCAAATCCCACTAGAGGACAGCAACCTTGGGCCGGAAGGACTGGGGTTTCTAGTCCCACAGGTGCTCCTTGTGGTCTTGGGCAAGCCACTTAACCCCTCCATAGCCCATGTTCCCTGTAAAATAGTTATCTCCAAGTTATAATGCCCTGTTCAATGTAATTTCTGTTTGTTCAATGTAAACCGCCTTGATATCATGAAAGGCGGTATATAAAAAATGTTAAAATGTTAAATGATGAACCTTGGTCTGACCCAGTATGGCTTATCTTATGTTCTTATGTAAAAATAAATCATGAATCATCTACCACTTTCCCTCGAGAATAGGGGATTCCCCAAGGCTTTGCTTTATCTGCCCTCCTATTCAATCTGTATCTTCAACCATTTTGTGTAATCTTCAGAAAACATAAAATCAGGTACCACATCTATGCAGATGATATTATGGTATATGCACCAGTAGATATAAAAAAACCCCAACATATCACAACATCACTGATTGCCACAAGAAGCAGAATCCTGGCTAAATGCAAACATAAATTTCAAAAAAACAGAAGTTCTTTTTACATCTAGGAACCAAAACCTTACCCCCCCTCCCCCCTCCAACATTTAAGATATGTGATACCACTATCCTAGTAAAAAATGAGGTGAAATACCTTGGAATAATAATAGATAGATCACTCAATATGTCAGCTCAAATAAAGCAAACCGCTAGAACCATATTCTACAAACTAAGAACAATCCAGCACCTCAGACCCCTCCTAGAATCAAACGATTTCAGAACAGTAGTCCAAGCCCTAATCTCTCCTCACTTGGACTACTACAGAAGCATGTTACAAGGTCTGCCCAAAAAGAGCCTACATACACTTCAATTAGCACAGAACGTAGCTGCCAGGATTATTAATAAGGCTAGTTTATTGGATTGCATTACACCAATACTATATAACCTTCACTGGCTACCGATAGCAAGCAGGATTAAGTACAAAATAATAGTTATTACTGCTTAATAACATCTCCCTCTACATCCTTACAACTAAGATTCACACCCAAACAGATGTTAGGAGCAGGAGAAAAAGTAACCAAAATTTCCTTTCAATACCACCATCAATTCATAAGACTAAACAAACTACCAGTAATAGAGCCTTCACGTACACTGCACCCACTCTTTGGAATTCCCTTCCAGACTCCATCAGATCAATCAAAGACCTACAGACATTCCGTAAGGAACTAAAGAGTTTACTATTCTCTGAATACTATAACATCTTCATCTGCAACAATACAAATATTTACTCCTCTATGCACTCCTTCCCACCTGTTCCAGCTCCCTTCTCCGTATTTACCTAGCGTACATTATTGTACCTTCATAATTGGTATCACTGCTGAGCTACTATATAAATAGTTAAATGTTAACCATCTTCTACCATACTATGACATGTGTGGACAGATGGTTTGTAAATAGTTAAATAAACAGTGCAATTTAAATTAGTTCACTACATTATTCTATGTAACTCGCATTTGTTCGATGTAAACCGTTCCTGATCTTTGGAAGGGGCGGTATAGAAAAACTGTTCAAATAAATAAGAAGGATGGAGGGCAGACAGTGTGCTGGGGATGAGGAAGGTGAAAAATAAGAGCGAGATAATGTGAAGAAGTCAAGGAAAGAGATGGGGCGGGGGAGAGGAGGAGGAAGGAAGAGATGGAAAAAAACAATATGAGAGGGGAAGCATTGGCGCCCTATATAGGTAAGTTTGGAAGTTGCTGGACATAGTGAGAGGGACTAGGGTGATTGGAGAGTTGCTGGACATGGAAGGGATTGGAGTGGAGGAGTAGCCTAATGGTTAGAGCAATAGGCTAGACCCAGGGAAGCCAGGGTTTGAATCCTACTGTTGCTTCTTGTGATCTCGAGCAAGTCACTTAACCCTCCATTACCTCAGGTTCAAACTTAGATTGTAAGCCCTCTTGGCGATGGAAAAATACCTACTGTACCTGAATGTAACTTGCGTTGAACTCCTGAGAAAAGGCATGAGCTAAAATTTCAAGGGGTGAATAGTTGTTGCTGGACATTGAGAGGGTGTATAGGAGGACAAGACAGTTGCTGGACGTGGTGAAGACAGGGGAGCTGCTGAAGAGGTGCCTAATAGTGTGACATTGTGAGAGGGAATAGGGTGTCAGGGAATAGCTGGATATAGGGTGACAGAATTGCTGGACACGGGGAGTAGAAAGATCAGGGAAATGTTGGACATAGTGGGACATAGGGAAACAAAAGGGACATTCTGGACATGAGTGAATAAGAAGATAGACGATAAATGCTTAACATGGGAGAGTAGGAAAACAAGGGTGAATGCAGGCATTGCAGGAGAGTAAGAAGAAATGGCATACATTATGCAGGGAAATAGGGAGACAAAGGGGAGATGCTGGACAAAGGAACGAGTAGGGAGACAGAGGGGTGGGTGTTGGATGGACCATGGGGGGAGAGACAGACAGCTATAGGTAGAGACAGTAAAAAGAGGGAGATTGAAGACTGGATAGTAAGAAAGGATGACATCTGAATAAATGCAGAGGGTAGACAGTAAAAGAAATGGAAGGAAAGAAAAAGATTAGTGTCAGACACAGATTTAGGGGATGCAGTAAAGAAAATGGAAAAAAAATGAAGAGAAGACAGCAGAAAGCTGATTCAAGTTGCAGATTTTAAAGTTTCCTCTATTATATATATCATTTAGTTTGATTTTATGGTCTTGTTAAACAAACTGGCACTGTTTTAATATAGTAGTTTGGTTCATTATTATTACTTACTGTACCTCATATTTAAAGTGTATCAAAAGTTTATTTCATTTTATTCTTTATATATTTTCAAGTGAATAAGAAAATCTGTTGGTATTATAGCACTTTTTTGGTTGTTCTGTAAATTAGCAACATGCTAAATGCTCCTCGATAAAGTAAGTATACTCATATTTGGATTGGTTGCACATATAAGCCACCAAATGTCTGCACTTCACTTCACTGTTTGGTGCTTTGCATATTATACATGGGACTCACAGATTACATTTTTGCAATTTGGATGTATTTGAATGTTATAATCACGTTCCCTATGATGTGTTTTTCTTTTCTTGTCTTCTTTTTTTCGTTCTGGTGCTTCATGTGCTGTGGTTTGTATTATGGTTTTAATGTTTTTAATGTAATAATATGTTTTATCATGTAATTTTTATTATATATCATGTATCAAAGAAACATAATGGCAGATAACGACCATATGGCCTATCCAGTCTGCCCTTCATTACCAACTACTAAGCTTTACAGTCCTTTTATTCCTCTTAGAAATCCTCTGTGGTTATCCCATGCTCCCTTGAATTCAGATACTGTCCTCGTCTCGACCACCTCCACTGGGAGACTATTCCATGCATCTACCACTCTTTTTGTTAAGAAATATTTCCTCAAATTACTCCTGAGTGTATCCTCTTTCACCTTCATCCTATGTCCCTTCGTTGCAATTTTTTTTCCAATTGAAAGAGACTCTCCTCCTGTGCATTTTTGTCACAGAGGTATTTAAATGTCTATCATATCTCCCTCTCCTGCCTCTCTTCCAAAGTATACATATTGCAATCTTTATGTCTATCCCTCTAAACCTTATGATGAAGACCACTGATCATTTTGATAGCCACCATCTGCATCAACTCCATCCTGTCTATATCCTTTTGAAGGTGTGGTCGCCGGAATTGCAAACAGTACTTCAAATGATGTCTTACCAAAGACTTATATAGAGGCACTATAACCTTCTTCCTGCTGGTCATTTCCTTCCCCATGCACCCAAGCAACCTTCTGTTTTTTTCCATCACCATTTCTACCTGTTTAGCCACCTTAAGATCTTCCGGAACAATCATCTCTAGGTCCTGCTCTTCTTTCGTGGACAGAAGTACTTCAACCCATATATCAGATTTGTTTGACAAGATATGCCTCTAGTAAAACCATGTTCCCTCAGATCCTACAGTCCTCTAGTTTAGCAGCATTTCTATTCATTTATCCACCACAGAGGTCAGACTAACCAGTTTGTAGTTCCCAATCTCATCCTTACTTCCGATTTTGCATAAAGGGACCACATGTACTGTTCTCAAGTCCTCTGCAAACACTTCCAACTCTAAAGAAGCATTGAAAAGACCAGATAGTGCAGCCACCAGAACTTCTCTAAATTTCTTCAATACTCTCAGATGTATCCCATCTGGCCCTATCATTTTGTCTACTTTTAGTTTCGCTAGCTCCTCACAAACAGTCTTCTGAAAATCATTCAAGATCCACCTCACTTTTGTTCCTATTTGTTGGTGTTTTCTAGGTCCTGCTCCTGGCCTTTTATCTGTAAACACAGAACAGAAATATTTGTTAATCAAGTCTGCTTTATCCTTTTCAGCTTCTACATATTCTTCCCCTTCATCCTCGAGTCTGACAAGGCTACTTTTGCACTTCCTCCTCTCAGTAACATATCTGAAAAATGTTTTGTCACCCCCCCCCCCCCCCCAATTTTGGTGCATTGGCAATTTTTTCTTCTATTTGTATATTTGCTTTCCTGACTATTTTCCTAACTTCTCTTAGCTTTTCCAAATTTTGATGCTTGTCTTCCTCTGTCTGTAATCTCTTATATTTTATGAAGGCTGACTCTTATCTTTCCAGCTAC
This sequence comes from Ichthyophis bannanicus, assembly GCA_033557465.1. Lineage (NCBI taxonomy): Eukaryota > Metazoa > Chordata > Amphibia > Gymnophiona > Ichthyophiidae > Ichthyophis > Ichthyophis bannanicus. Next base: position 169,548,468 of record CM066032.1, on the reverse strand, counting down.
TTCTTTCGAGAATCATAGTAGTCTCCTTGTCTTTTTCTACATTCCCCAGCTGTTCTGATCCAGATAAGGATTCCTTGAGGTATTGTCCCATCTTGATAAAGTTAGTTTTCCTAAAGTCTAGGCCCCTCACTTTTACATGAACTATCTCAGCTGTTGTCCTAAAACTGAACCACACCATCCAGTGACCACTGGATGTGACAATGATCATCCCCAATAAAATCAGAAACACTCTCCCAGTTTTAAGTACTAGGTCCAGTATGACCCCCTCTTATGTGGGTTCTATTACCAGTTTCTGGAATACTTCTCCCTGTTGAGAATCCAGGGTCTCCTTACTTCTAGATGACACCACAGCAGGGATGTCCCAATCAACATCTGATTCTACTTCTTTCATAGCAGTATTGTGAATGTCTTTAATTACATCCCTATTCATGTCTGCCTGTGAAAGTCTGTAGACCATACCACTACAAATGGATACTGCATTCTTTCTTTCCAGTTGAACCCATGGTACCTCCTCCTTCCCTTACAATCCCTGCAATTCTGTAGCTTTAATATTATTTTTTAACATATAGTGACACTTCTCCTCCTTTTCTTCCTTCTCTGTCCTTCCTGAATAATTACATCCTAGTCCTAGCTCTCCATGAACCATGTTTCTGTACTGATACTAAATCCAAGTCAGCCTCTTCCATTAAAGCCTCAAGACCCAGAATTGTATTTCCCTTATTATGGACATTAATACACACCACTTTCCAGTTGTTGCCCCCTTTTCACATATCTACAGTGATATTTAATATTTTACTTACCTGAGGGCTTTCTTTACCTCTTCCCAACAAATCTAGTTTAAGGTCCCCTTCAGTAGGTTAGCCATTCTGCTATGGAAGACACTTTGACCCTTTTGGATAGTTGGATGACCATATCTGATCACTGCCCTTGGAAAATCATCCTATAGTCCAGGGGCAATATGATCTCAATGACACCACCCATGCAGTCATGCATTCATCTGTAGGATGCAAGCTTCTCTACCTTTACCCTCAACAGGTAGAATTGAGAACACCACCACCTGTGCATTTATCTGCTTCATCCTCTCAACCAGAGCCATGAAGTAACACTTTATACTCTTGGAGGGATACCCAACAGTATCATTTGTGCTAACATGGATGAGCAGCAGTGAATAATAGTTGGTAGGGTTGATGAGACTAAGGGGCATGTTTACTAAACATTCCTAACGTGCGGGGCCGCGGTAGTGTGCCTATGCCATATAAGGAGTGGGCGGATCAGGCTGAAAAAAGGAAAAAACCGACCGTACGTGTGTGCGCCACGCAAATGTGCGGGGCCCACATTAGCGCGTGGGAAGGCTAAGCGGGGCGCCGCTGGGCACATAGAGGAACAGAGCTGTAACACAACGGTGAAGACACGAACCAATGGTGCAGGGGCCACAGGTTCGACTCCCCATTGTGCTCCACAAAAAAGGCCAGCTGAGGCATCAACTTTAATGGTTAAAAGTGGTTGAGGCGGCAAAATAATTTTGGGCGGCAGAAGGCGGCGCACTGTCATTTTGGGCGGCAGAAGGCGGCGCACTGTCATTTTGGGCGGCAGAAGGCGGCGCACTGTTAATTGTGGGCAGCAGGAGGCGGCGCGCTGATGGGCATCAGGCTGCATGCTGATGTGTGCGGAGGCATTCAAATAGTGGGCGGCAGAAGTGGCGCGCTGATGCTCATGCACAGGAACAGAGCCACAGCACAATGCTTTGGACACTGACCAATGGTGCAGGGAGCAGGGGTTCAAATCCGTACAGTGCCCAGTAAACAAGGCTGGCTGAGGCATTATATATTATGGTGATGAGTGCTGTAGGGGGCAAGTTAAGTTTATTTTAGTACTCACGACTAGCAGACGCACACGCAAAGCGTGTTAACATAAGGCGGCCCATATGGCACATGTTACAGCTCACTGTCCGCCAAGGCACCCTAGAATGTCCCCTATAGGGCACCATATATGTTGCGGCACAGGGTAAGGTATAGTGCACCTTATATGGACAGCAACCATAAGGTGGCCAATAGGGCGCCCAATAAAGCACCCCATGGGTACAGTACGCTGAGGGTGTTATTGCTGGCAGCAACATATGTACAAGAAATAAAACAATGCTGTGGAAAACCCTATCAGATAACCCCACTGTGGGTTTGAACCCATGACCTCTGGCGTCATAGGCAGTGACGTAACCATTGGGCTACAGCTCTATAGCTGACAGCAAGCCCCTGGCTGGCTGCAGAGAGCCTGCACGTCACCCCACAGACAGTCTGCTGTTGTAGACAGGATAGGGTTAGGCCACCCGTACCCATGATGCACTGCACATGCAAATCAGCTGTCCACAGATGCACACAAGATGGGGAATGCACCTCAACAGCTCCCCGGCCTGGCAGGAGGAAGTGTCCATGTGCACCCACACAGCACCCCGGCCTGGTAGGTTGTACTGAGCGGGTGTTCCACTGGCACAGAGTAGCTACACCCCGTCGCACTGTGCGGGTACTGTGCTCACCCTGAGGGTGCGATGAGGCACCCAGGACCAGGTCCACAACACCCTCCATGGCTGAGAGAGGCCATGTCAGAGCTCCAAAGCAGTGTTAATCTGTGAGATAGGTTGTTTCTGCAGAAACATCCTGGATATATCTGTCTGTCTCAGTCAGGGGAACCCCCCATGGACCCCTAGGTGGGCCATGCACCACCAACCCCCCCCCCCCTGCTCGGCTGAGGGTGGCAAAGAGGGTCACCTATCAACGGATCCACATTCTACCCCCCTGCAATGATGGCAGTAGAGTGGACCATCAACCCCGGCCCTACTGGGGAACAGACACCCCACAGGGCAGTCACAGCAGCTCTATACACCCCCAGAACACAATATCAGACAGACATTAGGCCTGGATATGCTAAGCTGCACCCCAACGCTGTCAGATATTCTCCTGCAGCAAGCCATCAGCCGCTGCACCCTGCATGGCACCCCTTCAAGACACAGACCAGCTGAATACAGTCTGCTAGTTAGTCCTGGTGGAAATGCATGCACCCAGAACTGGGATGGCAGCACACACAAGCAGTTACGTCAGTGACTGGGCCCCAAAAGGACACCCATATATATCACATGAGAGGAATACTATATAGCACTATGGGGGTGCCTAGCCATGCTGTGGTCACTGCACAGTCAGGGTGGAGTGATCCCCCAGCAGCACATACAGAGGTCACCCTGTCTGAGCTATACCCATGGTACCTTGCTGCTCATTATGCACATTGGCAGGCCAATACTGGCAACAGTGCTGGCAGTGTGGGCTGTGGAAGGTGTTTGCAGCCACCACACACTGTATAGACAGACACACCCACCCACACCTATGCCAGCAATGTGCTACTGTAGAGGAGGTTAGTAGCCCTGCCCACCACACCAGTCCTGGGCATGGTACAGCCATGGATATGGTACACAGTACTGCTGGGGGTCACTCCCCAGGGTGGTAAACACTGTCAGGGGCCAGACCTGGAGCACGCACCGCAGACATCAGACAGCTTGTTCTGATGGAGCTCAAGAAGCAAACAGTGCTGAACGTAGGACTGTCTATCTGCCGGTACCCACATCAAACGTTTGAGGGCTGTGTACCGTGTACCCAGGTATAGGGTGGCATTGCTAAGGTACGCAGGTGCTAGATCTGGGAGATGCACGCAGGGCCCAATGTCCTGCCTCTCCAGGAGTATCCAAAAAATACAACCTAACCAAAATTCTCTACAAATATAAAATCCAAAAACAAATTGAGAGAATAGCTATTCAGAGCTAGCGTGTGTGAGTGTATTGTAATATAATGTCGGAAGTATAGCCATGAAGCGAAATTCACCTCTTGAAGCTAATCTTCCATTTTACTCAATTATGATTGAGCCCATTAAAGAGCTAACAATAAATAAGGTTAAAACACTACAAAAGTGCAACCAATAATCTTCATGCGTTGGCGTTCTTTTGAGTGGTGTGAAGACGAAGACAGAAGTTTGTCGGTACAGAGTGCTGAGCGTTGAAGCAGGGCGTGTAAATATTGTTCGCCCGAAACGCAGTACTGTGTCTGCTATCTTGTGAAATTTGTGCTGGCAACATCACCAGAAGTCTATCTGGATGGACTTTAAAATCTGCTACTACGGATTGCTGCTCATCGTCGGACTTGGTTGGATTCAGATAAGTCATTTTTTCCAAATTCTGGCTGTTTTGAGCTCCAGCATAGACTTTTAGTGGTTCATCTTATCCTGGCAAATTAATCATTTTGCATGAAGATTATTGGTTGCACTTTTGTAGTGTTTTAACCTTATTTATTGTTAGCTCTTTAATGGGCTCAATCATAATTGAGTAAAATGGAAGATTAGCTTCAAGAGGTGAATTTCGCTTCATGGCTATACTTCCGACATTATATTACAATACACTCACACACGCTAGCTCTGAATAGCTATTCTCTGCCTCTCCAGGAGGCATTGGCCAATGGGGCCTGTGGGTGTGGGTGTGGGTGTGTCTGGCCCTGTTGTCTGCTGCTTTACGGAAGAGTTTCCCTACTCCAGTCCTGGTGTTCCAGACACTGTTCGGGTCTTCATGCTGTCCCCTATGAATATGCATGAGCTACATCTGCATACCATGGGGGTGGTGCAGACATATGCAGCACAGGCATCTTTCTTAGGGGAAGCATGGAACCTGAATGGTGTTTGGCCCTCCAGGACTGCATTTGGGAGACTCTGCTCTAGATAATGTGCCTGTTTATGGTGTCTGTGTTTGGTGTGGTAAAATATAGGCGTATTAACCATGCCTATGTTCTCAGCAATAGAGGTTTGTCCTTACTATCACGGTGTAGTTGTGGGAAAAATATGTGGACAGGGTTGGCAGTAGCTGCAGCTGGGATTTGAACCTGTGATCCTCTGGTCTTAGAGGTACTGGCTCTGTCCGCTGCACCACACTGTGGCCACAGAGACAGTGCAGTCCCTGGAGATGGTAAACCTGGCAGGATGGGGTCGCAAACCCTGCTCTGCACATGTTTACTGTGGGCTCATTCACCTTGTCTGGTCACATACGTGCAGATAAACCCCGGAAATGACCACGAAAAACAGGGGCTATACTTTTAGCCAAGCTGGGCAACAGTGCTATTAATGGGCAACCATAGGGAACACTCCCAGGAAAGCTCCAAAGATGGCAATTAGTTTTGGTGGAGTCTCCGCTCCGTAGACCCTTCCAAAATTCATTTCTTTTTTCTGGAGCTTTCCTGGGTGTGGTTTTTATATTTGCCCATTACTATAACTGTTCCCCAGCTGAATTACTATTTTTAATATTTTTGTTGTGGTCATTTTCTATTTTTATTTTCACTTTTGTGCTGTGCACATGTATCACACTGCTTACGTTTTGCAGGTTTCCCCGGTTTTCCTGTACATTGCTGACGGAAATGGTTTCTCTTCCCTTTAACTGCCCTCTAGCGCGTGTTTCACTCGCGCTATTTTTTCCTTGTAAATTCGGGCCCGATAATGTGCGGGGAGCCTCTCCCCTCCCTTTCCCCGCCCATTGACCCCGTCTCTCCGCCCCTCGGGAGCCTTCCTCTGCCCTCCGTTAGCCGTTCCACGCCTCTATCGGACATCTGCGGGCCCGTACTTGTGCGGGGCCCGTTAGTGTGTCGCGCACATGCGCGGGGGTTCATCGCACATGTGCGGGGCGTTTAAGAGCGTTTAGAAGCGTTTAAGTGCCGCTTTTCCGTGCGCTATTGTGCGGCACGCACTTTTGCGGTTTTTAGTAAACATCCCCCTTAGTAAACTCTCCTTATCATCTTGGATGTTGTCACCTGAGAGACAGCACATCTTCCAGGACATCAAGCCTGCTTGGCAGATGGATGCTTCATACCCCTCAGAAGAGTCACCAACCTCATCTACTCTTTGCTTCCTTGTGTTCACTGATTCAACAATTTTGGGGTTTTGAACTGCAGTTCTTCCTGTTCTTGGAATGTTCTCACCTCCTCCACTACCAGTTCTTCAATCCAAAGGATGGTGGAGTTGAAGTGTCAATTCTGGCAGCTCTGGTGACCTATATCCAGCTCTCTTCTTTCTAAACTATGCCATCTTCACCTCTGGTGGAGAGCTTGGACGCCTCAAGAAGCATTTCATCAATGTATTTCTTACTGTAAACCACTTTACTGGGCATTAACGAGTCTTAGAGGCGGTATAGCAAAAACACAAATAAACTAAACTAAGATGAACTGTGGCTGTCATGGATGCTTCTCAGCCTTGTGTAATTTTTCATGTAATTTTTCACTTTGCATCATGTATCATGAAATTTTATTATGTATTTTGTGATTTTTGATTTATAAAATTGCCCCTGAAGCGAGTGATATGTGCTGAAACTGTGCTGTCTTTGCTATTGTCTTATGGGGGGGGGGGGGGAGTGTCCCTTTTCTTTCCTTTCTTTGTGGGCCGCATGTAGCAAGACAGTCGTCTCATCTCCATTACTGTGTAAAATCTTATCTAGGTGATGTGTGCGAGATCCACCATCTTCATACCAGGAAAGCAAGTTACGAGGCAATCTTCATGTCCACAAACCCCTCAGCTATCTACACATATAATGATTGAATTTCCAACTACAGTGGGCATCCTAACCCTTCTCTCTTGTTCATGTAGCCCTAGAGACACATTCTCAGTGCCAGAGGATACTGCATTACCTGGAAGGTAGGTCCCTAGCTACAGGATCACTTTCTGCCACATCAAAATGATGCTAGTGGAGTGGAGGAGTGGCCTAGTGGTTGGGGCAAGGTACTTCAGGCCGGAAGGTCGGGGGGGTTCAAATCCCACTAGAGGACAGCAACCTCGGGCCGGTAGGACTGGGGTTTCTAGTCCCACAGGTGCTCCTTGTGGTCTTGGGCAAGCCACTTAACCCTCCATAGCCCATGTTCCCTGTAAAATAGTTATCTCCAAGTTATAATGCCCTGTTCAATGTAATTTCAGTTTGTTCAATGTAAACCGCACTGATGCAGAATAGCGCGGTATATAAGAGAATGTAAATAAATGAATAAATGCTGTCCTTTCAGATGACCTTTTCCCTCTATGGCAGTACAGAGGCTGTGAGACTAGGTGGGGCAAAGGCACACTAATTTCTTTGGAGACTCAGGATGGTCTTGCAATCACTGGGAGATTTTGACATAATATTCTGGATCTAGCATCAGTATTTTAATATTGCTTTGAGGCAACCCAGAGTCTACTGAGCTATGGATCATGTTATAGTACTAGACTGAGATTGCAGTGGATGATCAGGACTTGGGTGATCCATGTTATCTACTGAGCTAACATCAATATATTACTGCTTGTGATTAGTTGATTTAAGAGCAATGGTCTTTTCTGCCTGACAAGGTTATTTCTTTCAGTGTGCAATAATATTGCTTAGGGGGTCAATTGTTTTGCTGAGTGTGTGTGCGTTTAAGGAAGCCATTGGACACAATCAAAGGGGGAGTTGCAGAGGGACATGTGATCAACGCCAGTGCAGATGCACTGAATGCAAGGGTTGTTAAGTTTGGGGTTGGGTTTAGGGTATGTGGGAAGAAGGGAATGGGGTACTTAGCATATAAGAAAGTGAGTGCGGGTGTGCAATTTGAGTATTTATGGTGAGGTGATATACAACCTGGATGGGGTGTGGGCTGGACACCCCAGCAGGAACAACAGAATAATGGTTAATCCTATGTATTATACAATTTTAGAGTTAGGTTGATAGGCACAGCAGAAAAAACACATTTTATATTATGGAATGTATGTGGTAGTGGTTCTCCTGTCAAGCGACATAAAATACTTCAGAGTTTGAAGAGGTACAAGACCATTTATGCATTCTTGCAGGAGACTAACTTGGATGAGATAGAACATTGTAAACTCAAAAGAGGTCTGATGTGTGGTCAAATTTTAAAGTATATAACTCCGAGTGTCATTATGTGGCGCACAAAAATTTAACCTTCCTTCAATAGCTGCACACAGCTGATATTTTATGCGCACACAGCCTACAGAAAATTAGAGGGAACATTGCCATCAAGCCCAGTATTCCGTTTCCAACAGTGGCCAATCTAGATCACAAGTACTTAACAGTGTCACCAAAAGACACAGGTTCCACAATGCTTGTATTGGGGCAAGCAGTGGATTTCCTGGGTCCCCTTTAATAAAGGTTTATGGACCTTTCCTCCAGGAACTTGTCTAAACCGTTTTTAAACCCAGCTACACTAACAGCTTTTATTACATCCCCTGGTAATGAAGTCCAAAGTTTGATTACATGTTGAGTGAAAAAATATTTTCTCTTATTAGTTTTAAATAAGTTACACTGTAGCTTCAGTGCATGTCCCCTAGTCTTTCTATATTTTAATGGCATAAACAATCGATCTACGTTTACCCATTCCACTCCATTCATTAATTTATAGACTTCTATCATATCTCCCCTCAGCCGTCTCTTTTCCAGGTTGAAGAGCCCTAACCTTTGTAGCCTCCCTTCATAGGGGTATCCCTTCCATCCCCTTTACCATTTTGGTGGCTCTTCTCAGTACCTTTTCTAATAATGCTATATCCTTTTTAAAATACAGCGACCAGAATTGCACACAATATTCAAGGTGTGGTCTCACCATGGAACGATACAGAAGCATTATAATATCCTTTTTTCATTCTCCATTCCTTTCCTTTTGATTCCTAGCCTTCTATTTGCATTCTTGGCTGCCACTGTACACTGGATGGAGGGTTTCAACATGGATTCCACAATAATGTCTGTGTGGTAGTTCCTAATGTGAAACCTTGCATCGTGTAACCATAGTTTGGGTTGTTCTTTCCTAGATGCATAACTTTGCACTTGTCCACATTAAATTTCATCTGCCATTTGGATGCCCAGTCTTCCAGTTTATCAAGGTCCTCTTGCAATTTTTCACAATCCTCTGTGAGTTTTAACAACTTTGAATAATTTTGGGTCATCTGCAAATTTGATTACCTCACTCGTTATTCCCATTTCCAGGTCATTTACGAATATGTTAAAAAGCAGTGGACCCAGCACAGATCCCTGGGGTACTCCACTATTCACCTTTCTCCAATGGGAAAATTAGTCATTTAGCCCTATCCTCTGCTTTCTATCTTTTAACCAGTTCCTGATCCACAATAGTATACTGCCTCCTATCCCATTACTTTTTAATTTCGCCAAGAGTCTCTCATGAGGGACCTTGTCAAAGGCTTTCTGAAAATCCAGATACACTATATCAAGCGACTCACCTTTGTCTGTTTATTCACATCTTCAAAAACCATAACAGATTAGTAAGGCAAGACTTTCCTTGGCTAAAGGGTTTTGACTGGAGACTTTAATGCAATGCTAGACCCAGATATGGATAGGTCTGGTAGGGTAAAACACCCTCAACAAGGGCCACTAAAGACTTACCCCATATGTACTGTATGCTTGACTGGTAGATGTGTGGAGAACACTACACCTCTTAGAGAGAGACTATGCCCATTTTGCTGGAGTCCATGACACTATGTTCTGTATATATTACATTTCTATTTCCCAGAATATATTTCACAAGGTAGTGGGAACAGAAATAGGTCCGATGGAGATATCAAATCATTTAAACCTCTGGTTAGATCTTGAAGGACATCAAACTTCCAGCAATTGGTGCTGGAAGCTGCTGTGTTATCTATAAGGCAGAGATTCTTAACCCAGACCATGGGACACATCTCGCCAGTCAGGGCTTCAGGATAACCACAATGAATATGCATAAGAGAGACTTGCATACAATGGAGGCAGGGCATGCAAATCTCTCTCATCCATATTCATTGTGGTTATCCTGAAAACCTGACAGGCTAGATGTTTTCAGAGGACTAGGCTGAGAACCTCTGCTACATAGGGATGCCAGATTTTGTATATATCTTAGGGAAAAAATGAAAGGATTATGCAGAGTGCCTATGTAGCCCCCAATTAATTCATTAAATAATTTATTTAAAAACATTTATTATATTGCCATTTGAACATTTGGCATGACATCAAGGTGGTTCTATTCTGGGAAGCTGCAAAAGCGATATTAAGGGGAGCTATTATTGTACATGTTGTTAGGAGAAATAAGGATCAAGATAAAAATATTTAAGCATTAAAACGCAGCACTGAAGGTTGCTAGAAAGCATTTTCTCCAACATCTATCCACAGATACTAAGGTGTGGTTTGTAGATGCTCAAGTAGCTTTGGATACACTTATTCAGAAGCGCACCAGCAAAGATATTACACACTATTACCAAGTGCTCTATAAAGTTGCTAAACATCCAGGTAAAATGCTAACGAATCTTACATGACTTGTTTTGGGTCTTAGATCTACAGTATCTGTGCAGTGTGTGACATGAAAAAAGTCCCGGTAAAGGGATGCAGGAGATAGACAAGATTTTTAATGAGTTATATTGAGTCACTTCATAAGGCGGAGCCTTGCAATGGAGAAGCAATGCAACATTTTTTGAAGAAGCTAAAGGTCCCTACTTTGATGCAAGCATAGAAAGCTCAACAGTACGCCCTGATTCTGATATCTGAAATCCAGTAAGTTATTCGTAAAGTCCCTCTGTTAAAGCTTCTGAACCCAATGGTATAGGCAGTGGATTTTATAAAATACTACCAGATGTGGTTTGTGCCCCCCTTTTAGATATTATGTGCTAGCAGGTGAAAACGTCAGGTACTTTGTCTAATGAAATAAGGCATGCATTACTGTGACCTTAAAGCCAGGGAAAGGCATGACCTAAACAGCATCATATAGGCCTATTTCTGTGTTGAATGTGGACTTTAACATCCTAGCAAAACGTCTTGCCAACTGGCTGCTGTAGGTGCTCCTGTTGTTAATAGCAGAGGGTTTTTATGCAAAATAGGCATCCTGTTGTTAATGAAAGGAAAATCTTATTAGCTGAGGAGCATTGTCAAAGACAGGCCCTTTCCTTGTTGGTCATTAGTTTTGATGCTGAGAAAGCCATTGACAGGGTCAACTGGGCATAGCTGTTTAGGGTTTTAGAATCTACATGGATAGAGGGGGACTTCCCAGCTTTTACTTGGGTCCTTTAGGGCTCCCAAGGCTGCAGTAATTACCAATGTGTCAGATTTCTCACTTTTAAGAGGCACTAGGCAGGGGTGTCCATTATCTGCTTTATTGTTTCTATTACTTTTGGAACCGTTATTGACTAATATCAGGGAGGGGGAAGCTATGCATGCAATGGACTTGGGAAATAGGCCATTTAAACCAGCAGTCTTCACGGATAATATACTGCTTTGCCTGATCGATCCCTGGTCCTCCCTGTGCAGCCTATTAGCCTTAATTGATGCATTTGGTACATTCTCATATTTGAAACGGAATTGTATCAAATCGGAGGCAATGGCCCCTGTGCATTGCCATTTGCAGTGAGCAAATGAATCACATCATTATTTGGGGGATAGAATACCTTTGAATTAGCATAAACTCTATAGGATGAATGCTGGGCCACGGCCAAGGGTGCTTTATACCTTACTTCAGACCTAGCAGCCCTTGAAACATTCGTTGCATGACAGAGTATAAAATGGTCATTTTACTTAAGTGGTTTATATGATGCCTATGGTTCCTGTATTCCTGCTAGCTTGGGACATAATCACAATCAATAAAGCATTATGTCAATTTTTATGGCAGGGAAGGAAACTTTATGGGAGACTCTCTCTTCCAGACCTAAAGCTTTACAATGTAATATCCTTTAAGTGCCATATGGAGGTGGTGCGGAGTTTGGGTGTACAGTTAGATAATCAGTTACAATTGGATCAACAGATTATGGGTGTGGTAAAGGGAGCATTTGGGGCATTGCACTGTCTTAGCAGATTACCACAAGAAAGTCTTGTCTATCCAAATAATGGCATAATGTCCCGTGCTGATTACTGCAATACGGTGTACTTTCAGCTGCCATAATATCAACTGCAATGGTTGCAATATGTGCAAAACTGTGTGGCAAGATTGGTTTATGCAAAGGGTAAATATGAACCCGTGACTCCTCTGTTGCAAGAATTTCACTGGTTACCAGTGAGGCAAAGACTCAGATTTAAGACTTTATGCTTGGTGTTCAACTGTTTATGAATGGGAGCGCCAATGTAGTTGGCTGATCTGTTGCACCCTTATAATTCCACTCAGTTGTTGCGATTGACCTCATGTAGTGCATTGCAGGTACCCTGTTTTCCACTGATCTGGATATCTATTACCCAAAGGTGCAATTTTCAATGTTTTGCACCAGAGTTGTGGCACAGTCTTCCAGAGAAAGTGCAGACGAAATTAAATTTTCTACAGTTTCAGAAAGGGGTAAAACATGACTGCTCTGTGAGGCATGGGGGGGGGGAGAGGGCGAGTTGAGTTTCAGTAGTACTAGGTTGGTAGGAGGGAGGGGGTTATATTATCTTTTTGCATTGTTATATATTATATACTGTATTGTTTAGTGGTTAGAGCAACAGCTTAGTACCCAAGAGTTCAGAGTTCAAATCCACAGGCATTCCTTGTGACCTTGGGCAAGTCACTTTACCCTCTATTGCCTCAGAAGAAAAGGCCTGGCAATCTACTTCTGGTCCTACCTTGCCAAGAAAACCCAGGGGGCTTCTGGATCTCCAGGAGTCAGCATTGACTTGACGGCACTTTAAAAAAAATGTATTGCATGAATTTTAATTGCAAGCTGATTTGGGGTCTTCACTGACCATAAGCAGGGTATCAAGTGCCAGCGATAAATAAATATTGGAACCAAAACATCTTATGGCAAGATCAGGATACTGTCACATACCACCAGCTGCTTACCCTCATTCATCTACTCTTTCCTTTATTTTTATAAAGTTTTTATATAAAATACAGAAAGGGTAGATATTAAAGATTGGGTCTTGGGCTTTATCCATTATACTCCCATTCTGGCAGAGTGGCACTCAGTAAAGCCCCTGGATCTTAGATTTATAGTACATGCAAACTCAGCCAACTTACAGCCTCATATTGTGACCCATCTTTTTGTGGCTTCACTTCACAAAGCTTGGAAGTGGGTGTTCACTGCAAGAGAGTGCAATGCAATTAACAAACCACACCTCTATTACCCATAAGGGGCAATTTAGACTTCTTCTGGGGATGCAAGCAAGCTGTTTTTATTGCATAGGGAGAGAAGAATATTCAAGGATTGGCTGACATAGACAGTGAGGGGTGCATCAGGACAGTTCAGGATATTAGTTTACAATTTGCCCTTCTCCCAAGGGAGTTTTATGCCTTTTTACAGTTTAGGTACTATGACACTAGTCTTGAGAGAGTTGCTTTAAGTGCTCCAAATTCGGAAACTCTGCAGGAATCCTTTTTGTTAGAAGAGCAGAGAAAAGTTTGACTAGCAACACTGTACTGGACTGTTCCTTTTAAGACTCCCTTACAACTTTGAGGCTTTAACAGCAAAATGTGGGTAGGAGCTTAGCGTAGAGCTTGAGCCCCAACTATTCGAATTAGTATAAAAGAGATACCAAATCTATCTTAAAACATACTTCAAGAGATTAAATCAAAGGTTCTGCTGTGCCTAGCATACAAAGCTAAATGAATGCATTCAGATGCTTGTACTAAATGTACTGTAATATGGGTACAGGCTCTTTAAGACTTGCCTTTTGCTATGTCCTAACCTACAGTAGGAGTCTTCTGGTCTAAAATCACTCAATATTCAAGTAGACTTATAAGCTCTATCATGGTTTATATACTGCAACATTTTTGTATGTAATCTGATCAAATTTGCAATTACACAAAATTATTCAAAATTGTTAAATCACAAGAAGCATATGAAAAATTGCCACGAGAACCTTGAGAAATTGGGAAACTGGGTGTCCAAATGACAAATGAAATTTAACGTGGACAAGTTCAAAGTTATGCACTTAAGAAAGAACAATCCAAACTATAGCTACATGATGCAAGGTTCCACATTAGGCGTCACCACTCAGGAAAAAAGTGCAGCATGGAGTGGAGGAGCCGCCTAATGGTTAGAGCACTGGCTTGGGAACAAAGAGACCAGGGTTCGATTCCCACTAGCTCTCCTTGTGGCCTTGGACAAGTCACTTAACCCTCCATTGCTCAGAAAAATCCAAGTTATCAATGTCCCTGTTTAATGTACAACTTTAAGGTACAATGTAAACCGCTTTGATTGAAATGATAAAGCGGTATAAAAAACTGTTGAATAAATAAGGAGTCAAAGGAAACTGCAGCATAAATTCACTAGCTGTCATTGGTAAATTGCTGTGTATCTCTTAGGGGAAGAAAATATAGTTTCCTCCCCAAGTCTTGCCGAGTACCTTCATATGGTTACCCCGTTGTACAAAAGCTATACTAAATCTCACCCAGGCAACACTACCATTAAAGTATAGTAGGGAAGAAAAAGAAAAATACATACTGGCCGCATGCCATCCAGCATAAAAGGGTGCCCATCCGTAGCCTCCGCATCAGGGCTAAAGATGATGGTGGCGATAGTGCAGACACTTCAGATGCAGGTAACATCCCTTTTACAGATAAAGGTCAAGATGAGCGTGTTCATGGACCAACTGTGGTAGGAGATAAACCACAGAAATTAAGGAAAAAGTTAAGAGGATAAACTATGGTTAAGTGGACTTCTGCCGATAAAGAGGAGATAATGTACTGCTACTTTTATGATACAAACCCTATATTTAAATCAAGAGGTTATACAAGAGAATCCATCAAAAACTGGAAGAAAGAGGAAAGTTGCCCCTAGAAAAACTGCAAAAAGAAATGGATGAAAATTTAAGATCTTTAATTTCACAGATCAAAATAAAGAAGAATGTGAACATCTTGAATCAACTAAGGGCTTCCATAGAAAAAGAAATACAGGGAGGAAGAGGAGACCTAGGTGACAGTACCAGAGGAAAGGACTACAAAGAAAAAGAAAGAACAGTTGAGGGGGAGATGGAGCTTAGAGATCTGGAACTTCAGGAGAATGAGTTGAATAAAGGGCAGTTCAACAAATCAACTGAAGAGGAGGAAGAATTCAAGATCAAACTCCTAGTCTACATGGAAAAAGTTGAATATGCTGGGTTCCAGACGTTGAATGTGCTGGGTTCCAGACAAGGAAAAAAATTACCCAAGTTAAATTTAACACCTGAAGTTAAAAGCATAATAATTATGACAAACAAGGCCATATCCTATATAAAGGGATCATTTATTGACATCACCAAAATAAATCAAATACAATATTATGAAGCTAAAATTATTACTGCAAGATTACTACCAACTAAAGTGCAGGACCAGAAGAAAAAGAAAACAACAACAGTTCCTCCTTGGAAAAAGCGCATTGAAAAGAAAATACAATCATTGCGTGTGGAGGTATCCCTGATAGACAGGTATCTAAAAGAATTAAGATCATCAAAGATATTGAGGAAGAGCTAAGACATCAAGCTGAAGAATGCTGCATTAACAGAAGAAAACCTGAAATGTATATGTTCCAACCAGAAATTGAAAGTAGCAGCAGAAGTGCAAAAACTGTGAAGATATGAAGAAAAAAGAAAAGAAACATATCAAAATAAACAATTTAGAGGGAACCCAAGACAGTTCTACTGGGAATTGGGAAAGAGCATTAATATGGTAAAAACACCACCAACCAAAGCTGAAACAGAAACCTTATGGAGAAACCTAAATGAGAGCACCGTAGAGCACAATCAAGAAGCAGAATAGTTACTCTACATACAAGAACATTTAGAAAAATCAAACATCAATCCTATGGAATGGCCTGTAGTAACAGCAAAAGAGTTGGAAAGCAGATTAAAACAAGCCCCAAACTGGAAGAGTCCTGGCCCAGATAGAGTGACCAACATTTGGCTCAGTTAACATCGCTCCAGCAAGACCTGGCGAACTACAAAAACTAATCGATCAAGCAGCCAAACTTAACACTGCAACGGCTTCTAACAGGAAGAACGTTTCTCCTTCCACAGGGGGACAAAGTAACATTCCCAAAAGTTACAGACCAATAACTTGTCTACCTACAATCTATAAACTCTTCACTGCAATAGATGCAGACAGAATGTATGATCATATCAAGTCCAATAACATCACGGCACTAGAGCAAAAGGGCAATAAAATGGGAGCATATGGAACCAAAGATCAGTTAAATAAGGCCATCATGGCCAGCGCTAAGAAAAGCAGAAATCTCCATATAGTATGGGTTGATTATAAGAAAGCTTTTAACAGAATCCCACACTCTTGGATAATAAATTGTCTTGAGATGTATAAGATAAACCCTGGTTTGAGAGAGTATATTATGTTCACCGTGACAATGTGGCAAACCATTCTGCTTTTGAAGCATGAAGATGATCAGTACATTATTCCCAACATTAAGATCCAGCGATGAATAGTTCAGGGAGATTTCCTGTCGCTACTTCTGTTCTGTATGGTGCTCAATCTAATGAGTACTCTCATCAACTCTTTGGGATATGGATTTAATCAGAATCCTAAAGAAGGTAATATCCCATTTACTATTTGTAGATGATCTGAAGCTCTATAGTTCCTGCGACTAACAAATTAGCAGAGCAACTTCATGTAGTGAAAAGCTTTTCTGATAACATCAGGATGACTTTTGGCCTTGACAATTTTGCTAAGGCAACTTTTATTTAGAGGAAAATTGAGCAAACTGAAAAATGTATCCCTGGCTGAGGGCTGTGACATCAAGGAACTTGAACAGGAAGGCATATATAAATATCTCAGAATAGAGGAAGGAACGACATTCAAGCAGAAATTACTGAGAGAAAAGATCAGTAAAGAACATTATAGAAGTTTAAAATCATGTTGAAAAGTGCTTTAAGATCACAGAATAAGATAGAAGCCATCTATCAGCTGGCAATTCCTGCACTCTCATACAGCTTTGGGTTTGTAGACTGGCCTCTTAAAGATCTTGAAAAACTGGATGTGCAAACAAGAAAACGCCTCCATGCCCATGAGGTATTTTACAAGAATCAGTGTATGCCAAGACTGCAAAATCCCTAGAGATGAAAGAGGGATAGGTCTCAGAGGGATTGATTACACACCATAGGCCTCCAAGCCTACCTAACAGCAGATCTAAATATGCAAAAAATGCTTAAATATGAAAGTAAATACGATTGTTTCTGATGATCTTAAAATGGCAAAATAGGTAGAAAAGGCAATGGCGAAAGCCAGAAGGATGCTTGGGTGCATAGGGAGAGGAATGGCCTCTGTATTTGGTGTGACTTCATTTGGAATATTGTATGCCGTTCTGGAGATACACCTTCAAAAAGATATAAAACGGATCAAGGCGTGATGAAAATAGCACAATCTGCAAATCAATAAATAAAAACAATAGAAATTTGCAGATTGTGCTATTAGTGATCTGTTCTTTTATGATTTTAAATATTTATATATTTACGTTTTAGTATGTGCCTGACAAACCCCTGACGAAGGGCAACGAAACACGGCCTGTGTCGGGTTGTCAATGGTTTAATAAAGACTCTGTCTTTCCACTTTCATCACGCCTTGGACTGGTTGCTGTTTTCTGCGTGGTATCTGCTTCTGTAGTGTTGTATAAAAAGGATCAAGGCCATACCATGCCATAAATGTGCCCTCTGTGACTTGCACACCTGGCATGCTCCCCTCCTCTCATCACAGGTTTGCCATTTGCCCCATGCCTGGCATCTTGCCTTACCACACGCCTCCATGTCCAACTGGCTCCCTGCCCTTGCCCCACTGACAATCGTCATGGTTCCTTGGTGGCGGTGGCAGCAGTGAAGCAGACATCCAATTAAAAAAAAAAAAAAAAAGAAAAACACGCGGGTCTTTCTGACTCTGTTTGCGCATGCAGGTCTGATCCCTCCCTTCTCTGATGTCACATCAAAGAAGGGAGGGATCAGACCTATATGCAAACCCGGAGTCGGCAAGACCCATGTGTTTTTTTTGGAATCGCATGTCCGCTGCTGCTGGGCATATGGGGACAGATTTAAGTAAATCATTTTTATTATTAGGATTAACCGATTGGCAAACACAAGAATACAATCACGCCCTTCAAGGGCCAACCAAACAAAACAAACACATCCTCTGAATGCAGACATAGAACAGTACTCAATACAGTATAATACAATACAATACAATCCCCCCGTGCCCATTCCCTCCTTATAAGCCCCATGAATAGATCCACATGGAGAGTAGGATGTGTAAACATTCTCAAGATCCCCCTCATATCTACCCTCCCCCCACCCCCCATCCCCTGCCCCACCTCCCTCCCCCCACCCCCAACCCCTCGCTCCAACAGCAGTCCCACCATAGTGACTCCATGCCTCTCTCCACATTCATCACACAACTCAACAATTCACATCTCTCAAGGGGCCCCACACCTTAGTGAACCGTTCCCACGCTCCTCCCACCAACAGCCTAGCCGTACATTGCTCCATGTCCATCAGCTCTCTCATAGCTCGCTCCCACTCAGCCACCCTCGGGGCCTTATCTTTCAACCAGCCCCGTAATAGGCATAGCTTAACTACAATGAAGCCTTTAGCACAAAGCTGGCGGGCACTGTCCCCAAGGGGTTGCACTCCTTCATAAGATCCAAAAAGGCACCACTTAGGGGCCAACTCTATACGTGTTTGCAGCCAGCCCTCCAACACTCGTCCCACTCCGGACCAAAAGCCCTGAACATGCATACAGGACCAAAAGCGGTGTGCGAAGCCTCCTTTATCTACCTTGCAAAGGGTGCAACAATCCGATATCAACAAGCCTGCTTTCGCCGCCCAGATATTGTGAACATAGACTCGCCAAAGGAATTTATATTGAATTTCCTGCAATTGAATCATTTCAGAAAGAGATTTAATGCCGCGGAACGCATCTCTCAGTCACTCCACCGTAATCTGGGTCATTCCGTCCCTCCTCCACTTCTCAACTAGACCAAGCAGACAGTGCAACTGACCCTCAGGAGCAAACGCCTGACGTAGAGTCCCAATAGTGATCTTCCCATCCAAGGATCCAAACAGCGTCAACATCCCCCCTTCCTCCAGCACCCCTGCATGTGTTCGGCGTAACGCAGTCACATAGTGTCGGGCTTGTAAATAAAAATAGAATTCCCATGGTTCCAAGTGATATCGCCCGCGCAACGAAGCAAACGAATCCACCGCAACTCCACGAGCCATACGGAGGTGCCCCACAAAGTGAGCACCCCTAGATGCCCAGGCGGAAGCTACCAGGGTCCCCCAACCAGGTGGAAAAGCTGGGTTTCCCCTCAGTGGGAGACAATCCGTCACTCCAGCGTCCCCCCCCCCCCAACGGCGACAAAGTGCTCCCCAGACCCTGCACAAGCCAGTCCAAAATCGCGACTGCTTACATCCCTCGGGAAGCTGTCGCCCACTCACGTGGACCACGGACATTCTATGCTGCGGAGCCACCATTTCGTCGATGATAGGTAAGGGGACAACCTCAGCTGTCTCCTCCACAAAGTCCCGCAAAATCCGCGTCCAACACACTAGATTATACCACCGAAGCGATAGTAAACCAGCTCCTCCATCCTCTCTGGGCAACAGTAATGTACGGAGCGCAATTCGCGTTCGCCGCCCTCTCCATAAGAACCGCGACAGATGTCGGCCCATCAGCTCAAGATCTCTGCGTGATAACCACACCGGGAGATGGCACAGAACATAAGCCCATCGGGGAAACTCCACCATGTTAAATAGTGCTATCCATCCATGTGACGACAACGGCAACTTCTGCCAAGCCTGCAAACGCCGAGCCATCCCCTCCATCAGCTTGGGGACATTCACCTGGTACAATTGATCTGGCCGTTCGGGAAGTTGAATACTGAGGTAGCGGAGCTGCCCGTCCGCCCACATCAGGGGAAACCGGCCAGCCCAGTGTCGCCGAGAGCACCCGCCTACGTCAAGCCCCAGAGACTTAGCCTTGTTAATTTTCAAACCCGAAAAGATACCAAAATTCTCAATCAGCTGTAGGGCCTGTGGCAAGGACACCTGCGGATCCTTGAGGCAAAGCAACATGTCATCCGCAAATGCACTAATCTTAAACTCACCAGCCAGCCAAGGCACCCCTGTCACGTCGCTCTGACTCATTAATGTCACCAGAAGAGGCTCCAAATGTAAAATGAAGAGAAGAGGAGATAGAGGGCACCCCTGACGAGTCCCTCTCTGCAAAACAAACGGTTCTGAGTGGTCTCCCCCCACCAAAATAAACGCCCTCGGTTCCGCATACAAAGCACGTAACTACCCCACAAACTGTCCAGCAAAGCCGAATCGATGTAAGGCCTCAAATAAATAACTCCAGGAGACCCGTTCGAAAGCCTTCTCAGCGTCCAAGCTCGCTAATAATAGGGGGCAGCGTTTTTGAAGACATCTCTCCATGCTCAGCAGCACCTGCAAAATATTATTAGCTGCTACCCTCCCACGCACAAATCCCGCCTGGTATGGTCCAATCAATCGAGACAGAATCTCCTGCGCTCACGCGGCCAACACCGCCGCAAGAATCTTCATGTCGACATTGATGAGCGAGATGGGTCTATAAGAAGCGGGATCCTCCGGATCTTTCCCGGCCTTAGGTATCAGTGTGATGGAGGCCGTTTGCATATCCCTTGGAAATTGTCCAGTCTCCAACACTTCCGCATAAACCGCTCCCAACGTAGGCACAACCTGCCGTTCTACAATTTTATAAAACTCCACTCCGTATCCGTCGGGTCCCGGCACCCTATGCAGCTTCCCCTCTCGAATAACCTTCTGTATTTCCGTCCCCGAGATCGGCTGATTCAACATCTCCCTCTCCTGCTGAGTCACCTGATTCAGCGATACACCATTCCAAAAGGCCTGCATATGTTGCTGGTCGTCCCCCTCCGGGGTATAAAGACATAAAGACGGCTATAGAAGCGCCTAAAAACCTCAGCAATCTCCGCGGGTTCCGTCCGCTGTTTTCCCTGCTCGTCACGGATCCGCACCACCAAATGGCTCCCCTGGCGCCCTCGCGCCAGCCGTGCGAGCAACTTCCCAGAACGATTGCCAAAACGAAACAGCTGATGCCTATAATACAGCTGATCAAAAATCGCTCGGTCTTGAAGAAGATTATTCACCTGTCTTTGGGTCTCAACATAGGCCTGGTGGACTCCTCCACTCCTAGGACAACGCAACGCCTCGCGCTTCTTCTCCTGCAACACCTGAGTTAGCTGCACCAACTCAGCGTTTACGCTTTTCTGTAACCGAACCACATAGGCCATCACATGCCCGCGAACCACCGCTTTCCCAGCCTCCCACAATGTGGTCACCGAAGCAACGCTACCCTCATTAAGTTCCAAAAATTCTCGCCACTGATCTCGAACATACTCCTGAAAATCCTTCCTGAGCCATAGGTGGCTGGGAAAGGACCAGCGACCCCCCACTCTACAACCGCCCGCCCAAGCCATCGTCACCATCGCATGATCTGACACCACAATGGGACAAATTTCCGTCTGCCGAACTCTCCCAAGATCCGACCGCCTCACCAAGATATAATCTATTCTAGACCACGTTTGGTGCACACGGGATAAATGGGTATAATCCCGTTCACTCCCATGCAGCAGCCGCCAAATATCTATCAAATCACTGACCTGACATAGGTAATGCACTCCTCTGGTAGTCCACCTACCCGTTTTCTCTCCCGATGAAGACTTATCCACTGTCGGGTCATGGGGGCAATTAAAATCGCCTGCAAGTACCAAGGAAACATTAGGTAAACCACTTATCTTTCTGGCAATCATCTCAAAAAAGCCATGCGAATATTGATTAGGAGCATAAATATTACCCAAAATAAGCTCCTCTCCATTAAGTTTCACATGCACCCATAGATAGCGTCCCAGGGGATCTGGGTCTTCGCTTATAACTTCTACTATCAGGCGCTTATGAAATAAGAGTGCAACCCCCTTTTTCCGACCCTCAGCCGCTTCCACCGCACAGACATGCCCCACCCATTTCTGTTGCAACTTGGCATGTTCTCTAGCATTTAAATGCGTTTCCTGGAGAAAAGCCACTTGGGCTCCTGCTCTCTGCAGCGCCTGAAGTACCTTGGTGCACTTTATCGGAGTGTTTAAGCCCCCAACATTCCAGGACACAAACCGCAAATCAGTACCCATTAGCCCCCATTTCCCTGCTGCGAACATACCCAGTGCCAAGATTGCAGCCATTGTACTGAGAGCTGCCCAGCCTCAGCACCCCTTTCCATCTACACCTCCCATAAGTCACCAGACAGGAGCCACTCAGTCTCTTCCCACAAGCAGCCAGACCCCTCCCCCATCCACCCGCATGACCTGCCAGACCACCCCCACCCCTTTCCCCCTCCCCGTCCTATCCCACCCCCCCTGCCCCCTAGGCTCCCTGTCCCCTCCCTCCCACCCCTTAAAAGAACCAAGTGAATAACTCCTGGCCCACCCTGCCAGGCCTGAGATCTGTCGCGGTGCGCTACAGGGCCGTCCTGCCCATAGGTGCTCATTCCGCTTATGTGGGGATAGAGCAAGAGTCCCCATATCGTAGTGCAATGTGAATCCCAAGGAAGCAATCTGAACTCACCAGACACCCTTCAGCCATACTCTTATTCCCCCCCTCCAAACCGCAGCACTCATACGAATGTTCCCCAGCCGTGCCGGACCAACACAGCTCCCAGACAACGAAGCCTCCACCCAAGTCCCACAATATTCATATTCCACTATCAATCTCCCAGCCATACGTTTTATCCACAGTAACCAAGCAATCAAGCACTCAATCACTCAATCGATCAGCCCCGGTCTCAGGAAACCTCTCCGGGCCACCCCATAAGCGGTACTTTAGGCCTAAAACAAACATAAATGTAATTGTTCACTCTCTGAAAGTCGAGTTAGGGCTGGTCCGCAGGCAACTCCCGGTGGAGTTCTCCAGCAGTTTGATAATAACAGGCCTCACTCCTTATGGCGTCCCTCAGCGGTAGGCTCACTCTGCTGTCGCCGGAAAAGCAAGGCTGAAACGGACATGCTTGCTGAAAAGCGCTACGCATACCTGTGAGAACTCTTTTCATTTTGCCATCACCGATGCAGAATAGTCCTGAAAAAGCAGCACTGAGTTGTTATCCAAACGCAGGTTTGCAAAACGCCTGCAGCAGCTGCCATTTGTGTTGAAAGTTTAGGATCTTCGCAATAACTACTCTGGGGCGCTGTCGAAGCTCCATTTTAGGCCCCAGGCGGTGCGCACATTCCACCTTCATGTGCCCCACAAGGTCCGTAAGGCCCAATTCGCGCGGCAACCAGGTCTCCACTAGATCTAACAACATTGCGTCCGTATGTGACTCTGGTATGCCCACAAGACGGATATTATTCCTCCTGGACCGATTTTCTAAATCGTCGACCTTATCCAGCAAAGCATCCACTTGCTTCTGCAACCGACTCTCCTCTCATGTGCGCTTGCCCTCCTCTTCTTCGAGTGCCGACACTCTGTGTTCCAATTCCTCCACTCGATGCGTGCACTCTGTGAGCGCCTCGGTCACCGTTTCTAATTTGCTGAGAATCAAGTCAAATTTAGGTTCAAGCAACCTTGCCACTTCTCGCGCCAGTTCTTCCGGGCCCGAGTCCACGCTCTCACCCCCTGGGGATCTAGGCGCCGCCATAGTGGTGGCTGGCCCAGCGGCCGTGGAGGCCCCAGCTCGCGGCACTTTCTCTTTGTCTTTCCGCGCTGGAGGAGGCATTGTTCAGCTGTCCCTGCAACTCGGGGTAGCCCACAGATATCACCTAGCACTTCCAGGGATTTCTGTCCAAATTTATTGGGGTAAGCAGTGAAAATTTGCCAATTAATCACAGGATGGTCCTGGAGCGAGCAGAGACACCTCTTACTCGCTCATGCGTCACGTGGTCTCCATGGGGACAGATTTAAAGATCTTAATATATATACTTTGGAGGAAAGGCGGGATAAAGGAAATATGATAGAGACATTTAAATACCTCCAATGCATAAATGCATAAGAGGAAAGCCTCTTTCAATTGAAAGCAAGCTCTGCTATAAAGGGACATAGGATGAGAGGGAAAGGGGATAGATCAGAAGTAATATGTGGAAATATTTCTTTACGAAAAAGTGGTAGATGCATAGAATAGTCTCCCAATGGAGGTAGTAAAGATGAGGACAGTATCCAAATTCAAGAAAGCATGGGACAAACATAGAATATTACTAAAGGAAAAAATGGGACTATTGTAGTTGATATGGAAAGACAGAAAGGCCATATGCTCTTCAAAGAATTAGATCAGCAAACGAGGAAAAACAAGTGGAAAATGCACAAATACAGTAGGAAATAAAAAGTGTTACTTCAAAAACCCTTTGTCGGACACATGAATGATTAAGGACAGGAGAACTGAAGACAAAGAATGACAGATTGATAGTTGCTGCCCAGGAAGGCCGATTACGGATGAGTGTTTAACAAGCAAGCATTGAAATACTGGCAAAACAGACATATTTTGATTCTGTAAGAAAGACCTGGCTCATAGCTGGCTGTGAAGTTCTGATGAAGGAAAATTTCTATACAGAAAGGCACAATAAAGTAGCATGCCTCATCCATTGGAAACTATAAATCCTACAACATCATTGTGCCTGAAAAGCAGTGGGATCACGACCCTAAAAGGATTACCGAGAATGAAGAGGTTATGGTCACCTGGGATTCTCCCATTCTAACCGATAAAAAGCTGGCTATGAGGAAACCCAACATTGTAGTAAAGGAGAAAAACACCAGAACGGCATTGATAAGAGAGGTGTCAGTTCCAAGTGATTATTCTGTGAATCACATGAAGCTCCTGAAGTACCAACATATGCAGTCAGAGACCAAGAAAATGTGGCAGAAAGTTACAGAAATACGTCCCATCGAAATTGGGAGCCACAAGCTTGATAAAGAAGACTTTCCAAGCACATCTTGCCAAACTACCCATACATGTTATCTCTTAAGAACTCCAGAATGAAATTCTCTTTTACACAATGCAAGTAACTACACTGAGCAATAGCAGTAAATTTGAAAGATTGAGATGATGCTCTAAATACCCTGGCTTGGAAGCGAGGTTCATGACTGTCACTGTATGCGCAAAACTAACCCATTTGGAGAAACTGTCCTGAAAAAGATCTAGCTGTTATCGTGGATAATACTTGAAATGTACAGCTTGGCCAAGAAAGCTAATAGAATTCTAGGAATGACAGTATAAGGAAAGGAATGGAGAATAAAATGAAGGATATCATAATGTCTCTCTATCGCTCTGTGGTGTGACCATGCCTTGAGTATTGCATTCAGTTCTGGTCGCCATATTTGAAAAAGATATAGTGGAATTAGAAAATGTTCAGAGAAGGGCAACTAAAATGATAAACGAGATGTAAAGATATCCCTATGAAGGAAGGCTTAAAAGATTAGGGCTGTTTATCTTGACAAAGGGGAAATATGATATACGTCTATAAAATCATGAGTAGAGTGGAATGAGTATATATGATTTGATCGATTACACCTTCAAAAAGTGCAAAGACTAGGGGACATGCAATGAAGCTACAAAGTAGCATATTTAAGACTTCTTAGAGAAAATATTTTTTCATTCAGTGCATAATTAAACTCTAGAATTTATTGCCAGAGGATATAGTAAAAATTGTTAGTGTAGCTGGGTTTTTCAAAAGGTTTGGATAAATCTATAAACCATTAGTGGACTCGGGAAAAGCATGTAATCTGTCTACTTTTTGGGATCCTGCCAAGTAGTTGTGACTTGGATTGACCCCCGTTGGAAACAGGATACTGGGCTTAATTGGTTTTAGCCACTATGAGAAATCTTATGTCCTTATATCTGTCTGGATATAGCGCAATATAAGAATTTGGATTAAATTAAATTATACAAGTGGAATTTGTTTTTAATCCTGAGTTAATGCTCTTTGATAATGCTTCCAGAGAATCAACAAGAGACAAATATCTGAAGTTATTTTGAGGAAAGCTTTTCTCTAGACTAGGAAGAGAACTTTAGTACATTGGAAGGACACTCAGCTGCCTTCTTTAACATCTTGGTGACTGGCTTTACGTGCTATGATAATGGAGAAAAATGTCAGCAAGATCAGCAAAATCCAAATGCTGGCCCCATTTTCAGATGCGTTTAGGCCTGGTATCTGGACTCCTTACTGTATAAGGTTAGGAGCACAGAATTCAATTTCTAAATAAAGAAAATAACCATACCGCTAGATTTGGAATAACAATTCAGACCAGTAGTGCATATTCCCAGGGAGTGTGAAGGGGGGAAGGGAGAGACATGGTTTTAATGAACATTTATCTCTGATACAATGTCTGGAGTTTAATATGTTAAGAGAGTGGTATTACGTGTTCACGTTGCAGTAATCTTGCAATAAAAACTCTCATGTTGGCTGAATATCTGTGCTAGTGCTTCCTTGGCCTGATTCACTGGTGCCAATGTTCTGTGGGGAAAAAGATGACAGGTCATGGCCCTGGTAGCTCACTACATTCAACTTTTGGAAGAAGTCTGGGCTTTAACATATCTCCTGGGAAGAATGATGGCATATCATATTATTAAATTAAATTAAAGGTAAGTGCTGGCTCCATCTTTACCCCTCTCCAAGTGCCAACCCCTTTTCTACATATAGAATTTGGGCAATTCGTGAGAGTTAAACAGTCCGATTTTATACCTCTATAAATTCAAAGGGGGGAGGCAGGCAAATAATACACTTTGAAATCACAGCACCTCTGAGGTGATAGTGCTCTTCATTAATTTGCCTGGGAGTCAGGTGTTGAGTGCTCTATAAAAGCCTATAGAACTTACAAATTCCTTTCAAGCTGCAGTAATTTTCTGGCTTTTACCACAAGTGCTCTCTACTTGCTATTCTTTAAAAAAAAAGAATATATATGAATATATTTTTTTATTGCTGGGTTATTTTTATAACTTTTACAGAAGAAGATTGGGCCCAGTATTCAGCTCTGACAGCTGGCTGCCAGCAGAGAGCTTTTTCTTTTTGTAACTGAATATTTATTCAGCATTGATCAATAATGGTACAGCCAACAATCCCCAGCATTCATCCAGGTAACAAATCAAGTCCCCCTCCACCTCCCCCCCCCCCCCCCCGGCTCCTGCCATCGTGGCACAGAACTTTAAATACGGATATTCAATTGCCAGGGCTATATCCAGGATCTGACATTGAGTATCTAGGTAGGTGCTCAGATTGCGTGATGCTAGCTGGGCAGCGGCGATATTCAGCCGCTATCCGGTTAGCCTCTGTGGCAAAAGTTAGGCCAGTGTTCACCACGTCTGACTTTCACACTAACCGCAAAGCAGCTCAATATCATTGCGCTCCGGAATGCCCCAATACTAGCCAGCATGTAGTGGCGGCACCCGTGGATATTTCGGATATCCTGCGAAGCGGCATTTACACAGTTTGTAGGTGGTGGACATGAGGACAATATCTGAATTCAAAAAGGCACGGGACAAACACAGAGGCTCTCTAAAGGTAAAAAAGGGACTGTTGTAGTGGTTGATATGGAAGGGCAGATTAAATAGGCCATGTGGTCTTTTTTTGCTGTCATGTTTCCATGTTTCTAACCTGCCACCAAGTCTATGAAAGGGCTGCATTGGAAATATGACACTAGTCCTTAGAGCACACCACTTGTTGGGAAAAGAGAACAAACTGGACTGCTACAGATCCTCTCAACAAACTACATGACCACCACATACCCCACCTTGAACACATAGGCATAATATGGTTAGAGCCTTAGGGGGTTATTCTGTCCCCCGAATAGCAGGGATGGATATCCCAATGGGACGTCGATGCCCACTATTCATGGGCCTCCCCACCGGTGTCTAACTTCCCCACCATTTGTACAGGGAAGTTAGACGGGGGCGGGGAAGGGGCGGATCGGGGGCGGGTCGTCACCAGCCCTGGATGTACATGGCCGATTCTAATGTTGACAACAACCAACACACGCACCCTAACCTAAGCAAAACTCAAACACTATCTCAAACCAATTCAAAAACTTCCAAAAATATTCTCCAATAAGGCAAAATGACCTCAGGGTGGCTAGTACCCCACATGCAGCAAGAAACTCACTGTAGGGAATAGCTGATGCTCACATCATAGGTCATAGCCTTGTCAATTCATTAATATAAACAAAATTCCTATCACATTACACATACCACTACAATTTCACCCTGGGATCCTAAAACATCAAACTACAACCTTCTCCACACACAAAATCCAACACTCAACCATCAAAACATACACAAACACTGCTACAAAGCATCAGAGTTAGTAAGATACAGGCAAGGAGCAGCTCTGGAGCGATCATGGAAAATCCTATAAAATTAAGGAAATATACGATTAATATCCAGAATCAAAGAAAAGGAGCACAATAGCCCTCTTAGACTTATCTTATCATATCGTAAATGCCTGCTCCGCAGCCGCCTCAAATACTCGGTGCTCAGCCTGTAACAGCTTCAATTACAGCAGAAAGCAACATCTGGCAGCCGGGAACACCCGACAGCGAGGAAACACTCCCCAAATGTAACTTGGCGGGAAGAGAAAATTACATATCTCATAAAATCACACAAAAAACCCTACAAAAGCTTTCGTTTCGCCAAAAAGAGGCTTCTTCAGGGGTTTAAAGTCAATGTCTTAACCACAAATCGACTGAACCCGCCATCCCAAAGGACGGCGTATGACGTCACTTTTAAAACTTCCCAACAACCAATCACAAACGTCCATAAAGGATGTGAACAGGATGGAGTCGGTGCAGAGGGTTGCTACTAAAATGATTAATGGGCTTCATTATAAAGCATATGAGGACAGACTTAAGGATCTTAATATGTACACCTTAGAGGAAAGGCGGGATAGAGGTGATATGATTGAGATGTTTAAATACCTCCGTGGCATAAATGTTCAGGGAGAGAGCCTCTTTCAATTGAAAGCAAGTTCTGCTACGAGGGGACATGGGATGAGGGTGAAGGGAGACAGATTCAGGAGTGACATGCGGAAATATTTCTTTACAGAAAGAGTAGTGGATCCATGGAATAGTCTCCCAGTGGAGGTGGTAGAGATGAGGACAGTAACTGAATTCAAAAAAGCATGGGACCAACACAGAGGATCTCTAAAGGTAAAAAGTGGACTGTTGTAGTTGTTGTTATGGAAGGACAGACTAGATGGGCCATGTGGTCTTTTTCTGTCATCATGTTTCTATGTTTCTATAATCTTATCGTCACTTTCTCCCTACACATACTCTACAATCCACTAAAAACTACAAAACACTATTAACATCAAAGTAAATTGAAATAAAAAGAGAAAAGAAATGAATAAGGAGGAGCTCCACAGAAATCACACTACCAAATCGCAAAAAAATATAGTCCAATAACCCAAATCAAAAAAAAGGTGTCCACTGTATTTTATCGTTCAGACCCGAAGGATACAAAGTATCCAATGAATAAATCCATCGTTGCTCCTTCTGCAGCAAAACTTTGCCACGATCTCCCCATCGAATATTAGATGGAACGTGTTCCAAAACAGTACATCTCAAATCAAAGAACTGATGGCCAAAGTCCAAACAATGCTGAATCAAAGGTGTTTCAAGACGTTTCTTATGAAGACAACATTTATGTTCCGCTAAGCGTGTCCGGAGGGGTCGAGTAGTCTTCCCAATATAAAGCTTTGAGCATGGACACCACAGGCCATGAATAACATATGTAGTAGCACAGGTTGTGTAAAATAACAAATCACGAACCTTAGCTTTATAAGCTGCACAAATGGAATGTGTCATTATACTACAAAAAGTACAGCGTTGACACGCAAAATGACCAACCGCTGAAGCGGAAGATAGTGGCTGTCGGGGCACTGCTGGACAAAGATGATCTCTCAAATTAAAGCTACAGCTATATGCAAGCCGTAGAGAATATTTTGAAAACGTAGGATGTGTCGCCAATAAAGCCCATCGGCGACGCAACATCGTAGCAATACGAGTTGACAAGCTTGAATATTGTAAAACACATGTGACAATAGAAGGAGACACTGACCGTGAAACAGCCTCATTAGGTTGTAACAGCCATTCCCGATGATTAAATCGAGCCCTCCGGTATGCTTTTCGCAAAACTGCGCATCATAAAAGAGGCTTGAACTTTAAACTCAGACAAGTTAGAGCAAATTCGCCGACAGCGTAAAAATTACGAATAAGGTAGACTCTGACGTAGATGTTGTGGATGAAAACTATTAAAATGCAGCACAGTATTACGATCCGTCGGTTTAGAATACAAAGTGGTAAAAAAAACACTTTGACCTTTAGAGATACGGACATCCAAAAAGTGAATATTAGATTCTTGAATATCAATATCAAAAGAGATAGACGTATTGCAATTATTTAAATATTGAAAAAAGTCATCCAGAAGCTCTCTCGTGCCATGCCACAAAAGAAATATATCATCTATATAGCGGTACCATCTAATGATATGCACCGCAAATCGAGAGGAATATACAAAATGAGTTTCAAAAAAACTCATATATAAGTTAGCCAAAGACGGTGCAAAGGTCGGCCCCATGGCCGTACCGGAAATTTGTTGATAAAAAACTTGATTGTAGACAAAATAATTCCTTTTCAACGCTAATTCAGCCAGAGTGGTCAAAAATGAAGTAGGAACACGATGCGGAGCTTCTCTGACATCAGTTTGGCCATCAGTTCTTTGATTTGAGATGTACTGTTTTGGAACACGTTCCATCTAATATTCGACGGGGAGATCGTGGCAAAGTTTTGCTGCAGAAGGAGCAACGATGGATTTATTCATTGGATACTTTGTATCCTTTGGGTCTGAACGATAAAATAGAGTGGACACCTTTTTTTTTGATTTGGGTTATTGGACTATATTTTTTTGCGATTTGGTAGTGTGATTTCTGTGGAGCTCCTCCTTATTCATTTCTTTTTTTATTTCAATTTACTTTGATGTTAATAATGTTTTGTAGCTTTTAGTGGATTGTAGAGTATGTGGAGGGAGAAAGTGACGATAAGATTATGGACGTTTGTGATTGGTTGTTGGGAAGTTTTAAAGGTGACGTCAGACGCCGTCCTTTGGGATGGCGGGTTCAGTCGATTTGTGGTTAAGACGTTGACTTTAAACCCCTGAAGAAGCCTCTTTTTGGTGAAACGAAAGCTTTTGTAGGGATTTTTGTGTGATTTTATGAGATATGTAATTTTCTCTTCCCACCAAGTTACATTTGGGGAGTGTTTCCTCGCTGCCGGGTGTTCCCGACTGCCAGATGTTGCTTTCTGCTGTTATTGAAGCTGTTACAGGCTGAGCACCGAGTATTCGAGGCAGCTGCGGAGCAGGCATTTACGATATGATAAGATAAGTCTAAGAGGGCTATTGTGCTCCTTTTCTTTGATTCTGGATATTAATCGTATATTTCCTTAATTTTATAGGATTTTCCATGATCGCTCCAGAGCTGCTCCTTGCCTGTATCTTACTAACTCTGATGCTTTGTAGCAGTGTTTGTGTATGTTTTGATGGTTGAGTGTTGGATTTTGTGTGTGGAGAAGGTTGTAGTTTGATGTTTTAGGATCCCAGGGTGAAATTGTAGTGGTATGTGTAATGTGATAGGAATTTTGTTTATATTAATGAATTGACAAGGCTATGACCTATGTTGTGAGCATCAGCTATTCCCTACAGTGAGTTTCTTGCTGCATGTGGGGTACTAGCCACCCTGAGGTCATTTTGCCTTATTGGAGAATATTTTTGGAAGTTTTTGAATTGGTTTGAGATAGTGTTTGAGTTTTGCTTAGGTTAGGGTGCGTGTGTTGGTTGTTGTCATTTAGAGTTGCCCCTATACAGCTTGTTGAAGCGATTCTAATGTTGGCCATTTATGTCCAAGGCCGGCAACTTGTACAGGGAAGTTATTCTACTTCTGAGGTGGAATAAATTTCCTGGACAACATAGATCGGCGGGCCCGGGCACGGATGGGGCAAGGGGGGGGTCCAAGGACATTCCCCGCAGCCTGACTCTGGCCTTAGGAGGCCAGATCAGGGGTCGGACTGTGTGGAAACCAGTTCTGAAGCCAGCAGCCAGGGATCATGGCTTTACAATGGAGCCGCGGTGCCACAGCAACTGGACACCATGGTGCTGCGGCTCTATTGAAAAGCCCTGACTGAGTTAGTCGGGCATGTCCTATATGTGTAGGCTGGGCTGAATCGCAGTCCCAGCCTGCACATACAGGACTGTTTGTGATTCTGATCCCGCGGGGCTAGACGTGCCCCACGGGATCAGAATCGCGATACCCTCTGTGCATCCGGTTCCGGCCAGGCGCACAGAGGGCTTCTACATCTACACTAGAATCGGGCCCTTACTGAATACAGAATAAATGATCACATATTAGAAATAGGAATGTACAGACAAAGAACTGAACTGGAAACCTTAAGAAGCTGGAAATTGTTTGCAGTACAACAATGGAGAAATAGAAACAAATGAATTTCTTCCTCTACTGTGCAAAATACAAAGATATTTCTGGAGGCGCTTCATTTCAAGCAAAGGTCATTTTCTGACTCTTACTACATCTACTTGAATTATTAAAAAAAGGGGGCTATTTTTGTTATATAGCATTTTTATATATTGCTGCTTAAAGTTACTATTCTATTTTGGTAGCATTTTGCAGAGGGAGATTTCACCTTTTTAGGGAAGGCTTTTTTGCTGCTGGGGTTTTTCCTTAATCTAGCTTTTAATCTTAGAAGTTCAAAGAGGAAGGAAGTCCACAAATACTATTTGAAGCCACTGCACTGCTGAGGTGCTAGATCCCACACCATTTCCCACCCATCTCCATTGTCAATTTTTGCTATATAGAATGAATCCTAAATTAAGGGGTTGTCGTGCTGTGAGGGACTGTGTGCATCAGTGATGCTGAGGGCTAACCTATTGGTAGCTTAACTACTGGTAGGGTCTCCCAAGATGGACAGGTCTCAGCTGAGTTGCCAGACCAAGACAAACCACCCATCTGGGCAGCAGCAGAATGGGATGGTGTTGGCGGTGGAGAATCACATTTCTGTGACAACGGCAACAACACTAAAATTACCTGTGTGGAAGAAAGGCCTGGCAATCTATTTCCTTATCTTGCCATGAAAACCCAATGGATAGTCACAGCAAAACAAATTGCACTATAGTGCTGAAAGATGAGACCCCCAGGTCGGAAGGCAGTCAACTGCCTACTGAGGAGGAGCTGAAGACTTTTCAGAGTACAGCCAGCATTTATGATGTGGTTGGATTAAAGCCCTCGGGACGTCTGAATGCTGATGTAACTGTGCATGAAATGAGAGTCAGAAGCTGCAAATATGTCTTACATATTGGGACATGGAACGTACAAAGCGTGAACCAAGGGAAGTTGGAGGTGACCAAGCATGAAATGGAACGTGTACAACTCAATCTGTTGGGTGTTAGTGAACTGAAATGGACTGGCATTGGGCACTTTGAATCTGATGATCACATGGTCTACTATGCTGGAAATGAAAGACAAAGAAGAAATGGTGTTGCATTTATAATTAAGAAGAAACTTGCAAGCACTGTAATGAAATACAATGCAATCAGTCAATGCTTAATTTCTATTCGTCTATGAAGAATGCCCATCAACACAACTATAATTCAAGTATATGCCCCAACAACAGCTGCAGAAGAAGATGACGTTGTTGAGTTCTATGAACAAGTACAAGCTGAAATTGACTTAACATGCAAACAGGATATCCTGATAGTCATGGGTGACTGGAACCTAAAAGCTGGCAACACAGAAGGCGGCAAAGTGGTTGGAAAATATGGACTTGGCAATAGAAATGAAGCTGGAGAAAGACTGATAGAATTCTTCAAGACCAACAATCTATTTGTCTCAAACATCTTCTTCCAGCAGCACAAGCAGTGACTGTACATATGAACCTCTTCCCAATGGATTGTAAAAAAATCAAATTGACTAAATCTGTGGAAGTCAATGATGGAAGAGCTCTATAACATCAATAAAACCAACTACTAGTATGCAAACTCAAGCTAAGAAATTTGGAAGACAACATCATGGCCAACTGACTTGAAAAGATCTGTGTTTATACCAATACTGAAGAAAGGTGATCCAACTGACTGTGGAAATTATTGCGCACTCTGATCCCATCTGCCAGCAAGATTCTACTCAAGATCATTCAGCCGAGACTACAACCATACCTGGAACGAGACCTGCCTGAAGTGCAAGCAGGGTTCAGGAAAGGGCGAGGAATGAGACACATCATCATAAATGTGAGATCCTTGAAAAGACCAAAGAATACTAAAAGGATATCTATATGTGTTTTATCAAGTACAGCAAGGCTTTTGACTGTGTAAACCATGAGAAACTCTGTCCACATTAAGAAGCATGAGTATACTAGAATACCTGATCGTTCTCTTGCACAACTTTTAAATTGATCATGAAGCAACAGTTCATACTGAACAAGGAGAAACAGAATGGTTTAAAATTAGCAAAGGTATATGACAAGGCTGCATAATTTCCCCCTAGCTGTTTAATTTATATGCAGAACAAACCAACAGAGAAGCAGGACTGTATGAAGACAACCAAGGTGTGAAGATTGAGGGACACATCAACAACCTTCGCTATGCTGATGATACCACATTACTGGCTGAAAGCGAAGACTATCTGAAACATTTGCTTTTCAAAATCAAGGAATAGTCTTAAAATGGGCCTGCACCTTAATGTAAAGAAGACAAAGATTCTGACAACTGGCAAAATCAATAAGCTCATCATTGATGGAGAAGAAATTGAAATAGTGGACAACTTTAACCTACTTGGATTAACTATCAATAAACAAACAATAAGCAGTCAAGAAATCAGACGATGCTTTGCTCTTGGCAGAATGGCTATGAAGGACCTAGATAAGATTCTCAAGATCAGAAATGTCTCTCTCTGTACAAAGATTCAACTTGTTCAAACCGTGGTATTTTCAATAACGTCATATGGATGCGAACGTCAAACAGTGAAAAAGATAGGAAGAAAATTGATGCCTTTGAATTATGGTGCTACCAACAAATACTGTGTATCCCATGGACTGCCTGAAGAACAAACCAGTCAGTACTAGAGGAGATCAAACCTAAGCTTTCCTTAGAAGCTAAGATGACAAGACTTTGACTTTCATACTTTGGACACATCATATGAAGAGAGAGATCATTAGAGAAAGACATCATGCTTGGCAAAGTTAGAAGGTCAATGCAAAAGAGGAAGGACAGCAATGAGATGGATCAATACAATAACAGTAGCTATGGGTGCCTTTCTGTCAACAATGAGCCACCTGACTGCGGACAGAACACAGTATAGGACAACTATCCAGAGGGTCGCCATGAGTCGACACAAACTCGATGGCACTTAACAACAACAACATGAAATTAGAATAATAAAGTATATTTCAGAAGGCTCTGATTAATAATATCTTATTAACTCTTTGAGATAATTCTACAAAGGGAACACACAACACAGATACATAAATAAATTTTGTAGTCTAGAGAGGTAAGGTAAACTACACAGACCCCAATAACAGGTGAGCAAAATGGTGGGACTACACACAGGGATTCTCAAATAATTTTCACATAACAAAGGATAGTTTTTACTTACAGAACAGCTGAGGACAGGGTAGGGCTTCTGCACCAATCCACAGCCAGATCCAGGGCATGGAACCAGTTCATTGTGCCAAATGTCTTCAGGATGAATCCTTCAGGAAACAAGTGGAGGAACTAAGAGAGGATGTGGCGAGCCTAAGAGGCATTCATGACAAGAGGTACATTGATGAAATTCTTCTACAAACACCTAAGATCTTCAAGAAATGAAATGAGAGCTGGACACAGATCACCAAAAGCTACAGAATCAATACCCTGACTCCACCTTTTTTGGAACTGAGGAACCAGTATGCAGTCCTGAAGTGGAAGAGAGAACAACATCCCAGGAACAGGAGGTACCAGAGCTCAAAAACCCCAAATATGTAAGATTATGAACCATTAGGAAGCAAAGGGTGGTGGTGGTTGGTGACTCCCTGCTGAGGGGTACAGAGGTGTCCATCTACTAACAAGACACAATGTCCCAGAAGGTGTGATATCTACCTGGAGCCTAGATCTGAGACATTATGGAGAGTTTGCTGAAACTCCTGAAGCCTACAGACTATTATCCAATGCTATTCTTCCCCCCTTCCCACAATTGTTGTTATGATTCTCCTCTTATATTTACTCCTTTCCAAGTTCATTGCCCTGTTATAGTGTATCAAGTTTTGTTTCAATGCCTTGACAATAGGATAAAGTGGTATAGAAAACCTGTTAAATAAATAGACACAAACTATTCTGCTAAGTTTCCACCTGAGTGTATCAAAAGTGATTTTGTGGCTCTGAGAGAGAGGACAAATCAGTTTGGTGCACAGGTAGTGTTCACCCTGTTGAGGGTCATAGCCAGGTTCGAGAGGTTTGCATTCTGGAGATGAATGCCTTGCTGCATGGCTGGTGTCATCAAGAGCGTTTTGGCTTCCTGAATCATGGAGTCATCTTCTAGGGGCTGTTGAGCAGAAATAGTGTCCACCTATCAAAGAAGAGGTGAAGCCACTTAACCCTCCATAGCCCATGTTCCCTGTAAAATAGTTATCTCCAAGTTATAATGCCCTGTTCAATGTAATTTCAGTTTGTTCAATGTAAACCGCACTGATGCAGAATAGCGCGGTATATAAGAGAATGTAAATAAATAAAATAAATAAAATATGTGTCTTCTGAAAAAGACTGGCTAACCTACTGAGGAGGGCTTTAAACTAGGATCTCTGGGCATGGGTGACGAAAGCCCTCAGGGTAAGTACAAGCTCTTAGGTAAGTAAAACATTTAAGAATAGTATAGAAAAGGGAATAAAGGGCAACATCTGGAGAGCTGCTTATATCAATGCATATACGGTAATATGGGAAATAAAGTTTATTTATTTAATTTCTTTTAGAAAAATTCCAGTTTCAGAGGTTGTAATGTAAGCAGGGCTGGTGCAAGGTAGTGGGTGCCTTAGACAAACCTTCATCCTTATGGCTTCCCTTCCCCCTCGGTTTTGATAATTAAATTCAACAATCATGATCATCCCAACCCCACTCTACCACCAGCAATCCTGTAAAAATGCATAATTGGGCTTCATACTTAAAAAAATTAAATTTGGCTATGTGTGCCTGCAGGTAAAAATGTGCTGATGGTTCTTATGAGTTTGTGTGGCTATCAACATCTATTGTTTTGATTTGAATGCCTGCTGCTCTTTGCTGCCCCTAATGGTTGTGCTGGTCCTGAATGGAAGAGGCTGACCTGAATATAGTAGCAGTCCCAGGGTGAGTGGGGGGGGGGGGGAGGATGGCGATACCATATTTGGTGCTTACAAATGAGGAGTGTGTTTCTGATGTTGTAGCAGGTGCATCTGGCATTTATTATCACTGGCAGGGCTGGCCCTAGAGTTGGTTCAAGGTGTTGGAACCCTAAGCAAACCTTACGTTCACACTCCCCGGCTATCAAAATCTATTGTTAAGCTTTGAATGCCCTGCTCTTTGCTGTCCTCCAGATGGTGTTGCCCTAGGCAGCTGCCTGGTTTGCCTAGTGGTTGGCCCAGCCATGAGCACTAGATAGTGTGGTTCACTATTAGGAAGTGGGTAGATGGTTCATTCAAAAGTGATGATCCTAGACTTCAGAAAAATTAACTTTGTCAAGATGGGGGACTATATCAAGGAGTTGTTAGCTGGATGGGAACATTTGGGAGTAGAAAATCTGTGGGGAAAGCTGAAAGGGGATATTTTAATGGCAAAGAACATTTTGGTTAGGAAAGTAAATAAAAGTAAGACGAAAAGGAGCCTGCTATGGTTTTCAACAGAAATAAGTTGTAACAGTAAGGAGAAAGAGTTATCCTTTATACACCATAAGAGAGTGAAGAAAGAGGAAGAGATTCAATATCATCTGGAGAAGCTAGTAAAAGTAGTCAGGAAACCAAAGAAGCAAAAAAAAAAAAAAAAGCCAGTACAGTAAAGCCTAGAGTCAAGACTTCTTAATAAAATTAAAAAAAAAAACAGTAATAAGTGCGTTAGTGACAGGAGAAAGTGCAAAGATGGCATTGTGTGCCTCGAGATATGAAGGGAGGAATATGTAGAGGCTGATGAAGATAAAGTGGAATTGCTTAACAAATATTTCTGTTCTGTATTCACAGATGAAGGGCCGAGAATGTGATCTCAGAAAAACAAACACAAATAGGCACGGAAGTGAGGTAGAACGCTATTTTCAGAAGACTGAAAGGAGCTAACAAAACTAAAAGTGGACAAAGCAATAGGGCCATAAAGGATTCATCTGAAGGTATTGAAAGAATTTAGGAAAGTTCTGGCGACTCCACTGTCTGATCTTTTCAAGTCAGGAGTGAACCTGGAGGATTGCAGATGGGCAAATATGATTCCTGTCCACCAAAGTGGAAGTAAGAAAAAATTAGTGAACTACAAGCCAGTTAGCCTGATCTCTGTGGTGAGTAAATTTCATAGAAAATCTGCTAAATCAGAGGATAATGCGGTTTCTGGAATGCTCAGTATTATAGGAGCCGAGATAACATGGCTTTACTAGAGGTACAGTGGTGGTTAACATCATTGGTACCCTTGCAGTTCAACCATTTAATGTCCAATATCTCCTAAAAAAAAGTGGCCAGTGAAATGGCTTTGGACTATATATGCACACATATTTGACACATAAATGATTCAAATAAAACAAGATCAATTTAAAAAGGAAATAGTAGTAAGTAGTATAAAAACTGAGACATTGCCAGGACATGATTATTCACATCAAAGTATCTCACTCCAATCTTCACAAAGATACCAAATGGAATATTTTAATAAGGAGAAAAGGATCTCGGCGCACTAGAGTGCCGGACATAGGCATAAATATGGTGGTATAAAAAACAGTAAAATAAATAAATAAATTATCTGAGCCCTTAGTCATAATTAATAGAGAACTGCAATGGGGGCTACTTTTACCCCCTCAATCGCCAATCTGTATATGGATGCTTATGAAACAAAATGGATCTATCCATCTTATAACTTCTTATAACTTGGATTATCTTATAACTTGGATCTATCCATCTTATAACTTCACTCTTAGACTCAGTGACCTTATACACTCAGAACCCTACCCAAGGATGTCTACTCATATTTCTTGATATATCAGCAGCCTTTGACTCACTCCCTCACCACCAACTCTTATATAGACTCCACGAAATCGGACTGAGTTGAAATGGTTCAACTCTTACTTAGAAAACAGAACACAACAGGTTCACATAGGTAATAACACTTCACAACCCTTCATACTGAAACAGGAAGTCCCCCAAGGATCTAGTTTATCCGCAGTTCTATTTAACATTTTCCTTTAACTTATATGCAAGATTTTCCAAAGCCACAGAATCCACTACCAATTATATGCAGATGACATCATGTACTTCACTCCATTCAATTTAACAAACCCCGACTTCTCCAGCATTAGCAAATGCCTTACAGACTTAAGGCACTGGCTCATGCATCATAATCTTTTAATCAACCAATCAAAAACAGAGGCTCTCCTAGTATTCTCCAACACTTTCTATACCCCACTGACAACCCTCACTCTCGGTGATTTCACCCTTCCCATTAAAAATCAAATCAAATACCTTGGTCTTATTCTTGACCAGAACCTTACATTCTTTGAACAGATAAAAAGAACTTCAAACACAATTTATGCAAAATTAGGAACTCTTAGGAATCTCCAAACACTCCTAAACCCCGACTCTTTTCGTACTGTCTGCCAAGCCCTCACTACCCCAACCGACTACTGTAATCTCATCTATCATGGCCTTCCCAAAAGCAGTATACAACCCCTCCAAATTGCACAGAAATTGGCTTCCCACACTATACAGAATAAAATTCAAAGTAATAACCCTCATTCATAAAATCATCCTTAATGAATCAGCCCCATGCCTCTCTTCGCTCCTATTGTGGCGCCCACTACTGGCTAGGCGGTGGCCTAGGAGCAGTGGACGTACCTCTTAATGTCCCTTTTGTCAGCTGAGGTCCAGAGCCGCAGCATCTGGATAGTGTAGTTGTGCAATAAAGAATAGCCGAGGGGTTTCAAAAAGGCAACAGGAAATTTATTATAATTTTCTTTTCTTAGCCAATGAACTTCTTTTTAAGGAGTTCTAATATACAGCAAAGCAAAGTCGGATACTTCTCCATTGAAAAACAAAGGCAACAAAACTTCACAGCAAACTTTCAAAACAGTCAATGCAGCATTGTTTCAGACAGCTTGTTTTAAACCAGCAATAAAGTCCTTTCCTTCAGCAGAGATCAGAGCTCCAGGTTCCCAGCTGTGTCTAGCACACCCCAGATTTCCACAGCTCTCTAGACTGCACCTTAACTTCTTCAATTCAAGCTGTTAAACATTTGCATTCTTCACATTAAGCTGCTATCATTTGTATTCTTTACTTTCAAGCTGCTAACATTTATATTCTTTTCTTCAAGCTGCTAACATTTGCATTTTGGGTTCAAGGCTCCACATGACCCTTTTTTGAACCTCTCTGTTCAGCTCAAAACGTTAGTACTTCATTTAACCCAATTCTCCAGCAGGTCATTCAGTTAGGAAAGCTTCTGGGGTTTTTTTTATAACTTCAAAACCCTATAACCTTGTCACTTTCTGGCTTACACAGAATGAGCAATCCATTTCAGAATCAGAGGAAACGTTATCTGAAACACACTCATCTATTTGCATGCTGTCCTCATCTAGGTCAATTGACACCTGGCTCGGCTCAGCGTGTGAAACAGCAGGTTTTAATTTCTCTAGTAACTTTAAAACCTTTCCCCACTGGGATTCTTCTCCCCGCTGAGTAACAGTGGGAGGACAGGGGAGTTCATTATTCTTTAGCAGATTCTTTAAGGCTTCTAATGTGCTCACCTTTTTCCCAGCAATTTGTCTTTTCCCAGGCTTTGCTGAAGATGAAACACTTCCCCCAAGCTCTCTTAAAGACAGTCCCGTACCTTGCTCAGAAACAGCATCTCCCACAGAATGAACTTTCCTGTTTTCTAGGCCAGCGGTAATTCCCTTACCAGTCGGACTCTATTCAAGGCTAGAGTTTTCTGTATGCTGAGTGCAATAGGGATTTCTCTTGAGACAGCTCCTGGAGCACCTTCCTCTCTCAGGTCTTCTCCTGGTCTCCTCATTCCCTGCTTCCTCACCAGACTCTCTGGAAGTCTCTACTCTCCTGGTAGACTCTCCCTTCTTGGTGGAAACCTCCTCCCCTGTGGATGCACACACCTTCTTTCCTGCTTCCCTGAGCTTATATGAGTGAGACTGTCCTATGGCATCCAACTCCACCCCCAAACATTCCTCATCACCTCCCCTGGTTACCTTGGAGCTGGGGCGTGGCTCACTCTCAATAGCTCTGTGAATGCAGTTTTTTTTCTTAACTGGAGTTTTAACCCTAAAACTCCCTGAACTATTTCTCTGCTCAGAAGTGAATGGCTGTTTTTTTCCCACTTTCTTGGGCTCTATTACCATCTCGTCACCACACTATCCAATCCCAATAATAATAGATCACGCCGCACCAGTACAAAAAAACCTTCTAATCATACCAACAAACGAGAAAACCTGCAAGAAAACTACCTGCAACAGGGCCTTCTCCCTTTACGCCCCCTCATTATGGAATGCACTACCAGGAGAACTATGGAACTGCTCTGATCATGCTGAATTTCGGAAGAGACTTAAAACCCACCTCTTCCAAGAACACTTTTCCCTGCCACCTTAACTCTCCCCTCAGTCTCCATCTCCATTTCTCCTCAAATTCCATTTCCACCCCCTACTGCCCCACCACCCTATAATATCTTACCTACCTTATTACCTATTACCCTGTAAATATATAAATAGTTATTGTTCGAGACAATTATACTCAAGTTCAGAAGTTACTTGTCTTAACCATATGTACTCATGTTAAAAAGTTCATTTCCATATAAACAGTTGAAACACACTGTCACGCTATGTTCTCTGTAAACCATCCTGAACGAAGGACGGTATATAAAAACTGTTAGACATATAGAGAGATTTATTTATTTAACATCAAATTATTCATTTTATTTTATTTATTCTATGTTTCTATGTTTAAATACCTCTGTGGCATAAATGTTCAGGGAGAGAGCCTCTTTCAATTGAAAGCAAGTTCTGCTACGAGGGGACATGGGATGAGGGTGAAGGGAGATAGATTCAGGAGTGATATGCAGAAATATTTCTTTACGGAAAGAGTAGTGGATCCGTGGAATAGTCTCCCAGTGGAGGTGGTAGAGATGAGAACAGTAACTGAATTAAAAAAGCATGGGACCAACACAGAGGATCTCTAAAGGTAAAAAGGGGACTGTTGTAGTTGTTGTTATGGAAGGACAGACTAGATGGGCCATGTGGTCTTTTTCTGTCATGATATTTCTTTTTTTTTTTGAAACTTTTATTTTCATTTTGCAACAAACAAAAGAAACAACACACCAAAGGAGACAAAACAAGTATACAATAAGGAAAAGCAAACCCAATTACCCCCCACCCCCATGCTTCTTCTCTAGCCGATTATATCAGCATGTGAGCACTTCCAAACAACAGTGATTGTACATCAAAACGAACAAAAGAGTATCTACGATACAGAATGATCATGGGACAGAGATATATACAAATTTAAACAGTCAGATGAGAGCATTTAGCAGAGTGAACATAGTCATTGAGCATCTTCCATTTAGACAGATGATGAGGAGTCTGAACGGAAGAAGCAAACATACGAGGTATTTGTTCATATTTACTGTAGAGACAGACATGATTCCACCATTCATTGGGGCTCAGATGGGAGCTATTTTTCCAGTATTTCGTAATTAGGGAAATAGCAATGCCAAGCATAAAGTCCAAAAGGAAGTAAGCCGTTTTTGGAAGAGAGGGGATCCCCGCAGCTGAGCGAAGTCCCACTATCCTCCAAGAAAGGGGCTCTTGAAAGTGCAAAATAGACTGGATACGACCCCAGACCCGACGCCAGTAATACTGTAGTGCGGGACATTCATACATAACATGAGGTAGTGAACCAATGGCCGCATGGCATGTCCAACAGCTATTGCCCTGAGTGGTGTTCCATTTGGCTAATCTGTCAGGAGTGTAAAAACACCGGTGGGCTAGAAAGAAGAGTGTCTGAGTGAGTGAGGCGGATCGAGAAACCCGTGTCACTCTACTCCAGACAAGGCTCCATTGCTCCGGGGTCAAAGTTACATGCAATTCTCGCTCCCATGCTTTCTGCGCTATAGGGGTATCTCTAATTATAGCATTACATAAGGTTTTGTAAAAATTGGATGCTACACCCGGTGAACTACCGATAGATCGGATAGTCTCCGACCAACCTTGTGTAGGGGATGCCGATGGCGGGAGCACCTTAGCACTCCGAAGACAATGCTGAAGTTGCACCAACTGAAAGTAGTGTTTTGCTGGGAGACCAAATTCAATTTGCAATTCACTAAAAGTTTTCCAGCGACCATCATGGAACAAACTGGTTAGGAATCCAAATGCCCCTAGTGTACCAGGGGCTCCACGCCATCGGTTTATTTTGTATTCGAAATCGAGTATTGTACCAAAGCGGGAGCCTGTCTAACGGACAGAGTCGGGAGTCTAAAGATTGCATAAGAGTATTAAAGGCACCTAAAGTGTCTAAAAGCATTGGTGGATAGTGGGAGTCTGATGGGAGAGTCATACCAGGGAGAAAAGTAAGAGGAATCGGTTTGCAAAGGTCCTCCTCTATGTCTAGCCACACAGGTCTACTCGGTACTAGATCTTCCAGCCAACGAGCGCCTTGTTTGAGAAGAAAAGATTGATGGTATTTCAGGAAATCAGGGAATCTGACACCCCCATTTTCCTTATCTGCTTGCAGCTTATGTTTCGCTATCCTAGGTGTCTTGTTTTGCCATAGGTATCTAGTCAGAAGGCCCTCTATATCTTTATATGTACGTCGAGGTAAGAGACAGGGCAACATTTCTAAAATATAATTCACTTTCGGAACAATCATCATTTTTATGGTTTCTAGGCGACCCCACCAGGTAAGTGTTAAAGGAGTCCAACGGTGAGTAAGCGCCCGGACTTTAGAGGTTAAGTCTTTGGCATTAAAAGAGATAGTGTCTTCCAAAGGAGAGCAATAGTGAACCCCAAGGTATTTGACCAT
The DNA here is from genome assembly GCA_033557465.1 of Ichthyophis bannanicus. Lineage (NCBI taxonomy): Eukaryota > Metazoa > Chordata > Amphibia > Gymnophiona > Ichthyophiidae > Ichthyophis > Ichthyophis bannanicus. Next base: position 169,504,259 of record CM066032.1, on the reverse strand, counting down.
GCGAGGTTGCCATAAAAAGGGAAAGGGTTGCATATCTGCCTGATGAAGCAAAGGATTTAGTGGAAAGGCTACCGACTTGGTCCAATTTATCTTATAACCGGAGAGTTGTGAGTATTTACCAATTTGCTCTAGGACAGCCGGTACTGAGTCTATAGAGACAAAGAGCATAAGGTCATCAGCATATGCTGAAATTTTGATTTCCCTATGAGAGAAGGGGACTCCATGAATCTCCTCCGATTGCCGGATTAGTAAAGCTAAGGGTTCGAGTGCAAGATCGAAAAGAAGTGGAGACAGTGGGCATCCCTGGCGAGTACCGCGTTGAAGGGGAAATGGCTGAGACTTTAAAGCATTAGCACATATACTGGCTGTAGGCTGTGCATACATGGTGCGGAGACAACGGAGAAAACCTCCTCCGAATCCGTACCAGCGGAGGGCTGCAAACAGGAAGGGCCATTCTAAGCGATCAAAGGCCTTCTCAGCATCAAGTGAGAGGCCAACAAATGGGCGATCAAGATTAACTGCGGCAGTCAGTACATGACATAGAGTCCGAGCATTGTCAGCAGTTGATCTACCAGGAATGAAACCGCATTGATCTGGGTGTATTAAGGTAGACATCCTATCAGAGAGCCGGGTGGGGGGAGAATGGTGGCAAATATTTTATAGTCCGCGTTTAGGAGGGAAATTGGACGATAATTAGCTGTTAGTTGCGGGTCTCTCCCCTCTTTCTCAAAAACTACTACATTTGCCATTGAAAAGGACCCAGAAGGAGAACCCTCCTCGGCCAGAGCAGAAAAATAAAGTTTCAAAACTGGAGCTAAGTCAGCGTTAAAGGTTTTGTAGAATTCAGCAGGGAGACCGTCTGGGCCTGCAGCTCGACCTGTGGCACATTTCTTGATAGCAGAATGAATTTCTGATAAAGTGAATGGTTTGTCCATGGCCACTCTATCTTCGTCAGATAGGGTCGGTCTTTGTACCCCTGAAAGTAAGCGTTCAAATACTTCTGGCTCAAAATCACATTCAGATTGATAAAGCCGAGTATAAAAATCACGAAAGAGTTCTAAGATTTCTGTATCTTTAGTGACCAAGCCCCCCCCCCCGACGGATTACGGAGGGCGGTAACACGCTTGGCTTCTTTTTGACCTTTTAGGGCATTTGCTAACAATTTGCCAGCACGGTTATTTTCCCGGTAATATATCCCTTGTTGTGATTCAATATTTTTAGCAGCAGCAGTATACAAAAGCTGATTGTATTGAAAACGCAAGCGTTGTAAACGGAGTAAAATACATGGGTCAGTACGGGACGTGAGGAGACGCTCCCCAGCTTGTATCTGCTGCTCTAGAATCAGTAAGTGTTGCTTTCTTTGTTTCCCCTGCCGAATTTGATAGCTAGTTATAGTTGCGCGGATAGATGCCTTAAAACCCTCCCACCAAGCCCAGCTCGCTGTGTCATGGGGTGAGTTAAAATGAAAATAATCTTGGATAGCGGCCTTTATATCAACCTGAAAATCTTTTTGATCTAGTAGGGATCTATCAAAAAACCAAGCTCGGGGAGAATCGTCTCGCGCAGTGACATGTAATGATAAAGATATGGCAGCATGATCTGAAATATGGAGAGGATGAGTCCTAGCCGTGTCCACTTGAGAAATCAGTGCTTTGGAAATGAGAAAGAAATCTATTCTAGATTGTGAGTGATGGGGGGCAGAAAAAAAGGTGAACTCTAAGTCGGAGGGGTGAAGCAGCCTCCATATATCTACTAGCGCAAGATCTTGCATCAGAGCTGTAAGGGTAGCAAGACTCTTGGGTGGACTACTCGTTCTAGGCGGTTGTCTATCTATCAAAGGGTCTAACACTTGATTAAAATCACCACCAAGTATTAATGGAGTATTGGCAGAGGCCTGTGCCAACTGCGCAATACTTGCATAGTAAGCAGGGTTGTCCACATTCGGGGCATAAATACAAATACACGTGAATTCACTATCTCCAACCTTAAAGTGTACACGGGCCCATCTACCCTCCTTGTCAGAGCTAGTATCCATTACAGTAGCTTGCAAAGACTTCTTAACCAGAATGGCTACCCCACACCGTTTGGAAACGGCGGGAGAATAGGCAGCCACCATGTAAGGCTTAGCATTGAGTTTCAGTGTTTCAGCAGAGTTTAGATGCGTTTCCTGAAGAAACACTAAATCAGCATGCTCATGGCTAAGATAGCTAAGGATTTTCTTTCTTTTGATTGGACTATTGATGCCTTTTACGTTGAGTGATAAGATTTTACATAAGGCCATTCAGAAAGGTTAAAAATTCTGAGCATGATAGCGCACATAATTTCACAATGTCCCTCATATTAACTGTATCTGGCTGTACACATGACATGAAAGAAAATAAGCTAATATAATACAATGAAGCGCCCCACATTAAAAAAGAAAAACCGCAGTGCGGTAGAGAAGAAGCAGAACCCCAGAAATTACTGGCGACCATGTGTCTGCGGGGAGAAACCCCAGAGAAGGCCGAAATTGAAAAAACATATAACCTGTAGAACTGTGCGTGCTCCGAATCCGACCGAGGCACACATCATGGAGGGATAGGAGACCAAAAAACAAAAAAGTCATATAGAGAAAGAAAGAAAGAAAGTCCAGGTAGTCTCTGTGCTTGGCTATGACCGCCGCATCGGGCCCTTCAAAATGGCGGACAGAGCCGGCAAATAATAAGTCCAAGTTGTTGGATTAGCGCATCTGCTCTGCTTCTTTGGAGTCTAAAAATGTTGATAGTAGATCAGGATCTTCGAATGTCCTGGTTTGGTTGTGGAGAGTCACTCGGAGCTTCGCTGGATACAACAGGCCAAAGCGAGCCTGTAGCTGTTGAAGTCGAGGGCGAAAAGCAAGGAGTTTCTTCCGACGGTCAACGGTAGGCTTTGCCAAATCAGGGAAGAAGGAGACTTTATGACCTTCAAATTCCAAATGATGATTCGCCCGGGCAGCATTTAAAATTTGTTCCACTTGTTGATATCGTAGTAATCGAAAGATAATAGGCCGGGGGGTCGTTCGGTTGAGCGCCATGTGGGTAGGAACACGGTGTGCTCGATCGATTTCCAGTTCTCTATGAAAAGTGATCTTCAGCAAGGAGGGAAGAGTTTTGAGCAGGAATTCTCTTATATCTCCTGCTTCCACCCCCTCCGGTATTCCAATGAGCCTCACATTGTTGCGACGGGCTCGATTATTGCTATCTTCTAACTCCTTTTGAAGATTCTGTATCTGGCGCTCAGCCTTGTCCAGTTTGCCCAAGCGCACCGCGTGCGAGTCGAGGACCCCCGCCATGTTGTCCTGCCGTAATGAAAGACTTTCAAGTCGGTCCTGGAGCACTCCAAAGTCTTCTCGCATGGCTCGAAGCGCTTCTCCATTGGACTGCACCAATTCCTTCACGCCGCGTATTTCCTCTAAAATCTCCAGGTGCATTTCGGGGTTTTCACGAAGTGGAACCATCTTCTGTGGGGAAGACACCTCTGTTTTGGAGCGTTTTCCGTGTGAAGAAGAAGGAGACCCGAAGTCCAAGCGCGCTGGTTTATGGGCCGCCATCCCCCCCGAGGTACCCCGGTAAGCTCGGAGCAAAATAGTAAGTTTGTATAGGTATTAAGTCAGGATTCTGAGTAGGCCTCTCGGGAGCTTCAGCGCGAAGCGTCTTACCCGCTGGACATCAGGCTCCGCCCCCCCCTGTCATGATATTTCTATGTTTCTATGTTTATTTATACATACAGTTTTTATATACCGCCCCTTCCAGAGATCAGGAGCAGTTTATATTGAACAATTAAAATAAACCATTTTTTTTTTAGTGCCATCGAGTCAGTGTTGACTCATAGCGACCCAGCTACCTCTGGGTTTTCTTGGCAATGTATCACCGGAAGTAGATTGCCAGGCCTTTTCTTCCGAGGCAATGGAGGGTAAAGTGACTTGCCCAAAGTCACAAGGAGTGCCAGTGGGAATCAAACACTTCATCTTCTGGGTACTAGGCAGTTGCTCTAACCACTAGGCTACTCCTCCAAAATAAACCATAGAAAACCTTAAACTACTGTATATACAAAGTAGCTGCCTGGATCTGGAGCTACTTTGTATAAAGTTTGTCTTTTTATTATGGAAAGGTGAAGTGGCCGATCGTCTTCAGTTCCATTCATGGCTAAATTCTAAGAACATAAGATATGCCATACTGGGTCAGACCAAGGTCCATCAAGCCCAGTATCCTGTTTCCAACAGTGGCCAATCTAGGTCATACGTACCTAGCAGTTTCCCCAAAAGACACAGGTTCCACAATGCTTGTACTGGGTCAAGCATTGATATCCTCGGTCCCTTCTTAATAATGGTTTATGGACCTTTCCTCCAGGAACTTGTCCAAACCTTTTTTAAACTGCTGAATGGATTCAACATTCAGTTCTCTGTTAGTTATGACCCAGTGTGTATCTCCCTTTTTGATGCATTAATCTCTAAAAAAGAGTGGATATGGCACACTACAATATATAGAAAGGACACTGATTGTTAACACATTCTTACATTTCTCTAGCGTCCACCCCCTGTGACTTCGGGAAGGGGTTACCATACTCTAAGTTCATTAACTGTTCACCGTTATTTGAATTTAAATTTCAATCTAAACAACTGAGGGATACGTTTTTTGGCTAGACGCTATCCATTTCCAGTAGTAGAACGGGGCCTATAAGTCTACCTGATTCAATGATAAGGGATGGCTCCTGTCCCCTAGGCAAGGGGGGCGGATTGAGAAAGAGTGAATTTATACATTTTGTGACACCATACTCCCCTTTAAGTTCTAGAATACAATGGATAGTCAACAAACATTTCTCTGTGGTACAGACAGTTCTGGGTCTAGAGGATAAGTGCACTAGATTTGTGTGGTCTAGGTGTAGGAATGTCAAAGAAATTGAGCCCCTCCAGACTCCATTGTAATTTGAGTTTTTGAGGGGGGAGTGCAGGACATCATCCTTGTGGTACTTGTTCTATTGGTGAAATTTCTTTAGCAAAAACTCAGTTCCCCCATGGCAATCATATTGATACTCTATGACACTCGACTTCCTGCTCATCATGTTTTGTGGTATACCTTGTTAAATGCCCATGTAGGCTGGTATATATTGACAAAACAACCTGTACATTTCGGAAGCAAATGGGGGAACGTAAGAGCCGGTTGTCATGAGAGATTAGAGAAGCACCCATGGTACAGCATTGTTTGGAGCTGGGCCATATGTTCACTGATCTCAAATGTTTCTGTATTGATCACGTGCCTAACGGAACTGCTGGTTTGAGTAGGGAATGTGCTTTCTTAAATGTTAATAGAAATGGATTTATGTTTTGAACACTGTGCATCCTTCCAGATTTATTTATTTATTTTATTTCTTTAATTTCTCTTCTATACCATGCTATTCAATATCAGTGCGGTGTACAATCAACTGTGGCTTATACAGTGCAGTCATGACTGCACTGTATTTACAATATAACAGGGAATATAACTTGGTTAGAAACTGGGGTAACTGTCTATAAAACGTATTTACACTACTTACATTAATAACTATACTGTGTGCAGTGATGCTTACTTAAGGTTACAGCGTTGGGGCTGGCTGCCCTCTAGCGTGCTAGGTGTGCTGGTGTGGGGGCCTTGGTGCTTGGTGGACATGTTTGCTAGCTGATATATGGGGTTGTTGTCTGGGTAATGCCGTATGAATAGGTGGTGCTTCAGCGCCTTCCTGAATTGGGCCAGATCGGTAATTGTTCGAATGGATGTAGGGAGGGAATTCCAGCATCTAGGTGCGTAGAGCATGAAAGCTCTATTAGATGTCATGTGGGTGCATTTCGTTGTTTCCTTAGGGATAATCAGTGTGTTGATAGCCGTGGATCTTCTGGATCTGTTAGGGGGTGTGAGGTGGATTAGCTCGGTGATGGAGGCGGAGGGTTGATTGTTCATGGCCTTGAATGCCAGTACTAGGATCTTAAAACATAGTCTACCTTGGACTGGTAGCCAGTGGAGTTTCTTTAGGATTGGTGTGATGTGGTCCGTTCTTGAGACTCCGTATAGAATCCTGGCAGCTGCATTCAATGCCAGCTGGAGAGGGTTCAGTGTTGTTTGTGGGAGCCCGTATAGTATTGCATTGGCATAATCAAAACGTGGAATTACTAGTGCTTGATAAATTGTTCGGAAATCTTCAGGGTCCAGCAAGGGCCGTAGGTGTCGTAGTGTCTGTATTTTGTGGTATATTTTCTTTACTGTGTTATTTATGTGGGTTTTCATGTCCAGCCATTGGTCTAGGGTGACACCTAGATATCGGATTGTGTGTTTTACTATAAGCTCGGCGTTCTTCACCTTTAAGGAGGCAGGGGGGGAGAAGCTTTGGTTCCTCGTGATGAATAGGATGTCTGTCTTGTTGTGGTTTATTCAGAGGTTTTGAGAATGGAGCCAGTCGGCTACTGCGTCGAAGCAGCTAGACAGCGGGGACAAGTCCGGTTGGTCCATTGCAAATGGCATGTAAAGTAGGACATCATCTGCATAGACTAGGCAGTTGACATTGAATGACTGAATCAAGGAGCATATGGGCTGCATGTAAATGTTGAACATCAATGCTGATAACGAGGACCCTTGTGGTACACCCCGTTTTTGTGGGAACGGTTCCGAGGTCGTGGTGCCAGCTCTTACGTGCTGCCATCTGTTGGTCAGGTAGGATTTGCACCAACTTAGCGCTGAGTCTTGTATTCCTTTTATCTTGAGTCGTTCCAGGAGAATCTCGTGATTTACGGAGTCAAAAGCCACTGCGATGTCCAAGATGATCACAGCGAACCCTTGCCTGATGTTGTCAATTCCTGAGATTATGGCATTGAATAAGGTGGTGAGGAGGGTTTCCACACCATGTGCCTCCCTGAAACCATGCTGACTTGAATTCAAGGGAGCAAGAGACTCGATATGTTGCTGTATTTGTCATTGGACTACCTTTTCTATTATCTTTGCGAGCAGTGGGATGCTCAATATTGATTTGAAGGATTTGACCTTTAGGGGGTCCAGTTTGTTATTTTTCAGCAGGGGTCTGATGGAGGTATGCTTCAGCCTTTGTGGGAATGAGCCGATTGAAAAGGATTGATCCATGAGTTTGTTGAGGAATTGGCTGACATTGCAACGTAGTTCTTTTACCCAAAACGCTTGGCAGGGGTCGTTTGGTGCAGTGGTGGTGTTGATGGAGGCGATGGTGTCCAATTTGAGATTAAATGCTCAAATTGAGTGGGTGTGCACATTTATGAAGGGTGGGTGGGCTGGATAATACTGATGTCTATGGGATAATATATATTATTACTCATTATGTTTCAGCACCTTAAGTTGAGTTTATTTATCCATGGGATAGTATGTTATGGAATATGGTAATATAGCCATCTGACAGGGTAGGTTTTGCCCTGTTGAGAAATGACTTTTGTTTCTAATTGTGTGAGTATGACTGGGGTTTCCTTTTGAATAAGAGGACGTTGTTAGAAGTTCTGATGTTGTGTTTTGGGTATGTGTCGCATGTTTGACTACATATGGGGGTGTGGTATCTTTTTATGAACTCTCTGGAGTATCTTGACGTTTTTTGAGTTTTTGGCTTTGGTATGTTTGATCAAGTAGAATGTTAGCAAATTTTTTGATAGCATTCATTCTTAATATCAAGCTTACTTTCACTTTTGTGTGGGAAGTCAGTAATGAAGAGAATTTAAGTAGTTAATTGAGGGTGTAAAGAGGTTTGATCATCAGAATGATTGAGTGAATTATATTCTTTATAGAGACGTAGTGGCTAGTCTTGGATGGTTTATCCTTGGTTCCTTTTAATAAATGACGCTTGCTGTATTGACATCATGCTGTGGAGGCATGCTGTATGTTATATGAGATGCACCGGCATGGTGTTCTTTTGGGATTACCACGGAGCACTGCTGAGATTGGTTTCTGCCCTGTGCTGTATAATCTCATATAGGAAAGTAAGTGGAAAGAAAGTATTGATGCTAACTTCTGGGTTTTCTGCAGTGTATATTGTGGGCATGGTGTGGTTTTGGGCTGTCCTCTACTAAATGTTTTAAATACTACTGGAGTGGTTTATGCCCGAACTTGCTGTGCACATTTAAGTAAACGATCCTTATGGTGTAATCTGCGGTTTCCTGTGACTTACGATTGACACAGTAGACTCTGGTTTTAATTTATTTGTGGAAAAAACTTTGATAAAAATATTTAATGGGCACCTTTCACCTCACACAGCACCGTTTTGAGTGTATGACCCCCTGATGAAGCTGGCACGAAACGATAGTGACGGGGTCTACAGTAGATTAGCGTTGGGAAAGATGAAAGAGCAATGCTAATGGAAAGAAGCAGATAAGTTGGCTTTCTGGTTGTTATCTGTATGGATTTGGGCAGGACTGAAGATTAGTAAAATTGGCATTGAATGACATACACTGTGCATTGTGAGGTGGAAGGATCTTGTAATAAAATTGCTATATGTTAATAATTTAAGTGACTTGGGAATTCAAGAAGAAGAAAAAATATGTATACTTGTATGTAAGGGGTTTTTCTGGATCATTGATGCAATTGAGCAATGGGTCAAGGGATAAGATAATTTATGCCTATGACCGGCACTCTAGTGCTCTGAGATCCTTTTCTCTTTATTAAAAATGTTCCATTTGGTTTCTTTGTGAAAACTGAAGTGAGATACCTTTATGTGGATGTTCATATCATTTTTTCACTCTGTGAAAGGATATGATTATTGGCACCCTGATGAACAATTCAAATTTATTTATTTATTTATTTAATGTTTCTTCTATACCGCGCTATTCATCATCAGTGCGGTTTACAGGCAACACATTTGTGCAGTGTAGGAAGGTCTACACTGGACTTACAAAAAACGGGGTATTTTATACAGGGCTAACAGGTAAACTATGTACAAGTTGGTGGCAACAAGTAATACGTGCAGCTCGGCATTATTTACAGGTCAAACAGCGTAACTATTTACATTCTAGTTGTATGTCACAGGGTAGTGGACAGTTCATCATTATCTATGGTTGGGTCGGATATACACAGGGCGGTGGTTTCAAAGGGGTGGGGCTCACTTAGGTGATCTGAAGGTATGAGAGGTGGGTACTCTGGGGGTGCTGGCTTGGGCTTGGGGTGTGGGTGGCTGTGAGATGTCATGAGTCAGAAAAGCACTGGAGAAACAGATGGTGCTTCAGTGCCTTTCTAAACTGGGGGAGGTTGTTGATGGTCCGGATGTCCGGTGGCAGGGCATTCCAGCAGGAAGGTGCATAGAGTGTGAAGGCTCGGTTTCTCGTGGCCTGAGAGCATTTGGTGATCACTCTCGGGATAAGCAGAGTGTTGGTAGCGGCTGATCTTCTCAACCTGTTGGGGGGGGGGGTGGTCTGGACGAGCTCTGTGAGGGATGTGGACGTGCACTTGTTGATGGTTTTGTATGTCATCATTAAGATCTTGAAGGAGATCCTGCAGTGCACCGGGAGCCAATGCAGATGTTTGAGAACTGGGGTGATATGATCCTTCCTGGAAGCTCCATGCAGGATTCTGGCTGCTGCATTCATTGTGAGCTGCAGGGGATTCAACGAGCTCTTCGGAAGGCCGTGCAGTATTGCATTAGCATAATCAAAGTGCGGCATTACTAGTGCTTGATAGACTGTTCGGAAGTCTTCCGGCTCTAGCAGCTGTCTCATGTGGCGCAGCATCCGAATTTTGTGGTATATCGCCTTTACCATATTGCCTATCTGGGCATTCATGTTAAGATGTTGGCCCAGCGTGACACCAAGGTATCGTATCGTGGGCTTGCTGAGGAGCTCTGCATCACATACCTTCAGTGAAGAGGGCGGAGTGAATGCCTGGTTCCTGTTGATGAAGAGGACCTCCGTCTTCTTGAAATTTATTTTGAAAATCGTTTTGAACCGAAGAACCACATTCCAATTGCAGTAAAATTAGATGCACCTGCTCCTGAAACTGTCAAGAACCTCATAGGATGTGGTGGGAAGAGGAAAATTAATCCAAGAAGCCTTCAAAGGTTAGTGTGAATTGCTGGAAAAACAGCACGTACAACATCCAGAGAGCTTAAGGCTGACCTGGAGCAATCTGGAGTGGTGATTTCAACCCGAACCATATGCCGCACACTAAACAAAGGAGGACTTAATGGGCAAAGGCCAATGAAGACCCCCCTGCTCAAAGACAGACATAAAAAGACATGCCTGATCTTTGCCCAAACCCACCTTGAGAAACCACAATCTTCTGGAAAATGTTCTGTGGACAGATGAAACCAAACTTGATCTCTTTGGCAATGCAGACCAGTGATATATTTGCAGGAGAAGGAAAAAGAAAAACACCCTTCCTACAGTTAAATATGCTGGAGATTCTATAAAGTTGCTGCCTCAGGAACTGTAGGCCTGGAACGTATTCAAGAAATCATTAAGTCAGAGGACTACCAAGGTATTTTGGAGCGAAAAGTGCTACCTAGTGTCAGAAAGCTAGATTGGGGTCAAAGGTCATGGGTCCTCCAGCAGGATAATGACCCAAAACATGCATCTAAAAGTACCAAAGAATGGTTAAAAAGGAACAAATGGACCGTTTTAAACTGGTCAGCAATGAGTCCTGATCTCAATCCCATCAAGAACCTTTGGAAAGAGCTGAAAACTGCCGTTGGTAAAAGGAATCCTGGAAACATTCATGAACTGGAACAAATCACAGTTGAAGAGTGGGAGAAACTACCAGCAGAGAGATGTACAAAACTTATAGATGGCTACAAGAAACATTTGGAAGCTGTCATCACTGCCAAGGGTTGTGCAACCAAATATTAGTGAAGGGTGCCATTAATCCTGTCCAGGACATATTTTGGGTTTTTTTCTCAGAAATTACTATGGCTAAGCTGCACAGACATATTTGTTTTTGATTACCTTTGAACATACTATTAAAATATTATGATGACATACAGTTGGAATATGTCCAATTATTTCTCAAGATTTTGTAGACAACGTACCTAAAATGCAAGGGTGTCAATAGTGTTGACCACAACTGTAAGTCTTGTCAGACGAATCTGACTGATTTCTTTGATTAGGTGACCAGGGAATTCGATTGGGAAAAGCTCTAGACATAGTATACTTAGATTTGTACAAGGTCTTTGACACCATTGTGCATCGGTGCCATAAATAAACCAAGGACCCTTGGGATGGGCATTAAAGTGGCTAAATGGGAGGCAAGAGAGCATAGCAGTAAATGGAGTTTACTGTAAAGACAGGGGTATTACCAGCGGTGTCTCACAGGGATTAGTCCTTGGTCCCATTCTTTTTAACATTTTGTAAGAGATACTGCAGAAAGACTGTCAGGAAAGGTTTTCCTCTGTGGATGATACCATAATCTGCACTAGGGGGCGACACCCTGCAAGTTGTGGATAATGAGAAACTATCTAGAGAAGCTTGAAGAATAGTTGAGAATTTGGGCAGCACAAACAGAAGGGAGCAGTACAGCATAGAGGGTGAATTATTTCAATGCATGAAAGAAGAGCAGGATATGGGGATGATTGATCTAAGGTGGCCAAATAGGTAGAAAAGGTGACAGCGAAAGCCAGAAGGATGTTTGGGTGCATAGGGAGAAGAATAGATAGCAGGAAGGTGGTGTTTGTCCTGTAGAAGTCCCTGGTGAAACCTCATTCAGAATACTCTACAATTCTGGAAACTGCACTGTCAAAAGGCTATATACAGAATGTAGTTGGTGCAAAGAGCAGCTACTAAAATGATCATTATTTTTTGTCATAACGCATATAAGGAGAGACTTAAAGACCTCAGTATGCATATTTGGAAAAAAGGTGGGCGAGGGGAGATTGAGATGTTTAAATACCTCTGTGTCATACATGCACAGGAGGAGAGTCTCTGTCAATTGAAAGAAAGCTCTGAAATGAAAAGGCATAGGATGAAGATGAAAGGGAACAGACTATGGAGTAATCTTTTTGGAAAAAGTGGCGAATGCGTGGAATAGTCTCCCAGTGGAGGCGGCAGAGACAAGGACTATTTCTGAATTCAAAAGCGCATGAAAGAAGCACAGGGGGATCTCTAAAGGAATGGAGGGTTCATAGTGCTTAGCAGTTGGTATGGCTAGGACGCATGGTCTTTATCTGCTATCATTTTTCAATGATTCAGAAATATAAATACACTTACTTTCCAACTAAGTGTATAAGATTTTTCTTTTCTTATATTGGAGTGTGTTAGTCTGCTCTCTAAGAAATGGAGAAGTAGTCTAGTGGTTAGTGCAGCAGGCAGGAAAGACAGGGTTCAACATAAGAACATAAGAACATAAGATATGCCATACTGGGTCAGACCAAGGTCCATCAAGCCCAGTATTCTGTTTCCAACAGTGGCCAATCTAGGTCATATGTACCTAGCAGTTTCCCCAAGAGACACAAGTTCCACAATGCTTGTACTGGGTCAATCATTGATATCTTCGGTCACTTCTTAATAATGGTTTATGGACCTTTCCTCCAGGAACTTGTCCAAACCTTTTTTAAACCCAGCTACACTAACAGCCTTTATTACATCCTCCGGTAACAAATTCCAGAGTTTGATTACACGTTGAGTGAAAAAATATTTTCTTTTATTAGTCTTAAATAGTTTACCCTGTAGCTTCATTGCATGTCCCCTAGTCTTTCTATATTCTGATAAGGTAAACAATCGATCTACGTTTACCCGTTCCACTCCGTTCATTAATTTATAGACTTCTATCATATCTCCCCTCAGCCGTCTCTTTTCCAGGTTAAAGAGCCCTAACCTTTTTAGCCTCTCTTCATAGGAGTATCCTTCCATCCCCTTTACCATTTTGGTGGCTCTTCTCTGTACCTTTTCTAAAATTGCTATATCCTTTTTAAGATACGGCGACCAGAATTGCACACAATATTCAAGGTGCGGTCTCACCATGGAACGATATAGAGGCATAATATCATCTTTTGTTTTATTTTCCATTCCTTTCCTTATCATACCTAGCATTCTATTTGCTCTCTTGGCCGCCGCTGCACACTGGGCCGAGGGTTTTAACATGGTATCCACAATGACGCCTAAATCCTTTTCCTGGGTGGTGGTTCCTAATGTGGAACCTTGCATTGTGTAACAATAGTTTGGGTTGTTCTTCCCTAGGTGCATAACCTTGCACTTGTCCACATTAAATTTCATCTGCCATTTTGATGCCCAGTCTTCCAATTTATCAAGATCCTCTTGCAATTTTTCACAATCCTCTTGGGTTTTAACAACTTTAAATAGTTTTGTGTCATCTGCAAATTTGATAACCTCACTCGTTTTGCCAAAAGTCTCTGATGAGGGACCTTGTCAAAGGCTTTCTGAAAGTCCAGATACACAATATCAACCGACTTACCTTTGTCCACCTGTTTATTCACTCCTTCAAAAAAAATATAACAGATTAGTAAGACAAGATCTTCCTTGTCTAAAGCCATGTTGGCTGTCTCCCATTAGGTTGTGACTATCTACATGCTGAGTAATTTTATTCTTTATGATGGTTTCTACCATTTTTCCCGGTACTGACGTCAGGCTCACCGGTCTGTAGTTTCCCGGATCACCCCTGGAACCCTTTTTAAAAATTGGTGATACATTGGCGATCCTCCAATCTTCAGGTATTAGAGATGATTTTAATGATAGTTCACAGATTACTGATAGCAGGTCTGCAATCTCATATTTCAGTTCTTTCAACACCCTTGGATGTATACCATCCGGCCCAGGTGATTTGCTACTCTTCAGTTTATCTAATAGTTGTAAGACATCTTCCCGATGTATTGATATTTCCTTCAATTCTTCCGCACCTTTAAATACCACTTCAGTCATGGATAACATCCCTACATCTTCCTCAGTAAAGACCGAAGCAAAGAATTCATTCAGTCTCTCCGCTATCGCCTTGTCACCTCTTAGTGCTCCTTTAACCCCTTTATCATCTAATGGACCAACTGACTCTCTCACAGGTTTTTTGCTACGAATGTACTTGAAAAGGTCTTTATTTCGCGTTTTTGCTTCCGCAGCAAGCTTCTTCTCAAATTCTCTCTTTGCCTGCCTTATCAATGCCTTGCATTTGACTTGCCAGTGCTTGTGCTGTTTCCAGGTTTCGTCGTTTGGCTCTTTTTTCCATTTCCTGAAAGATGCTTTTTTGGCAACAACAGCCTCTCTGACCTCACCTTTAAACCATGCTGGCAGTTTTTTGGACTTCCTTCCACTTTTCTTAAAGCGTGGAATACAGCTGGTCTGGGCTTCCAAGATAGTATTTTTCAACAACACCCAAGCTTGATGTACGTCTTTAACCTTCGCAGCTGCTCCTTTTAGTTTTTTCTTAACTGTTTTCCTCATTTTATCATAGTCTCCCTTTCGAAAGTTAAAATGTAGTACTGTGGATTTCCTTACTATCCCTCCTCCACTAATTAAATCAAAGGTGATCATGCTATGATCACTATTGCCAAGTGGCCCCAACACCCTTATCTCTTGCACTAGATCTGGTGTTCCACTAAGGACTAGGTCTAATATGGCTTCCCCTCTGGTCGGTTCATGAACCAGCTGCTCCAAGAAGCAGTCATTTATTTCATCTAGGAACTTTATCTCCCTAGTATGTCCTGATGTGACACTGACCCAGTCGATACCGGGGTAATTGAAATCACCCATTATTATTACTGCGCTGTAACTTTTGTTAGCTTCCTTGATTTCTTTGAGCATTTCATCATCCATTTGGTCATTCTGGCCAGGTGCTCGATAGTACACCCCCACTGCCATCGCCTTCCCCCTTTTATATGGAATTTCAATCCATATAGATTCTCTGCAACTTCAACTCTCCACCGGATCAGCGGCACAGAGGGCAGAGCACGTGTGCTCCTCCCGCACCTCCCCTAGCCCAATCGGGGCCTGATTTCACCTTTAAAAGCGGCTGCACGCTGCCGGGAGTCCCTCTGCAACTTCAACTCTCCACCGGATCAGCGGCACAGAGGGCAGAGCACGTGTGCTCCTCCCGCACCTCCCCTAGCCCAATCGGGGCCTGATTTCACCTTTAAAAGCGGCTGCACGCTTCCGGGAGTCCCTCTGCAACTTCAACTCTCCACCGGATCAGCGGCACAGAGGGCAGAGCACGTGTGCTCCTACCGCACCTCCCCTAGCCCAATCGGGGCCTGATTTCACCTTTAAAAGCAACTGCACGCCAAGGCGTGCGCGCCTGAGGGCCTCGCCAGAGGGCTCTTTGGCACGGCCCTTAGGCAGAGGCCTACTTAAAAACGCCTGATCAACATCCGACGGACCCACCGCTAGTCTACCTCTCAAATACAAAGCAGCTTGAGTTCCCCTCGGGTTGAGCTCGCGATCAACACACACATCGAAGCAGCGACAGTGATACTCAAGCATCTATCAGCCTAAGCTCTTCGAGAACTGAGAGCACCCCCTGCAGCAACACGGCAAAAGACCCAGAGCACAGCAAGTATAACTGTTCTGTTGACAATGACCTGCTCCCTTATACTCTACTGCCAATAGCCAGCATACTGTAGAACTATACTGCTGCTAGCAATCAAACATCTCTAAGAACTTATTACCAGCCATTACAATACTGTTGTCAGTACTAATTAGCCTCTCACACACTATTATACTGTTATTTGCAAATCAATAATCTTTATACTGTTGTCAGTACTAATTAGCACATTGTACTACCGCTGTCTGTATTCCTTTATACTGTTGCCAGTAACAATTAGTCATTGCACTGTTGCTAGCAATTGCTGGTCACTGCACTGCTGCTAGTCATTGCACTGTTGCTATTTAATCTAAAATGTATAAGGTCCTGTTATCACTCACTACCCTCCTTACCTTTGGGCTCCCCTGCGTCACAAACGCCCTCAACCACGATACCAGCTACATACCAATACTACATACATTTGGAAGGAGATGGTATGAATTCCCCCACCACACAACGGCAAAACGCAACCACACATCCCACTCCCATCTACTTAGCATTCCTCTACAAGTCATCAACAAAACACAAACTGAGAAGTTCCATCGCCAACGCCTCCTAAAATGTGCATTGATAAATGCCAGATCCATACGATCAAAATGGCCTGCAGCCATGGACTTGATTCCTCAATACAATCTCGACATCCTGATGGTCACGGAATCATGGCTATCTGATTGTGACAACATCCTCCTGAATCAGAGGCTGCCTCCTGGATTTGACCTCTACACATGCCACAGGTCCACTCAAAAAGGAGGCGGAACGCTCATCCTCGCCAAAACAGATCTTAATTTCAAGCTATGCAACTCCTCCAGCTCAACCCACCTCGACTCCCTCACTATATCTAATGAACTCTGCTCAATCAACCTGCTTTATCGAGCACTCTCCCCATCACCGGATGACCTTCCAACAATAACTCGCGTGCGCAACATCCACCTCACGCTCTCCAAATTGGGTAGTTGGTGATTTCAACCTCCCATCTCTCCATGACAGCCACTCAGAAGCATTTCTAGACGCACTAGGGGATCTAGGCTACAAACAATACGTCGACTCTCCCACCCACACTAAAGGAGGTAAACTAGACCTCATTTTCGCACCCCATTTCAACACCTTAACACACCAAGCCCTTGAACTGTCAGTTATACCAGTACCATGGTCTGATCACAACCTTATTCGATTCAATATACCCACCTATACCTCTCACATGAGCCAAATACCATCTAACTCACCTGGAACCCACGCAGCCCGTTTTCAACCTCTCAACCGTGACAAGGTCCTAGATAACCTTCAACCACTCTTGACTAACACCTCCCTCAACTTAGATGACCTGATATCCAAATGGGACGAGAACCTCAGAGCCGCCTCATGTCCAGTGCACAAGGATAAGAAAATAAGAAAACGAGAACACGCGCCATGGTTCTCTACTGACCTTCGTACATCTCTCATCCACTTACGCAAACTTGAAAGACAGTGGCACTGAACCCACTCACCAGAGGCCCTTGAAACATATAACTCACACTTAACTACCCACCGTGAGAAGGTAACACTGAGTAAGAAGCTCTACCACACAAACCTATTGAAACGCTCCATCAATAAACCTCATGCACTATTCAAGTTAGTAAAATCCATAACAAGAGAGCCAGTTTCAGCCCAACCTGCAATGCCGCAGCCACAGGACTACGCAAACTACCTGCAATCAAAAATGATTAAGGCCAGCACGAGCATAAATACCAACAACCCCTCTGTATCACCTAAGGCATCTCAAATAACTCCATTTTGCAACTTCAATACTATATCAGCTAGTGAAATTGAGAAAATTGTCGCCTCCATCAATCCTAGCACGGCACCTAATGACCCATGTCCAGCCAACTGGATCAAAGATCTGCGACATGATCTAAGCCAAATCCTGTGCAAAATACTGAACCAGTCCTTTCTAACAGGCTCATTCCCCCAGAGTCTTAAACACACCTCTATCAAGCCCCTACTGAAAAACAGTAAGCTCGATCCATCCAAAGTTGAATCATTTAGGCCAATCTCGAGCATCCCCCAGCTTGCAAAAATCATCGAGAAAGCTGCCCAACAACAGCTCCAGCATCATATTGACACAGAAGCACCACTAGACAAATCACAACATGGATTCAGAGAAGCACATGGAGTCGACACAATCCTTACAACCCTATTCAATGATCTGATCACAGGAATAAACAGCATCAAACAAGGATTTGTCCTCATCTTTTTAGACATTTCCGCCGCCGACTTCGATTCTGTGAACCACGATATACTGCTGCAACGTCTGAGAGAGAAGGGGATTCGAAGCACAGCACTGGAATGGTGTAGATCCTACCTTTCCAATAGGTGGCAACAAGTTAAAACAGGCCAGGAATCCTCAGAGCCATTCCTACAGTCTCAAGGTGTACCACAAGGATCTTCCCTATCGGCATTAATGTTCAATATATATATGCAGCCGATATGTGAATTGATCAGATCCTTCAACGTGCAATGCCTGGCATACACAGATGACATCCTCATATACATGCCGTTCAAAACTGACCAACCAGTGTTTACACCAATATAATCAATTGTTTCGGAGCAGTAGCTGAATGGCTGCTGACTCAAAACTTAAGAATAAATCATAGCAAAACTGATGTCCTATTTGTTACAAGGAATCGTAAGTTCGTACCTCCTCCGTCGCTGCTGGTCAACAACATAGAACTGACGTCCAAACCCACAATCCGATACCTCGGCATCACATTAGATCAACACCTGGATATGACAATGCATGTGAAGAATGTGACAAAGAGTATATATCATAAGATCAGAACGCTACGCCACCTCCGCCCCCTACTTGACTATACTGATTACCGATCAACCTTCCAGGCACTAGTCCTCCCACATCTAGATTTTGCGAACATCATCCTCCACGGGCTCTCTCAATCAACCTTAAATCCACTTCGTCTGGCTATGAATGCAGCTGCAAGAGTCCTCTCTGGGTCACCAAGATCTGCTCACATAACGCCTATCATGAAAGACCTACACTGGCTACTTCTACAAGCCAGACTCTCATATAAGTCACTAGTCCTGACCTTCAAAGCCATGAATAACTACCCACTGACACCAATCAGCAAACTAATCCATAACACCCTCGAAAATAGAAACAGAAGGACTACAGCTATGAACACCTTAATAGTTCCCAAGATGATGACATCATGTACTAAAGCTACATCAAACAGAGCTTTCTCAATATTCGAACCCATGAATTGGAATATACTTCCCCATGAAATCCGTGGCATCAAAAGCCTATTACAATTCCGAAAAGCCGTGAAGCATCACTTATTCACAAAATACTACCCAGAAGTGATCATGGACACTCACACAACCAACAGGCCTCCCACTTACACCAAACACCTTAGCACCTTAATACAACCAGAAAATGGTTAGACTCCACGATAGTTCACATTACTACTGTTGACCCGTGCCACCTACATGAATACACGTACAATATCCACGCGAGTTTAAATATGGTATATAGTAAAAGCATATATATAGTATAATGTTGACTGTACATAGTTATCCCTGTTATTCCATGTTATTCCATGTTATATATTCCCTTGTTCTCTGTAAACTCAATGTTACCTGTATGCATTGCAGTATATTTTGTTCGATGTACACCGCGCTGATTTTAATAGCGCGGTATAGAAGAGATGTTAAATAAATAAATAAAATAAATAAATTCTACAGCAGATTTTGTTTCCTGCAAAACTTTAATCCTTTCTGAGTCAATGCCCTCTCTAACAGAGTGCAACCCCTCCACCAATTTGATCAGCTCTATCATTACGATATAGTTTGTACCCAGGTATCACAGTGTCCCACTGGTTGTTCTCCTTCCACCATGTCTCTGATATTCCAATTATATCTAACCTTTCATTTAGTGCTATATATTCTAACTCTCCCATCTTATTCTTTAGACTTCTAGCATTTGCATACAAGCATTTTAGAGAATGTATTTTATTCATGTTAATTTGGCTATTGTTAGACATGGGTAAATTGGGATCTTTAAGCTCTGTCTGCTCCATACTTGAGGGCATTTGGGCTACTTTACTCTTTTGTGGAACCTCTCTGCTTTTGGTAGTATCCTTCAAGGATACATTCTTCCGAACCATCCGCTCTTGGGCGACTGTCGGCTTTCCCCTAATATCTAGTTTAAAAGCTGCTCTATCTCCTTTTTAAAGGTTAATGCCAGCAGCCTGGTTCCATCCCGGTTAAGGTGAAGCCCATACCTTCGGAAGAGCCCCTCCTTTCCCCAGAATGTTCCCCAGTTCCTAACAAATCCAAAACCCTCATCTCTGCACCATTGTCTCATCCACGCATTGAGACTCCGGAGCTCTGCCTGCCTTTTGGGTCCTGCGCGTGGAACAGGAAGCATTTCGGAGAATGCTACCCTGGAAGTTCTGGATTTCAACTTCCTACCTAAAAGCCTAAATTTTGCCTGCAGAACCTCCCTACCACATTTTCCTATGTCATTGGTACCGACATGTACCAAGACAGCAGACTCCTCCCCAGCACTATCTAAGACCTTATCTAGGTGGCGCGTGAGGTCCGCTACCTTCGCACCAGGCAGGCATGTTACCAGGCGATCCTTACGTCCACCAGCCACCCAGCTATCTACATGCCTAATGATCGAATCACCAACTATAACGGCTGTCCTAACCCTTCCCTCATGGGCACATGGCCCTGGAGAAACTTCCTCGGTGCGAGAGGGTTTTACATCACCTGGAGGACAGGTCCTAGTTACAGGATCACTTCCTGCCACACCAGGGTGATGCTCTCCTGTCACGTGACCTCTCTCCTCCATGGCAACAGGGGTGCTGCCAGACTGGAGGTGGGACTTCAGGACTATATCCCTGTAGGTCTCGTCTATGTACCTCTCTGTCTGTCTTATGTTTTCCAAGTCTGCTACTTTAGCCTCTAGAGAACGGACTTGCTCCCTGAGAGAAAAGAGCTCCTTTGCACCTAGTGCACACGTAAGACCTCTCACCAATTGGGAGAAAATCATACATGTGACACTCAATGCAAAAGACTGGAAAGCCCCCATCCCGCTGCTGGACTGCTGTCTGCATCTTAGTTTAAGTTTGTGTCTAGATCTTTAAGTTCTTACTTACTAGGGGTTGCTATGGGTATTTATACCAATAAAACTGTACCTAATACGTTTAATATACCTTGTTCACCTGAAGCTTAATTAATCTCAGGTCCTTAGTGTATGACTGATTTGGGTAATGAGCTTCACCTGAAAGCACCTCCTGTCTTTTAAGATGTGTAAGTACCTATAAAGCTATGATTATCCCAGGGGAGGGTGGGAGGGAAAGAACACTTATTAAAAGAGGGCTGCTACACAGTACCCTGTCTTGTGCTGCTGAGGTAAGCTAAATTCTGATCAGATTTAAATTATAGCTCTTAGCTGCTGCTAGGCTCTAACTTCTTATGAAATTTAAACTTCAAGCTCTCTGCTGGGTACTAAATTTAACCAGAAAGCTCTCTTCTGTGTGTTAAATTTAAACTAAAAGTACTTTGCTGTTACTTGGCCCTGAGTGACTATTAAATTTAAACTACAAGCTCTCTGCTGGGTATGAAATGTAACCAGAAAGCTCTCCTCTGTGTTTTAAATTCAAACTTTAATTGCTGCTACTAGGCCCTAACTGATCCAACAAAAAACAGTGGGTTCACAGATTAAGTAGCTTTAATACAAAGAATTCTTTTTAGAAAATTACCAGAAGTATATACTCACAGTTGCAGATTTCTCTCCAGAAGTAACAGTCCCCCTTTCTAGTCCTTCAAATCCGACTGCAGCTTCTTGTAGTCCTGGGCAAGTCACTTAACTCTCCATTGCTTCAGATATAAACTTAGGGGCTTGTTTACAAAGCCGCGATAGCAGCTTCCGCCCGATATCGGAGCCACAGCCCCATTGAATTCAATGGGGCTGCGGCTCCGATATCGGGCGGAAGCCCCTTATATTGCGAGCCTGCTAGGGACAGAGAAATACTTGCTGAATCTGGATGTAACTGGCTTTGAACTACTTCCTGAAAGGTGTGAGCTAAATACAAATTACTACTAATAATCATTTGTGTAGCACTACAAGGCATATGCAGCAATATACATACAGTTTTAAGAGAGAGTCTTCACCAGAGCTTACAATCTAATCAAGATGAAGATCACAAAACTGGGGACTAGAGTATGGTATGATACCCATAAGTGGTCAACAAGAGAGTGAGAGGGAAGCTTGAGAAGTTGCTATAGGCTGAGATAGGCATAAGAGAAGAGGGGCTAAAGGATGGGGAGGAGTTCAGAGGTGATGTTAAGGGCCCGGAGGACTGGGAAAGGCAATAGAAACAGACAAGGCGAGGACGAGAGGCAGTGGATAGGAATGGGTCTGTGAAGGGTTGAGAGAGAGTGAAAATATGAAAGGAGATAACAGCAAACAGAGCAGGGCTTAAAAATAGAGCACGACATAAGAGAAGCCATACTTGGTCAGGCCAAGGGTCCAGCAAGCCCAGTATCATGTTTCCAACAGCGGCCAATCCAGGGATCGGAGGCATGGATGGGGATCACCAAAAGAGAAGGAGCTGGGGAAGTGAGGCAGAGGTAAGTAGATGAGGGCTGAGGATGGGGTGACAGTAGAAATGCTGTTGGAGGGAGTGGGTGAGACAGAGAAGAATAAGGCTGGAGAAGGGGTAACAGAGGGAAAATGGGAGGACGTGGGTAAGGGTAACTGAGAGGGAGCATGGGCTGTTAAAGGGGTGAGAGAAGATGATGAAAAGCTGATAGGTAGTTGAAAGGAAAAAGGGAGACTGAGGACTGGAGGGGGAATAGATAGAGAATTGAAAAGGAAATATTAGTGTCAGAGACAAATGTAAGGGAAGAAGTGAAGAATGCCAAAGCAGAGATCAGTAGCAAGGAGAAAACGTTCCAGCCATGACTTTGAAAGTTTATCCTGTGCCAGTAGTCAAGGTCTGAGCAGCAACAATGAAACAAGCTCTTGTTCCTATCCAGGGGCGGTTCAAGGCAATCTGCTGCCTGAGGCGAAGAATGAGATGGCGCCCTCCCCCCCCACCTTAGAGGGTGGGCGGGGCTTTTTCAGAAATCCAATCAGAGACTAAACCAAACCAAAAAGCCAATTAGATTTATATGGAGGAAATGCAAGATGTTTGCACACAGGGCCGTATCGAACTGCAATCGCGCCTTGTGGAACTTGCAGCTCAGGTGCATGCCCCCCCTCTCCCCCCCATACCTCCGTCCAGCGCTGCCTGCTCTTTCCCTGCTGCTGCCACACTCTGTTTTTTTCATGGCGGCGCCAGCAGCAGGGAAAGAGCAGGCAGCGCTGGACGGAGGTATGGGGAGGAGGAGGAGGGGCATGCGCCTGATCTGAAAGGCGCCGGCACTCTAAGCAGATCTGTCCCACCCTGCTCTGACATCGCGTCGGAGGAGGGAGGGACCAGACCTGCTTAAAGTGCTGCGAAAAGGCTTGGGGGCGCATTTTGGCTGCCTGCTATTGTCCTGCCAGCGGCAGCAGGGCAACAGTAGACAGCCGAAATGTGCCCCCCAAGCCTTTGTGCCCTGTGCGGCTGCACCACTTGCACAGGGCTAGGTACGGTCCCGTTTGCACATCAAGGAACTAGAAGACAGCAAGAACCAACAGCACAGTTTATTAAACTAAATTTTATTTATTTATTTATTTAGCTGTATTTATATCCCGCTTTTCACCGGGTCAAAGCGGTCAATTGGGAGATACATTTAACACGAGGGGATATGACACACATACGCTAATACTTACAGGGAACATGGGCAATGGAGGGTTAAGTGGCTTGCCCAAGACCACAAGGAGTGCCTATAGGACCAGAAATCCCAGTCCCTCCGGCCTGAGATTGCTGTCCCCAGGTGGGACTTGAACCCCCGGCCCTCCGGCATGAAGTACCTTGTCCTAACCACTAGGCCACTCCTCCCCTATATATATATATAAATTATAACTCATTTTTATTTTGCTATAAACTGCGTTATGGCTCTCGCTTTTTCTTTTTCAACATATATTTTGCATCCACAGTAGGTGCAGAGCAGAACCAGTACATTCATCTACAGAACTCAATATTTAAAAAAAAAATCTGATTCTGATCATCTCACTAACAACAACCACCATCACTATTCTCCAGTACCAGGCATATTATGAACTAATAAAAAACCCTACAACAAAGAGCAAACCTACCATACCATATCAGCACAAACTTCCAAAACTCACATAAGGAGCCCATCCAAAAAAAGCGTCACTGTAAATACTACAGTGGGCCCTGGAACATCCATACACCTATTTGAAAAGCTGAACAAGTCAAATTACTACAGTATAGTATAGATCTTTATATACAAACTCCATGTTAACAAAACACCTGACCTCAGTCACACACGCACAACATCGACCCTCATCAAGTACAGAATAAGTAACCACAATCTATTTATTTATTATTTATTTTAACATTTGCTTATATACCGCTACCTTCCAAAGATCAGGTGCGGTTTACAATGAACAAGTTAAACAGTGAAACAGTGCTGTTTTTTACATGAAACTTCTGTGAACTATTTACAATAGTCTGTTAATTACATATTAACATTTGGTAATATTAAGTAACATGATAAAACTATATACAAAGGTATGAATCATATAGGCAACTATATACAATGGTATGGGTCATGTAGGCAACTCCCTTAATGTAAGTTGGAGTAGCGACTAAACGAGGTAGTTGAATGATGAATGATGAAAGAAAAAAGAAAATAAAAGATATATGTGAGTGTGTAGAGTAAGTAGTGTTACAGTTAGATTGAACAGAAGATAAGAGCTATTCATTTGGGCTTAGCTCAATGAGGGGGGCTCTGTGGAAATATTGAATTCGTGTTGGTCTAAGGTCGATATAACTTATAGCCATCTAGCGTCTGTTATCCATTTTCTGTCTGAAATAAAGGGTTTATGATTGGTCCATAGTGTAGACTGAACAGATGGGTCTTTAAATTCTTACGGAGCTCTTTAAGTTCAGTTAATGTTCTTATTTCTTCAGGGAGGGAGTTCTAGAGAATGGGGGCTGCATGAGAGAAAGCTTTTTTGTTAGTTATCTTTTTGGCCTTTGTGAAATCTTTTGATATCCTTATTTTGTTTGAGTGGCCTCTCCTTTGAACAATTTTATTTGGGTCTTTAGAGATAAGTTTGTTTAAGGAGGCAGGTGCCATATTATTTAGTGCCTTGAATGTAGTTATTATCATTTTATAGTTAATTCTGCATTGGATTGGAAGCCAATGTAAGTTTGCTAAAATAGGTGTTATATGCTCGAAAGGGTAAAGTAAAGTAAAGTAAAAATAAAAATATGTAGACAAAATTTAAACTGAAACCCCAAGAAACCAGAGTCCACATACAGTGCAACATCAGATAAATAAGAGATGCAGTTCCCCAATACTGCATAAAATATAAAAATAGCTCAAAGTCCAATCACTAAAATTAAATAAAATTATTTTTTTCTGCCTTTATTGTCTGACCATTTTATTCTCTGATCATGCTGGTCACGATCTGAGGCTTCTGCTTTCCTGTCTTCTCTTAGCTCTCTTTCTGTGGTCTATGGTCCATCTGCCATTTCTAATCTCTTCTTTTGTTTTCTTCACTTCCGTCCATCCATAAGCCCATTACCAGTTCCAGTAACCCTCCCCAGTAGCAGCCCCTTTCCAGTCCTCCCCTCCCAGTACCTTCCAATGTCAACCACCTTGCATTCCCACGACTGCCACTGGTGTCCATTCCCTTCCAGTGCCCCTCCTTCCCCACTGTCCAGCCCCTTCTAGTCCAAATACTATCCCAGGTATCGGGTCCACTCTCAGTGCCAACCCCCCCAGTCAGATCCCAGCCAGCCGCCCTACCCTCTGTCCATCTCCCTTCCAGTGATATTTGCATGTCAGCTCCCTTCCAGCCTCCTCCCCATTACCCAGCCACCTATCACTCCCATCCCCAAGTGTCAGCTCCCTTCCAGTCCCCCTTCAGTACATCCCAGGTGTCAGCTCCTTTCCAGCCCCCTCTTTTCCCCATGTCAGCTCACTTCCTGCCCTCTCCTTCCCCTGGCAGACCCTCTCAGTATCCACAGCCTTCCAGTCCTATTCTATCATCCCCCCACATCAGCCCATTTGTTGCCCTAGCCCCTAGTTTTCTTCCAGGGCTAGCAGCACTTTCCTCCCCTCCCCCATTAGCCCATTTCCTGTCCCAGCCCATTTCCACTCCTATCCCCTTTATCAGCCCACTCCAATCCTAGCCCCCCAATCAGCCCATTACCAGTCCTAACTCATTTCCAGTGCTAGCCCCCCATCTGCCCATTACGTCGTAACCCTCCAATCAGTCCATTTTCAGTCCTAGCACCCCAATCAGCCCATTTCCTGTCCTAGTCCCCATCAGCCCATTTCCAGTCCTAGCTCTCCCCCGATAGTCCATTACCAGTCCTAGTCCCCCTCACGATCAGTCCATTTCCAGTCCTAACCCCACCCCATCAGCCCATTTCCAGTTCTAACCCCCCCATAACCCATTACCAATCCTAACTCCCCTCCTGATCACCCCATTTCCAGTTCTAACCCCCCTGATAGCCCATTACCAGTCCTAACCCCCCTCCTGATCACCCCATTTCCAGTCCTAACCCCCTCATCAGCCTATTTCCAGTTCTAACCCCCCCATAGCCCATTATCAGTCCAACCCCCCCCCCCCCAATAAGCCCATTTCCAGTTCTAATCCCCCCCATTGGCCCAATTCCAGTCCTAGAACCCCCCCAACCCAACAAAATTGAAAAACTAATAAAACAAACCTCCAGCGTAAGAAGCAGTTGCGGCTGCTCCAGTAGCAGCAGAATGAGGGGCCCCATGTTTCCCATCAGTGCCGCGGGCTCAGCCTTAACAGAGCCACGGTTAAGGGAAACACTCTCCCTTCGCCGCGGCTCTGCAAAACTGAGCCACCACGGAGGGGAAACAGACAGGCTCTCGAGGTGGGGGGGGGGGGCAGCCACGGGGCTCCTCATTCTGCTGCTGCCACCGCCGCTGGAACAGCAGCAGCAGCAGCTGCTTCTTATGCCGGAGGTTTGTTTTATTAGTTTTAGTTTGAAGGCCGAGTGAGGCGGTCTTTTTGGGGGCAATTTTGCCGCCCCCAAAAAGTTGCCGCCTGAAGCTAATACCTTACTCGGCCTCATTATAGAGCCGCACCTGCTCCTATCGCTGCTGGGGAAAGGAAATGAGAAATAGATAGGGAAAGCAGTGCTTCAGAAAACTACAATCTACTACTTCTTTCTTGGGGGGAGGGAACAGGGGCAGCCCAAGGGGGGTGCGGGGGCTGTCCAAGGGGGGGTGCAGGGCCATGTGCCAAGACTTGGTGCGGGGTCTCATTTGCATAAGTGGCCTTATTTGCATAAATATTTGCATAATGCTACCATACACTAACTTTTAGTAAACACGTCTCTTAATGAGTGTATGGATAAAGAAAGACTAAAAGATTTCTACATTACTATAATCCAGTGCCAACCGCCAGGCACATTAGGAACTACTACAAACGCTGCCCATTTAGAACCCATAGCAAATCCACCGTATCCTAACAGCACTACCAGGACTCACAAAGCACCATACTCTACCAATCAAAAGGCAATACTGCAAATATTAAACCAATACATTTCAGAGAAAACTGGGGAAAGAGAACAAGTGGCAATGTCAAATAGGAATTACATAAACAGAATACCTCAGCTCAGTTACACATGCAGAACATAGACCATCACCAAACAAGGAATCAGAATTTAGAAACAGGAAGGCAATAATTAAACTGGGAGCCCCAAAAGCCAAACTTGGAATGTACAACACCACTGTAGAAATAAAACTATAAATTAATTTCCTCTTGTACCAAACAAAGCGCAGACGTTAATGATGCACATTTCCCAGAGCTTTCATATTCCAGTTAATAAATTCAAAATAAAGAGATATCTTTCTACCTTTTGTGCATTTTTTCAGTTGCAATTGCTCCAGCCACTTTCTTCTGGTTTCTTCATGTTTTCTGCTAACTCTCCATCGTCTGCTGTCCATTTGTCCTTTCTTCTCTCTTCTAGTTTTTTTCCATTCTCTCTCTCTACATCTGATTTAACATACTAATCTTTCTCCTTTTGCTCTTTCCTCATTCTTATTTCATCCACTCAAATTTTACCCCTCCATCCTCAATCCCCACTTACTCTTCCAATACCCGGCCAATTGTAGATTTTTCATCCCTCCCACACAAAATATTTTTCCCCTCTCCATTTTACTCTCCCAGCCCCATCCCATTCTAATCCTACCCCAACATCAGCTCCCTTCTAGTTCCAGCCTCACCCAGCATCCACTCCCTTCTAGTCCCTGCATCAGCCCATTTCCAGTCCTAGCCCCCCATCAGCCCATTTCCAGTCTGAGTCCCTTCATCAACTCATTTCCAATCCTAGCCCCCCATCAGCCCATTTCTAGTCATTTCCTAGCCCCACCATCAGCCCATGTAAAATCCTAGCTCCCCTCCACTCAGCCCAATTACAGTCCAAGCCCCCCATGAGCCTACTTCCAGTTCTAGTCCCTCCATGAGTCCATTTCAATCCAAGCCCCCACCACAGCCCATTTCCAATCTTAGCTCCCCCCAACAGCCCATTTCCAGTCCTATCCTAGCTGGTCCATCAGCCCATTTCCAGTCCTAGCTCCCTTCCCTCACAGCCCATTTCCATTCCAAGCCCCCCTCCCCATCAGCTATTTGCAGTTCAAGCCCCCCCCCTTCCACTCAGCCCATTTCCATTCCAAGTCCCTGTCCCCATCAGCTATTTGCAGTTCAAGCCTCCCCTTCCACTCAGCCCATTTCCAGTCCTAGCAACCCCCAACCCATTACCAGTCCTAGCCCCCCATCAACCCACTTCCAGTCCTAACCCATCACCCCATTTTCAGTTTAAGCCCCCCCATAGCCCATTACCAGTCCTAACCCCATCAGCCCACCTCAAATCCTAACCCCTCCCCATCAGCCCATTTCCTGTCCTAGCCCCCCCATAGCCCATTACCAGTCCTAACCCCCCATAGCCCATTACCAGTCCTAACCCCCCCATAACCCATTACCAGTCCTAACCCCCATCACCCCATTTCCAGACAGCCCCCATCAGCCCACAGCCCATTACCAGTCTTAACCCCCCATAGCCCATTACCAGTCCTAACCCCCCAACAGCCCACCTCAAGTCCTAACCGCTCCCCATCAGCCCATTTCCTGTCCTAGCCCCCCCATAGCCCATTACCAGTCCTAACCCCATCAGCCCACCTCAAGTCCTAACCCCCCCCATCAGCCCATTTCCAGTCCTAGCCCTCCCCATAGCCCATTACCAGTCCTAACCCCATCAGCCCACCTCCAGTCTTAACCCCCCATCAGCCCATTTCCAGTCCTAGCCCCCCCCATTACCAGTCCTAACCCCCCCCATCAACCCACAGCCCACCTCAAGTCCTAACCCCCTCCATAGCCCATTACCAGTCCTAACCCCCCCCCACATCGGCTCAGGGAAAATTTAAAAAAAAAAAAAAAAAAAAAAGTTGGCTGCTGCCGCGGCAGAATCGAGTGTCCCGCGGGGCCCCCTCTGCCCGGCTGAGCTCTCCCTGCCGGGCTGAGCCACTCTGCGACGGCTTTCAAAAATTCAGATCCACGAAGGGAGAGTGTCTCCCTCACGTCTCTGTTAAGCCTGCAGGGGCAGATGGGAAATTTCCTATCAGCCCCTGCGGGCTTAACAGAGACGCGAGGGAGACACTCTCCCTTCGCGGATCTGAAAGCCATCACAGAGGGGCTCAGCCGGGCAGGGAGAGCTCAGCCGGGCAGAGGGGGCCCCGCGGGACACTCGATTCTGCGGCTGCCGCGGCGGCAGCAGCCAGCTTTTTTTTTTAAATTTAATTTTTAAAGCAGAATGTTCTTTGCGCGGGGCTCTGTGCAAAAAACATTCTTGCTCAATGGACGGGCCGGCCCTGGGAGTGAATATCAGTTGACTTCTGTGATGCTGCTGCTGACTTATTTCCCCTGTGCAGAACAGTCCTTTTGGAGTCTGCATCCTATGCAAGTGCATGGGTCAGGTCAGCCTTGATATTCTGCTACTGTTCTGCATAGGAATCATAGCAATTCAGCTTGTTCTGTTTTCCCAGTAAGAGGTGTAGTGATATACATGATTAGTAGCAGTAGTAAATATGCTAAAAGTTTGTGGGCCTAGCACAGATCCCTGGGGTATTGCACTATTCATCTTTCTCCATTGAGAAAATTGACCATTTAGTCCAATTTCTCTGTTTTCTATCTTTTAACCAGTTCCCAATCCACAATAGTAGTTAAATAAAAAGGAAAATAAGGTGATACCTTTTTATTGGACTAATGTAATACACTGGTAGACTATATTTCCAAAGTAAAACCACTTTCTTCAGGCCAGGATAGTATGAACAACGGATGGTGATACCAAAATATATACAGGAATCTATACTGCATGACATGACAGGAGAGGAGGGGGAAGGGATGGATGGTTGGTCAGAGGGTGTAAATGTTTATAGTTTATAATGTGATAAAAAGTACATGTATTTGTTGAGTCCTCTTGGTGATCAGGCTATTCATATTTATAATTTATCCAATCCACAATAGGACAGTGCCTCCTATCCCATAACGTTTTTAATTTCCTCAAGAGTCTTTCATGAAAGACCTTGTCCAAGACTTTCTGAAACGGCAGATACACTATATCAACCAATTCAAAATTATCTACTTGTTATTTACACCTTCAAAAAATATATAACAGAACCAAGACTTCCCTTTCCAAATCCATGTTGATTTTATCCCATTAAACCATGACTACCTATATGTTCAGTAATTCTGGGGCCCTTTTACTAAAGTCCATTAGGGTGTTGCACCTAATGTGTTTAGTGTGAAAACTACCACCCATCAAGTGCAAAGCCTCCACGGTAACTGTCAAGGGCATCACAAGCATGTTCCTGGCAGTTACTGCATGGATGCACACCCTTACGTGCAGCACAGCCACACAGGTGTACCTACCACCACCTGTAGTGGTATTGTTGTGGGCACCCATGATAATTACTATATTGACAGGACCTGATATGTACCCTTAATAATCAAATCATCAACTAAAATGGCATTTTAACCCTTCCCTCTTGGGAGATGTCCCTGCAGACATATCCTCAGTGCAAGAGAATATTTCATTCCCTGGAGGACAAATCCTAGCTATAGGATTATTTCCTGCCATACCAAGGTGATGCTATCCTTCTAAGTGACCCCTCTCCTCCAAGACACCATGAGGCTGCCAGACTGGAGGTGGGACGTTTCTACTATGTTCCTGTAGATCTCCTCTATAAACCTAGACTCCACCAAGTCTGCTAGTCTAGCCTCCAGAGATTGTACACACTCTTTGAGAGCCAGGAGTTCTTTGCACCAAGTGCGCACACATCACTTCTGACCAACTGGATGCTAATAATATATGTAGTACTCCATGCAAAGACTGGATAGCCCCCATTTCATAGCTGGATTGCTATCTTCACTTTTGTATTAGTGAGTTTAGTTGTTTAAAGTTGCTTTAGGAATAGGGGCAATTTCTTCAATAAACCTCACTAGGATTATTTTGTTATATTTTGAGATATTATTTTGTATTTGCTTCCAAATGAACTGCTAATAATTCTATTATGGGTTAATCTCTTGCTGATGAAAATACACTGTCGTGTCAAATTTTACTCTTTCTTAATTG
Organism: Ichthyophis bannanicus; assembly: GCA_033557465.1. Lineage (NCBI taxonomy): Eukaryota > Metazoa > Chordata > Amphibia > Gymnophiona > Ichthyophiidae > Ichthyophis > Ichthyophis bannanicus. The sequence continues at coordinate 169,472,965 of CM066032.1, read as the reverse complement.
GGATAACTAACTATAAATTAAGGGATGTGCCTGGGCTGGGTGAGAGTTGGGGGAGAAAGACTGTCTACTTTTAAGACTATTAGGGCCTACCTAAATCTAACAGAGATTAATTTTTTAATGAAATAAAAAACTGATTTATTTTCCAAATAAACCACAATCTCTTCTCTATCCCAAGCTCTAGGTCAGCAAATTTGCCTGCAAAGTCATGTTCACTTACCCATAGAGGCTTCAATAGCTATCAGCTTTCCCTCAGAAAAATTTTTTAGTCTATTTTATAAAGACATATAAGCACCTATGTGTCTTTAGAAAACACTAGGGTTAAATTGGCCGCCATAGCAGCTAGACAGTAATATGCATGTATTTTATAAAATAACACACAAATTTTGATTCTGCCCACATGCCATCCCTAAACATACCCATATGCGGGTCATGTAAAAGTATGTGCCCTCTTGCTACTGTGCATAACCCCCGAGGTAGTGGTGTAAATTACAATGAGGGCTCCCAAGCAGAATTTTGCTGAGGGCCCCCTTGTTGCAGTGGCGCACTCTCCCATGCGGCCCCCCCTTTTTGCGGCAGTCCCAGCAAACTTACTTCATCATGTCTGCCATGTCTCTGCTCTAGTAAGTTTGCTGTGGGCCGGGGATTGTTCCCCGTTGGGCCTAAGTCTCGCAGTGTGGCGGTTATTGTGAGACTTCGGCCCACTGAGGAAAAGCTGCCGGGCTTGCAAGAAAGTTACAAGAGTAGAAGCAGCGTGGCACACATGATAAAGTAAGTTTGCTGTGCTGCCTTACCGCTGCTTTGAAGGCCCCATTTCTGCTCGGGCCCTCCTGCACTGCTTGGGCGGAATTTATGCCACTGCCCTGACGTAACTATATAAAAGCTTTTTACATGCATAAAAAGATCTTTAGCATGTAAAGATCTTTTTATGCATGGTGGAGTGGAATGGAGCGGAGTAGCCTAATGGGAACCAAGAGAACAGGGTTCAATTCCCACTAGCACTCCTTGTGGCCTTGGGCAAGTCACTTAACCTTTCATTGCCTCAGAAGAATCCAAGTTATCAATGTCCCTGTTTAATGTACATTACCAAGTTTAAGTTACAGTGTAAACTACTTTGACTAAATGATAAAGCGGTATAAAAAACCTGCAGACATATCCTCAGTCTCACTCCTTTCCCTCTTTTGAAATCCACTCCATCCGCCTTTTCATTGCATTACCTCTCCAGATAGCTGTTATTTATTGACCCCCCTGAAAAGTCCACCTCTACCTTTCTCACTGACTTAGGCTCGTGGCTTTCCTTCTTTCTTGATTCCTCTTCCCCCACTCTTATTCTCTGGAATTTTAACATTCATGTTGATAACCTCTCTGATTCTTATGCTTTAAACTCCTTTCCCTTACCTCCTCATTCAACCTCCAACTTTGCTCTACTGCCCCCACTCATCAGCATGGCCACTGTCTTGATCTTGTATTTTTCTCTAATTGCTTACCCTCAAACTTCTGTACCTCAGTTCTTCCCTTATCCGACCATCACCTGCTAAGCTTCACTCTTCATCACCCACCGCCTCAACCTCACCCTGTCTCCTCCAACCTCTTTAGAAATCTTTATGCTATTGACCCTTTGGCTCTCTCCTCCACTGTTTCATCACCTCTTTCCTCCACTATGTCCTGGATAAGGAAACCTATCAGTTTAAGATGGATGAGATGGATAGACAACTTCAAGGGGTTTTTTTTTTTTTTTTGAGTATTTAAAGAATTTCAAGCTTAAGAAATTTTATAGGGACAAAACCGATTATGACACGGATAGAGTCTATCGTTGGATGTATGACAAAAATTAACAGTCTACCAAACATGTTACTTTTGATCATTCTACTGATGATACTGATGGTAGTGAGGGTTCCCATGAGCCCAGACATAGAAATCATGAATCCCAGGATAGGGGACGTTTGGATTTTCACTCAGGTCGTCCTTGAGGCCATTGTCCCCGATGGATACACAGGGATGATTGTTGGGACCTTCCAACCACATGGTTACAGTCCAGACAGAATCCACAGTCATCAATCTCATTGGAATGGCATTAACATCAGTCCAACAAAATGTTCTGGACCTGGGTTTATCATTTGTACCAACTGTTAAATATGATGTATTTAAAATGAGAGTTTTCCTGTATACATTTTTTAGGAAGTTACAGATTATTTAATTTAATTTAATTAAGTTTCTTATATACCGCATCTTCCAGAGATCAAATGCGGTTCACATAGAACAAAACAACATAACAGACGGGCGTCTGTTTTTACAGTGAACAGCTTAAAACCATAACAACTATATTACATTACATGGAACATACAAGAACTATTTACAGGGAACAAAATGAGTAATAGATACAGTGTTGAATGTGACATTTAAGGATGATAAGCATTTGGGGTTTCACATCATATGTCAAATCCAGTTTGGTTTATGGGAAATTGACATGGTATCATCCATTTTCTAGCTGGGGAGGTGTGTTTGGCAATGATCCGTAGTGTGATGTGAACAGGTGCGTTTTAATTTTTTTGCGGAATTCTTTGATCTCTAAAAGTGATCTCATTTCATCTGGAAGGGCGTTCCATAGAATGGGGGCAGCATGTGAGAATGCTTTTTTGTTTGTTATCTTTCTGGCTTTTATAAAATCTTTCGGAGTCCTTAATTTGTTTGTATGATCTCTCCTGTGTAAGTTTTTAGCAGGTTCTTTAGTGATGAGATTGAATAGGGTAGGTGGTGCCATGTTGTTTAGAGTTTTGAAGGTAGTTGTTAGAGTTTTATATACTATTCGGCTTTGTATCGGTAGCCAGTGTAAGTTCTCCAGAATCGGAGTGATATGTTGAAATGGGGGGACCTTCATAATGGTCCTGGCCGCTGCATTTTGTGCAATTTGAAGTCTTTTCAAGTTTTGTTTTGTTGTGCCCAGAAGTATTAGATTTGCAAAGTCGAAGTGAGGTGTAATTATGGCTTGTATTATTCGCTGGAAGTCTTGTAGGTGCATTACTGGGCGTAGTTGCTTTAGGATTTTAAGTTTGAAGTATACTTTCTTCGTTGTATTTCTTATATGTGTTTCCATGTTGAGATGTGTGTCAAGTATTACACCTAGATATCGTACTTCATTTTTTAGTTTGATTTCTTGGTTTTGTAGAGTGATGTGTGTAGGGGTGAGTATGAGAGGTTTTTTGTTACAATTAGGGCTTCTGTTTTTGCATGATTGATGTAGAGGTTATTTTCATTTAGCCAGGTGGTTAGTTCATTAAAACACTCTACTAGTAATTGAATTGGTATATTGGGAATTGTAAATGGGATGTACATCATTATATCGTCTGCATATAAGTGATAGTAAACGTTGAATTTTTTAAATATATTAGACATGCTTTATGTAGATATTAAATAGGAGGGCTGACAGTGCCAATCCCTGAGGGAGACCTAGTTCCTGGTTGTACGTCTTGGATGTAAGGTTACCGATTTGTACTGTTTGTGTTCTATTGCTTAGATAAGAGGTGAACCAATTAAGTACAGTTGATTTTATTCCTATTTGTTTGAGTTTCTTGAGCATTAAAGAATGGCTTACGCTGTCAAATGCTGCAGAGATATCAATGAATAGGAGTAAAAAGGCTTGCTTGGGATTGTCTATTCCTTTTACAAGTGTGTCGATGAGTACTGTTAAGAGTGTCTCGACACCATGGCGTGGGCGAAACCCATATTGTTGTTCATCCAGTGGGGCGGAAGTGTCAATGTGTTCTTGAGTCTGAATTTATACAACTTTCTCAATTAGTTTTGCCATGAAAGGAATACTAGATATAGGTCTGTAGGAATTAGGCAATGTTTTGTCAAGGGTGGCATTTTTGAGTATTGGGCGGATCAGAGCATGTTTTAGTGAAGAGGGTAAATATCCAGTTTTAAGGGATAAGTTGACTATAGGGAGTATGAAGGAAGATAAAATTGGGAGAGTGTTCTTTAACCAAGATACTGGGCATGGATCTAGGTTGGATGTTGTTATGTTTAGATTTAAAACAGTGTTCTTAAGTATGTCCTTGGTTATGGGGTTGAATTCAGACCATTCGTCTATATAGAGGTTTTGATATGTGTGTGGAGTTGGGTAAAAGTGGGTGGAGCTTAGTTTTATTTATGTAGTAATTAGCTAGGATCTGTGGGGAGATTTCAGTAATATCATTGCTGGAGTTGTTAGCGTTACTCGTTAGTTTTTGTACAATTTAAAATAATTCTCTTGGTCTATTTAATGAGTTTGTTAGGATAGATGCATGGTAATTTTTCTTAGCATTGTCTATTGCTTCCTTATACATTTTAAGTTGTTTATGGCAGCGTTTTTCAACTAGTGTGCCGTGAGATATTGTCTGGTGTGCTGTGGGAAAAATTCCAATTTCATCCATAACATGTGGCCTCGGCTCACAAATTAGGGTTGCCAACCGGCCGGTTTTCAGCCGGCCTGGCCGGTTTTTCCATGGCCAGGCTGGCTGCCGGCACAGTTGTAAAACCGGCCATTGAAAAGCCGGTTTTTTGCTCTGGCCGCAAGATCGGGAGTGGCCAGAGCAAAAAACCAGCTTTTGTGCCGAAGTCCGCGGTGCGAACGCGATTCCCTATAGCAGTGCAGCCGCTGGTTCTGCTTTGTACAGAGCAGCGGCTGCACTACATTTACATTGAAAAGTAAAGAGAAACTGTGACAGGAGCCCTCCGATCATGCAGAGCCCGAGGAAGTGATGTCATGGGGGCGGGCTCCTCACAGGCTGTCTTTCCTTTTCAAATTAACTTTAGCTGCAATAAAGTTAATTTGAAAAGGAAAGACAGCCTGTGAGGAACCCGCCCCCCTGACATCACTTCCTCGGGCTCTGCGATGACCGGAGGGCTCCTGACACAGTTTCTCTTTACTTTTCAATGTAAGTGTAGTGCAGCCGCTGCTCTGTACAAAGCAGAAGCAGCGGCTTGGGCAGAGGGGGGGTGTGTGTGTGTGTGTGTGAGTGAACCAGCAAGGGGGGGGGGAGTGTGAGTGAACCAGCAAGGGGGGGGAGTGTGAGTGAACCAGCAGTGGAGGGGTGGTGTGAGTGAACCAGCAAGGGGGGGGGCGATGGGGTGAGTGAACCAGCAGGGGAGGGGGGGTCAGTGCTTGAGTCACCCAGCAGGAGGGGTGAGTAAGTGACAGGGGGGTGGGTGAGTGAACCAGAAGTGGAGGGGGGGGGGGGGGTGAATTAAACCACAGGGGGGGGGGGTTTGTGTGAACCAACAAGGGAAGGGGGTTGGTGTGAGTGTTTGATTCCTATTCAAGAGAATTACTTTATATATAGTCAATATAGGCACAGAGGTAAATTTTTTTAACATTTTCTAATGGTGGTGTGCCTCGTGATTTTTTTCATGAAAAAAGTGTGCCTTTGCACAAAAAAGGTTGAAAAACACTGGTTTATGGTATATTTCATTATTAATGGTGTTTTTGCATTTACGCCACTTAACTTCTGCTTTTCTTAGTCCTTTTTTGCATACATTCTTTGCTGATCAATCTGGTACATCTAAGTGGATTCCAACCGGCCCCCTGGATGTTGTTATTTCCACCTTTCAGAATTTGGTCTTACAAGATTTAAAAATTTTGGAGTCATCTTTTACATGCCATCATTCTAATATATCTAAGGAACAGTGGTTGACCATATCTCAGTTAGCCACTGACCATCATTTAATCATCAGGGGGGTGCTGACAAAGGGGGCACAGTAGTGGTTCAAACTTCAGCGGATTATGATGGTGGGCTATTGATACAACTCCAGGACACCAGTTACTATCAGTTGTTATCAGAAGATCCTACGCCGGGGTTGTGCGCATCAATACAACTGTTGGTATCAGATAAACGACGGGCAGGGTGGATCACTGCCAAAGAGGCATCTTTTTTATGTGCACAACATCCTAAAATATCCATTATTTATACAGTCCCCGAGGTACATAAGTCTTTGTTGGCCCCTCCAGGTAGACCCATCGTGTCCTGTAGGGGTTCCCTTTTGGAACCATTGTCTCAGTTTTGTGACTTTTTTTTTTAAACAGGAAGCCTGTCTAGTGAAATCTTAAATTAGGGATACTTTTAAATTTTTGTATCAGCTTCAGCAATATTCTGGATCTGTTGATGACATCCTTTTGGTAACCTTAGATGTCAAAGCTTTGTACACCAACATCGATCAGGAAGAAGCTTTGCTTCTTTTGGATTCAGCATTTAGACATGCTCCGTCACATATTCCTAGATCTTTCTTGATAGAGCTGACTCAGTGTTAACCAAGAATTATTTTTTATTCGATGGGGCAGTTTTATTTACAAGTATGTGGCATTGCTATGGGAGCCACAGTGGCCCCTTCTATTGCCACGTTATATATGGCTGATATGGAGGAAAAGCACATCTATCCTTCTGTGTGGTTTCAACATATCAGGTTCGGGCAGAGATTTCTTGATATCTTTTTTTTTGTGGACATCATCTCTGGAATTGTTACATCAATTTATATCCTAGTTGAATGCGGTCAAGCCTAATACCAAATTCACGGCTCACATTCATGATCAATCAATCAATCAATTTTTTCGACATTACCATTTATAAACAGTCTGGATCTTTATGTACTATGCTATTCAGAAAACCCACACAACGTAATAGTTTGCTATGATTCCACAGTCATCATCAAGCACCGTTACGTAGAGGGCTCCCATTTGGACAGTTCATGCGACTTCGCCGCATATGTTCCACTATGGATGATTTTCATCATCAAGCCCAGAATTTGCATGTATGGCTTTTGGCTAGGGGATACGCTTCACATATTATTAAAAGAGCTTATACTCGGGCTTGTTATGTCCATCATGAGTGGCTACTGATGGAGGCTGATCACCCCGGGCAGATGTATAAGAAGTTGGTCGGTATATTATCATTCATGCAGCACACTTCAAAGGTTGTTCAGTTACTTCGTAAGTACTGTTCAGTGTTGTATCTTCATCCATGTTTTTGCAAACCTCTTATCATAGCATACACCCGGGGATCAAACTTACGTGATCTTTTGGTCAGGTCCACAATGCCAGTAAATCATCCTGAAACAATGACTGGAATTACACTTGGTCATTTTGCTTGTGGTTCTTGCCTATAGTGCCATACCACCATAGAAGGTGATACTTGGCAGGATCCTGTTTCAGGACGGTTCTATAAATTTTTTTGGCAGAGCAGTTGTTCTACCAGTTTTGTTGTGCATTTTTCTTTTTACAGTGCCCTTGTGCTTTATTGTATATTGGCCATACTACTCATCCTTTAAAAACATGGCTGGGGGGAACATGCTTCCAGAATTCAGACATCTACTCGTTCAGCCCCTGTGGTTGAACATTGTCTATCAGAGGGCCACACATTTTCTGATCTACAATGGAGAGTCATTGATTATGCTCCTAGAGATCCTCATGGAGGGGATCGTACCTATAGACTGCAATGGTTGGAACAAAAGTGGATTTTTGCTTTAAATACTGTTAGCCCCATTGGTTTAAACATGGAAAATGAGTGGCTGAGTTTTATCTGAGTCCTAACCAATCACTACAAGGCTTCCCCGATTCTGTGGGGGTATTCCCTGGGTTCTGATTGGCTATTTTAAACATTATTGTCATCTACTGCAGCCTATGAAATGCTATGCAGGCACTTTTAAATGTTTAGCAGTTGCAGCGGTAGTTCTTTGTTTGGCAGAATATTTGGTGATCCTGCTGAAGAAACACTGACCACACTTACATAGAAACATGACACTACAACAGTCCCCCTTTTACATTTAGAGATCCTCTGTGTTTGTCCCATGCTTCTTTGAATTCAGATACTGTCCTCATCTCTACCACCTCCACTGGGGGGACTATTCCACGGATCCACCAGTTTTTCCATAAAGAAATATTTCTGCATATCACTCCTGAATCTATCCCCTTTCACCCTCATCCCATGTCCCCTCGTAGCAGAGCTTGCTTTCAATCGAAAGAAGCTCTCCTCCTGTGCATTTATGCCACGGAGGTATTTAAACGTCTCAATCATATCACCTCTATCCCACCTTTCCTCTAAGATGTACTTATTAAGTTCCTTAAATCTGTCCTCATATGCTTTTATAATGAAGACCGCCACCCATTTTAGTAGCCACCCTCTGTACCGACTCCAGCCTGTTTATATCCTTTTGAAGGTGCAGTCTCCAGAATTGCACTCAATACTCCAAACGAGGTCGCAACAAAAACTTATATAGAGGCACTATCACCTCCTTTCTTCTGCTGGCCATTCCTCTCCGTATGCACCCAAGCATCCTTCTAGCTTTTGCTGTCACCTTTTCTACCTGTTTAGCTACCTTAAGATCAGACACAACCACACCTAGGTCCTGCTCTTTTTTAGTGGACAAAAAGAGTAGTTACTCACCTGTAACAAGTGTTCTCCAGGAGCAATAGGAATCAGTCCTCACATATGGGTGACGTCGGCGTCGCCGGAGCCCCCCTGCGGAGCATTTCCCCAGCTTTCAAAGAAAGCCTTTGGGAATACAGGCACGCACACACAGTCCCCTTCCCGCCCAAAGGTGCCATCTTGCTCAGTCTAATGACATAGCTAAAAGACAGCACAAAACAAACTAAATATATATATGACCGCAACTCCAAGGGGAGGAGGGAGAGTCATGAGGACTGATTCCTGCTGCTCCTGGAGAACACCTGTTACAGGTGAGTAACTACTCTTTCTGCAGGACCAAGCAGGAAGTCAGTCCTCACATATGGGTGTTTCCCTAGCTCTGGGCTACCAGGAACCCAGGCTGAAAAATAGAGCTCCCTCTAGAGCCTCAGCAACAGTGAGAGAATCTTCTCTGAGACCACACCTTAACGGTAGCCCAACACCAGGGCCGGAGGGTAGGAGTTGCCTAAACCTCAAAGAGATTAAGGAGTACTGCTTGCCCGAAAGCACTGTCCCTACGGGACTCCCTCTCGAGGCAGTAGTGGTCCGCAAAAGTCTGGCTTGAAGACCAAGTAGCGGCCCGGCAGATGTCTGCCAAGGGAACAGAATGGAAGTGAGCTACTGATGCGGCCTTCGCCCTGACCCGGTGGGCTGTGACTCGACCCTCCAAGGAGAGGCCAGCTGCCCTGTACGCCCAGGCGATACAGTCTGCCACCCAAATGGACAACGTACGCTTAGTGACAGGCAACCCCAATTTATTAGGGTCAAAGGAAATGAAGAGCTGAGAAGCCCTTCTATGCCCCTGCATACGTTCTAGTTAAAGGACAGGGCCCTTCTACAATCCAGGGTATGCAAGACAGTTTCGGCCCTACTGGCGTGCGGCCTGGGAAAGAACGTCGGAAGGACCACCTCCTGGTTGAGGTGGAAGGAGGACACTACCTTTGAAAGGAACTTAGGATGAATCCGTAAGACTACCCTGCTCCTATAGAACCTGGTATACGGCCTATCCGAGACCAGGGCCTGAAGCTCACTCACCCGCCTAGCCGAGGTGAGTGCCACAAGGAACAACACCTTCCAGGAGAGGAAACGTAAATGGCAGGTTGCCATTGGCTCAAAAGGTGGGCGAGTCAGTTGCTGCAAGACCACATTGAGATCCCACTCAGTGGCCGGTAGACGAATAGGAGGCTTAAGCAGAAGCAGACCTCTGAGAAAGCGAGACACCAGAGGGTGGCCTGAGAGAGATTGTCCATCCACCGGCGAGTGGTGAGCTGAGAGGGCACTGAGGTGAACCCGGACAGAGTTGGACTGAAGTCCTAGGTTGGAAAGGTGGAGCAGGTATTGTAGCACCACCTGGACAGAGCAGGAGAAGGGGTCCTCTTGCTGTTGAGAACACCAAGTAAAGAACCTACGCCACTTCAGAGCATAGGCCTTCCTCGTGGAATGCTTCCTGGAGGCCAACACCACCTCTTCAACCTCCCTTGATAGGAGCAAAGGAGCAAGGACTAGCCTTTCAGCAGCCAGGCCATCAAATTGAGAGATTTGAGGTTGGGATGCAAGAAGGACCCCTGATCCTGAGTCAGAAGGTCGGGTTGCAACCCCAGAGGAAGTGGAGTATCCACTGCCAACTGCAGAAGAAGAGGGAACCACGGCTTCCTGGGCCACCTGGGGGCTATCAGGATCACCGTGGCTCGGTCCTGCTGGATTTTGAATAAAGTCCGGGCCACCAGAGGTGTGGGAGGAAAGGCATACAGCAGGCTGTCTGACCAGGGGATCAGGAATGCATCTGGCGCTGTTCGCAAGGGATGCGGTTGCCTGGAACAGAACCTGGGTAGTTGCCTGTTCAGCGGACTGGCAAAAAGATCCATAGTCGGAAGACCCCACTTCAGAAAGATCTGTTGAACTACCAGAGGATCCAACTGCCACTCGTGAGGCTGCAGGAGTCTGCTTAGGCTGTCCGCCAGGTAGTTTTCCTGGCCTGGGAGGTAGACCGCCCTAGATTGGCCACTGTTGGAAACAGGATACTGGGCTTGATGGACCTTGGTCTGACCCAGTATGGCATATCTTATGTTCTTAGGGTCATGCCCTGAGTGACAGCCCAGGAGCAGAGAGCTTGTGCTTCCAGGCACAGAAGTCTGGATCCTGTGCCTCCCTGCTTGTTGACGTAAAACATAGCCACCTGGTTGTCCGTCTGAACTAGGACAGACTGGTGAGACAGGATCTGAGAGAAAGTACGTAAGGCTAGTCGAATGGCCCTCAATTCCAACAGGTTGATCTGCTGGGCGGCCTCCCACGGAGACCACAGGCCTTGGGTGCAGGGTCCCTGGCAGTGAGTCCCCCAGCCCTGCAGGGAAGCATCGGTTGTCAGTACCTGAGTGTGTGGGGAGGCCTGAAAAGGAACACCCCTGACCAGATTTGGGAGATGCCTCCACCAGCGTAAAGAGTCCACCAAGAGTTTGGACACCTTTATCCTGTCTGACAATTTCCCTGTGGCCTGCAGCCACTGAGCCAGCCTCATGTGCAGGCGGGCATGTGGGGTGACATGCACTGTGGAAGTCATGTGACCTAAGAGCTGGATGAAGTGTCTGGCCGAGACCAGAGAGTTCGCCCGAAACTGGCCGGCCAACTTTATCAGCCTGTGAGCTCTGTCCACAGGCAAATAGGCCTTTGCATGGATGGTATCCAATCTTGCCCCTATGAACTCCATGTCCTGTGAGGGGACTAAAATGGACTTGGGGAAGTTTATGACGAACCCCAGGTGCTGAAGCAGGGATATGGTTCTGAAGGTGGCCTGCCTGGCCTCTTGTGGAGACTGGCCCCTGATAAGCCAGTCATCCAGGTAAGAGAACACAAAGATCCCCTGGTTCCTGAGGTAGGCCACAACCACCGCCAGGCATTTTTTAAAGACCCTGGGGGCGGAGGTGAGGCCAAAGGAAGCACTCTGTACTGGAAGTGCTTTCCTCCCACCACAAATCTGAGGAATTGTCTGTGACTTGGATGGATGAGGATGTGAGTATAAGCATCCTTCAGGTCTAAGGAGCATAGCCAATCTCCCTGCTGGAGGTAGGGCAGTAAGATTCCAAGGGTAAGCATCTTGAACTTTTCCCTCTCCAGAAACTTGTTCAGATTTCTCAGGTCCAGGATGGGTCTTAGGCCTCCTGTTCTTTTTGGTACCAGAAAGAACCTCGAGTAGAAGCCTTGCCCTTCCAGGTGGTGAGGCACCGGTTCCACCGCCTGGTCCCTTAGTAGACCTTCCAACTCCTGAAGGAGTACGTTTCTGTGCAGAGGGGGTCTTGGAGGCTCCCCTGGAAAGTAGGAGGGGGGTATCTAGGTGAAGTGGAGCAGATAGCCCCTTTCGATGATGATGCTTAACACCCAAGTATCCCCTGTGATGGCTGGCCACCTGTCAGCGTACAGGGTCAGCCGACATCCTGTGCCCTGGAGAGTAGGAGAGGCTATGCTGGCATAGTCACAAACCCCTCCCTGCTGAGCAGGAGCCGGAGTAGGAGGCTTGGGAGCCTTCTGTCTACGGGGCCCATGACCCTGCCCCTTGGCCTGCTGGCCCTGTTGGGGAGCTGCAGAGGCCTGGTAGTGAGGGTAGGTTTTGTAGGCAGCGGTCTTCCTTGGGTAAAAGGTCTTTTCCCCCAAGCCCTTCTTCTTCTGAGAAAGGGCAGAGGCTTTCCTGGACAGCCTTGTCCGGGTAAGAGTCTCGGTCTCGAGTTCTGCAGCCTTTACGGCCATGGGCTTGCCAAAGAGGTTTTCACCTCAGCAAGGGACATCGACCAACTTATCCTGTACCCATGGCTCGAGGTCCGAGGATTGTAGCCAGGCCTGGCGGCGTGCACTGATGCCGGCCCCTGCTACCTGGGCCGAAGCCTCAAATCCATCGTAGGCTGCTTGAGATATAAACTTCGAGCACTCTCGAATACCAGAAGACAAGGCCTTGAACCTCTGCAAAGGTTCCTCGGACAGACCAGCGGAGAACCCGGCAATCTCCTTTGCCAGGTCTCGAAGGTACATGCCCATGTACAGCTGGTAGGTCTGGACACGGCAAGCAAGCATAGAGCCCTGGAAGCACTTTCTACCGAGGGCATCCAGGTTCCGGGCTTCCCTGCCGGGAGGCACCAAGGAGTGCATCTTCTGACTCTTCAGGCTATGCATGGCCGATTCCACAACCATGGAGTGGTGCGGTAGCTGTGCCTTTTGAAACCCGGGGCTCTTGCAGACTTGATAGATGGAATCAACCCGATTGCTTAAAACCGGCATCGAGGCCGGCGCCTCCCACATGTGGAAGAGCAACCGCTCCAGCATCAGAGGAACTGGGATAGTAAAGGCCTCCTTGGGAGGAGAGTCATACTGCAGAGCCTCGAGCTCCTCGGCTCGAGGCTCCTCCTCGGGGTCCGCAGGGAATGCCAGTGCTTTGGCCATGTCCCTTACGAAATCCAAGAACCTGGTATCCTCCGGGGGTACTTTGTCTAAGGCTCGGAACCCGGTGAGTCCGAAGGGACGCACCGAGTCTGGAAGGTGTCTCAGAGGACTCCTCATCCTCCGTTTCCCACACCGATTCCTCCGAGGAGGAATCGAGCGGCTCCGAGTGGGCGGGACCGACGCCATCTGCCCCGACGTCGAGGGAACTGGCGTCGACGACCTCGGTCCCGAACAGGAGGACGAGGGTGACCTCGGCCGAGGATCGACTCGAGTTCGCATGGTCTCTAGGATCGGCTCGGCCTCTGGGGTCGACTTGGACGTCGATGTCCCAGTGGTCGGGGCAGATGCGCCGGTGAGACCAGCGATCAGCACCTGCTGCTGCTCCATGAAGGCAGACAATCTGCTCTCCAAGGCGTCAACCTGAGTCTGAGCTCAGAAGACCCAGCAGCCTCCGACTCGGGCCCTGACGGCGTCGGGCTCGATGTTGGCTCCCCAGGAGGAGAATCCACGAGGACTACAGTACTCACATGACTCGGGGCCTCCAACTCTACATGAGGATGCTTTGCAGGCCTCTCCGACTCCGAAGGCCCGGGACGGCGATCGGGGCTATGCGACCTGGCCCTCGGGGAGCCAGGAGCGTCCACCGATGCCGCCCTCGCGGGTTTCTTCTTCCTTCGGTACTCCCTCGAGGGGGACTCCCTTTCAGAGGAGCCCCGACGATGCTCGGGGTCAGACTCCCGAGACATCGAGGCCTCTGACGAAGTCCGGACCCATCCAGAGGCAGATTCGGAGAAGATCCTCTCACGCTGGTGCTGACGGCTCCGTAATGCCTTGGAAGACATTTTGCCACAGGGACTACAGACAGTAGAATCATGGTCTGGCCCCAGGCACCGGAGGCAGCAGTTGTGTGTGTCGGTGAAAGACATCAGTTTCTTGCACCGATCACACTTCTTAAAGCCACTGGGAGCCATCGGGGGAAAAAGGGCCCCTGCAAGATCAAAAAATTGGGCTGCCAGGGAAAAGAAAAAAGGCGTGAACGCAGTCTCTAAGGACAAAAACCGAAAAAAGAGATCCGGGCTCGGCACCGGTGTACCGAGTCCAAGCGGGAAAGGAACCAACGTCGAACCAAAGAAAAAACTCGACCCAACGCAGAAAAATCAACTTTTTTCACGGGTGACAAGGACAGGCATCCGTAGGGCTCCGCGGAAAAAAGAAGACTGAGCAAGATGGCACCTTTGGGCGGGAAGGGGACCGCGCATGTGTGCCTGCATTCCCAAAGGCTTTCTTTGAAAGCTGGGGAAATGTTCCGCATGGGGGCTCCGTCGACGTCACCCATATGTGAGGACTGAATTCCTGCTTGGTCCTGGAGAAGTACTTCACCCCCCTATACTATATTGTTCCCTTGGATTGCTGCAGATCCTTTGCACCTGATACAGAGCTGGAAGCCGGCTCGAAACATGCATGTCATGTGATGCAGAACTTGGAGGATCATTTTCTTGCCACGAATTTCCTTTTACGCTGTTTGGACTGCCTTTCAGATAAGTGAAGATGTTTTAATTTACATTTGAATAAAAATGGACATTATGGTCATCCGAGAGAGGGAATGTTTGTACCCCTCTCTCCTGGCCCAACAAAAATTATAGTGTGGTACACAGGGTAATCTTTTCTTTTGGGTTGTACTATTGCGATCACCTTGCTGGTTTGGGGGTTTGTTTTTTTATTTTATATTTCCTTTTCAAATCCACGCTGAAAACTCATCTCTTCGCTGCCACTTTCAGATACTGATTTGCCTAATCTCCTTTGGGTTTCCTTACCATTCCCCTTAGATGTATCCCTGTCTACACCTACTGTGTTGTCCTCTTGTCTAAATTGTAAGCTCTGATGAGCAGGGGCTGTCTCTTACAAATCTGTGAATGTTTTGTAGCGGTATACAAATGCTCAGTAATAGTAGTAAATAAATCTTTGTGTGTGAATACACCTTTATAAATGAACTTCAATGGCAGATTGCTGATAGCGCAGATACAAACATGCAGATCTGCCCTATGCAGTAACTGTATAGTCAGATGCTGAGCACATCCTCAAGTTATGACACAGGATTTGTAGTCACAGTGTGAATTTTTGCAACACACACATGGTAAACGGCAAACTTTACCATACTTTATAAAACAGACCCCTTAATCTTTTTTAGATTATTTCATTTTTTTCTACCTGAAATATACATCTTGTTGCATATTTTAGTATACAAAAGGAAAATATATGAAATGAAAATGCACCGCTACAGTCTGGATTGCAATTCTTTTAAACTGTAAAACAAATACTACTAGCTTAGAAAAGGGTTCACTTTGGTTTGCAGATTTGAAAGACAGTTCAATGAATTTGTTCAATTTTATAAGGAAGTACTCTCAAATCACCAATTATACCTTAAAAAGGAAGCCTCTGATGGACACTTTCATCTGCTAAACATATTTCTGCATTGATATCTGCGCTGTTTGCTGAGCAGCAACACTGTACAGCTGCTAAGAAATAACTGGAAAAAAATACAATATATTGTCCTGGAATTTTTTTTTAGGCTTTCAATCCAAAATAAGAAGAGAACAACGGTGTTTTCACGGATATTTATTTATAGAGTGCTGTACGAGATAAATCACATGAAAATTAATCAGATTTATAGTCAGACAAAACCTTTAACATCATGGAAGCCAATAAATAGTTTCTGAAATCTTAAGTACCAGTAATGGGACTCTGCTGGCTCCAGCTAGGAATATGTGAACAATTTGCAGTTGAAAAAGAACCAGGCAGATTCCAGTTTGGTTCAAGGTCAATGAGGAACATGGATTTGAGAAAACTCTGGAGGAGATCTGCCCATCCAAGGAGACTGATGGTTGCTTGCTTTGTATCTACATCAGATTTTCTGAGGATCACCACAAATTCTGGCACAAATTCACCTTTTTCTTTAAAAGCAACTTGACAAACCTACAGATGCTTCACGGGTTCAGTGAGCTAAGGGGAGAACCTTTTCTAAAAGAGATTTGAGCATCTCTAATGCCAACTGACTACTCTCTGGAATTCATGGCACAGTGTACAACTGTAGATGTCCATTTCAAAGGGTTTGTTGATCCAAAGCCGCAAAACATGACAGAGTCACTACAAATAAACAAGAAAGCCAATTCTCTAATTTCCCAAAACATAGAAAAGACAGCAAAAATGTAAAGCCAGGCAGAATCATTTTCCATCCCTTAGACAAGAGAGAGCCCATGGCTAGTTCTCATTTTGCCTCTACCAACACCTACAGCTATTTGAAGGACCCAATAACTTATAATTATGCAATGCATACATTATTCTTCTTCAATATCTATAGTTCTAAATAAATATGAAAAGGACAACTCCTGCAACACTTTAATCCATGTTTGACCTCTTCCTCCCATCCCTTTTTAATAAAAATACAGCACTACTTCCAGGTAAGCAGGTAAAACAAACATTTCTATCAAATCCTGGTCAGTAACAAAAATTTTAGGATTGTCAAAAACAAATAATAATGTGCTTCATTTTATCTTTAAAAGGTGACCACCATGCTTTGATGGGGAGAGATTAGAGAGACTTGCTACCTCTGATCCAGAATTCCCCGATACTTTCATGGGAGATTGCACTGAAACCGCTCTAGATACAATGCTGGTAGGTTAGGTTGGGGGGGGGGGGGCATATTTGGAGCCGTGTGTATGTATGGATTTCTCAGTGCTGCGAAGGTCTTACTGCATTACACAGGTGCGCAACTGAAGTAAAAAGGAAGAGATTTTAAAATGAGTACAAACATACTTGAACTATTTCTTTTTACAACTGCAGTTTTCTTGTACGAAAATAGTGCACAAACTTTCATTTTCATTTTAAAAAAATAACCACTTTTAGCTTCTTATGCTGTTACTTTGTACTATTCAAGCTCAAGGTGACCTGCTTGAATCATTTACGGGCATGTTTACTAAGGGGTCTACCCTTAGCGCACGATCGGCCATGAAACCAGTGCAGAGACCTGTGCCTCCTTCCCACTGCTAATGTGTGGCACCATGGAAACCAGTACGTGGGTGCACTTAAGGTCAGCCACTGACTTGGCCTTAAATGCACCCGTGCTAATGGCAACAATCACAGTTAACGCAAGCCCATAACACCTGCGTTAACCGCAATCTAACTATCAATGCACATGCTCCACATCAAACATGCCCTGTCTCTGCCTAATCGTGTACTAACCTGATAGTGTGGGATCTTCAGTGCAGGACCCTGCTCTAACTTTTAGTATGGCATGCTTACCTTGCACTAAAGCCCACACTTACAGCGCGGTTTCGAAAACATAACCCATAGTCTAGCCGTGACACAGATCAAGGAGGCTATTTTTATTATATTGATATACAAATGACCATTGACGCTGTTCTCTCTCCCCCATCCTCCTCTCAAACAAGATAGGGGAAAGTGGACAAACAGGAAAAGGATGATCATTTTAAATTCTTCTCTGATCCACTGTGAAATGCAATTTGACTCAGGCATAGTGAATTAATTAATTTAGTCTAAAAGCATAAATTTCAATTTAAGCAATGCTTTAAAGACAATAACTGTAGCTTTTCTTCTGAGATACTGAAAGAGTTTTTTTTCTTTTTTCGCACCTTACCAGTACTTAACTGTATTTATTTTTGGATTATCGATGTAATTATTGGAAATTACTGTAAGCTACCTTGGGTTGAACTTGTTATGCTATACTTGTATGTTGCCTTCCTTATACCAAACAGCTCTCCATTAATCAACACACTAGTGGCTAAAGGACAGATAGCATCATGCAGACACAACTGATTTTATCCAGTTTAGAAAAAAATCCAAAGGCTGTATCAGATAAAAGGAACTCAAAATATGCATGTGTACCGACACAGATCATCTACCACAACTTACTTTTACATTTCCTGGTTGATTTTTCCTGGTTGTTAAAATGTTAAATTCTTGTTTCTATCATAGGCTACCAAAGGATCTTTTCACTGGACATCTTGCTATAGATCTAGGTATATAAGTACATGTTGCATATTACGTATCAATTTTCCCTTATACCCATCATTAATTCCTATTGAACGCTTTACTGCAGTTTGGTAGTGAACAGCTGAAGATATATTGCACACTGGAATCATTGGTAAGCTTTCTTCTCTGCAAGTTCACACTGGTTCAGAGACTTTACATGGTTTTCTTGTTGATAAGTAAGCCTGGCTTTGCAGGTTTGGTTGCCAGTTCATTCTTCTCAGCCAGAGTCCATTGTGAAAAGCTGGATGTCCTGTGGGTTCCAATATAGCCCCACTCCAGAATTGTATACAAGGGACCAGACATACGGGATGAAGAATTCCTCAGGTTGTTCTTCTTCCACATACTTAAACTTCAGATCTGGAAATTTCTGGAAGAAAAAAAAAATCTATTAATTTAATCAACTATTAATTTGACATCGAGTTTACATTCATCAACTGATGTGGTAAGCTAATAAATTATTTTTATTGTTCATAAGAAAAGTAAGCTCCTGCTAAGCAACTTATTCCTTCTGAGACAGGTGAAGCCAAACATCAGCTGATGCGCAGAGACCACTATGAAAGTGAGACATACAGTGGAAAAATATGATTCTGAAAAACAGTAAAGAAATCTACTGTACTAGCATATCACCTTCAAAAGGGAGACTATGAAAAAACAGAAATGCTTAAAAAAGTAGAAAGAGCAGCTGCTAATATTAAGAGTTTGCATCAGACCTAGACATTGTTTAAAAATACCATTTTGGAAGCCCAGACTAGATGCAAGGAAGGACCAAAAGACTGCCAGTATGGTTTAAAGACGTGAAAGGCTGTTATAGTAAAAAAAAAAAAAATCTTTAAAGAAATAGAAAAAGGATCCAAAGAAAACTAGAAACAGCATAAGCACTGGCAAGTTAGAGGCAAAGCATTGATAAGGCAGGCAAAGAGAAACTTTAAAAAAGAAGCATGAAAAAATTCATAATAAAAACTTTTTCAGGTACACACAAAGCACAAGGCCTGTGATGGAGTCAGTTGGACCATTAGACGATAGAGGAATAAAAGGCATTAGATATATATAATCATAAAACCCACAAGAAAAAAAATTTTGTTTGGAGAGGGAGACCTCAGCAAGAGACATACATGACGCTATTGATATTTACAACATAAACGACAATCGCACCCTCTAATCTCTTTCATCAGTCTCACTCACCTAATTTTTGGGGGCAGCAGGGCAGAAGAGAATGAAGAAGGAGAGGCTACAAAATCCATTCCCAATTTGGATCAAGAATGACCTGTCCAATCACTTGTTCAGTCAGCAGGAGACTTCAGCAGTGATCAATCTATCGGGGGTTCCACTGATGGGACTACAGGAAGATCTGCTTAATAAGCACTTGTCTTTTGTCCCCACAATCCCTATGACCCATTTCAAACAAGGATCGACTTGTACCAAATGATACCTAATTTGCAAATAAAATTGTTTTTTTCACAACACCCGGATAGGACTGGAAAAGAGACTGCTGAGGGGAGATATGATAGAGGTCTATAAATTAATGAGTGGAACGGGTAAATGTAGACTGATTGTTTACGCCATCAAAATATAAAAAGACTAGAGGACATGCAACGAAGCTACAGTGCAACCCATTTAACACTAATAAGAGACAATATTTTTTAACTCAATGCGTAATCAAACAATGGAATTCGTTACTGGAGGATGTAGTAAAAGCTGTTAGTGTAGCTGGGTTTAAAAAAGGTTTGGACAAGTTCCTGGAGGAAAGGTCCATAACCATTATTAAAGGGGACCAGGGAAATCCACTGCTTGCCCCAATACAAGCATTGTAGAACTGCTAGGTCCTTTGGGGAAACTGCTAGGTGACCTAGATTGGCCACTGTTGTAAACAGGATACCGGGCTTGATGGACCTTGGTCTGACCCAGTATGGCATATCTTATGTTCTTATGATTAACATGACCTTGTTGGTTAGACCTAAATCCCAATGGATCCCTCCTGGGCACATCACAATTTTTCAAGATTTGGTGATTAAAGATCTTCAGTCTTTGGAAGAAATGCTGTCTCAGTGTCTTCGTTTTAGTAATATAACTCGGGGCAGAGAAATCTGCTCTATCCCCAGATTGTGATTAAACCAGCAGACAAGGGGGGCTCAATAGCAGTATTGAGTCACCAACAATATTTCGGAGAAGTTTCAAGGCAGTTGTATGATCAATGTTTTTATCAGAAACTGGATATGGATCCCATGAGCACATTACAGGGTGAGCTATTTCAATTTACTCAGGACGTGTTGGATGTGGGTATGTTGACATCTCAGGAAATGTCTGTTTTTACGAGCCCCTAATCCCCAGATCAACCAACAGTAAGGATTTAAGGGTTTGTTTTATTATATTAAATTGTTAGCTCTCTGACTGGGAGCTCTTAAAAGGTTTTTTTGTACATTTTTAAAGCAAGGTTACTTTCTTTTTGGTGCTTTAGTGGGACTTTCCTTGAGCACAGTAGGTGGTTGAACTCCAGTAACCTCCTCAGTTTAGGGAACTGCTAACACCTAATGAGGTGTTAGTTCCCTCCCTACCCACCCCGACTCCCACCCACCCCTAACGAGTAGTCTTGCTTTATAGGGCGCCTCCCCATTTGACAAAGCACAGAGAATTGGACCAGCACATTTTGAATAGAATTAAGGAGATTTAACTGCTTTTTCTCTGAAAGGACAGCTGGGAAACTGGCTGGTACTTGGTAGATCTCTCTCTTTTGCTTTAACAGATACCTAAGCTCCACGAACAGAACAATGGCTGGGAAAAATCGTATCGCTAAAGCTTTTGCCCCCATTACATCTTCTGCCTCGGTCCAGACAGAGGTCCTAATGCCAGTTGAAGGACCGGTTCCATGTGCAGGATGCCTGCATGCTGAAGCTCTGAGGAAACAAGTGGAGGAACTCAGAGAGGAGGTAGCGAGGCTGAGGAGCATTCAAGACAGTGAAGTACATTGATGAGATGCTTCTTGCAGCAACCAAGCTCTCCAGCAAAGGAGAAGATGGGTGCTAACAGAATGTCAATGGTTGGGCACAAGTCATCAGGGCCTGCAAAATCACCAATCCAACTTCTCCAGCCCTTGAATTGAAGAACCATTATGCAGCCCTAGAAGTGGAAGAGGTGAAAGCATCCCTGGAAAGGGAAGAACCAGAGCTCAAGTACCCCAAAGTTACAGAATCAGTGACCACAAGGAAACGAAGGGTAGTGGTGGTTGGAGACTCTCTTCTGAGGGGTACTGAGACGTCCATCTGCCGACCAGACTTGATGTCCAGAGAGGTATGCTGTCTGCCTGGTGCCAAAATCCAAGATGTTACGGAGAGTTTGCTGAGACTCATCAAGCCCACTGACTATTACCCAATGTTGCTAATCCATGTTGGAACAAATGATACTCCCAGGTATACCTCGGAACGTATCAAAAGTGACTTCATGGCTCTGGGACAGAGGGTGAAGCAGTTAGGTGCACAGGTGGTGTTCTCTTCAATCCTCCCTGTTGAGGGAAAAGGCCAAGGCAGAGAGGCTCGCATCCTGGAGATGAATGCATGGCTGCGTGGATGGTGTCATCGAGAGCGTTTTGGTTTCCTAGACCATGGGATGCTGTTCCAAGTGTTGCAGAGCAGAGATGGTATCCATCTGTCCAAGAAAGGTCAACGCATCTTCAGTAGTAGACTGGCTAATCTACTGAAGAGGGCTTTAAACTAGATTCGTTAGGGATGCGTGAAGAAAGCCCCCAGGTAAGTGATACATTCAATAACTTTATGGAAATGGGTAACAGGGGTAACATATGGAAAGCAGTGTGTATAAATGTCCGTAGCATGGGAAATAAGATCCCTGATGTTGAAGCTTTGGTGGGAGTGGCTGACTTGGATTTAGCGGCAGTTACAGAAACATGGTTCAAAGAAAACCATGATTGGGATGTAACTATACCTGGCTATACTTTATTCAGAAAGGACAGGGTAGGAAGTAGGGGAGGAAGAGTGGCACTATATGTAAAAACTACTATTAAAGCTTTGGAATTACAGAGCTTAAAAGGGAGAGGGGAGGCATTGTGGGTTAAACTAGAAAGAGGGAAAGAGAAATCTATTTACATTGGTGTGATGTACAGACCTCCCTCACAAGAGGAGGAGGTGGACAGAGTTAATTGAAGACATGCGCAGCATTGCTAGGAAAGGGGAAGTGCTACTGATAGGAGATTTCAATATGCCAGATGTTGATTGGCACATTCCTGCTGCAGTATCATCTAGAAGTAAGGAGATCCTGGATTCTCTACAGGGAGAACTATTCAGGCAATTGATAACAGACCCCACACGTGAAGGGGCCATACTGGACTTGGTGCATACCAATGGTGAAAGTGTTTCTGATGTTGTATTGGGAGATCATTTTGCATCCAGTGATCACCAGATGGTGTGGTTCAGTATTAGGACTAGGGCTGTTAGAATCCATTCAAAGGCGAGGATCTTAGACTTTAGGAAGACTAACTTTGTGAAGATGGGCCAATACCTCAGGGAGTTGTTAGTTGGATGTAGAAAAACAGTGGGAAAAACTGAAAGGGGATATTTTAAGGGCAACCAACCTTTTTGTTAAAATGGTAAATAAAGGTAAAAGGAAAAGGAGACCACTATGGTTTTCGAAAGAAGTAGCTGAAAAAGTGAAGAAAAAGAGGGAGGCCTACAAGAGATCACAGAGAGAGGAAGACAGGCATCTGTATTTGGAAAAACTTACAGAAGCTAGCAAAGTAGTCAAGAAGGCAAAGATTCAAAAGGAGGAGGAAATAGCCAATGCAATAAAATGGGGGGATAAGACATTTTTCAGATATATTAGTGAGAAGAGGAAGGGCAAGAGTGGTATTGTCAGACTCAAGGGTGCAGGGGAGAAATATGTAGAAGCTGATAAGGATAAAGCGGAATTGCTTAACAAATATTTTTGTTCTGTGTTCACAGATGAAGAACCAGGAGCAGGACCTCAGAAAACACCCACAAATAGGACAGAAGCAAAGGACATCTTGAACAATTTTCAAAAGACTGTGTTCGTGAGAAACTATCTCAACTTAAAGTAGACAA
Organism: Ichthyophis bannanicus; assembly: GCA_033557465.1. Classification (NCBI taxonomy): domain Eukaryota; kingdom Metazoa; phylum Chordata; class Amphibia; order Gymnophiona; family Ichthyophiidae; genus Ichthyophis; species Ichthyophis bannanicus. Next base: position 169,449,993 of record CM066032.1, on the reverse strand, counting down.
AGCGATGGGACCGGATGGGATACACCCTAGAATACTGAGGGAACTTGGGGACGTTTTAGCAGCTCCACTGACTGACCTTTTCAATGCCTCGTTGGAGTCGGGAGTGGTGCCAAAGGACTGGAGAGAGGCTCATGTGGTGCCTTTACACAAAAGCGGAAGTAAGGATGTGGTTGAAAACTACAGGCCGGTTAGTTTAACTTTGGTGGTGAGTAAATTATTGGAAACGCTGCTGAAAGAGAAAATAGTGAGGTTTCTGGAGTCCAGCGGATTACAGTATCCGAGGCAGCATGGATTCACCAGAGGCAGGTCTTGTCAGACAAATCTGATTGATTTCTTTGACTGGGTGACCAGGGAGTTGGACCGAGGGAGAGATCTAGATGTGGTGTATTTAGATTTCAGTAAAGCCTTTGACACTGTTCCTCAAAGGTGACTTATAAACAAACTGAGCACCCTAGGGATGGACCCTAAAGTTACTGCTTGGGTTAGAAATTGGTTGGGTGGGAGGCGACAAAGAGTACAAGTAAATGGAGCTCACTCTGAGGAGAAGGATGTTATCAGTGGTGTGCCCCAGGGATCTGTCCTTGGTCCGATTCTTTTTAACATCTTTGTTAGTGATATAGCGGAAGGGCTTTCAGGTAAGGTTTGCCTCTTTGCGGATGATACCAAAATCTGCAATAGAGTAGACACCCAGGAAAGCGTAGTTACTCACCTGTAACAGGTGTTCTCCAGGAGCAGCAGGAATCAGTCCTCACTTATGGGTGACGTCGGCGCCGACGGAGCCCTCGCGGAGCAATTTTCCCCAGCTTTCAAAGAAAGCCTTTGGGAATTGCAGCGCGCATGCGCGGTCGTCTTCCCGCCCGAAGGTGCCATCTTAGCCAGTCAGATGACATAGCTAAAAAAGACAGCATAAAAATTTGCAAAAGAACATAAGCAGACGATTGCAACTCCAAGGGGAGGAGGGAGGGTAGTGAGGACTGATTCCTGCTGCTCCTGGAGAACACCTGTTACAGGTGAGTAACTACGCTTTCTCCAGGACCAAGCAGGAAGTCAGTCCTCACTTATGGGACTCCCAAGCTCAAGGCTACCGGAGACCCTAAGCACAAAAATGAGCTCCCTCTAGCTCAGCAGCACAGAAGGATAGAATCTTCGCTGAATTATCACCCACCGGTAGCCCACATCCGGGATGGAGGGTAGGAGTTGCTCAGACCTCAAAGAGATTACGGAGGACTGCCTGTCCGAAAGCACTGTCCCTACGGGACTCCCTCTCGAGACAGTAATGGACCGCAAAAGTCTGGCTCGAAGACCAAGTAGCGGCCCGGCAGATGTCTGCCAGCGGAACAGAGCGGAGGTAAGCCACTGACGTGGCCTTTGCCCGAACGCAATGAGCCGTGACTCGACTTTCTAAGGAGAGTCCGGCTGCCCCATAAGCCCAAGAGATACAGTCCGCAACCCAGATGGACAGAGTACGCTTGGAGACCGGGAGCCCCAATTTATTGGGGTCAAAAGACACAAAAAGCTGAGCAGCTTTACGGTGCTCCCGCGTACGGTCAAGGTAGAAGTTCAATGCCCTTCTACAGTCCAGGGTATGGAGGACCGTTTCAGCTCGGCTGGAGTGTGGTCTGGGAAAGAAGGTTGGAAGTACCACCTCCTGATTGATGTGAAAAGGGGAGACCACTTTAGGCAGAAATTTCGGGTGAGTCCGAAGGACTACCCTATTCTTGTAGAACCTAGTGTAAGGGGGATCAGACACGAGGGCCTGCAATTCACTTACGCGCCTAGCGGAAGTGAGGGCTATCAAGAACAGCGTTTTCCAGGACAGAAAACGGAGAGAACAGGTAGCCATAGGTTCAAAAGGCGGACAGGTGATCCGCTGTAAAACCACATTCAGGTCCCAGTCAGGTGCTGGCGGGCGCAGAGGTGGTTTAAGTAGAAGGAGACCTCGGAGAAACCTCGCTACGAGAGGGTCGTTGGAGAGAGGTCTGCCGTCCACCGGCACATGATGTGCTGAAAGAGCACTGAGGTGAACTTTGACGGAGTTGGACTTAAGTCCCAGATTAGAGAGGTGTAGCAAGTACTGTAAGATCACCGACACCGGGCAGGAGAAGGGATCCTGAGACTGTTGGGAACACCAGATTGCAAAGCGACGCCATTTAAGGGCGTAGCATTTGCGGGTAGAAGGCCGTCGCGAAGCCAAGACGACCTCCTCCACCTCCGCCGGCAAGAGAAGAGGAGCAAGGACTACCCTTTCAGCAGCCAGGCCATGAGGTTGAGAGACCGGAGGTTGGGGTGCAGTAGGGACCCCTGATCCTGGGTGAGGAGATCCGGTTGTACCCCCAGAGGGATTGGATCCTCCACCGCCAGTTGCAGCAGGAGCGGAAACCACGGCTGCCTGGGCCAGCGAGGGGCCACCAGGATCATGAAGGCTTTGTCTCGGAGAACCTTGAAAAGAGTCCGAGAGACTAACGGGATGGGAGGGAAAGCGTACAGAAGGCTCCCCGACCATGAGATCAGAAAGGCGTCCGCCGCAACCCGAAGGGGGTGTGGCTGACGAGAGCAGAAGCGAGGAAGCTGCCGGTTGTGAGGACTAGCAAAGAGATACCACGTGGGGAGGCCCCACCTGAGGAAGAGCTTCTGAACGATCAAGGGATCCAGACGCCACTCGTGCGGCTGGAGGACCCTGCTGAGTTTGTCCGCCAGGCAATTTTCTTGGCCCGGGAGATAAACTGCCTTGAGGAGAATGCCGTGACTGACGGCCCAAGAGCAGAGCTTCTGTGCCTCCCGGCAGAGGAGGAAGGAGCCCGTGCCCCCCTGCTTGTTCACGTAGAACATGGCAACTTGATTGTCCGTCTGGACAAGGACGGACTGTTGGGAGGTCAGGTGGGAGAAGGCCCTGAGAGCTAGGCGGATCGCCCTGAGCTCCAGGAAGTTGATCTGCTGAGCAGACTCCCACTTGGTCCAGAGGCCCTGAGTACGAGCCTCTTGGCAATGTGCTCCCCAGCCCAGGAGAGATGCATCGGTGGTCAGCACCCGGGTCGGCTGAGGTGACTGGAAAGGCATTCCCAATATCAGGTTCGGCTGCCGGAGCCACCACCGGATAGACGAGACCAGCGGCTCGGAGACGCGCACAAGGTCTGCTAGGTCGCCTGTGGCTTGCCGCCACTGCCGGCGGAGACACCATTGAGCAGACCGCATATTCAGGCGGGCATTGGGGGTCACATGGACGGTGGAAGCCATATGGCCGAGCAGTCTCAGGAAGCGCCTGGCGGAGACCAGGGGCTGGCTGCGAAAGCGGTCGGCTAGGTCCATGAGCCGCTGAGCCCTGTCGAGCGGTAGGTACGCTCGCGCCTGAGGAGTGTGCAGCCTTGCGCCGATGAACTCGAGATCCTGTGAGGGGAGCAAAGTGGACTTTGCGAAGTTTATGACAAAGCCCAAGTGCTGCAGCAGAGTCACCGTGCGGCACGTGGCGTTGGTGACCTCCTGAGCGGACGCTGCTCTGATGAGCCAGTCGTCGAGGTACGGAAAGACATAGAGGCCGTGAAGCCGGAGATGGGCCGCCACGACCGCGAGACATTTTGTGAAGACTCGCGGTGCGGAGGACAGGCCAAAGGGCAGTACCCTGTACTGGTAATGATTTCCTGCCACCACAAACCTTAGGTATTGGCGGTGGCTTGGGTGGATGAGGATGTGCGTGTAGGCATCCTTTAGATCCAAGGAGCATAGCCAATCTCCCTGCTGGAGGTAGGGCAGAAGGATTCCAAGGGTAAGCATTTTGAACTTCTCCCGCACAAGGAACCTGTTGAGGTTGCGCAAGTCCAGGATGGGTCTGAGGCCTCCTGTTCTCTTTGGTATCAGAAAATACCTTGAATAGAAGCCTTGACCTCTCAGGTGGTGTGGCACCGGTTCCACCGCCTGTTCCTGCAGAAGACCTGCTAACTCCTGAAGGAGCAACTCCCTGTGCAGAGGGGGGCGCGGAGGCTCTCCCGGAAAATAGGAGGGAGGGACCTGATGGAAGTGGAGAAGGTAGCCCTCTCGCACGACCTGAAGCACCCAGGCATCTGCGGTGATGCTGGACCACCTGTGGGCGAAGTGAACCAGCCGGCCTCCGGTGCCGGGGGGAACCAGCGGGGGGGGAGAGGCTATGCTGAGCGAGTCAAAAACCCCCACCCTGCTGAGCAGGGGCTGGTGGTGCAGGCTTGGGGGCTTGCTGCCTACGGGACCCGTTACCCCGTCCCTTGGCCTGCTGGCCCTGTTGGGGAGCTGCAGGGGCCTGATAATGGGGGTATGGTTTGTAGGCAGCAGCCTTCCTCGGTAAAAAGGACTTTTTTCCCGAGCCCTTCTTTTTCTGGGAAGGGGCGGAGGTCTTCCTAGAAAGCCTGGTCCTGGTGAGAGTCTCAGTCTCAATTTGTGCAGCCTTTTCCGCCATGGGCTTGCCAAAGAGGTTTTCGCCTCGGCAGGGGACATCGACCAACTTGTCCTGTACCCAGGGCTCAAGGTCGGACGACTGAAGCCAAGCCTGTCGGCGGGCACCGATGCCGGCTGCGGCTACTCGAGCCGAGGCTTCAAAGCCATCATAGGCTGCTCGGGACATGAACTTTGAGCATTCCCGAATACCCGTGGACAAGGCTAGGAACCTCCGCAAGGGCTCCTCGGAGAGACCAGCGGAGAATCCGGCTAGCTCTTTAGCCAGATCCCTGAGATACATGCCCATGTATAGCTGGTAAGTCTGGACACAACAGGCGAGCATAGAGCCCTGGAAGCACTTCTTGCCAAGGCCATCCAGGTTACGGGCCTCCCTTCCAGGAGGCACCGAGGAGTGCATCTTCTGGCTCTTAAGACGATGCATGGCCGATTCCACTACCATGGAATGGTGTGGCAGCTGTGCCTTTTGAAAGCCAGGGCTCTTGCGGACTCGATAGATAGAATCGACCCGCTTGCTCAGGACCGGCGAGGAGGCCGGACTCTCCCACATGCGGAAGAGTAGTCGTTCCAGCATAGGAGGAACCGGCACAGTAAAGTGTTCCCTCGCGGGAGAGTCATACTGGAGGGCGTCGAGCTCTTCGGCTCGAGGCTCCTCCTCGGGATCCGCAGGGAAGGCCAAAGCCTTGGCCATATCCCTAACGAAGTCCGAGAACCGGGCATCCTCCGGGGGGGGACTGCTTCCGAGGCTCGGACTCCGGAGAGTCCGATGGGACACACCGAGTCCGGAAAGAATCAGGTGACTCTTCCTCCTCAGACTCCCAGACCGACTCCGACGAGGACTCGGTGGGGTCGGCCCGGGCAGGGTGCGGCGCCAGCCGCCCCGACGCCGAGGGAGTCGGCGTCGGCGACCTCGGTCCCGAACGGGAGGCCGAGGGCGACCTCGACCGAGGATCGACTCGAGTTCTCATCGACTCGAGGATCGGCTCGGTCTCCGGGGTCGACTTGGACGTCGACGTCCCGGCGGTCGGGGCAGCGACGCCAGCGAAGCCAGCGAGCAGTGCCCGCTGCTGGTCCATGAAGGCAGACAGTCTGCTCTCCAAGGCCGTCAACCTGAGTCCGAGCTCAGGTGACCCAGCAGCCCCCGACTCGGGCCCCGACGGCGGCTGTCGCGGAGGCGAGTCCAGAAGGACTACAGGACTTACCCGGGCAGGCATCTCTGACTCCAGGCGAGGTTGCTTCGGGAGGTGTTCCTTCTCCAAGGACCCGGGGCGGCTGTCGGGGCTATGCGACCTGGCCCTCGCGGAGCCAGGAGCGTCCACCGACGCCGCCCTCGCGGGTTTTTCCTTCCGACGATGGTCCCCGGAGGGAGAACCCCGGTCGGAGGAGCTCCGGCGACGGTCCGAGCTGGAGCCTTTCGACACGGAGGCCTCCGACGAGGTCCGGGTACGGCTGGGGTCAGCGAAGATTCTCTCGCGCTGATGCCGCCGACTTCTCAACGCCTTCGAGGACAGTTTGCTGCAGGGCCCACAGATCAGTTCCTCATGATCCGGGCCCAGGCAGCGGAGGCAAAAGTCGTGTGTGTCGGTTAGTGACATATTTCGGTCACACCGACCACACCGCTTAAAGCCACTGGCAGCCATCGGGGGAAAAAGGGCCCCTGCGAGGTCAAAGGACCGGGCTGCCAGGGAAAACGAAAACGAAAGCTGACTAAGTCAGAAAAACCGAAAAAACGGAAGAGGACTCGAGACCGGCGTCGCGAGTCCGGGCAGGAAAACGATCGGCGTCGAACCGAAAGAAAAAAGTATAAAATAAAGAGGAAAATCAACTTTTTCGCGGGGACAAGACGGGGACGTCTGTAGGGCTCCGCGGAAAAAAGAAGACTGGCTAAGATGGCACCTTCGGGCGGGAAGACGACCGCGCATGCGCGCTGCAATTCCCAAAGGCTTTCTTTGAAAGCTGGGGAAAATTGCTCCGCGAGGGCTCCGTCGGCGCCGACGTCACCCATAAGTGAGGACTGACTTCCTGCTTGGTCCTGGAGAAGGGGTAGATAACATGAGGAGGGATCTAGCTAAGCTTGAAGAATGGTCTAGAATTTGGCAGCTGGGATTTAATGTTAAAAAATGTAAGGTCATGCATTTGGGCTGCAGCAATCCAAGGGAACAATATAGTATAGGGGGTGAAGTACTTTTGTCCACTAAAGAAGAGCGGGACCTAGGTGTGGTTGTGTCTGATGATCTTAAAGTAGCTAAACAGGTAGAAAAGGCGACGGCAAAAGCTAAAAGGATGCTTGGGTGCATATGGAGAGGAATGGCTAGCAGAAAAAAGGAGGTGATAATGCCTCTGTATAAGTCTTTGGTGCGACCTCATTAGGAGTATAGTGTGCAATTCTGGAGACCGCACCTTCAAAAGGATGTGAACAGGATGGAGTCGGTGCAGAGGGTGGCTACTAAAATGATTAGTGGTCTTCATTATAAAGCATATGAGGACAGACCCAAGGATCTTAATATGTACACCTTAGAGGAAAGGCGGGATAGAGGTGATATGATTGAGATGTTTAAATACCTCCATGGCATAAATGTTCAGGGAGAGAGTCTCTTTCAATTGAAAGCAAGTTCTGCTACGAGGGGACATGGGATGAGGGTGAAGGGAGATAGATTCAGGAGTGATATGCGGAAATATTTCTTTACGGAAAGAGTAGTGGATCCGTGGAATAGTCTCCCAGTGGAGGTGGTAGAGATGAGGACAGTAACTGTATTCAAAAAAGCATGGGACAAACACAGATGATCTCAAAAGGTAAAAAGGGGACTGTTGTCGTCGTTATGGAAGTACAGACTAGATAGGCCATGTGGTCTTTTTCTGTCGTCATATTTCTGTGTTTCTATGTTTCTACATTGTATCAAATTTTTAGAATGACAGCCAGGATTGCAGATAGTATGCAGCACAGACTCTTTGTTGGAGCCCTTGTCCACTTTTTTGGATACATTTTTACAACCTTATGGGACCCAGACAAGACCATATCTTAGGGATACTTCTGATTTTTTGAAGAAATTGGAAGTGCTTTCCGATTTGTCAGAGACTTCCCTGTTGGTCACTTTGGACATTGAGGCATTTTATACTAATATTCCACAAGGAGCAGCTTTGAACACCATCGATGAGGTGCTACACGCCCGTGGGGGTGATCAACATGTTTCTACAGATTTTTTATCATCTTTAGCATTACAGGCTCTCTAGAAATTTCTTCTGTTTTTGGGAAGATTTTTATCTACAAATACGGGAAGTGGCCATGACCATGGGCACCGCTGTGGCCCCAATGTGACCAATCTGTATGTTGCTACCTTTGAAGAGAGCTTTTTATACTCTTCTCTCTGGTTTCAGTATATTTTGGTTTGGTACTATTTTATAGATGACGTCTTTTTTCCATTTGGATATCTACATAGGAGAATTTACAGTCTTTTTTGGAATGGCTCAATGGACTTCATTCTAACCAACATTTTGTAATGCAGGCTTCCAAGTGCTCTATAACCTTCTTGTTCTGGTTATGTTCTGGTTATGAAGTTAGGAAATGGATTATCCACCACTCTGTATAGAAAATCGGTTGATCATAATAACCTTTTGCACTTTGAGAACCGCCATCTTCCTAAACTGAAGCAAGCTTTACCCATCAATCAGTTTCTCTGGTTACAGAGAATTTATTCGGAGGAATCTGAATATAAACGTCAAGCTAAGACCTTGGCTTTACGGTTCTGCCAGCAAGGATATCCTTGGAAAATTTTCACGTAGACGGTGACAGCCAGCTTTGCCTGTACATAGTTACCCCTGTTAGCCTTGTTAGAAACCCCTGCTCATTGTAAGTCCAGCGTAGGTTCTGCCTGCACTGCACACATTTTTGTTATATGTAAACTGCACCGATTCTAAATAGCGCAGTATATAAGAGACGCTAAATAAATAATAAATAAATAAAATGGTACGGGCAGTGACATTGAGGGCCAGATTTGCCAGTTGGGAACTGCTTTTGCAACACATGCCACATGATTCATTGGATAAGCAAGTCTGTGTGGTTAAATATTCGGATCAAGCAGCTGCAGTCTCTAGGAGCATATACACACATTGGCATGAGTTGGCATTGCATGGGATCTATGCAAAGGGCCCATGCATAGCGTACACTAGGGACTGAAATGTGAGATACTATGTAGTCCACTCCGATTTTAACCATGAATGTAAGCAACTCCTAGTGTTGGGGGGGGGGGCACTCTCCATGTGGACACTTCTATGTGCAGTGTGTCCGTATCCATGACTATCTGGACAAATCCCTTGATTAGCAAGAATTACACTCTTAGGCATGTTACCAAAGAATGTCTTGGGCTATATATGTTATCATCTGCCCTTGTGGTAAGATCTACACTATGAGAACACACAGAGCTGTGAAAACTCACTTAATTTAACATAAATTTAGATTTATGACTAATGTGTTGACTGCTCCCATGGTACAACATTGGGTGGGTGAAAGTCACTCTTGGAAATGAAGTTCGCTGGCTTTAGACCATTTACTTTTGCATATCGCAGGGAATAGAGAGCTCATTTTGGCCTGCATGGAACAGCAATGGATTTTCACTTTGGCCAATTTACAGCCTAAGGGTCTTAATGAAGAGATTGAATGAATGATGGATCCTGTGATGTGGTCATGTGACTATGCATGTTGGTTGCACATTCCATTAAAAACCGGAAGAAAAGCCAGGTTAGTACTGAATGCCATCTGTGTTAGAGCCTTGTGGTGATTAACAATGCTGTCCTATACTCCTGATGCAGTCATTGAAGTGTCAATGAAACTCGAGTTGAGTGGGGGAGCAGCCACATATGAGGCCAATGTTGGATGCTTTTGAAGCTAAGTAGTCTGGCTTTTTTATGAATTGGAAACTGTTAGTGTTCATTACAACAATTATATTTGCTTGACTGAAAATTGCATAATCAGAAATTAGGAGAGCGAGACCGATGAAAGAGATTGGAGGGTGTGATTGTTGTATATGTTGTAAATATCATTAGCAACACAAAGTTTTTTCTTGTGGGTACTATGATGGTGTATCTTTAATACATTTTTGTTTTGGCGTGACTGGTGAGATAATGTTTATTGAAACACATCGAGTAGGAGAGTTTTTTCAATTTTTTGGTGCTCAAGAGGAATAAAAGGGCACTAAAAGAGGACAATGCTAGATATTAAATAAATTCTTTGCTATGGTCTTAACTGAAGATACAGAGGAGATACCCATGCCAGCAATGATATTTAAAGATAATGAATCAGAGGAACTGAAACAAATCTTGGTGAATCAGAAAGATATAATAGGATAATTTGACAAACTATAAAGAGTAGCAAATCACCTATATCTGATGAAATACATCCCAAGATGCTGCAAGAACTCAAAAATTAAATTGCAGATCTATTAGTAATGGGGGGGGGGGGGGAGGGGAGATATTCAGCGGCAGCAGCTAGAGTTTCTAAAACGTATTGCCATCGCTGCTGAATACTAACCCTGGAAATTTATTTATTTCGATGCATTTATATACCGCCTTTTCCAGTGATCAAATGCGGTTTACACTGAACAACAACAATAAATGGTTACCTGTAACATTTCTATAACTATGTACAATGAATTCTGAATATCGAACTTGGGATTGGCCACCAGCACTGAATATAAAGGGAGACACATAGAGTACAAGCTAACTAGGCAGCGGCGATATTGAGCCACTGCCCGGTTAGCTCCCACACATAAAAGTAGGCGCGCAAAAGCTGGCCTATCTTTATCCTCAAGTTGCTAACTGGAGAGCAGCTCAATATAGCTGCTGCCCGGTTAGCAATGGGTGCCACCTCCGTTCTACCCTGGAATATCCCAATGCTAACTGCATAGCATCAGGGCATGTAGCGGCAGCACCCGTGGATATCTAGTGGCACTCCCATGTTAGTGCCGCTGAATATCCCGCTAACCAGCATTTACACGGTTTGAACGTCTGCAAGCCATGTAAATTACTACCACCGAACATTTGTATAGTGCTACAAGACGTAAGCAGTGCTGCACAGACATATGTAAAAGACTGTCCCTGCTCATCAGAGCTTACAATTTAGTCATGCCTTTGAATATCCTCACCTTGTAACATATAGAGATTGTAGAGTGACCAACATAAGATCAATTTTTAAAAACGGTTCCAGGAGTGAACCAGAAAACTACAGACAAGTCTTTCATCATTACCAGCAAAATAGAAAAATTACTATAAAAAATAAAATTACTGAACATATAGAAAGTCATGGTTTATTGGAATTAAACCAGCATGTATTTAGCAAAGGGAAATCTTTCCTCACTAATCTGCAACTTATATTGAAGGTGTAAATAAACAAGTAGATAAAGGTGGTTCAGTGGACATAGTGTATCTGGATTTGCAGAAAGCCTTTGACAAGGTCCCTCATGAGAGACTACTGAGAAATTAAAAAGTCATGGGAAAGGAAGCAATATCCTATCGTGGATTGGGAACTGGTTAAAAGATATAAAACAGAGTATGTTAAATGGTCAATTTCCTAAAGTAAATAGTGGAGTATCCCAGGGATCTGTGCTGGGCCCACTACTTTTTAACACAATTTATAAATGAACTGGAAATGGGAATGAGTGAAATAATCAAATTTGCAGATGAGACAAAATTATTCAACATTGTTAGATCCCAAGAGGATTGTGAAAAATTGCAAGAGGACCATGAGAAATTGGGAGACTGGGAATCCAATTGTGGGGGAGTGCAAAGTTATGCCCTTGAGGAACAACAACCCAAACTATGGCTACCCAATGCAAGGTTCCACATTAGGAGCCCCCACCCAGGAACAAGATCTAGGTATCATCATGGATAATACGTTCAAATCCTCTGATCAGTGTACAGCGGCAGTCAAGAAAGCAAGTGGAATACTAGGAATCATAAGGAAAGGAATGGAGAATAAAATCAAGGATATCATATTGTGTCTCTGTATCGCGCCATGATAGAACCGCACCTTAAGCATTGCACACAGTTCTGGTCGCCGCATCTAAAAAAAAAAAAAAAATACAGCAGGATTTGAAGAGGTACAGAGAAGAGCGACCAAAATGACAAAAAGGACGGAATGATAGCCCTATGAGGAAAAGCTTAAAGAAACACTTCCACCTAAAGAAGAGATGGCTGAAGGGAGATATGAAAGATATGAAGATATAAATTGATAACTCTAGAACAAGTAAACATGAATTGGTTATTTACTCTTTCAAAAAAGTATAAATACTAGGGGACTTGCAATGAAGCTACAAAGTAGTACATTTAGGATTAAATGGAGAAAATATTTCTTCACTCAACATATAGTTGAGTTGCCAGAGGACAGAGCTGGCCCTCTGAGAGTACCCATTGTTGCCCCTTTCTCTGAGGCCAGCAACAGCAGCAATAGGCCCTCAAACTATGACGCAACATTTATTAACACTCCGGCGCTGCGTTGCAGTTTCCTCCAGTTCAGGATGTACCATTTCAATCTCCCTCTGAAATGGGAAACGGCAATGGATGGGAGCGGAAATGGCACATTCTGAACTTGAAGAAACTGTGATGCAGCGCCAAAGTGTTAGTAAGCACTGCGTTCTGGTTTGAGGGCCTATTACTACTGCTGCCGGCCCTGGAGAGGGGTGGCAATGGCGACGACAGGATGAAGGGCTAGCCTAAGGCAGCTTCAATCCTTGCGTCAGTCTTGCCAGAAGATGTAGTAAAAGCTATAACTGTAGCTGGGTTCAAAAAAGGCTTGGAGAAATTACTGGAGGAAAAGTCCATAAACCATGCTTAAAGTAGATCGGGGAAATCTGTCTACCTTATGGGATCCTTCCAGGTACTTATCTGATCTGGACTGGCTACCTTTGGAAACAGGATACTCGGACTGATGGACCATTGGTCTGACCAAGTATGGCAAATCTCATGTCTTTATCATGAGAAGTGCTTCTACTTATAGAAACACGCCATAGGATAATTCACCTGCAGGATGCCATTTCACCCTTCAGGGAAATAACTGCAGAATCTGTTTCAAACATAACTTATTTACATCATTTAAAAATAAAAAAGAATCGATGGGCATAAAGTTGGTGTACAGTTCATGTTCAGAAAGTTATGCTAATAAATAAAAGTTTATTTAACTATGATTCATTTTTGCTTCGGATCTTACTGAAAGTGCATTTCCAATTAACATTCTTGTTTTTACTACCTAGAGTTGGCAACTAGGCAGTTCTAAAGCATATTATAAATGACAGTGCATGAAAAATCTTTCTAAATCAGGAATTCCAGACCTGTTGGTTTAAGCTACAGTCTAAAATACATACTGAAAGAATATAATTTTTCCAAAAAATATGCCAGCATCACATAAGACAGGCTGTATCCAGTAAAGTTTATGATTAGGTAATTATAGTTGTAGTATTTGGTTTAAAGAGAATTACTATAACAGATGGTGTGTAATTCAGAATAAGGGAAGTAATCTTCTCTGAGGGTGAATTTACACCAGCTATAGTGGCTGTTAGTCCCGAGGCTAAAATTATAATTTATTTATTTATTTATTTATTTATTTAACAGTTCTTCTATACCGCTCTATTTTAGATCAGAGCGGTTTACATTCAACATCAACTATACAACACAAGGAACTTTGAGTTGTATTTACAATAAACAGGGAGATCAACTTGGAAGTAACTGGGGGAAACTATGTACAATTCTTAACTCTATACATTGTATCACACTGGTACCTGATTTCAGGCAGAACATATCTACATCTTATTTACACTGGGGTACATTCTGAGCGATCAGTTGATTATCCTTTTTCATGCTGAGTCTGATTGTTTACCTGTAATGAGAGATTGTCTGGGGGGCCATATGTATGGTTACTAAGGCTAGATTCAGGGTAGTATGTAGTGAACAGGTGCTGCTTTATTGCCTTCCTGAAGTGGGTTAGGTAAGTGATATTTCGAATATAGGTAGGGAGAGCATTCCATGCTCTGGGAGCGTAAATCGTAAAGGCCCTATTTGTTGTTGTTCTTGTGCATTTTGTCATTACTTTTGGGACCTCTAGGGTGTTTTGCATCATGGTTCTTCTGTTTCTGTTCTGTGGTACTTTATGTATCATCTTGCTGAGGGCTGTGGGGGTCAGAGTGTTTGAGGCTTTGAAAGTTAAGGTTAGAACTTTGTGGAGGGTTCTTGCTTGAACCGGTAACCAATGGAGGTTCATCAGTACTGGCGTTATGTGCTCTCTCCGTGAAGCCCCTGTTAGTACTCTTGCAGCAGTGTTCATTGCAAGCTGGAGAGGAGCTAACGTTGCTTGAGGGAGACCGTGTAGAATTACGTTGGCATAGTCGAAATGAGGTAATATTAATGCCTGATAGATCGATCGGTAGTCGCTGAAGTCGAGTAGCGGTCGGAGATGTTTTAAGGTCTTTATTTTCATGTATACTGTTTTTACTGTGTTTTTTATGTGAGTTTTCAGATCCAGGTGTTGATCCAGTGTAACGCCAAGGTAGCGGATTGTGGGTTTGGTTTTCAGTTCTGTGTTGCCGATTTTTAAAGAGAGTGGAGGGGTGAAGTCCTGGTTCCTTGAGATGAAAAGGACATCTGTTTTACTGTAGTTGATTCTCATGTTTTGTGTGCTGAACCATTCTGCTACTGCCTCAAAACATCTTGTTAGAGGGGAGAGGTCCGGTTGGTTAGTCCTGAATGGGATGTATAGGAGGATGTCATCTGCGTAGGCTAAACAGTTGACCTTGAATGAACGTGCTAGGGCACATATGGGCTGCATGTAGATGTTAAACATCAATGCAGATAGTGACGAGCCCTGTGGCACACCTTGGTTTTGTAAAAATGGTTCGGAGGTTGTGGAGCCTGACCTTACATGTTGCCATCTATTAGTCAGGTATGACTTGCACCACTTTAGGGCTGTTCCCTGAATTCCTTTCTCGCTGAGGCGTTGTATGAGTATCTTGTGACTCACCGAGTCGAAAGCCGCCGCAATGTCTAGGAATATGAGGGCGAATCCTTGATGAATTTTGTCGGTTCCAGAGACTAGATGGTCAAATAGGTTGGTGAGGAGGGTTTCAACCCCATGTGCTTCTCTGAACCCATGCTGGGAGGGATCCAGTGGGGCTTCAGTATCAATATGCTGTTGGATTTGGCGCTGTACTAACTTTTCGATTATTTTGGCAAGCATGGGGATACTTGAAATTGGTCTGTATGATTCCACTTTCGATGGGTCCAGCTTGTTATTTTTTAGTAGTGGTCTGATGGATGTTTGTTTCAGACTTGGTGGAAACGATCCGGTTGTAAGAGATTGGTTTATTAATTCATTCAGATATTGATTTAATTCCTGCTTTTTGCCAACAAGACATTGTAGAATTTTTTTTTCTTTACTCACAGGAAGTCACAAACACAACTTCCAATGTGGAGTGCCATCAGCAGCATATTGTGCACTAAGAGGTCTGTCTACTAAACCGCATTAGCCCTTTGCAGTTCATGAAGGGCGATATCTGCAAAAGCACTGCATTAGTTGCAAAAGGCCAATATCATCTGCACGGGCGTTCCCAAGGTTTCCTCTGCAGATACTAGACGTTTCCACTGGTACAGAATCGGTGCACTTGGACGGGCCCCGATTAAGCCCTGCTGTATGTCCAGCGAGATCCTTGGCCAGCCCAGTCTATGCTCCTTCTGGAGCCTGGTCCTGTGGCGTCCCATCGCCATGGCACCGGGATGTCATGCAGGAGTGTGGCGAGGCCCGACAGTGACAAATGTGTTCCAGTCCCATCACCCAACCCTTGGCGGATTCCGCCGGGGCCGGGCAGAGAGGGCTCACTGGATGCTGCTCCTCGCTGTTGGTGTCCTTCCCTATCTGACTGTCGACAGCTATTGGACTTATTCCATCTCTGAGGTGGAATAAGTCCCACATCCATCTGCCCCAAGCTGGACATAGAGGGCAGTTACTGGAATAGGCCCTGTACATCTAGGTAGTGTGCTCTGCCCATTCTCCGTCCTGTCTCTGCCCCCTCCCACCCCTGTCTGGAGCTCCCCGCACAAAGCCCCTATACGTGCGGTGAGCTCCTTGGGCAGAATACACCCCCAGCGAATAGCAGTGGTTGTATGTCCAAACCAGACATACATCCCCGCTATTCGCTGTTTGGAATGACCTCCACCATGTATAAAACCACTTTCATGTATGATCACCCAAAGTGGTGTGCATAAAATATACATCCAAGAAAATCATCATACTTTGCAACTGCTAACATGAAAACATCATGGCCTATGCAAAATTGATCTTATTATGCATTACACATTAGGGAAAAATTGCTTTATGTTGTGTAAAGTAGTAGTGAATCTAACTGAATCCACTGAGGGAATATTAATGTCGTCGAGGTTTAGCTACTCTGGAGACAGGATGATTGACAACCAGCCCTTCCTAGGCCACCGCATAATCTGGGAAGGAGGTGCAACTGGTCTGGTATTAGATAATAGGCACCCTAGGCAACCTTCAGCCATAGCACTTCCCCCACATCTCCCTCCCTGATTTCTATATGATCCTCTGTAAACGTGTGTGTGTGCGTTTGTTTGTTTGTTTTCTTCCTGCAGGTAAAAGAGTGTGCCAATAGCTAGTTGAGTTTCTATGGCTATCAGAATCTGCTGCTCCCCATCAAGAGCTGCTACCCTAGGCAGCCAACATCACCTGGCCCAATGGTTGGCCCAGCATTGCAGACGGGAGAAACCTGTGTAAAATGTAATGTGAAAGCAGCTAAAAATGTTCAGGAGATTACAAGTAGCCTATAAGAAGTGGAGGCAGCATCCAGAACAGGGCAGAAGGACAGCATGAGATTAATGTGGAGGTATAGACCCAGAAACAGGGTAGAAAGTATGGAAGATAATGCCACCGCTTATCCATTTAGTTGCGCTGAATATAAGAATTTTTTTAAAACAATGTGGGTGCAGGGCTGCACCCCTGCCCTCCCCCCTCCCTGTGCTGAGTCACATTGCTGCTGAATCCTGCAGCGGGGTCAGCTTGGCAGCAGGCCATGTACTTCGGCACACATGGCATGCCACTTCTGACTCCTCAGAAAGAACTTTGGAATCAGCTCAGCACGAGGGGGCGGCAGGTCATGTGTACCGAGGGCCTCACCCCTACCGCTGACCTGAAGGTTTAAAAAGACAGTACTTTCAGTAGTAAATTGGTTTTAGAAGTAAAAATTGTGATGTGTAATATGAAAGGTCACATGATATCAAAATCACTGGAAAAGAAATTTCCAAATGTTATCTGAACAGGGGCTAGTTCTATTCCTGGGTACAGAAATTCAAGTTTTCTGCCACTTGAATAAAGGGGGAAATGAGTGGATGGAGTCTGAAAATCTTTTGAGCCCATTGCCAAGTTACAGTCAGTGGCTTTACTATTTTGTCAGAATGTACAGTATCTGGAAATTGCTTTTCAAATGAAGGCTATTAAAAAGTTTGGGTCCCTATTTACTAACCCAGGGAAAAATGCTAAGTTTATGTGCTATTTTATCATACGATTCACTAAGACTGGGGGTAAATTTTCTTTTGCTTTGCTGCAGATGGGAATATCACGTGTTTCCTGCCACAGCAATGCAGAGATAACCAGCTTTGTTGGGGTCAGTATATATAATGGAGCCAAGATGGCAATGCTGAAAAAATAAACAAGAGAAAAAAAAAGAGAAAGCTCCCTCATTCTCAATCCCTAAAAAGAAGAGCATCCCACCTGGACTCCCAATCCATTACAAATTCTCAAAGTCCCACCACCCCCACTCTGATCTCTGATCCATTACCAAGTCTCAAATTCACGCTCCCTTATTTGGCAGCCTGAATTCTAGCAGTAGTTCTACAATACTTTTGCTAGGGGTCCTTGGCCACTATTTTGCAAGCAGGAGCAACTGGGAACGGTTCCTGCCCCTGAGTACCCACAGCAATATTCTGGTGCCAGTGGAATGCTGGGGGTAGGGTTATGACTGACAATTTGAACTGCATTGGGAGATTAGGGGCTAGTGAGTGCTGGAACAGCTGTGACTGAGAATTTGTGATGTGTTGGGGGCTGCAGAACCTTTTTATTTTTAAACAATCGCTGGCCCCTTTGATAGCATTCTGAGGAGCACTGCCTTGCTCATTAGCGGTCCAATGTTCTTATGGGGAAGTCATCCTCTTCTGAGATGGCATTACCTTTCCATGAATGATACAAGCTGCAGTATTTATTTTGTGTATTAATGAGCTGCTTTAGATGCATTTTCATACTTCACAGCTCATTATTTAATGGGGACTATAGTAAAAAAAATAATAATTATATTAAGATGTGTTATTCACAAACACATGTTACTGGCAGGTAAAAAACATTACTGCCACAACACAGTTTAATAAATAGATGCCTTGGTTTCAGAGTCAATTATTTGGAAGAAGAAAACTGCATATTTATTCTGATTTTTCAAGAGATTTGTCAGCAATATAAATTGGCAGATCATGTCATACACCAAATATCTGGCATATTAAGACCTTCCATCTCTTTCCAGTGGAGAGTTTAGTGTGGTTCATTTTTAGAAACATGATGCCAGATAAAGACCACATAGCCTCTATCCAATCTTCCCTTCCATACCAACTAATAAGATCTACAATCCCTACTAATAAGATCTAATAAGAGAAATATTTTTTCACTCAATGCATAATCAAACCCTGCAGATCCTTATCGGAGGATGTAGTAAATAGCTGTTAGTGTAGCTGGGTTTAAAACAAGTTTGGACAACTTCCTGGAGGAAAGGTCCATTAATCTTTATTAAAGAGAACCCGGGAAATTCACTGCTTACCCTGGACAAGCATTGTGGAACCTGTGTGCCTTTTTGAGAACCTGGTTTGCCCACTGTTAGAATCAGGATATTGTGCTTGATGGATCTTGGTTTGACCCAGAATGGCATTTCTTGTGTTCTTATATGTTTATCCCATGCTTTCTTGAATTCAAATACAGTCCTCATCTATACTTCCTCCACTAGGAGACTATTCCACACATCTACCACTTTTTCTGTAAAAAAATATTTCTACAAATTACT
The DNA here is from genome assembly GCA_033557465.1 of Ichthyophis bannanicus. Classification (NCBI taxonomy): domain Eukaryota; kingdom Metazoa; phylum Chordata; class Amphibia; order Gymnophiona; family Ichthyophiidae; genus Ichthyophis; species Ichthyophis bannanicus. Next base: position 169,431,484 of record CM066032.1, on the reverse strand, counting down.
CCTAAGTCTATCTTTTTGCCTTCATTCTATGCCCCCTTGTTGCAGAGCTTTCCTTCAATTGAGAGGCTCTCCTCCTATGCATTTATGCCACGGAGGTATTTAAATGTCTATCAAAGCTCCCCTCTCCAATCTTTCTTCCAAAGTATACATACTGAGATATTTAAGTCTGTCCCCATATGTTTTATGACCAAAGCCCACTGACCATTTTGGTAGCCACCCTCTGCGTCAAGACTATTCTGTTTATATCCTTTTGAAGGCGTGGTCTCCAGAATTGCAGTTCTGTCTCATATAAAAATAGTAGGAACAGATTTGAAATACTTTTGTCTGATAAAATTCATTTGTAAAGAATTTTAGGCAATCTACCCATTTTTATTAAGGCGCATGTCAAAATAAAAAAAATGGGTGGACTTGCCTCTAAATAATTTACCTTTTTTCCTAGAGTACTAGAAAAGTCATGATTGTACATCGGAGCATGTATCCTAGCAACGATTATGCCTAGATATTTAAAGAAGCCAATTCTCATGTCAAACAAAATTCAGGATTCCAACTTGTCTAGAGAGCTGCTTCAATATGAAAGGCAAGTGATTTAGAAAAGTTAATTTTTAATTCTTTATTCATAATTATTAACAAGACATTTGCAAGCATCCACTTGCATAATATGAAGATGGGCCGAATGCAAGGTACACATGAAAAGCAAAAAAAAGAAACATGACAATTAGGAAACCTAAACCATCCATCCATCTTCCGTTAGCCCACAATCAAAGCAGGGGAGGGGTGAAAGATATAATAGTAGAGATTATTAAACAGGAAAATTAAAAAATTTAAAAGAAAGAGGGAAGGTAGGCATTAGATGCATACCACCGACATTATATTCCAACTCTCACTGTGTGGGAGCAGAGCCCAAAATCACTAGCTTCTTAAGATCTAAAAAAGTCCACAACTGTTCAGGCAACGGGAAAACATATTTCACGTCCAAATATTTGACTATACATTTGCATGGCTATCTACAAATAAAGGTAGCACTTAGAGACACTGTCTCTTGTCTTAACGCAAGAAAGCGCTTTCTTTCTCCTGCGTGGCATGGGCCACATTAGGAAAAATCCTAATGGGTTGAAGTACAGAATAAAACTCGACTTAGATCCTGCTCAAAAACAAACGACACCAATAATGTAGCTCTTTCTTGGACATTTACAGTTGAAGATTCCAGTAAAGCTGAGACATTCAATGGCTGTTGATTACTTTATAATTCACGTGGTTTTTCCAATAGCAAATAGTACACCTCGTTCAGTGGCAGAATAGCTGGTTCCAGAATATTTAAGACCTCCATCAGATATTTCTTAAAAAGATCTTCAGGCAACATGTTATACTCTAGGAAAATTTAAAATCCATAGATTCAAATTTCTCATTTGGTTTCAAAGTTTCAACTTTCTATGAAGGATAAGCACAAGCAATTTAATCACTTTATCAATGTCATTTATTTTATTTTCCAAGTCCATCAATTTAGCATTCAGTTCTTGATAAATACTATCATGCTTCTTAATACTCTTCCCAACTGGCTACATAAGCAAGTTCAAATCTACCACACTCTTAGAGAGAGTGACTTCCAGTTTAATGTACATGTTCCAAATAGAAGATGATACCTCAAGCACCAAATCCTTTACCTGCTCAGAGAGGCATGCTGCAGGGCCAGGAGAGATATCTACTTGCCAAAAAACAGTCATCGAAGAGGCCGGTGAATCGGCTGATTTTTGTCACCATCACAAAATTCTCAGAGGGAGTAGATTTTTGCAATGGGTAGATCAAACTCCATTCCCGCTCCCAATCAGAGAGCACGGGGTGTTGGCTGCCACCGCTCTCCCACCTGGAACCACCCGCTGCCCTAGTGGTGTGGAGTGTTGCTATGGGGACAGAATAGACAGGCCTCCAGGCGAAGACTGGGCTCCAGCCACTAGCTCCGCAAAGAAGGACCCACTCACAGCCTTCTTGTTAGCAGAGATATTTTGCAGCTGTTCAACTGCTGTCGGCTGCTTGGTATGGGAGGGGGGCTTTAGGGTCTTTAGCTCCCCCCTTCCCTTTCTTTTTCAGGGCTATGAGACTTGTGAAGGAAACTGGTAAGAAGAAAAGAAAATGCTGCCATGGCATTCAGCTGCTCCCCGACATCTTGGGAACGCCCCTGGATGAAAAGTTAATTTTTAAACTTGAAAAGGCTGAAATTCTTCTTTAATTTAAGATTTTTTGGAGTGCTCACAAAATGTAATATGTCATCTGCAAATAGACCCACCTCCTGCGCCCCTATCATCCCCTTCTTTTCCCCTCCCCCTTTTCCCCCATTTCTCGTTATTGTTTCTTCCTCTCCTTTCCTTCTGAGTTTTGTTTATTCTTTTCTTCCATGTGAAAAGCTGTCCTAAGTTGCAATTCGGATAAATTGCAAATACATCTAAGAGAGCCTTCCGTTCTCCCAGAAAAACTAAGGACTATAACCGATACAGCTTCCTTCAAGAAAACCCTCAACAACCCTATCTTCAAAGAATGCTACCTATCAATGTAACCCACTCTCCCCCATCCCACCCCCCCAGTTTCCCATCAACACCCCCCTAGCCTCACTCTCCCAGTTTCTCCCAAACTCACCCTACCTCAAACCTCCATACATTTACAAATGTACATAGTTATTCCCAATTACATGTATTAATGATTCTCTAAGTTGATTTCCCTGTTTGATGTAAAATGTTCTGTTGCAATGTAAACCGCTTTGCCCGTAGGATAAAGCGGTACGAAAATCCCTATTAAATAAAGTACTGGCTGAAAATCGCCACTATCCGGATACAGTCAGTACTTCTCCAGATAGTGGTGCTTAACTCGGATATTTGGCAGCAGCTGCAATCTGGATAAGCCACTGAATATCTCACCGATATTTAAGCATCACAAATGACCACCATGGCATTTGAATACTGGCCTTTTTGAAAATTGGCCCAAAGGATTTAATAGAGCTTTTTGTTAAGGCCATGTTTTGCTTCTGAAAGTCTGCCTTTCTTTTCATTGCTTATAGTCTTCATATGAGTTGTCTTTAAACTCTGTATCTCTGCAGAATATATCGGATATCTTGGGATTTATTTTTTTCAGCAACATATCCAATATGTTGACCTCTAAGAACAGATTAGATAAAAATCGAATCAATTTAAGTAGAAATAAAAATTAATCTAGCTCACCATGTGCAGGATATGCCAAATGCTTATGAAACTCAGTTGTGACACTACAGGACCTGCTTACTAAAGTGCAGTAGAAGTTTACACTTAGTGAGCATTTAGTGCTAAAACTAACACATGGTAAGTGCAAAGTCTCCGAGGTAACTATTGGGGGCATGGCCAACATGTGCCCAAGAGTTACTGCACAGGAAAGATCACTAACACGCTTTCTGGCCTTTGACAATTACCGTGGGCGCACCTATTGCCACCTACTGAGGTGGCAATAGGTGTATCCGTGCTAACTGCCACAGTGGCGATTAGTGTGCTACTGATGCCTGCGCTAACCTCAAGGTGCAGTCAGTGCTCACTCTCTGCCCAACGCTACCCTATCGCACGATACACAGTTAATGCACATTTCAGCATGCGGTAACTATTCCACCTGCTTGGTAACAATTACCACAGGCTCGCAGAAGAGATTAACACACAGAAACACACATTAACCACATAACCACTTTAATAGAAGGGTCCCTAGAAAATGTATGCCCTTATAAAGCCAATTTTCTTTTATATATTTTCAGTTCAATGGGAAGTGCTGGTCAAAAAAATACTATTGGTCTTGGGTTATAGCACAGGGTTCTCCCCCATTACCTGTATTATTTAACATCTATCTTCAACCATTAGGTGAGTTAGTACGGAATCATGCAAAAAATGCAATGCAATGTGTGCCTTCGAGTCAGTCCTGACTCCTGGCGACCCAGAAGCTCCTGGGTTTTCTTGGCAGTGTCACTGGAAGTAGATTGCCAGGCCTTTCTTCTGAGGCAATGGAGGGTTAAGTGACTTGCCCAAGGCCACAAGGAGTGCTAGTGGGAATTGAACCCTGGTTGCTTGGTTAACAAGCCAGTGTTCTAACCACTAGGCTACTCCTCCACTCCACTCTATGGAATCATAGAATTGAGATATTTACTTATGCAGATGATATTCAGCTGTTAATCCCACTGGGGAGTGATAGGCGACAAGCTTGGAAAGATTTAATAAATGCTTGGAAGAGAAAAGAATTTGGTTAAATCAGTGATTTCATATTAGATATTGAAAAAAACAATTGGGTATAGGAGGCACAGAGATGGTTGATTTGGACATTTTACTTACAATTGATAATATTTAATGCGCTCCTTGGGAGTAACTATAAGAAAGAGGGGATAGGACATGGACAGATTAGTAATGTAACTGGATCGGTGTTTTGCAAATTGAAGCTAGTTTGGTAGCTGAAAATTTTTAAGAGAAAAAGAATTACATATAGTTGCTCAATCATGTCTGCTGAATATTTTAGATTGCTATAACTCATTATACTTGGGATTGGCAGGAAAATGGCTGAAAAGGTTGCAGATGGCACAAAATGCAATAAAGTTTTTGTTAGAAGGTAGGAAATTTGAGAGTGCTCGTTCTTTGTTGAGGAAGTTACATTAATTACCTATTCAAGAGTATTGTATTTTCAAGTTGGCTGGTTTTATTATTTAACATGCTGAGAAATTCTAGACCCAGGTAATTGAGAAACAGGTTACATAATTATATACCAAAGAGAGCACTACCACATCATGGGATTATTTTTTGGAGGTTCTAAACCCTTCAGTCATTTGGAAGATGGTTTGGTGGAAAAAAGCTTTTAGTGTAATTGGTCCAGAGTACGAGAATAGTTTACCCACGGTAAAGACGACTTGGATTTTGCAAATGGATCAATGGCACCATCCAGGTCCCTATTAGTTACTGCTAGAAATAGACAGAAAACAAATGGTATGTTCCAGATCATGGGACATTCCTCCTGCTTTCATGTTTTGATAGAAAGAGACTCTCTTGAGAAGGGAAAGCCCACTTAGTATAAGAACTTTACCCTAAAGGAAGTGTTGTCTCTTTGGCTTTTGCCTTGCACCAACATGATCGAGGGTGGGCAATTGCCCCTGAAGGGGGCAAATGCCTCTGCCACACAGCCATAGTAGACAACCCACTAGAATCAGAATCTGCACCAACCACCCCAACCAGCAATAACTTAATGGCAGAAAAAAAGTTAGAAGTACATGCTGACAGCCAAATTAAAAATAAATGAAAAGGGTCAGTAAAGTCTCAAATAAGGAAATAAATCTTTAAAATGAAAGGCTGGCTAGTTCAAATGAAGCGTTAAAAAAGGAAACATGCCAAATAAATAAATCTTTACTGGTTCTGAAGGAATGTGTGTGGGCATGTATGTGTATGAATGTATGGGGAATCAGACTGGAGTTTCAACACAGTGTTGAAGGAGTTAATGAACACAGCAGAACTGATGCAGGAAGTAGCTGAGCTTGGGGCAAGCGGGGAGAGATCACAGGAGATAAGAAGATAAAAAGCATGACCTAGTTAAATAAATAAAACAGATACTAAGCAAATTTTAAAGAAAATGACTTGTAAAGTTACTTTTATTTTATTTATTTAAATTAATTTTTATACCACCTTTCTACAATTCAAAGCAGTTTACATCAAACAAAATATATACAGGGTATGCATGCACACACTGTTTTACATTGAAACCCAACATGAGTAAAATATATTTAAACTGAAGCTTTAGCATATGAGCTAAACTAAACTAGTGTACATTGAAATGAGGATTACCTATGACCAAACTGGGGAATTAATTTGACAGGACTATCTACAATTATATTTGCTAGATCTGGGAAATCCTGTTTGGGTGATTAGGTAATAGGCTGTTCTGAGATGAAGTTGGGCTGATATCCCGGAGGTGTAATGGTGTTGAAGTGAACCCGAAAAAGGTCTGTTAGGAGATTTAGAGCTATGAAAGTCCGCTGTGTGAGCTGAAATGGAGTTAGTAAGGAACTATTTCTAGACATTGCTGGGCATAAGAACACTTTTACAAAGAGGATAGACACCATATGCAGATACTTCAGTTACCGATTGGGAAGATGATGTCTGATGGGGTAAGGTATGCCTATATGGAAAAGCTGGAAAACAATTTAATTGATATCAGAATTGTAAGTAACTGAGAATTATTTATAGGAGGAGTGGGTAAGAAGCGTGCATGAAAGCTGAAGAGAAAATTTAAAGTTGAATGTGGAAATTTTTTCCTTGGTAACAGGAATAAGACTGAAGAAGTTCTGTAACTCAAGACGTTTTAAATCCAAGCTGAATGAGAATTTGAAGTGATTTATTTTAGAGTGACAATCTGCAGTGATTTATTGGAGAGTGAGTTTAATTCTGAGCACTGTTTTGATTAAAAGTTATACAGTGTGTGCCTTGCTTTCAAATAGCACTGGAATCCTTCCAACACTGAAGGAAAAGTAGGGCTGAAGTTATAAAACTCCCAGGGAAGTGAGAAGAAAAATCCTGAAAGTGAGCTGTTTTAAAACTGAGGGGTATGTTTACTAAACAGCTGTAGCGGATTCCGTGTGATATCAGAGCCGCAGCCCCATTGAAACTGATTCAATGAGGATGAGAGGGTATGTTTGAAAGAGTGACAGATTGAATGTGTGGAAGAAAAAAACCTATTGTCTTACTTAAATAACTGAATTTATTGGCAATTGGTATAGCTTTTCCTGAACTGATTGGCAGTTGTAAAGGATTGACTCTGGCACATACCTATAGAAAAAGCTGATTTTTGCACAGAGACTTCTGTGGGAAGAAATGATAGGGAATTTACCCAATGATTTAAGTACAATCCTTAAAATAATATCCACTCCACACACATAAGAACATAAGAACATAAGAAATGCCATACTGGGTCAGACCGAGGTCCATCAAGCCCAGTATCCTGTTTCCAACAGTGGCCAATCTAGGTCATACGTACCTAGCAGTTTCCCCAAAAGACACAGGTTCTGCAGTGCTTGTACTAGGCCAAGCATTGATATCCTGGGTCCCTTTTTAATAGTGGTTTATGGACCTTTCCTCCAGGAACTTGTCCAAACCTTTTTTAAACCCAGCTATACTAACAGCCCTTACTACATCCTCCGGTAACAGATTCCAGAGTTTGATTACACGTTGAGAGAAGAAATATTTTCTCCTATTTGTCTTAAATAGTTTACCCTGTAGCTTCATTACATGCCCCCTAGTCCTTCTATATTCTGATAGCGTAAACAATTTATCCACGTTTATCCGTTCCACTCCATTCATTAATTTATACACCTCTATCATATCTCCCCTCAGCCGCCTCTTTTCTAGGTTAAAGAGCCCTAACCTTTTTAGCCTCTCTTCATAGGAGTAGCCTTCCATCCCCTTCACCAAGTTGGTGGCTCTTCTCTGTACTTTTTCTAATAACTCTATGTCCTTTTTAAGATACGGTGACCAGAATTGCACACAATATTCAAGGTGCGGTCGTACCATGGAGCGATACAGAGGCATTATAATATCCTTTGTTTTATTCTCCATCCCTTTCCTTATGATACCTAGCATTCTATTTGCTTTCTTGGCCGCCGCTGCACACTGGGCGGAGGGTTTTAACATGTTATCCACGATGACTCCTAAATCTTTTTCCTGGGTGGTGGTTTCTAATGTGGAGCCTTGCATCTTGTAACTATAGTGTGGGTTGTTCTTTCCTAGGTGCATAACTTTGCACTTGTCCACATTAAATTTCATCTGCCATTTGGATGCCCAGTCTTCCAATTTATCCAGATCCTCCTGCAGTTTTCCACAGTCCTCTTGGGTTTTAACAACTTTAAACAGCTTTGTGTCATCTGCAAATTTGATTACCTCACTAGTTATTCCCTTTTCCAGGTCATTTATGAATATGTCAAAAAGTAGCGGACCCAGTACAGATCCCTGGGGTACTCCACTATTCACCTTTTTCCATTGGGAATATTGGCCATTTAGCCCTACCCTCTGCTTTCTATCTTTTAACCAGTTCCCGATCCACAATAGTACACTGCCTCCTATCCCATGACTTTTTAGCTTCGCCAAAAGTCTCTGATGGGGGACCTTGTCAAAAGCTTTCTGAAAGTCCAGATACACTATATCAACCGACTCACCTTTGTCTACCTGTTTATGCACACCTTCAAAAAAACATATCAGATTAGTAAGACAAGATCTTCCTTGTCTAAAGCCATGTTGGCTGTCTCCCATTAGGCCATGACTATCTACATGCTGTGTAATTTTGTTCTTTATGATGGCTTCTACCATTTTCCCTGGTACTGACGTCAGGCTCACCGGTCTGTAATTTCCCGGGTCACCCCTGGAACCCTTTTTAAAAATTGGTGTTACGTTGGCGACCCTCCAATCTTCAGGTATTACAGATGATTTTAATGAAAGTTCACAGATTACCAATAACAGGTCTGCAATCTCATATTTCAGTTCTTTCAACACTCTGGGATGTATACCATCCGGTCCAGGTGATTTGCTACTATTCAGTTTATCAAATAGTTGTAATATATCTTCCCGGTGTAGCGATATTTCTCTCAATTCCTCTGCAGTATCACCTTTAAATACCACTTCAGTCTTGGGTAACACCCCTACATCTTCCTCAGTAAAGACCGAAGCAAAGAATTCATTCAGTCTCTCTGCTATAGCCTTGTCTCCTCTTATTGCACCTTTTACCCCTCTATCATCTAATGGTCCAATTGACTCTCTCACAGGCCTTTTGCTACGAATGTACTTGAAAAAGTCTTTATTTCGTGTTTTGCTTCCGTAGCAAGTTTCTTCTCAAATTCCCGCTTTGCCTGCCTTATCAATGCTTTGCATTTAACTTGCCAGTGCTTGTGCTGTTTCCAGTTTTCATCATTTGGCTCTTTTTTCCATTTTCTGAAGGTTGCTCTTTTGGCAGCAACAGCCTCTCTGACCTCACCTTTAAACCATGCTGGCAGTTTTTTGGACTTTCTTCCACTTTTCTTAATGCGTGGAATACAGCTGGTCTGGGCTTCGAGGATAGTATTTTTAAATAACACCAAGCTTGCTGTAAGTCTTTAACCTTTGGAACCGCTCCTTTTAGTTTTTTCCGAACTATATTCCTCATTCTATCATAGTCACCCTTTTGAAAGTTAAAAGGTAGTACTGTGGATTCCTTTACTATCTGTCCTCCACTGATTAAATCAAACATGATCATACTATGATCACTATTGCCAAGTGGTCCCAACACCCTTATTTCTTGCACCAGATCTGGCGTTCCACTAAGGACTAGGTCCAGTATGGCTTCCCTCTGGTCGGTTCATGAACCAGCTGCTCCAAGAAGCAGTCATTCATTTCATCTAGAAACTTTATCTCTTTAGCTTGTCCTGCTGTGACACTGTCCCAGTCGATACCGGGGTAATTGAAATCACCCATTATTACTACTCTGTTGTGGCTTTTGTTAGCTTCCTTGATTTCTTTGAGCATTTCATCATCCATTTGTTCATTCTGGCCAGGTGGTCGATAGTATACTCCCACTGCCATCACCTTCCCCTTCATAAATGGAATTTCAATCCATAGAGATTCTACAGCATATTTTGTTCCCTGCAAAACTTTAATCCTTTCTGACTCAATGCCCTCTCTAACATAGAGTGCAGCCCCTCCACCAATTTGTTCAGCTCTATCATTACGATATAGTTTGTATCCAGGTATCACAGTGTCCCACTGGTTATCCTCCTTCCACCATGTCTCTGAGAGTGCAATCATATCTAACCTCTCATTTAATGCTATATATTCTAATTCTCCCATCTTATTGTTTAGACTTCTAGCATTGGCATACAAGCATTTTAGAGACTGTATTTTATTAATATTAATCTGGCTATTGGTAGGCATGGGTAATGGGGAATCTTTATGCTCTGTCTGCTCCTTACTCAAGGGCATTTGGGCTACTATACTCCCTTTTGGAACCTCACTGCTTTTGGTAGTATCCTTCAAGGATACCTTTGTCCGAACCGTGCGCTCCTGGGTGACTGTCGGCTTTCCCCTATTTTCTAGTTTAAAAGCTTCTCTATCTCTTTTTTAAAGGTTAATGCCAGCAGTCTGGTCCCATCCTGATTAAGGTGAAGCCCATCCCTTCGGAAGAGCCCCCCCTTTCCCTAGAATGTTCCCCAGTTCCTAGCAAATCCAAAAACCCTCATCCTTGCACCATTGTCTCATCCACGCATTGAGACTCCGGAGCTCTGCCTGTCTTTTGGGTCCTGCACGTGGAACAGGAAGCATTTCGGAGAGAACGCTATCCTGGAAGTTCTGGATTTCAACTTCCTACCTAAAAGCTTAAATTTAGCCTCCAGAACTTCCCTACCACATTTTCCTATGTCATTGGTACCAACATGTACCAAGACAGCAGACTCCCCCCCAGCACTATCTATGATCCTATCTAGGCGGTGCGTGAGATCTGCTACCTTCGCACCAGGCAGGCATGTTACCAGGCGATCCTCACGTCCACCAGCCACCCAGCTATCTACATTCCTAATGATTGAATCACCAACTATAACAGCTGTCCTGACCCTCCCCTCATGGGGACATGGCCCTGGAGAAACGTCCTCGGTGCGAGAGGGTTTTACATCACCTGGAGGACAGGTCCTAGTTACAGGATCACTTCCTGCCACACCAGGGTGATGCTCTCCTGTCACGTGACCTCTCTCCTCCATGGCAACAGGGATGCTGCCAGACTGGAGGTGGGACTTCAGGACTATATCCCTGTAGGTCTCGTCCATGTACTTCTCTGTCTTTCTTATGTCTTCCAGGTCTGCTACTCTAGCCTCTAGAGAACGGACTCGTTCCCTGAGAGCAAGAGCTCCCTGCACTTAGTGCATATGTAGGACCTCTCACCAACTGGGAGATAATCATACATGTGACACTCGATGCAAAAGACTGGAGAACCCCCATCTCGTTGCTGGACCTCTGACTGCATCTGAGTTTAAAGCTTGTGTTTAGGTCTTTTAAATCGGTATATAATAAGGATTGGTGTAGATGCTTATACTAATAAAAGTGTATCTAATACCCCTAATACACCCTGTGTACCTGAAGCTAATTAATCACAGGTCCTCTGTGTATGACTGATTTGGATTAAGAGCTGCACCTGAGAGCAGCCCCTTTCCTCTAAGATGTCCAAGTACCTATAAAACTACAATTTCCCCAGGGGTGGGTGGGTGCTGGGGAGGGAGGGGGGGAGATAAGTCCTATTAAAGAGGGCAGTTACAAGGTACCCTGTCCTGAACCCTCAGCAGGGGGATGGGGGTACCACACAAAGCCCAGTTGAGAGAGGCAAGGTAAGTACAGCTGAGAAGGCTGAAACTTGCACACCACTAAGACAAACACTAAATAATTAAACAAACAACAGTTAGACAAACAGTAAATAATTAAATAAACAGCTAGAACTCACAGTAAGATGTCCCAGGAGGCAAAAATCCACTCACTAGCAGAGCTCTGTAAAAGTTCAGCCTTTCTCTGATCAGAGAAAAGCAACCTTAACAAAGATTTAATTCTCCTAGACGACTTTAATCTTGCCTCACTCCACACCACACAAGCATACTCCTTCCTTAGAGCTATGAATGAAATGGACTACACACAAATTATAAACTTCCCAACACACAGCAAAGGAAACATTCTATATCTAATATTCATCCCAAGTATCCTACTAGAAAGACAAATCCCCTTCTAGCAAACCCAAGCTGTTCCGTGGTCATACCATTTCAGCATCATCTTCAAGATCCCACAAAATACCACAGCTTGCAGACAAATTCCTGAACCTACTACTAAGGCATGCTTTAAAACATACAACAAAGACTAATTTCTACAAGACATACTTCCACAGCTGAACCAGCTGATACATCTGATATAAATATTCTACTGGATAGTTGGAACTCTGTACTATCTAAAGCTGCCCCAGGAAACACATAAAGGAAATGCTAGAAAGTCTAACATATGGTACAATGAGCTGCACAAACTAGAAAGAAAATAGAAGATATCCAAGCTCCAAGATGACAGGGCACATTATATGAACACACTACAATCCTACAGAGAGGCCATCAACAACATTAAGGGAGAAAATCATACCAGGCTACTAATGAAATCGCTCATAGACCAAGAGAGCTATTTGAGATTGTGAAGTCACTAATCCAATCACCACACAGAGAGAATCCCTCCACCTACATCAGCTCACAGCTACTAGCTAACTTCTACAGTACCAAGCTATGTCTCCACACCCACGATCCACCAACAGATAAACCAGGACCTATACCTAACATACCGGCATGGCAAACCCTCACCACAGTCCAGGTGATCCATGCCCTGTCAGCTGGGTGAAAATGTTCTGTGATGAATTGGCAACAACTATGCAAAAAAAAGTTAATCTCTCACTATCATAGGGTTACATGCCAAAAACACTGACACTGGACAGACTACAACCGAATTCCTACTGCCCAATACCAAGCCTCCCCTACATAGAAAAAATAGTGCAAAATCAGCTGCAAGACTACTTAGATGCCAATGCCCCACTGGATCCACACCAGTAAAGATTCAGAATCCACCATGGGGTTGAAACCCTCATCACAGCCCTCTTCAATAACCTGATTAAAGGAATAGAAGCCCCTAAACAAGCATTCATAATGATATTCCTTGAAATAGGCCACAATATACTATTATCAAAATTGCAACAAATTGGAGTTTGTGGAACTGCCCTTAGCTGATTCATATCATACTTGTAGGATGGCATGCAAGAGATAAAAATTGGCCAAAACACATCAAAACCATTTAGCCAAAACCAAGGAATTCCTCAAGGTTCTGCTCTATCTGCCTTATTGTTCAACATATACCTCCAACCAATCTGCAACATTTTTCGTAAGCATAAAGTGAATTACCACATTTATGCTGATGATATAATTTATCTACCAATACATACCCCAAAGTTCAATCTCAAACAAATTGTAACATGCTTCGATGAAGCCTCCCAGTGGCTCTCATCGAACAATCTGAAAATAAATTTCAATAAAACAGAAGAAATCTTCATTACCAGAGACAAAGAATTCACCCTCCCCCCCACCTCACATTCGGCTTAAAGAAGCAACAGGAAGAGTAAAAGATGAGGTAAAATATCTAGGCATTATCCTAGATAAAACCCTGAGCCTATCATCTCACATAAACAAGTCCACCCAGGCCATTTATAGAAAGATTAAGATGTTACAACGGCTAAGACCCCTACTGGACCCAACAGATTTCAGATCGGTCATACAGGCAATGATTAATCCTTACATAGACTACTGTAATAGCATATTACAGGGTCTATCCAAACAAGCACTATCACAATTGCAACTGGCACAACATACAGTAGCTTGGGTAATCATGTGGGCATCTAGATCTGAACATATTACTCCAATCCTGCACAAACTACATTGGCTTCCTATCCTCAGTACAAGCAAATACAAAAACCTAATCATTATCTTCAAGTTGCTCCACAACATATCATCCTCTCACCTTACCACACTAATAAAGAACCCCAGACACTAGACAGAGAAGAGGATTCACCCAAAACTCCCTAACCATCCCAGCTGATTTCCATAAAACAAGCAAATCAACGAGCAACAGAGCATTCTCGTATTATGCACCAACCGTATTGAACTCCCTCCCACCAAAAATAAGAGATATAAAAGACCTTGTGGATTTCAGAAAAAGAATCAAGACACTACTCTTTACGGAACACTATGGGTCACAACAAGCAGACTCAATTGCACACCCATTATAAACAGACCATGCACGTGATACATCCAATGTACCTGCTAGCAGCACTGTAGAAAGCTACCATTAACCTCAGTGTAAATAGTAAATAATCATCAAATGTTAAGAACTGCAAATAGCTGCACTGTAAATGCAACTAGTTACATTATACATAGCTAATTACTGTTTTTAATGTACACAGTTAACCCTGTTAGGTTGTAAATGTTTAAGTTTTGTTCCTTGTAAACTATTTTGATTGCCTGATAAGGCTGTATAAAAAAAGCTTTTAAATAAATAAATAAAAATCATCTTTTATTTTTTGGGGAATAGCCAGCCTCACAAGCAACAGAAAGAGAACAAAAAAAGAAAAGTATAGGAACACTTTTCTAGTTACTGCACACATACAGTAGCTAGTGAGGCAGTCTCTTCTACTGATGTTTAAAGATAGGTAGTAGGTATCCTGACTACAGATGGACATCGCTAGAGCAGAGAGGATCTAAGGCACCCAACATAAAGAAAGCAGCAAGACCTGGAAAGAAAATTTGAAATAAGTGACTGACACACTACATGACTATTTTTTGGCAAAACACTAGTGCACTAGTAGCATAATTTTTTTGAAACCAAGGTGTCTTTTTTTTTTTTTTTTTTTTTTTAGTGCCATCAAGTCAGTGTTGACTCATAGCGACCCAGCTACCTCTGGGTTTTCTTGGCAATGTATCACCGGAAGTAGATTGCCAGCCTTTTCTTCCGAGGCAATGGAGGGTAAAGTGACTTGCCCAAAGTAACAAGGAGTGCCAATGGGAATCGAACCCTTGATCTTCTGGGTACGAGGCAGTTGCTCTAACCACTAGGCTACTCCTCCACTCCAAGGTGTCTTTACCTGAATGATAATACTCTTTCCCCTGCAAAATTACAGATAAACGACAGCATTGGAACTTGACCTTTCTCCTACTTAGGAGAAAAGAAATTTCAAGCTTTAAACTGGTTAACTAATAGTTACCTGTTTTTGAAAGAAACAATGTTGTACCACTGTTGCAGAGAAGCATTTAAAAAACTGTTCACAGAAACCACTTGACTACATTTATAAAGATTATTATTGTTTGTTTACAAAATTTGAATTTGCACTGCGCCTACAAATTAAAAGTAGAAAATTTTGCAAAAGTTAAACTTGTTCAAGTGGCTCATTGTGGGAGAGTTCTCATCTCTTGGTAAGTCCTGTTTTGAAATCTGAGGTTCCTGAAACACTAAAGTGCTCTGTAGAAAAAAAATAAAATATATTTTCTCCTTAAGTTGGGAGTTTCCACTGGTGGCTTATCTGAGGTGACTCAGGCACCTGCGACACTCAAAACATCAAGGTAAAGTAGGTTAATGCCCCCGTGTAGCTCCCAGTTTACAATAAGAATAAAAGAGGCTTCGAGCCACTGCCAAGAGGTAGTGTGGGGGGTGCTCAGCCTAAAGATAAAGGTTCCTAATGAACATATAGAATAAATGAGGTGAAGGAATCAGCACTAGAGAAGAACAATGTACCAAAGTGAGGGGTATGTGAATTTCCACACCGGGGAACTGTGGGATAACAGCCTTAACCCCAGTGCTCTCTTTGTCAAGACACTGGGATTAAGGCACTCTTCTCTGAGTTAATGAGAAGAATTAAAGATATTGAATACCAGTAACTGGTTAAAGTTGAATAGAGCTGGATTAAACGGAATAACAAATAGTAAAGTGCAGAGAGCGAGAAGCAATAGGGTAAATTTTACCCCAGATTCTATATGAACGATTTACCCTTCGTATTATGCAAATGCAATGTGTGCCATTGAGTCAGTATTGACTGCTAGCGACCCAGCAGCTCCTGGGTTGTCTTGGTAAGGTGCGACTGGAAGTGGATTGCTAGGCCTTTCTTTTGAGGCAATAGAGGGTAAAGTGACTTGCCTAAGGCCACAGAGATATCCACAGTTCTGTGGATCATGGTAAAATTGCTTTAGTTATCTCTGTAGACTTATCCTCCACCTTTGACCTTGTCCATCACATCCTCCGCTCTTTCTTCATCTTTACTACATAGGCCTCAGTGATCAAATCCTTTCCTCTTTACAGTGTTTCTATCTGGCCAGTCTTTTCAGGTCACTGCAGGCAAGTCTTCCTCCACTACCCTTCCTCTAGCATGCGGAATTCCCTTGTTCACCTTCTCTTTAACATATTCCTTAGTCTGTTGGTAACTCTGAGTCAAGAAACTGGTATTGGTACCTATTTTTACTCAGATGAGATTCTCCTTGTGACGTACACTGACCACTACAATCCAGACCTCACTCCAATAAACTGCTGTCGAACTAAGGTAAAAGGCTAGCAGCATGACAACTGTCTTGAGCTTAAGGCCAAAATACCCACAGCTACATGACTTAGTAGCCTAGTGGTTAGAACACTGGCTTGGTAACCAAGCAGCTGTCTTGAGTGGATGAGTGGCCTAGTGGTTAGGGCAAGGGACTTCAGGCCAGAAGGTCGGGGGTTCAAATCCCACTAGAGGACAGCAACCTTGGGCCGGAAGGACTGGGGTTTCTAGTCCCACAGGTGCTCCTTGTGGTCTTGGGCAAGCCACTTAACCCTCCATAGCCCATGTTCCCTGTAAAATAGTTATGTCCAAGTTATAATGCCCTGTTCAATGTAATCTCAGTTTGGTCAATGTAAACCACACTGATGCAGAATAGCACAGTATACAAGAGAATGTAAATAAATAAATAAAGCAACCAGGGTTTGATTCCCACTAGCACTCCTTGTGGACTTGGGCAAGTCACTTAACCCTCCATTGCCTCGGAAGAAAGGCCTGGCAATCTACTTCCGGTGACACTGCCAAGAAAACCCAGGAGCTTCTGGGTCACCAGGAGTCAGGACTGACTCAAAGGCACACATTGCATTTTTACATGACTTACCAGGACTTCCACCTCCCTTACCATTGCACCCCTTCTTGAAGTCTCATCATTTTCCTACTAGTCATCCCTTTATCGATCTTACAGTTCAAACCACATCCATCTTTAATCTCATCATACGTATCTTGACTATTGTAACACTGTTTATGTAGGTCTCTATGCTTATGAAATAAAATTACTCCAATCAGCTCAAAACACAGCTAACTGAATCCTGTCTCATGCCCGAAAATATGATCATGTCACTCTCCTCTTAATCTAGCACCACTGGTTCCCTGCTTCAGTGTGAATTCACTACAAAATCCTAACAGTGACCCAACAAAACACTTCATACTGGTATCCTTGATTACTTATCTTACAGTATCTCATTACCCTGCATGCTCCAGCCCGCTCGCTGTGGGTAATCCACAGAAACAAACTGCACATTTCTCCTCCCTCCAAAAGCCAAACACAAATCCACTAGACAATCTGCCTTCTTTAATGCCCCTAAATTATGGAATAGTTGACCATATAGCTATTTTTATTTATTTTATTTATTTAACAGTATTTCTAAACCGCCTTATCATAATAATCAAGGTGGTATCACAGCAAACAATCTGGTAGTGTGAGTGTGTTATACATGCAGTGAGGGAGAAAATTTAGTTGGGTGTGTGTTGTATTGTGTGTTAGATTGGTCTGAGCTATGTACAATGTGGGCTATATACAGTGGTGCTAAAAACATTTTATATACATACAGTGTTGCTATGTCTTGAACCTAGTTATAAAAAAATTCAAAGCTGAACTCAAAACTCACCTCATTGAGCAGGTGTTTGGGCCTACTTGCTAATGGACACTGCCTTGCCTAAACAACTCTTTTCTATGCTTTCCTTTTAATTAAATTGGAATTCCTTTGTATCCTTGTTAGGAGATGTTTACTAAAGGTTTTAATGCAATTAACGCATGTTAAGAGTGCAAAACCCTGTTATTTCTATGGGTGCACTATCATAACTTCATTAATGGAGGAGTGGAGGAGTGGCCTAGTGGTTGGGGCAAGGTACTTCAGGCCGGAAGGTCAGGGGTTCAAATCCCACTAGAGGACAGCAACCTTGGGCCGGAAGGACTGGGGTTTCTAGTCCCACAGGTGTTCCATGTGGTCTTGGGCAAGCCACTTAACCCTCCATAGCCCATGTTCCCTGTAAAATAGTTATCTCCAAGTTATAATGCCCTGTTCAATGTAATTTCAGTTAGTTCAATGTAAACTGCACTGATGCAGAATAGTGCGGTATATAAGAGAATGTAAATAAATAAATAAATAAATGTGCATTAACCAAAAGATAACTTCCCTTTAGTGTAATTGTAGACCACTTTGCATGCTATCAAAGGGCAGTATAACAAGTTCTAAAAACCCCATAAATTATAGTATGTGTGCACTCTGAACATGCACACATCCAGTGAAAATGTGTGCCACCAGCCCAATTGCACCTGCTTTAGTTACGTGCGTAAATTTCCATTTACACAAATAGCTCACTAAAACCCCATAGGTATAAATTATACTCGTTAAATGGCATATAATTTTAGGAAGCTCTTATAAAACTGCCCTCTTTTTGTATAACATTTGTGACTGGTATTTATTTCTTTGCAGCCACCTCTCTCTCTTTTCCCCTCATTGAGCTGCCTCTCTTGTGTATGGCTCTCATATGCTGTTATTTCCCTCCCCCCTTGCAACCCACTTTCCCTTCCCCTCTCCCAGGTCATCCTCCCCCTTCAACACTCTCTTCCCTTCCCCTCCAGGCCATCCTTCTCTCCTTTCTACTCTTAGCGAGAATTTCTTTTTACTGTGATTTTATTCCCTTGTTTTCCTTCCCTCTCCCATTACGCCAAAGCCACAGCTGAGGAAGGTCAACCACTTGATAAGGTTACCCAGGAAAGGGACCCCATGGACCAGTCAGCACTCAGCTCTATGTGCACCTACTTTAGACCTCGACAATGCCTAGATCTTTTTTTGGAGGGGGGCAGGGAGATATTTTGGGCTGAGGGTTCCTTAATCATCACCAATTTGGTAACACCGCAACTCCAAGCACTTGAAAGGCAGAAATCTTCAGCCCCTGTATTTATTTACAGAATCACAAGCACAGTCTGGGACTTGGCAAATGGCGGCAGATTCAATGATATCTGATCATATAATCAAGGGGGCAGAGCATCATTTTATTTATTTATTTGTGCGCATTTCTATACCGCCCCTTCCAGAGATCAGGGGCGGTTTACAGAGAACATGGTAAACATCAATTACATATAGGGTTGCCAACTTTTTCACCGAGAAAAACCCGACACCTGTGGCTCGCCATGCTCCACACATTCTCCGCCCCTAGTCCCACCCCTGCCCTGCCCACAGCCCCACCCACAAAAATTACCGAGGATACGTGTAGGCTAACTTCCTTGGTCAGATAATAATTAAACTGGGAACCCCAAAAGCCAAACATGAAATGTACAACACTGGAGAAATAAAACTATAAAGTAATTTCCTCTTGCACTAAACAAAAACGCAAAGATGTTAGCAATACACACTTCCCAGACCAGACATATTCCAGTTAATAAATTCAAAATAAAAAGTATTTTTCTACCTTCTGTTTGGGCATTTTATTTTTCAGTTGCAATTGCTCCAGTCACTTTCTTCTGGTTTCTTCGTGTCTTCTGCGAGCTATCCATTTGTCCTTTCTTCTCTTTTAGATGTTTTCCATTCTCTCTCTATTTCTGCTTTAACATACTGATTGTTTCCCTTTTGCTCTTTCCCCAAATTCTTTCCTTATTCCTTTATCATCCATTTAAATTTCACCCTTCCATTTTCAAGCCCCTCTTATTCTCCCAATACCCAGCCCATCATAGACTTTTCTTCCACACAAAATATTTTGTCCCCTCTCCATTCTCATTCCCCATCCATTCTAGTCCTCCCCCAAAATCAGTTCCCTTATAGTTCTAGACCCTCCCAGCATCCACTCCCTTCTAGTCCCATTCTCCCATGCCCCACATCAGCCCATTTCCAGTCCTATTCCATCTCTTCATCAGCCCATTTCCAGTGCTAGCCCTCACATCACAGGCCATTTCCAGTCCTAGCCCCCACCATCACATCCCATTTGCAGTCCGAGTCCCCCTGCACCATCACAGCCCAGGTGCAGTCCTAGTTCCCCCCCCCCACATCACACAGCCCATTTGCAGTCCAAGTTACCCCCCCCCCCCATAGCCCTTTTCCAGTCCAGGTCCCCCTCCCCATCACAACCCATTTCCAGTCCATGTCCCCCCCCCCCCATAGCCCTTTTTACAGTTCAGGTCAGTCCGTCCCCCCATCACAGCCCATTTCTTTCCAGTCCAAGTCCCCCCCCCCATAGCCCTTTTCCAGTCGAGGTCCCCCTACCCATCACAACCCATTTCCTTTCCATGCCCCCCCCCATTAGACCTTTTACAGTCCAGGTCCCCCCCCCCATCACAGCCCATTTCTTTCCAGTCCAAGTCCCCCCCCCATAGCCCTTTTACGGTCCCCCCCCCAATCACAGTCCATGCAGTCCTTGCCCCCCCCCCCCCGACCAGCACCACGGCTGTCTGAGAGGCTTCAGAGGGAGCCAGGTAAGCTCGCGCGAGGCCCCGGCTCCCTCTGTACAGCCGCCAGGGTGAAGAGCCTTTTCCTTCACGCTGGCGGCTGTATCTGTGAAGCCGCGAATGCTGGGAAAGGTTAAAGGGTATTGCCTTTAACCTTTCCCAGCAATCGCAGCTTTACAGATACAGCCGCCAGCGTGAAGGAAAAGGCTCTTCACGCTGGCGGCTGTACAGAGGGAACTGGGGCCTCGCGCGAGCTTACCCTGCTCCCTCTGAAGCCCTCCGGTGTGTGGGCCGGCCCTTGGTGGGGGTTTCTTTGGACTTCGGGTGGAAGAAAAGCCGTTTTTTTGCTCTGGCCGCTCCCGATCTTGCGGCCAGAGCAAAAAACCGGCTTTTCAAGGGCCGGTTTTACATCTGCGCCGGCAGCCGGCCTGGCCATGGAAAAACTGGCCAGGCCGGCTGAAAACCGGCCAGTTGGCAACCCTAATTACATAGAACATTTTTGAGCACATAATAACTATTTTACAGAGAAAATATTAACTATTTTACATAGATTGAGCACATATTCATTATTTACAGAGAGTAGGACAAATAAATATAAAAATTTAATCATCTTATTAAAGTCCTATTGAGGAGGAGGTGGGCTTTTCTGAGAGGTGATGTGGCCATCTATAGCACAACACATCCAGGAGGAGTGAGTAGCGGTGGGTGATAGGGGGCTCACACACTTCCTTGTGCCTATGTCTCAGAGACAGGAAGGAGGCGCCTGATAACCAGCTTGTCTCTTCCTCCTCGGCTTCTATGTTGGCTGTTTCTGCTACCTGGCTGATTGATGCAGCCTGGAAGTTAACTTCTAGGCCTTAAAACCACAGCTGTCTTCTGTGTGTGCCCAGCCCGTGTTTCAGGGAATTATGCAATTATGCACGTGTATTAATTATGCATAAAATTTTGCAGGCACGTGATTCCCTGGGGTGTATCTGCTGAGCCATTATGCATACAAAGTAATGAGCCGGCAGAACTTGCTGCGCTCCCTCTCTGATGTACAAAGCAACATTCCCTGCTTGACTGCAGGATTTTCACCCATGAGGTCAGAATCATGCGAGCGCAAGGAAACACCATATTCTTGGCAGCTATGTAAAAGAAATGGTTTTGAAGGAATGTGCAAATATATCCCAAACGACTATCAACATGAGACCAAATTTCTTCCACAGGAAAAATGAGTCATAGTAAACTGTCAGCCTCTGTTTTTAAGAGCAAAAAAAAAAGTGTCATTATAATTTTAGACAGGTGTTTATGTTTTTTCCCTTTTTATCTTCATGCAGCCTCAAATTTTAGTTGAGATGATTCATAGATGTCATTTTTGAGACAAATTGGTGATCTCCTGCTCCCGATGTCTGCAGACAGCACCTCTCAAAACCAATTTAGTGCTGCAAGTGGTGTGACAGCACAGAGAGAGTAAATAGTGTGGCAGGCAGAAAATTATCACTGGAGCTAACCAGCCCGTTGTCCTTTCTTTTTTGGCATTCTTGTAAACCAATTAAGAGCTGGTGTAATAAGCCATGTGTTGGAGCTAAGGTTAAACAATATTTCCTAATAAACAAACAATTGTCTAATCCGGTAAGCAAACTGTATACAAATAATGTGCATGCCAAATTGTACGCAAACAAGGAAGAACGTGTTGTTCATCATGGAAACATGCATACAGATATTGGACATATATTAGCTGCAGAATCAATATTTTATGCACAAACCATACTGGGACCCAGAATAACACTATATGCATATATTCCGCAATATGTGACTATGAGGTTATGCACATTAGATGTGTGTATCTGGAATGTCAAATGTATATTTCATGCATAATTATTTATATGATATACAAGTTTCTATAGTTGAGAATATAGCCCATCATTTCACAGTTGCCGCACCCTTCTCCCAGAATTTGGCCACATGATCACCTCTGATTGTAAACTCCCTGCTACTTGTTTGTCTACCCATCTCCTTTGATAAAACAAAAAAAAGAGTTGTGGGTAATTCATACTGGCACAAGAAAAGAAAGTGGCCCACAACCTTCAATAATGCTAGCCACGGAAAAGTGAGTTAACCTTTCACTCCTCCTCAGGCCATGTGCTTAATCCCCAACATTAGAAAACCATGTGCTCAGCCTTTGGTTTTGTGTGCACCTCTATGCATCCAGGGTTAATAGCTGATAGACTTATGGTTATGACGGACTTAAATTAACATTGTGCTGATTTTTACGCAATTTTTTCACACAAGTTTCTTATTCACTAAACTTCTTTGTGCACAGGGTGGCCATAGCAGCACAGAAAGTTACAAACAATGATGCCTATTCCCAATAGGACGTCCAGCCTCCTGTACGGCCAGGCAGAATCGGGCCATGCAGAGTTAAATCCGATTCTGATCCTGCAGACCCCAGGAGGTCAGAATCGGATCTAGTGCTTGGAGGTGCAGGCCAGGACACGATTCTGCCCGGATGTACATTCAATCCAATACTCTACACCCACAGAAATCAACCCCCAAAACATCAAAATAAATCTTGATTTCACTCTATCACTGGAACTGAACACTAACTCCTCATATACCAATTGTGAAACAGTGCTCCTGAAACCATCCGACTACCTCCAGACTCTAAATCCCAATTTTTTGTCGGATCGCTCACCGTGAAAAGGAACTTTCCTGTTCTCGAAGTGAGCCCTCCATTTTAATCATTATATAACAGCCTCCCATCGGCAGTTAAAACCTGACAAAGCAACACCCGTCGCCGTCAGAACCAAACTATTAGTTAGTCAAAGGTCTCTTTGATGAAACAAGAACTTATGTGCACAAAAATTATTTAGAATACTCAATCCAACTCCCTCTAATGAATGAAGCAACAGAGAGATTAAGTACTTAGCTCCACTGATGTAATGAAGGAGGAGGATTTAATTCGGCCGGAACAAAGCACCTTCATAGCTTCTGGCCATTAAATGATTATGGCTCAAAACTCCACCGCCGAAAACAGCATTCCCCCAAAAACGCCGAAAAATGTAGGGTTCACGCGACACTAATAGTGTTGCAAGCCGTGCCACTCTTTAGCTCTTCCTCAGGCTAGTGAACCCCTCCCCACACAGTTCTGGTTAAATCACCAATTCCAGAGTGACGTCAGGGGAAACCCACACCACAACCTGTTCAAATAACTTTATTAAAAATCACAACTGCAAACCCCACCAGTCTATCTCCACATTCATACCATGCGGGACCACAGAACCCAGACGAAAAATCCAATATTGTAGACGAGCCTGGCAATCTCTTCCCCGAAGTGGTTGAAAAACCACTTCCAAAACCCGCCATCGTAAATCTTCAAAGCGATGCCCTTTCTGCTGGCAATGAAGTACTCCAGGGGCACCCTCCTGTCGCCTATTAATCCTAGAACGGTGCTCCAATAACCTTTTGCGTATAGATCGTATAGTACTGCCAACATATATGAGATTACATGGGCATACCAAAATGTATATCACAAACGCTGTATAACAATCGGAAAAACACTTAGAACTATATTGCACGCCCGTAAGTGGGTCCACCCAATCCAAACCCTGCAAAGCAGTGGAACAAAAATCACAATGTCCACAAGCATAGTGCCCTTGACTTAAACCCCCATACTCCTGATCATCCGGAGTAGAAGTCTGCACAATCCAGTTACCTATTGTGCGAGACCGTCGATATGCCACCATTAAGGGTTAACATCTAGCGTATTAAGCCAAGATAAAAATTGCTGCAAAGAAATCTCAGAACCACTCCATATAAAAAAGATATCATCCAAAAATCGTTTCCATAATATAACATGATGAAACCCCCCCCCCCCCCGAGCAATACACAAACCTCTCCTCAAAATTGGCCACATAAAGAGATGCAACCGACGGTGCTACTGTTGCACCCATCGCGACCCCATAGTTCTGATAATATAAATGTCCTTCGTACATAAAGTAGTTCAATTCCAACACCAACTTCAATAAACGCAAAACAAAATGTTTAGGTAGTCTCGGAGGAAGTTGACACTCCAAACCTGCTATTACTTCGTAAGCTTCTCTTTGGGGAATGTTTGTGTAGAGTGAAACCACATCTAATGTCACCAAAAATGAAGCTTCAGGTATGGATAACCGAGAAGTCAAAGACAGCAGGTGAAAGGAATCTCTAATGAACGATCTTGTGGACCTCATTAAAGGTTGGAAAAATGGTCACAAAACTGTGACAGAGGTTCCAACACTGAAGTCCTGCATGAAACTATAGGTCTTCCTGGTGGATCTTCTACCAATTTGTGCACCTTGGGAACCATGTACATTATCGGAAGAACTGGAAAAGTGACATTCAGAAATGCATATTCTTTTTGAGTTATCCAATTGCGTTCCAAAGCCTCCAATGTAAGGTGTTTAATTTCTTGTTGCAATTGTCTAGTAGGATCTTCTGATAAACTAGAATAATATTTAGCATCATACAAATGTCACAAATGTCGCAAAATTGGGGTTTAGAGTCTGGAGGTAGTCGGATGGTTTCAGGAGCACTGTTTCACAATTGGTATATGAGGAGTTAGTGTTCAGTTCCAGTGATAGACAGAGTGAAATCAAGATTTATTCAGATGTACATTCAGGCAACTACTTGGCTAACTCAGCTGGGCTCGTGAATGGAGCCACAGTGCCATGGTGTCCCCATAGCCATGGCTATGGGGACGCCATGGCACAATGCTCCATTCACAAGCCGCGATTGCCGGCCGCCCCAGAGCGACTCCCATTCCCCGCAGCCCAGTCCCTGATCTGGCTTCCAAGACCTGGGTCGGGGCTGCAAGGAACCCCCTGAGCTTCCTCACCTGTCTGCCCGTGTCCTGCGCCACAGTCTCCCGCCGTCCAGGGGGACTTATTCCACCTTCGAGGTGGAATAAGTCCCCCGTCTAGCCTGAAGGCCCTGGTCGTCCATGGCTGATCTCGGTATTGACCCTGTACATCCAGGGTCAAGGGCTGCCTTCCGTCATGCCCTCGCTCCACCTCCAGAACGCCCCCTCTTGCCCCCGTCTAGGCCTCCCCGTAGAAAACCGCTGTTTATACGGGGAGGTTAGTGACTGGGACGGCAGGGGGATGAATAGCAGGACAGAATGACTCCTAATAAGCCAGTAGCAAACAGGTGGCCTTCTTGAAAGCTACTTACAAAACAGTTAATCTGTGTTCCTGTCCCTGTCTTTCACTTTTTCCCTCAACACCCAGCATGCAATAAAGCTATAATACAGGAAATATTACCTTGTTTGGTTTTATATTGCTCATGGAAAAAAAAATTCCTCGAAGTTCTCCATTACAAATTCTAAATGTTGCCTACATCAACAGACTGTCAGGGACTCCAGTATAAACAACCCTACCCGGCAGTAGTCATTGAGGGAAGATAAAACAGGAACGATTCCATTATTTATAAGGATGTGACTAAGAGTAAGAATAAATTGGCATACTGTGACATGATCAGAGTAAGGATGACAATGGCTGAGAAGATCCTCTCCTCATTAATAATGGAGGGAAATCTTATCTTTTCTCTAGTTCATTGTGCCAGTGTTTCCCTGCATTGGGCCAACAGTTTGTTCATAGTGAAACTTAGATGTCTGATGCATCTTCTTTTTTCATGTGGTACAAAGGACCAACTAAAAAAGAAAAACAAAAAAAACGGACTGCTTTCTATGGTTTACGTTGTCTTAATGAGTTTGGCTTTCAGTTTCGCAGCAATTTCTTACAGATATATTTTATTTTCTAACTCTGTGCTAAATTTGTACCCTACTCTTCTCATGCAACAAAACAGCAAATACTATCACTACTACTACTGAGCATTTGTATAGCACTACAAGTCGTACGCAGCATTGCACAGACATGTAAGAGAGAGTCCCTGCTCATCAGAGCTTACGATCTAGTCAAGACAAACACAGAAGGTGTAGGCAGGGATAAAGCAAGGGGAAAGAAAAAGGAGATCAGGTGAGTCAAGATCCAAAAGCAGCAGTGAAGAGGTGAGTTTTCAGCCTGGATTTGAAGAGGGTTAGAGAAGATGCCTGGCGTACAGACACAGGTAGTTTGTTCCAGGTGTAAGGCGCAGCAAGATGAAAGGAGCGAAGTCTGGAGTTAGCAATAGAAGAGGGCATAGATAGAAGCAGTTTGCTAGAAGAGCGGAGTTCCCGAGGAGGGTTGTAAGGAGAGATAAGAGAAGAAAGGTAGTGAGGAACCGCAGAGTGAATGCATTTATAGGTCAGCAGGAGAAGTTTGAACTGGATGCGGAAACTAATAGGGAGCCAATGAAGTGACTTGAGAAGAGGAGTAATATGGGCATGACGAGGCTGGCGGAAGATTAGCCGCGCAGCAGAGTGTTGAAAAGATTGAAGGGGAGAGAGATGATTCAAAGGGAGACCTGCAAGGAGTAGGTTACAGTAGTCAAGACGGGAGGTGATTAAGGAGTGGATAAGCGTTTTAGTAGTATGTTCAGAAAGGAAAGGGCGGATTTTGCTGATGTTATAGAGAAAGAAATGGCAGGTCTTAGCTATCAGATGGATATGTTTGGAGAATGAGAGAGAGGAGTCAAAGACAACCCCCAGATTGCGGGCTGAGGAAACAGGAAGGAGTACAAAGTTATCCACAGAGACTGAGAAAAGAGGAAGTGGAGGGGAGGTTTTAGGGGGAAAGATAAGAAGTTCAGTCTTGGCCATGTTCAGTTTCAAGTGGCAGTGAGACATCCAGGCAGCAATGTCAGAAAGGCAGGCAGAGATCCGGGTTTGGATTGCTGGAGAGATTTCAGGCATAGAGAGGTAGATCTGGGAGTCATCAGCATACAGATGGTACTGAAAGCCATGGGAAGAGATAAGCGCACCAAGGGACTGGGTATAGATAGAGAAAAGGAGCGGACCAAGACAGATCCTTGGGGTACACCAACTGGGAGCGGGGTAGCAGAGGAGGAGGAGCCACCAGAACACATACTGAAAGAACGATGGGAGAGCAATGTGGCCATGGCTCAATATCACACGGAAGCCGCTACCGCTATTTAGTAAACATACCTCTAAAGGTCGCTGGTAGAGATAAGAATGTGTCAAAGGCAGCAGAAAGGTCAAGAAGGATGAGGATCGAGTAAAGACCCTTAGATTTGGCAAGAAACAAGTTGCTGGAGACTTTGGCAAGAGCCATTTCTGTGGAATGTAGAGGACGAAAGCCAGAATGCAGTGGATCCAGAAGGGCTTGAGAGGAAAAAAAAGTCAAGACAGAGGTGGTAAAATCCTCGTTTAAGTAGTTTTGAAGCAAAGGGGAGGAGAGAGATAGGCTGATAGCTGGAAGGACAGGCAGGGTCTAGCGAGGGCTTTTTAAAGAGAAGTGTGACCAGAGCATTCTTGAAGACCACAGGAACAGCTGCAGTGGAAAGCAAAGAGTTAAAGATATGACAGATGGAAGGAAGCACAGTGGAAGAGACAGATCTTAGTAGACAGGTGGGAATGGTATCAGAGAAGCAGGTAGTCAATTTGGAGGAGGAGAGAAGATTTGCTGTTTCCTCTTCAGTGATTTCAGAAAAAGAAGAAAGAGTGACAGAAGGTGAGGGAAGGATTTGGGATCGGGGAAGGGAAGGATTTGGGATCAGGGAGGGGGAGGTGAACCTGTGGAGAATTCAAGGCTAAACCTCTGCACTTTGTCATGCAAGGAGAGACCTTGAGGAGAGTTAAGCATAGCAAAGAGACGGCGAGGGTCAGAGGCAAGAGAGTTAATCAGATGGACATAGTACTCATGCTTGGCGAGTGCTATGGCTGACTGAAAAGAGGTTAGCATGAATTTGAAATGTAGATAAATTAGCAAGGATACATCATGTAAGCCAAAGACGCTCAGCTGAGCGGGCACAGGAACACAGGTAGCGGGTTGTCGATGACAGCCAGGGTTGAGATATGGGACGCCTCACAGAATATGGAATGAGAGGAGCACGTGCATCCAGAGCAGAGGAGAATATAGTGTTATAGGAAGATACTGCCTCATCAACAGACTCAGATCACATAGTGGAGGAAAGAGGTGATAAGACAGCAGTGGAAAGGGCTGAAGGGTTGATAGTGTGAAGATTCCTAAACATATTGGTGGAGATTGGGCAAGATCAGGACGGGGGGTGGCTAAGAGTGAATATTAGCGAGTGATGGTCAGATAAGGGAAGAACTGAGGTGGAGACGTTTGAGGATGAGTGGTTGGCCAGTAGAGCACAACTGGAGATTGAATGAGATGGTTAGGGAAAGGAGCTTTAAGGCACAAGGATCAGAAAGGTCATCAACTTGAATGTTAAAAGTCCCAAGAATAAGAGAAGAGGAAGATGCATCCAGAAAGGAAGAGAGCCAGGAGTCAAAGTCTGTGAGAAAGGTAGAGGTGGACTTGTTGGGGGAGAGGGGGGGGGGGGTTGATAAATGACAGCTACCTGGAGAGGCAGTGAAGTAAATAGGCAGATGGCGTGGACTTCAAAGGAAGAAAAGGAATTAGAGAGAGGCAGGAGGGGCTAAAAATGGCAGGACAGAGAGAGCAGAAACCCAACACCACCCACCACAGCCTATGGGCCGAGGTGAATGGGAAAATAGGTAGCCTCCATGACAGAAGGTAGCGACTGAAGCAGAGTCTTCAGGGAGAAGTCAAGTTTCAGTAAGAGCCAGGAGATGCAATGTATTAGAGATAAAGAGGTCATGAATGAAGGAAAGTTTATTGGAGACAGAAAGTGCATTCACAAGGTGCATGTAAACAGAAGAGGGAGAAAGGAGAGGGATATGAACCAGATTGAGAGGTTACATATTGATCTGCCTTGGGAGTGCAAAAAAAGTTTACGGGGGGCCAGGATTGGGATTGATATCTCCAGATGAGAGACGGAGAAGAAGCACTTACAAAAATGAAAGCCAATTAATACAATACCTCACAGAGAAACTGGGGTAAAGTTTTCTAAATAATGCTCTTGCAAGGCTCACTGAAGGATGCCCATTTAACTCGCAATTTTGGTGGTTACCAATAAGCTCTATGATCGGCCTCTTTTCCAGGCTTTGAGCCTCAGTAGCTGGTCAACAAAATAGACAGCTACAGATACTTAGGTCTTTGAACCTGTGTAACATGTATCATAGGGCCCGATTCTGTCCTGGACGTAGATCCCCTCTGTGCGTCCGGTCTAAACCGGACACACAGAGGGGATCGCGATTCTGATCCTGCGGGGCACACGGGATCAGAATCGCGAACAGCAATGTACGTGCAGGCTGGGACTGCGATTCAGTCCGACCTGCACGTACAATAGTAGCCTGACTAACTCAGGGCTTTTAAATGGGAACTGCGGCGCCATGGTGTCCTGTTGCCACGGTACTGTGGCTCAATTTAAAAGCCGCAATGCTGGCCGCCAAGAAAAAGAGTTTATTTCCCGCAGCCCGACCCCCGATCTGGCCTGCTAAGGCTAGGGTCGGGCTGCAGGGAATAAACCCTGGCCCCCCCCCTGCCCCATCCGCACCCCAGGTCTTCCAAAAAAAACCCCAAACATCCAGGGAAGTTATTCCATCTTGGAGGTGGAATAATTTCCCCGTACATTTTGCCAGCCCCGGACGTACAGGGCCGACATTAGAATCGGTGATGTACGTCCAGGTCCGGCGATGGCCCACTGCCCGTCTACTCTCCGCCCCGTGCCGCCTATTCCCCGCCCTATCTAACTTTGCCACACAACCGGTGGGAAAGTTATTCCGGGGCAGGAGAAGCCACGAATATCGGGGATGGATGTTCCATCGGGCTGTCTATTCCCGCTATTCGTGGCTCAGAATAACCTCCATAGTGAATTTACAGCATACTAAAATAATTTAGTTCTTGTCATACAGATTCATCAATGTGCATAAGCAGCCTACAACTTTAGAAATGCATACCTGTAACCATCTCCTACTACTACTAATCATTTCTGTAGCGCTACAAAACGTACACAGCACTGTATAGATTGTAAGTTCTAAGGACTGTCTATCTAATCAAGACAAAACGCATAGTGAAACTGGGGACTAGAGTATGATAAGATACACATAAGTAGTAGACAAGAGAGTGAGG
Source organism: Ichthyophis bannanicus (assembly GCA_033557465.1). Classification (NCBI taxonomy): domain Eukaryota; kingdom Metazoa; phylum Chordata; class Amphibia; order Gymnophiona; family Ichthyophiidae; genus Ichthyophis; species Ichthyophis bannanicus. The sequence goes on along the minus strand of CM066032.1, from coordinate 169,401,115 downwards.
AGCATGAGGATCCAAAAGTGGCTTCAAAGAGGTGGGTTTTTAGCCTGGATTTGAATAGGGCTAGAGAAGGAGCCTGACACACAGACTCAGGTAGTTTGTTCCAGGCAGATGGAACAGCAAGATGGAATGAACAAAGTCTGGAGTTGGCAGGTGCAAAGGAGGATACAAATAAAAGAGATATGACAGAGGAGTGGAGTTCCCGAGGAGAGATGTAGAGCAAGATAAGAAAAGAAATGTATTGAGAAGCTGCAGAATGAATACACTTCAAAGTTTACAGCCATATCAATACAGTATAATACAATGTTTGACAAAAATCGAACATTATGATTATTAGAGATCTATGAACAATTCAATCAAATCTGAACTAGGCAGATTTCTGCCCAATTTAAGTTTGACATAAAAAATTGATTTTACCCTAAATGACTGGAGAAACTCCATAAAATTTCCACCACTGGATTTGCGAGAAATTAAAAGACATAAAAAAAATCTTCTTTGAGTTTGCCTGACAAAATACACTTTGGATTTTTTAAATCTTTCAAGGTTCACCATAACAAGCATTAATGCAGCATTATGTAGCAACGTTTTTTTATATTTGGTCAATGCATCATGAAGTATTGACCATTTGCAAGGCAGTCTTAATAATTATAATAAACTTGCATGCTCAGAAATTAAAGTCAATAAAGAAAACAAATAAAACCTCCCAAAATATAGCGTAATTGTTTACCTGTAACAGGGTTCTCTGTAGAAAGCAGGGGAATACAGCCACACTTGCAGGTGAAGTCCGACAGACTGAGCCAGCATGTGGAAGCTCTCTCACAGCTCATTGAAAAAGGGTTTTTTGTTGTTGTTTTTTTTAAACATTTTTCCTGTTAGCACTGAGCCTGTGCATCAAGGCCCATAAATAACTGCATGTCTACAGAAAGGCAAAAGTATCCCCTGTTTATGAGCCCATACCTACGTCTTGGTTTGCAGCTTGTCGTGCTGTGAGGGCCTGTGCGCACCAGCAAAATATGACCGTGAAAATATACCACTGGAATTTAAAGACTGCCTGCAAAATCTATTTGCTGCTTTAGATACAAATGACAAAGCTCCAGAAGAGTTATGGAATGACATCAAGAAGGCTGTGTTGGAAGAAAGCGAAAAGTCTCTACAAAAGGTGAAAAAGCAAAAACGGCCAAAATGGATGATGGAAGAAACTCTGAAAACTGCCCAGAAACGCAGAGAAGCTAAAGCCAGAGGAGAAAGAAAGACAATAACAGAACTCAACAGAGATTTCCAACGTGCATCAAAACAGGACAAGGAAAAGTACTACAACGACGCATGCAAGGAAATAGAAGCAGAAACTATTAGAGGAAGAACAAGATCGGCTTTCCTAAAGCTACGAGAGTTAAAGAAAAAGTTCCAGCCTCAAATTGGAATGTTGCAAGATGCTCAAGGTTCTATGTTGAATGATGCTGAGAAGATCAAGAAAAGGTGGAAGGAATATACAGAGTTTTTATATGATAAAGATCAAGTGGACCAACAGCCGTTTCAACTTGTACCTTATGATCAGGAACCATTGGTGATGAAAGAAGAAGTTGAAGCAGCATTGAAAGCCTTATCAAAGAACAAAGCACCAGGCATTGATAGCATGCCCATAGAAGTATTATAGCAATCTGATGCAGCTGTTACCGTACTTACAAGGCTCTGCCAAGAAATATGGAAGTCAACATCATGGCCAATTGACTGGAAAAGATCTGTTTATACCAATACTAAAGAAAGGTGATCCAACTGACTGTGGAAATTATCGCACAATCGCTCTGATCCCACATGCCAGCAAGATTCTACTGAAGATTATTCAAAAGAGACTACAACCATACCTGGAACAAGAACTACCTGAAGTGCAAGCAGGGTTCAGGAAAGGGTGAGGAACGAGAGACATCATTGCGGATGTGAGATGGATCCTTGAAAAGACTAAAGAATACCAAAAGGATATCTATTTGTGCTTTATCAACTATAGCAAGGCTTTTGACTGTGTAAACCATGAGAAACTCTGGGCCACATTAAGAAGCATGGGTATACCAGAACACCTGATCGTACTCTTGCACAATCTGTACATTGATCAAGAAGCAACAGTTCGAACGGAACAAGGAGAAACAGAATGGTTTAAAATAAGCAAAGGTGTAAGACAAGGCTGTATACTTTCCCACTACCTGTTTAATTTATATGCAGAACAAATCATCAGAGAAGCAGGATTGTATGAAGACAACAGAGGTGTAAAGATTGGTGGAAGACTCATCAACAACCTTCGCTATGCTGATGATACCACATTACTGGCTGAAAGTGAAGATGATCTGAAACATTTGCTTCTCACAATCAAAGAACATATTCTCAAAATGGGCCTGCACCTTAATGTAAAGAAGACAAAGATCATGACAACTGGCATAATCAACAGGTTCATCGTCGAAGGAGAAGAAATTGAAATCGTGAACAACTTTAACCTACTTGGATCAACTATCAATAAAGAAGCAACAAGCAGTCAAGAAATCAGACGACGCATTGCTCTTGGCAGAATGTCTATGAAAGACCTAGATAAGATTCTCAAGAGCAGAGATGTCTCTCTCCATACAAAGATTTGACTTGTTCAAGCCATGGTATTTTCAATAACATAAATATGGATGTGAAAGCTGGACAGTGAAAAAGATAGACAGGAAGAAAATTGATGCCTTTGAATTATGGTGCTGGCGGCGAATACTGTGTATACCATGGACTGCCCGAAGAACAAACCAGTCTGTACTAGAGGAGATCAAACCTAAGCTTTCTTTAGAAGCTCAGATGACAAGACTTCGACTTTCATACTTTGGACACATCATGCGAAGAGAGAGATCATTAGAGAAAGACATCATGCTTGGCAAGATAGAAGGTCAACGCAAAAGAGGAAGGCCAGCAATGAGATGGATCGAGACAATAACAGCAGCTACGGGTACCAGTCTGTCAACAATGAGCCGCCTCACTCAAGACTGAACACAATTTAGGATAGCTATCCAGAGGGTCGCCATGAGTCGACTCTGACTCGACGGCACTTAACACCACCACCTACATCTTAAATCTTCAAATTTCAAAGAGTCTCCTCAATTGTTCTTCTTGCAAGATTCCTATGCCCTTCTGCCTCAGAAGGCTTTCCCTTTTACCCCCCCCCCCCCCCCGAGTAAAATCTCCATTCCCACACAATGGCAGATACATCGAGCTCAATGCTGACCATTTCATTTTACTGCTTAGATACCTCCAAGCTTCTCTCATTGTGCTTAATAATGCCAGGTCTTTCAAATCTGCTCCAACCCAGGATGCCGTCATATGCAGTACATATGTGAATGACATAGGGGACACCAGGATTTCCTCATAATCAATAGTCATCTGTTTCAAAAAGCCAGTCTTTTGGATGCCGCAAAGCAATATTTTAGCTTTTATTTATTTATTTATTTTATTTGTGTGCTTTTCTATACCGCCCCTTCCAGAGATCAGGGGCGGTTTACAAGGAACTTTAAAACAACAATATAGCAAAACAGTGCAATATTGCATTACATTAAACATTAGGTGAACATAAAACTAGATTACATAAGAACTAGGTTACATGGAAAACAATGTGTGGGAAAATAACATAAAAGGAAACATAAAACTATGTTACAAAGAACCAAAAAGTAGCTTTACATGTTTAGCAAGAGATTATAATAGTTATTTGTGATCATAAGTACAGTGTTGGGAGTAGACTAACTTGGGTGGATATGAAAATGGCAAACCCATTTCCCCATACTTCTAATCCCTTTGTAATATACCAAGTCTAACCCACACACGTCTTCCCTTCCAAAGAAATCTACTTAGTTGTCCTGCTAGGTTTGCCAAATCCCACTTCATTAGAACCATGGGCAATATCTGTAAGATATAAAGTCAGTTTGGAAAGAACATCATTTTAAATAGTGCTATTCTACTTCACAACACCAAGAAGAGATGTCTCCATCTCAACAACTGAGCCCTCACGTCCTTCAACAAAGAGTGCACATTTAAGTGATACAACTTATTTAAATCTCGCTCAGCGGTTGTATACCCAAATACTTAAAGGTACTGTTTGCCATTTAAGTGGGAATGCTTCTGTCCAGTGTCCCCAAATCTCTTACTTGGTAGGTAAGGCCTTAGACCTATTTAAGTTCAACTTAAGATCCAAGTACAGTTCAAATTCAGCAAACTCCCATATCAAATTTTCCATCAATTGCTGTGGGTTCATCATATACACCAACATATCATCAGCAAAAGCAACGATTCTAAACTTGCTATCTCGAATTGGCATGCCCCTCAAATGAGGGTTTGTTCAAATTATCTCCAAAAGAAGTTCCAAAGTCGAGAGCATGGGGAAACTTGCCTTGTATCCTGCCTCAGAAGGAAGCCATTCGTCAGTACACTATTAACCAATACCACCCAGGTCCAAGTACAACAGACGGAATACATTCATGAAAAACCAACTCATCCCAATATGTTAAAGCGCTGCATACACATCATCCCAGTTCCCCTCTCAAAGGTTTTCTCTGCATCAAAATTTACAAGCAAAGATGGCAGCTTCTCTTTCATGCAATAATGCCCCCATGCAACAGGAAGCTGCATTGGAGAGTGCAGAAATGGCAGGCCATAGAGGTCAGGGACTGCAACACAGCACCAGAGAGATCGTGTGAGTGCAAGTTCTGCAGATCCCAGAGAGTGGCGGCAGGATTGAGGACTTGTCTAGGGTGCTTCATTTCTTTGTGCTGGCCCTAAGAGTATGGCAGTGCTAATATATGAATGGGATACTGAAGCTCCCTTTTGGTTGGATAGTGGCATTAGGTGTTATTTTGTAACAGTAAAAAACAGAATGAAAAATAAGATGTTTGAATGAGATGGTATAGGACAAATTCTATTGGCCATTTTGGATCAGGTACCTTTTGTAGCATGAGATTTAAATATCTGTCTTGCTTTATGGAAATTTTGTGTTTCTAGTAAGACAATATTGAAAACATTTTGCGTCCTTTTGTTTTAAAGTAGTTTGATGGTTGACAATGAAAATCTTGTATTTTACTTTTCCTTGTCCTTTTCCAACTGGCCTTTGGAATCTATGAATGCTATTCCTGAATGGAAAGACATCAACCTTGGATGTACTCCCTTGAGACAATCTACTTGGCAAAACATGACATTTATTAAATTCATTTATAAGTCATAAGACGCCTTCTTATTGGGATTTCTCCTCGTGATCACATCTCCCCTGTTCTTGCCTTTCTGCACTGGCTTCCTGTAGAATGGTCAGTACTTTCTAACATTCTGATACTTTAGGTACTTTTCTTCCCACGCTTTTTACATTAAAAATTCATGATCCTGTTAGCAGGGGCGGCCCAAGGGGGGTGCGGGGCCATGTGCGGAGACTCGGTGTGGGGCTCATTTGCATAAGGGGCCTCATTTGCATAAATATTTGCATAATGTTACCATACACTAACTTTTAGTATACATGCCTTTTAATGAGTGTATGGATAAAGGAAGACAAAGATTTCTACATTACTATAATCCAGTGCCAACGGCCAGGCACATTAGGAACTACTACAAACACTGCCCATTTAGAACCCATAGCAAACCCGCCGTATCCTAACAGCACTACCAGGACTCACAAAGCACTATACTCTACCTATCAAAAGGCAACACTGCAAATATTAAGCCAATACATTTCAAAGAATAACAATACATGACCTACTGGGGAAAGAGAACAAGTGGCAATGTCAAATAGGAATTACATAAACAGAATACCTCAGCAAGTTACACATGCAGAACATAGACCATCACCAAACAAGGGATCACAATTTAGAAACAGGAAGACAACAATTAAACTGGGAACCCCAAAAGCCAAACTTGGAATGTACAACACTGTAGAAATAAAACTATAAATTAATTTCCTCTTGTACTAAACAAAGCGCAGACGTTAATGATGCACATTTCCCAGAGCTCATAAAAAGCAATGAACACACTCTACCAAAACAAATAAGGTATGTTGCGGTAGAAAGGTGGATAACGTTCTACCATTCACCAAAGTTTCTTTGTAAAATCACACAAGGGAGGTCTCAGACCTAGCGGACTTTCAAATGATTTATAGGAAATCTGTATAGCTTTTGTCCCATTGCATCAATGACCATCCCTTATAGATAGCACAGGCAATATCTAGAAGAACGCATCAATGTAACTTAACTTCAAACTTCAATTTGGTGCAATCAATCTGATACCCCAATGCCTCAGTATAGTGCTCTTCAAGCATTTCGCAACGGAGCTTCATCAGGGGAATATTGCCAGCTAATCACAAAGAAACAAACACAATATTAGAAATTACATACTCATCCATCATATTCACATACCCATACATATCGCAACCTCAAGTTACACTCACCCAGAAAACCAAGTCACGCTGCATAACAGATCTAACTTCGGCTTCTCCTCAACATGGCCGATCAACTCTCAAAACGCTGTGCATGCGAACTTCCAGGCAAAACTGCCCATCAAATACTTGAACTTTATGACGTCAGGGATTCCCTAACTAGAGAAACTCCACCCCCAGAAAAAAAGATTGATCAAATACCCCAATCAGCATGCATTTTCAAACCACTGTACGCACACAGAAAATTGTAAACTTTATGACGTCAGGGATTCCCTAGCAAGAGAACTCCACCCCCAGAGAAGAACATTAATCAACTACAAACCCCCCAATCAATTTGCATATTCAAACCTTCTGGAGCCACCGTGTACACACACAGAAAATCCACCATTGTTCACAAAGAAATAAAGACTGTTCCCTCGTTTTTCCCTCCCTGCCGCCTGCTGACACTTCATCTATACAAAAACATCTCAAATCATTGAAGGAATGCCCAAAATCCAGACAATGTTCTTTGTGAACAACGGTGGATTTTCTGTGTGCGCATGGGATTTTACAAAGAAACTTTGGTGAATGGTAGAACGTTATCCACCTTTCTACAGCAACATACCTTGTTTGTTTTGGTAGAATATGTTCATTGCTTTTTATGATATTTTACCACTCTGAAAATTGACCGATATATGATTGGATCATTTCACAGAGATGACATATTCCAGTTAATAAATTTAAAAAAGAGAGATTTTTCTACCTTTTGTGCATTTTTTTTTCAGTTGCAATTGCTCCAGCCACTTTCTTCTGGTTTCTTAGTCTCTTCTGCTAATTCTCCATCGTCTGCTGTCCATTTCTCCTTTCTTCTCTCTTCTAGTTTTTTTTGCATTCTCTCTCTCGACATCTGCTTTAACATACTAATCGTTCTCCTTTTGCTCTTTCCTCATTCCTATTTCATCCACTCAAATTTTACCCCTCCATCCTCAATCCCCACTTACTCTCCCAAAACTCAACCAACTGTAGATTTGTCTTCCCTCCCACACAAAATATTTTCCCCTCTCCATTTCACTCTCCCAGCTCCATCCCATTCTAATCCTCTCCCAACATCAGCTCCCTTCTAGTTCCAGCCCCACCCAGCATCCATTCCCTTCTAGTCCCCGCATCAGCCCATTTCCAGTCCTAGCTCCCCCATCCATTTCCAGTCCTATCCAAGTCCCTCCATCAGCTAATTTCCAATCCCAGCCCCCCCATCAGCCCATTTCTAGTCTTTTCCTAGCCCCATCAGCCCATGTCAAATCCTAGCTCCCCTCCACTCAGCCCATTTCCAATCCAAACCCCCCATGAGCCCACTTCCAGTTCTAGCCCCTCCATGAGTCCATTTCAATCCAAGCCCCCACCACAGCCCATTTCCAATCTTAGCACCCCGAACAGCCCATTTCCAGTCCTAGCTCCCTCCCCTCACAGCCCATTTCCATTCCAAGCCCCCCTCCCCATCAGCTATTTGCAGTTCAAGCCCCCCCTTCCACTCAGCCCATTTCCAGTCCTAAGCCCCCCATCAGCCCACTTCCAGTCCTAGCCCTCCTCAAGCACATTACCAGTTCTAACCCCCCATAGCCCATTACCAGTCCTAAACCCCCTCCCCCCCCCCCATCAGCCCAGGAAAATTTAAAAATAAGAAAAAAAACTGGTTGCTGTTTGCTGCCGCCATGGCAGAATCAAGTGTTCCGCGCCCCCACCCTGCCCGGCAGAGCCCTCCCTGCAGCATCAGCTCTTTCAGCGCGGGCTTTTCAGAGTCGCAAAGGGAGAGTTTCCCTTTCGCCGCTCTGTTAAGCCCGCCAGGGCTGATGGAAAACAGGAAATGCCTGTTTCCCATCAGTGCCGGCTGGCTTAACAGAGCCGCGAATGAGAAACTCTCCCTTCACGGCTCTGAAAGACCGCGCTGAGGGAGCTGATGCTGCAGGGAGGACTCTGCCGGGCAAGGGGGGGGGGGCCGCGGAACACTTGATTCTGCCGCTGCCACGGTGGCAGCGGCAGTAGTAGACAGTTTTTTAAAAAAAAATTTACCTGGGCAGATGCAGAATGTTTGCGCAGGGCCCCCTGAAATGCGGGGCCCTGTGCAAACATTCTTGCTCAATGGAGAGGCCGGCCCTGCCTGTTAGGCTTTTACAATCTCAAACATGTGCTTTCTTGGAGGTTCCTTTCAGATTCATGGACTTAAGATTCAGAACCAGTTGTTTTCTCTAGCAGGGCCTATTATGTGGAATTAGCAGCCTTTAGACCTGCCTATGGCACCTTCACTTGTATTATTTCATAGGAAGGTGAAGTAATTTAATTTACTCAGGCCATTGGTTCTGAATGTTCTTGATAATCTGAATTCTGCTAGCTCTTTAATATATGCTAATTGCTGTATTTTTAAAAACCTAATTTATGCCCTTATTTGGTATCTGTGATTGTGTTTTCTGGCAAAAAAATCTGTCCTAAGTGCTATATGGATAGATGCTGAATATTGCTGCTATCCAGATAGGCACTATTTGGATACCAGCGCTAAATAAATATCTGCATTTTATGTAACCACAGTGGTTGGTATTAAGAAAAACTACTTCTTGCCCCAGTTAAATATCAGGGGTGGGGGGAAGGGAACATTTATAAAAGGTAAAAACAAATACTGCAAAAAAAATGCAAATGCAATAGATCAACATAAAAATCATTGCTAGTTTTTATGCTTTCCAACTTAATGGAAATTGGAAAGAATTATACAAAAGGGGTTGAGAAAATCTGTTTGTTTAAGGGCAAAATAACTCTCTGAAAATTAAACGGAATGAGATGAAAATTGGAATGGAGGAAAAAACAGTGAAAAGTCACCGAGTTCGATAATGAACCTCACCTGGTTTTAGAGGCTGTCCTAGTTCTCTTCTGCTCTCTCTCCTATCACTCTTTCAGTGTTTGTTCTGGTGATTCCTCCTCTATTCCTATCCCACTCTCAGTTGGATACTAAAAACCATGGAGGAGCACCAAGGGTCTGGTTCTGGGCCCTCTCCTTTTCTCTCTCTATACCCAGTCCCTTGGTGCTCTCCTCCATGGTTTTTAGTATTATTTTTATTCTGATGTCTCTCAGATCTATCTACACCTGATATTTCTCTAACATTCCAGACCCGCATCCCTGCCTGCTAGCTAACATCTTTATCCTTATTTAATTTCTTGATAAACCGCCCAGACTAAAAGGCAGTATATCAAGAAAGGCATTAGAGCGGTTTACAGACACTATAAGCAGGGATTGGATATATTCCCTAGTCCCCGAAGGGCTCACAAACTATCTACGTACCTGAGGCAATGGAGGGTTAAGTGGCTTGCCCAAGGCTTATTGTGTAAATGTGTTGAATAAGTTGTAAATAGTTCTTCCCTGTTAATATCCCAAACCAATTATAACATATCCTGTTCATGTTCTGAGTTCAATGTAAACCGCTTTGATTTTAGGATAAGGCAGAATAAAAAACAGGTTAAATAAATAAATGAATAAATAGAGAATCCAGTTTCTCCGGCCCAAGGTTGCTGTCCCTGAGCAGGATTCAAACCCCTGGCTCTCCAGCCTGAGGTAACTTGTCCCAACCACTAAGCCATTCCTCCCTACCTGGATGTCTCATCGCTGTTTGAAATTGAATATTTCCAAAACCGAACTCCTTATTTTTCCCCCTAAACCCTCTTCCCCCCCTTCCTCCTTTCTCCATCTCTGTAGATAACACTCCTTCTTCCTCAGCCCACAACCTTGGGGTCATCTTTGACTCCTTCCTCTCCTTCTTCACATATATCCAACAGATAACACTTATCCACTCTTTAATCACTTCCCGCCTCAACTATTGTATCTTCTTCCTTGCTGGTCTCTCTCTGAGTCACCTCTCTCCTCTTCAATCTGTTCAGATCTCACGTGCCTCTTAGACAAGGTTTTAGATAAGAACATAAGATATGCCATACTGGGTCAGACCAAGGTCCATCAAGCCCAGTATTCTGTTTTCAACAGTGGCCAATCTAGGTCATATGTACCTAGCAGTTTCCCCAAGAGACACAAGTTCCACAATGCTTGTACTGGGTCAAGCATTGATATCTTCGGTCACTTCTTAATAATGGTTTATGGACCTTTCCTCCAGGAACTTGTCCAAACCTTTTTTAAACCCAGCTACACTAATAGCCTTTACTACATCCTCCGGTAACAAATTCCAGAGTTTGATTACACGTTGAGTGAAAAAATATTTTCTTTTATTAGTCTTAAATAGTTTACCCTGTAGCTTCATTGCATGTCCCCTAGTCTTTCTATATTCTGATAAGGTAAACAATCGATCTACCTTTACCCGTTCCACTCCGTTCATTAATTTATAGACTTCTATCATATCTCCCCTCAGCCGTCTCTTTCCCAGGTTAAAGAGCCCTAACCTTTTTAGCCTTTCTTCATAGGAGTATCCTTCCATCCCCTTTACCATTTTGGTGGCTCTTCTCTGTACCTTTTCTAAAATCGCTATATCCTTTTTAAGATACGGCGACCAGAATTGCACACAATATTCAAGGTGCGGTCTCACCATGGAACGATATAGAGGCATTATAATATCTATAGTGCTGGAAAGGAGCCTGCTGTCTTGGTACCTGTTTGTGGAAGGAAGGTTCTAGAAGCCAAATTGAGGCTTTTAGGTAGAAAGTTGAAACCAGAACTTTCAGGATAGCATTCTCAGAAATGCTTCCCGTTCCATGCGCAGGACCCAAGAGACAGGCATTTCATCATCTGGAGTTTCAATGCGTGGATGAGACGATGGTGCAAGGAAGAGAGTTTTGGATTTGTTACAAACTGGGCAACATTCTGGGGATGGACGGGAGGGGGGGGGATTTTCTAAAAGGAGGAGCTCCACCTTAACCAGGGTGGAACCAGGCTGCTTCATTAACCTTTAAAAAGGAGACAGAGCATCTTTTAAACTAGATCATGGGGGAAAGCCGACAGTCTCCTAAAGAGAGCATGGTCTGGAATGATATACCCTTGAAGGATACTAGCAAAACAAGGAAGTCAGAGCATCCCAAAAGAGAGGTTCCTATAAAAGTAAAAATAACCCAAGTGCCTTTAAGTAAAAATCAGACAGAGTTGCAAGATTCTAAATTAACCCGGTTATCAATTAGCCAGATTGTTCATATTAGCAAAAAACAAACTTTGAAATGCCTCTATGCAAATGCTAGAAGTCTAAAAAATAAGATGAAAGTGTTAGAATATATAGCAATGACTGAAAGATTTAATAGAATAGAATATATAGCAATGACTGAAAGATTTAATATAATCTGCTCTCTTCATTATTGTCTTATCACCTCTTTCCTCCACCTTGTTGTCTAAGTCTGTGGATGAGGCTATAGTTCCTCTCTCCTCTGCTCTCGATGCTCTTGCTCCGCCTATACCACATCCTGCGAGGCGCACTGTACCTCAGCCCTGGTTGTCTTCAACTACCCATTATCTACGCTCCTATGTCCACTCAGCTGAGCGCGTTTCGCTAAAATCCCGCTCCCTTTCAGACTTTCTTCGCTTCAAATTCATGCTTGCCTCCTTCCAGTCAACCATAGCACTCGCCAAGCAAAAATACTATGTCCATCTAACTCTCTTGCCTCTGACCCCTGTGGTCTCTTCTCAACTCTCTCCTCAAGACGCCTTCCACTTCTGGCCTCTCCCTCTCTTTCTATTCAAACCCTACCCGACTATTTCCATGACAAACTCCACAAGATTACACTCCAGTTCCCCACAAGATCAGATCACCTCTTCCTCCTCTTCAATACCAACTTTTCTCCTCATTTTCTTCTACCCTTTCATCCTTTTCAAAGATCTCTGAAGACGAAACCTTTCATCTTCTTTCCTCTAAACTTACTACCTGCTCCTCTGATCCTATCCCCTCCCATTTCCTTCTATCTCCTCCTCTATCACTTCCATTTCTCACATTCTCAACCTATCGACCTCCACTGCTACTGTGTCTGCATCCTTCAAGCATGCTGTTATCACATCTCTCCTCAAGAAACCTTCACTTGATCCTACTTGTCCTTCTAATTATCAACCTATCTCCTTTCTTCCCTTCATTTCCAAACTTCTTGAACATGCAGTCCTCCGCGGTTTCCTTGAATTTCTCTCCTCTCAAGCCCTGCTAGATCCATTTCAATCTGGCTTTGTCCCTTACATTCTAATGCAGCGATGGCGAACCTATGGCACGCGTGCCAGCTGTGGCACGCGAAGGCCTTGCAGCTGGCACGCGGGAAGGTCCGCAATTAAAATATGCGGCGCGGCGGGAGGTGAGTGTGCTTTCCTCAAAATTACATTTAAAAAAAAGCTGGCTCTCTGGCTGCTGCTGCTGTCGCCGCGGCAGAATGCAGTGTCCCGCGGGGCCCCCTCTGCGCCGGCTGAACCCTCTGCCCGGCTTTCAGATTCGCGAAGGGAGAGTGTCTCTCCCTCGCGTCTCTGTTAAGCCCGCAGGGGGTAATGGGAAATGTCCCATCAGCCCCTTTAGACGCGAGGGGTTGATGGGAAATTTCCCATTAGCCCCTGCGGGCTTAACAGAGACGCGAGGGAGAGACACTCTCCCTTCGCGAATCTGAAAGCCGGGCAGAGGGCTCAGCCGGCGCAGAGGGGGCCCCGCGGGACACTGCATTCTGCCGCGGCGGCAGCAGCCAGAGAGCCAGCTTTTTTTTTTTGGACTGCTAATGGGCTGGGGCTGGGGGGCTGTTAGGACTGCTAATGGGCTGGGGCTGGGGCGGGGGGGGCTGTTAGGACTGCTAATGGGCGGGGGGGGGCTGTTAGGACTGCTAATGGGCTGGGGGGGTGGGTTAGGACTGCTAATGGGCGGGGGGGGGCTGTTAGGACTGCTAATGGGCTGGAGGGGGGTTATGACTACTAATGGGCTGATGACTGATGGGGGCTGTCTGGAAATGGGGTGATGGGGGTGTTAGAACTGCTAATGGGCTATGGGGGGTGGTTAGGACTGATAATGGGCTATGGGGGGGGGCTAGGACAGGAAATGGGCTGATGGGGAGGGGTTAGGACTTGAGGTGGGCTGATGTGGTTAGGACTGGTAATGGGCTGTGGGCTGATGGGGGGGTAGGACTGGCAATGGGCTGATGGGGTTAGGACTGGTAATGGGTTATAGGGGGGGGCTTAAACTGAAAATGGGGTGATGGGGGGGTTAGGACTGGAAGTGGGTTGATGGGGGGCTAGGACTGGTAATGGGTTGGGGGGTTGCTATGACTGGAAATGGGCTGAGTGGAAGGGGAGGCTTGAATTGCAAATAGCTGATGGGGAGGGAGCTTGGAATGGAAATGGGCTGTGAGGGAAGGGAGCTAGGACTGAAAATGGGCTGATGGAGCAGCTAGGATAGGACTGGAAATGGGCTGTTGGGGGGAGCTAAGATTGGAAATGGGCTGTGGTGGGGGCTTGAATTGAAATGGACTCATGGAGGGGCAAGAACTGAAAGTAGGCTCATGGGGGGGGCTTGGACTGGAATTGGACTGAGTGGAGGGGAGCTATGATTTGACATGGGCTGATGATGGGGCTAGGAAATGACTAGAAGTGGGCTGATGGGGGGCTAGGATTGGAAATGAGCTGATGAAGGGACTCAGACTGAAAATGGATGGGGGAGCTAGGACTGGAAATGGGTTGATGGTGGGCTAGGACGGGAAATGGGCTGATGCAGGGACTAGAAGGGAATGGATGCTGGGTGAGACTGGAACTAGAAGGGAGCTGATGTTGGGGGAGGATTAGAATGGGATGGGGCTGGGAGAGTAAAATGGAGAGGGGAAAAATATTTTGTGTGGGAGGGATGAAAAATCTACAATTGGCCTGGTATTGGGAGAGTAAGTGGGGATGGAGGGGTAAAATTTGTGTGGATGAAATAGGAATGAGGAAAGAGCAAAAGGAGAAAGATTAGTATGTTAAAGCAGATGTAGAGAGAGAGAATGGAAAAAAAACTAGAAGAGAGAAGAAAGAACAAATGGACAGCAGACGATGGACAGTTAGCAGAAAACATGAAGAAACCAGAAGAAAGTGGCTGGAGCAATTGCAACTGAAAAAAAATGCACAAAAGGTAGAAATATCTCTTTATTTTGAATTTATTAACTGGAATATGAAACCTCTGGGAAATGTGCATCATTAACGTCTGTGCTTTGTTTGGTACAAGAGGAAATTAATTTATAGTTTTATTTCTACAGTGTTGTTGTACATTCCAAGTTTGGCTTTTGGGGTTCCCAGTTTAATTATTGCCTTCCTGTTTCTAAATTGAATGAAATCATTAAAACATTATAAATTGCCAATAAATTGAAATGAAAACCAAAGGATTGTGAATCAAATTGATTCTCTGACAATACAAAGATTCCAACCTTTACAAATGATGTTACATAGTTCAGGCAACTTTATAAAGAGTTTTTAGATACTAAAATCTTGTTGTTAAGGTTTAATTGACGTGCTGGCACTTTGAGGAAATTCTTTGGTTTTGTGCGGCAGTTTGGGCACTCGGGCTCAAAAAGGTTAGCCATCACTGTTCTAGTGCAACATGTTCCTGGCTAAATTCAAAGGTCTTTACTCAGTCCTCGTGTGCTTCTTGACCTTTCTGTTGCTTTTGACACTGTTGACCATCACCTTCTCCTCGACACATTGTCCTCATTTGATTTTAGGGGCTCTGTGCCGTCCTGTTTCTCTTCGTATCTCTCTTATCGCTCTTTCAGCATCTGATCTGTTGGTTCCTCCTCTACTCCTATCCCCCTCTCAGTTGGTGTACACCAAGGGTCTGTTGTAGGCCTTCTCCTTTTCTCTCTCTCTATACCCAGTCCCTTGGTGCTCTCATCTTCTCTCATGGCTTTCAGTATCATTTTTATGGTGATGACTCTCAGATCTATCTACATATATCTGATATTTTTCTAACACTCCAGGCCCATATCTCCGCCTGCCTTTCTGGCATCGCTGCCTGAATGTCTCACTGCCATTTGAAATTGAACAAGGCCAAAACTGAACTTCTTATATTTCCCCCTAAACCCTCCCCCCCCTTCCTCCTCTCTCTATCTATGTAGGTAACACTCTTCTACTTCCTGTTTCCTCAGCCTGCAATCTTGGGGTCATCTTTGACTCCTCCCTCTCTTTCTACACATACATCCAACTGATTGCTAAAACCTGTTGTTTCTTTCTCCATAACATTAACAAAATTTGCCCCTTCCTTTCTGCACACACTACTAAAACACATATGCACTCTTTTGTCACTTCCCATCTAAACTACTGCAACCTCCTACTTGCTGGTCTCCCCCTGAGTCATCTCTCTCTCCCCTTCAATTTGTTCAGAACACAATGTCCGCACACGTGCCAGTACTCCTAACCACTAAAAATATGCTGTGAGGGGAAGATATTAAGAGCAGGCCCATGATCAGTCACGAGGTGCACTGTGCCTGCGGAGGGCGTGGCCCGCATATACAGGGTGCCTCGCCCATGTGCAATGTGCCCTGTACATGCACAGGGCACTTCCCACATGTGCAGGGCACCCTGCGCAGACGCAAGATGCATAACGCATGTACAGTAGGTCTTGCAAATGGGCGCGGCACCATGCGCATATGCAAATGGGGTTAATCATGTTTTATGTGTGATACACGCTGCAAACCCCCTGATATAGTCATATAACCCCTCTTCTCAAGTCACTTCATTGGCTCCCCTTCCATTTCTGTATCGAATTCAAACTTCTTCTGACCTATAAATGCATTCGCTCAACTGCTCCTCACTACCTTTCCTCTCTCCCTATAACCCCTCCTTGTGAACACTACTCTTCCACTGGCTTGCTTCTCTCTATGCCCTTTTCTTCTATTGCCAACTTCAGACTTCAATCCTTTCACCTTGCTGCTCCTTATGCTTGGAACAAACTACCTGAGTCTGTACATCAGGCTTCATCTCTCCCCTTCTTCAAATCCACGGTGAAGCCTCACCTATTTCAAGCTGCTTTTGGTTCCTGATCCCCTTGTTTTTCCTTGTGTCTCCTTACCTTTTCCCTATTTGTACCCTTGTTCTCACTTTTTGTATTGTCTGTCTTGATTAGATTGTAAGCTCTGATTATCCGGGACCATTTTTATATGTATCTGTACAGTGCTGCGCATGCCTTGCAGAACTATATAAATGACTAATACGATTGTAGTAGTAATTGCAGAGACCTGGTGGAAGGAGGATAACCAAAGGGATACTGTGATAGCAGGCTACAAACTAAATAGCAATGAAAGGGTAGATCATATTGGTGGAGGGGTGGCTCTGTATGTTAAAGAGGGCATCAAGTCAAACATGATAAAGGTTTTGCAGGAAACAAAATACATGGTAGAACCTCTATGGATAGAGGTTTTATGCAAAAAGTGGAAAGGAATAGCAATGGGGTGTATTATTTATTTTATTTATTATTTATTACAATTTCTTATATACCGCGCTATTTAGCATCAGCGCGGTTTACATCATAACTTAACGACCATAACAACAAGCTGTCAGGTTTTACATCGAACAGGAGTACAAACTTGGATAACAGGGTTAACTATATACATAAGCTATTTACACTGGAAGGATAGGTAAAAGTCAGATAATGCATGTAAGGGCCTTTCTAAATTGTGTCATTTCCTGAGAGGTATATCTAGGATCAATTGCTGTCTGGTAAGTGTTGGAGGAACAGGTGAGTTTTGAGAGCCTTCCTGAACTGATATAGGTTGGCTATGGCCCTAATGTCAGGGGGTAGAGCATTCCAGCATTTGGGTACATAAAAACTGAAAGCCCTGTTTGTGGTTGTCGTGTTGGACTTTGTCGAAGCCTTTGGTATTGCAAGCAAGTTGACAGCTGTTGTTCTTCTGGATCTGTTGGGAGGGACAATGTGGATAAGATGCGTGAGTGAGGAGGCTGAAATACCTTTGATTGCCTTGAAAGCTAATAGAAGGGTTTTGAAGGTGATCCTCCCATGGATCGGTAGCCAGTGTAGCTGTTTGAGAATGGGGGTCACGTGGTCGTTTCTGGATGCTCCGTAAAGGACCCTAGCTGCGGCATTCATGGCCAACTGTAAGGGGGTTAGTGTGGATTGGGGGAGACCTTGTAATATGGCATTTGCAAAGTCAAAGTGAGGCAGGATCAACGCTTGATATATGGTTCGGAAGTCATCTGGGTCCAAAAGGGAGCGAAGGTGCTTGAGTGAACGGATTTTGAAATAGACGGCTTTGACTATGTTGCTTATGTGGCGTTTCATGTCAAGATGTTGATCCAAAGTAACGGCCAGATATTTTATTGCATCTTTGGTTTGCAAATCAGCTTCATTGACACTGACGTGGGATGGGGGAGTAAAGTTGGCGTCTCTGGTGATGAATAGCACCTCTGTTTTTTTATGTTGAATGCGTAGGTTCTGTGTCTGGAGCCAAGTTGAAACTGCATTGAAGCAGTCTGTGAGTGGGGTCAGGTCCATGTGAGTTGTGAAGAAGGGCATGTATAAGAGAATATCATCTGCATATATCAAGCATTTCACATTGAATGATCTTATGATATTGCAGATGGGCTGCATGTAGATATTGAAAAGTAAGGAGGATAACGATGAGCCCTGGGGTACCCCTTGCTTTTGATGGAAATGTGTTGACTCTTCTGATCCAGATTTTACATATTGCCATCTGCCGTCAAGATAAGATTTGCACCATCCTAGTGCACTGTTGCAGACGCCCTTCTCTTTCAGTCTTCCTAGGAGAATTTCGTGACTCACGGAGTTGAACGCCGCGGCGATGTCTAGAAAGATGAGCACAAAACCTTGACGGATGTTGTCAATTCCAGTGATGATGTCGTTGAATAGAGCAGTGAGTAGGGTCTCGACCCCATGATATTCTCTGAATCCGTGTTGGCAGCTGTCTAAAGGAGCAGCGGCATCGATGTAATCTTGAATTTGCCGTTGTGCTTCTTTCTCAATTATGTTGGCTAAGAGGGGAATGCTGGCTATTGGTCGGTAGGAGTCAACTCTTTGTGGATCAAGTTTGGGGTTCTTCAATAGTGGTCTAATGGAAGTCTGCTTGAGTGAAGTGGGGAAATATGCTGTTTTGAAGGAGAGTTTCATTATTTTTGCGATGACAGGGCTGAACACATCACGTAGCTCCTTGATCCAAAAGCTGGACATGGGTCAGTCTGTGCGGTGGAGGTGTTGAGAGAGGCTATGGTGTCCTCGATACATTTAGTGGATGGTGTGGAAAATATGTTAAGTGTGGATAGGCCCGTTGGTTCATGATAATGGGCCGCTAACACCTTGTTGGTTTGCACGATCTTGGATTGCAGGTAATCAGCGAATTCCTGCGGGTGAATTTCGCTGTGTTGTTCAGGGGAAGGTTCTTTTGAGAGGGATTTGACCAGATTGAAGAGATCGCGTGGCTTGTTCAGAGACCTCTTTAGGGTGTCGGTGTGATATTGTCTCATTTTGGTAGTGATTGATTCACGGTGTATTGCAAGGTGGGTTTGGTAAGCGGTCTGATCTTCAGTTGAATGGGATCTGCGCCATCGGCGTTCAAGTTTATGTAGTTGCGTAAGGGACAATCGCAGCTCAGGGGAGAACCATGGGGCGGAGCTTCTTTTTGACCTAGCTGTATTCTTCGGGTTCGAGTGTTGTGAGATGGCAAGCAGGCTAGAGTTCCAGTAAGCGATTAGTTCATCAAGGTCTGGTGTGGTTTTGTTGATGAGTGCTGGGGTCTCCGACAGGATGTGTTCCCTATCGAAGGGGCGAAAGCATCTAGTGGCAGGTCGGCTTCTGTCCGGTTGGTCATTGTTGATGGGTATCTGGATGATGATCAATTTGTGGTCGGACCAGGGTACATCCATGACTGATATTGGAGGATAGTGGTTTTGGTCCAAGACTGGGTGTGGAACAAATACCATGTCAAGAATGTTCCCCTTTGAGTGTGTGGGTTCATTGATGATTTGTTTGAGACCTAGGTCTTCCATTGCATCCAGGAATGCATTTGCATGGCTTTGGGGTAAGGATGGGAGATTGAAATCACCCATTATCCAATTTGGTTTATTGGGAGAGAGGGTGTTAGCTGCAAGGTCAATAATGGTTGGAAGGTCTTCTGGAGAAGTGGATGTGATCTATATAACAGGTTGAGGGAACATTGTTGATTAGCAACGGGGAGGATGTCCAGGCTGTTTGTACTAGAAGAGTCTAGAGTGTGGAAGTTGAGCTCAGATTTGGAGATTATGAGTACACCTCCTCCTTTTTTGTTTTCCCGATGCTGCGTATGTATTGAGAAATTGGGGGGTAGTAGTTGGTGGAGGATGACGTTGTCTTCTGACGATAGCCATGTTTCTGTGATCATAAGTATCTCCAGGTCATAAAAGGAAATTGTGTCAAGGACAACAGGCCATTTATTGTGAATGGAACGTGCGTTGATGATGGCACATTTTAGGGGTTGGCATCTCAAAGGTTTTTCCTGTCTGGTTGACTTGGATAGCTGGAGTGCTACATGAATCAGGTGGGAGTGGCGCGTGTAGGCGTCACTTCCTGGGTTGGCGTAAGGGGGGCAATTCCATCTTTTTCCATGGCTATTCAGGATTGGGATCCTGCCTTGTGGTGTGTAAAGGTATAAAGGTGTAGACCATATGGCTTGAGAACAACCACCTAAGCATCAATCTCAAAAAAACTGAAGCAATGTTCATAACGAGAAAACCTGACATGGACCACAACTACCCTACCACAATCACAATAAATAACACACCAATACCTATTAAAAAGGAGGTAAAATACCTTGGAATAATTCTGGACCATTCACTCACCATGATCCCACACATAAAACATACAGTAAAAACGATATTCTATAAACTCAAGACAATACAACACCTGAGACCCCTACTCAACACACATGACTTTAGATCAGTGGTCAACTCCCTCATCACCCCCCACTTTGACTACTGCAATAGCATTCTAAATGGCCTACCAGTAAAAAGCATATACCTCCTCCAAAGAGCACAAAACATATGTCATTGGCTCCCCATAAGCAGCCGAATAAAATATAAAATCCTCCTGACTACCTTTAAACTCCTCAATAACATCTCTCCCTCCCATCTACCCTATTACAAACCCCATCAGAAACTAGAACACAAAGACAGAACGCAACCCACTCCCTCAACATAAAAACTAATTTCAGAAGGACCAGAGCAACGACAAGTGATAGAGCCTTCTCCTTTGCTGCCCCTACCCTCTGGAACGAAATCCCATTAACCAAGTGGTGGAGCAGAGTCACAGTGCGATGAGTGGCCTGAGTGGCCTCTTGGGAAGACTGGGCCCCTGATGAGCCAGTCGTCCAGGTATGGAAATACAAAAAGGCCTTGAAGTCTTAGATAGGCCGCCACCACTGCTAGGCATTTGGTGAACACCCTGGGGGCGGAGGATAGGCCAAAGGGCAGTACTCTGTACTGGTAATGATTTCCTCCCACAACAAACCTGAGATATTATCTGTGGTCTGGATGAATAAGGATGTGAGTATAGGCATCCTTTAGATCTAAGGAGCATAGCCAGTCTCCCTGCTGGAGGTAGGGCAGCAGGATTCCAAGAGTAAGCATCTTGAACTTTTCCCTTGCCAGGAACTTGTTGAGGTTTCGCAAGTCCAGGATGGGTCTGAGGCCTCCTGTTCGTTTTGGTATCAGAAAGTACCTGGAATAAAAGCCTTGACCTCTCAAATGGTGGGGCACCGGTTCCACAGCCTGTTCCTGAAGAAGACTTGCCAAATCCTGAAGGAGTAAGTCCCTGTGCAGAGGGAGTCTTGGAGGCTCCCCTGGAAAGTAGGAGGGAGGTACCTGGTGAAAGTGTAGAAGATAGCCTTTTTGAACTATATGAAGCACCCAGGTATCTGAAGTGATGGCTGACCACCTGTGGGCAAAGTGGACCAGCCGGCCTCCTGTGCTGAGAAAAACCAGCGGAGGGGAAGAGGCTATGCTGATGGAGACAAAAAAACCCACCCTGCTGAGCAGGGGCCGGTGTTGTGGACTTGGGGGCCTGCTGCCTACGGGACCCATTACCCCGTCCCTTAGCCTGCTGACCCTGTTGGGGAGCTGCTGAGGCCCGATAATGAGGGTATTGTTTATAGGCAGCCGCCTTCCTCGGGTAAAAGGGCTTTTTCCCCGAGCCCTTCTTCTTCTGAGAAGGGGCAGAGGTTTTTCTGGACAGTCTAGTCCTGGTCAGAGTCTCGGTCTCGATCTGTGCAGCTTTTTCAGCCATGGGCTTGCCAAAGAGGTTTTCACCTCTGCAGGGGACATCGACCAACTTGTCCTGTACCCATGGCTTGAGGTCGGATGACTGAAGCCAAGCCTGTCGGCGGGCACCGATGCCGGCTCCGGCTACTCAAGCCGATGCTTCGAAGCCATCGTAGGCTGCTCGAGAGATAAACTTCGAGCACTCTCGAATGCCAGTGGACAAGGCCTGGAACCTCTGCAAAGGTTCATAGAACCATAAAACATAGAAACATGATGACAGAAAAAGACCACATGGCCTATCTAGTCTGTCCTTCCATAACAACAACTACAACAGTCCACTTTTTACCTTTAGAGATCCTCTGTGTTGGTCCCATGCTTTTTTGAATTCAGTTACTGTCCTCATCTCTACCACCTCCACTGGGAGACTATTCCATGGATCCACTACTCTTTCCGTAAAGAAATATTTCCGCATATCACTCTTGAATCTATCTCCCTTCACCCTCATCCCACCCTCATTCCCACCCTCATTCCTTGGAGAGACCAGCAGAGAACCCGGCAATTTCTTTTGCCAGGTCTCGGAGATACATGCCCATATAGAGCTGGTAGGTCTGGACTCGACAAGCAAGCATAGAGCCCTGGAAGCACTTCCTACCGTGGGCATCCAGGTTCTGGGCCTCCCGGCCGGGAGGCACCGAGGAGTGCATCTTCTGACTCTTGAGTCGATGCATGGCCGATTCCACCAACATGGAATGGTGCGGTAGTTGTGCCTTTTGGAACCCGGGGCTCTTGCGGACTCGATAAATGGAATCGACCCGCTTGCTTAACACCGGTGCCGACGCCGGGCTCTCCCACATGCGGAAGAGAAGTCGCTCCAGCATCTGAGGAACCGGTACAGTAAAGGCCTCCCTTTGGGGGAGAGTCATACTGGAGGGCATCGAGCTCTTCAGCTCGAGGCTCCTCCTCGGGATCCGTGGGGAATGCCAAGGCCTTGGCCATATCCCGCACGAAGTCCGAGAACCGGGTGTCCTCCAGGGGGGACCGTCTCCGAAGTGTACCAGGTGACTCTTCGTCCTCCGTTTCCCAGGCTGACTCCTCGGAGGAGGAGGAGGAGGAATCGAGCGGCTCCGGTCGGGCGGGCACCGATGCCCTCCGCCCCGATGCTGAGGGTGTCGGCGTCGATGACCTCGGTCCCGAACGGGAGGCCGAGGGAGACCGCGACCGAGGATCGACTCGAGCTCGCATGGACTCGAGGATCGGCTCGGTCTCCGGGGTCGACTTGGACGTCGACATCCCGGTGGCCGGGGCAGATGCACCGGCGAGGCCAGCAATCAATGCCCGCTGCTGGTCCATGAAGGCAGCCAAACTGCTCTCCAAGGCCGTCAACCTGAGTCTGAGCTCAGGAGACCCAGCAGCCTCCGACTCGGGCCCCGACGGTGTCGGGCCCGACGTCGGCTCCTTCGGAGATTAGTCCACGAGGACTACAGTACTCACGTGTCCAGGAGACTCCATCTCGAAACGAGGATGTTTCGAAGGCCTCTCCGACTCCGAGGACCCGGGACGGCTATCGGGGCTATGTGACCTGGCCCTCGAGGAACCAGGAGCGTCCACCGCCGCCGCCCTCGCGGGTTTCTTCTTCCTATGATGTTCCCGGGCAGGAGACCCCCGCTCAGAGGAACTCCGACGATGCTCAGGACCGGAGTCCCGGGACGTCGAAGCCTCTGACGAGGTCTGGGCCCGGCCGGTGCGGAGTCAGAGAAGATTCTTTCTTTTTGTTGCTGCCGACTCCTCAACGCTTTTGAGGACATCTTGCCACACGGACCACAGATCATCGGGTCATGATCGGGTCCGAGGCAGCGGAGGCAGCAGTCGTGTGTGTCGGTAAGAGACATAAGTTTCTTACACCGATCACACTTTTTAAACCCGCTGGCAGCCATCGGGGGAAAAAGGGCCCCTGTGAGGTCAAAAGACAGGGCTGCCAGTGAAAAAAGAAAAAATGGCGCGAACGCTAGTCACGAAGGACAAAAACCGAAAAAATAACTAACGGACTCAATACCGGTGTATCTGGTTCAGGCGGGAAAAGGATCCGGCGTCAAACCGAGAAAAAAATAGTAAATAAAATCAACTTTTTCAGCAGCGATCACAAACAGCGTCTGTAGGGCTCTGCGGGAAAAAGAAGACTGAGCAAGATGGCACCCTTGGGCGGGAAGGGGACCGCGTATGCGCGCTGAAATTCCCAAAGGCTTTCTTTGAAAGCTGGGGAAATTGCTCCGCGAGGGCTCCGTCAGCGCCGACGTCACCCATATGTGAGGACTGACTAGTCCTGCTTGGTCCTGGAGAAATGATAGATATCTATAACATAATGAGAGAACGGGTAAATGTAGGTCGGTTGTTTACCCCTTCAAAAAGTACAAAGACTAGGGGACATGCAATGAAGTTACAATGTAGCACATTGGAGATTAATTGGAGAAAATATTTCTTTACTCAATGCACATCAGACTCTGGCTGGATTTAAAAGTGGCTTGGACAAGTTTCTGGAGGGAAAGTCCATAAATTATTATTAAAGAGGACTGGGGAAATCCACCGCTTACCGATGGGACAAGCATCATGGCATCTGCATACCTTTTGGGAACCTGACAGGAACCTGTGACCTGAATTGGCCACTGTTGGAAAAAGAATACTGGGCTTGATGGACCCTTGGTCTGACCCAGTTTGACATATCTTATGTTCTTATGATCCCCCAGCAGGACCCCTCCACTTATCCCTGGGGCCACTCAGCCCGCTAATGACCTTACCCAGGACCTAGTGGGAGTTTACCTGGTGTCTAGGAGGTAGAACAGGAATGATTCCTGTTTGCTCCTTTTCCATCATATATCAAACAGAAAGTCCTCACTATTATCCATAAGGCACTTAACATCTCATCCAAGCATCTCCAAATGCTCAGACACCCAAACTCCAATAGACCATGCAAACAGAACACACTCAACCTCCTTCTCCCCCTCCCCCTATCTCAGATATGTAAGAGCTCACAACATGCCTGTATGAGAGCCTTTGAACTCTACGCTCCCACCCTCTGGAACTCTCCACCTCCTACACTATGGCGTATTCAATCCTACAATGTCTTCAAAAAACATCCCAAAAGACACCTTTTCAAAGAACACTATCCCCTACAACTGATTCCCATCAGGAACATCTTCTACTCTCACCGATCATCCCCATTTCTCCCCCTATCCCCCCCCCCCCCCCCATAATCAACTAATTGACATCTAGTCCTACACTAAGTAGAACAATCAAACAATCTCTTTTTCACTGCATCATAAGCTCATTGTATCATAAGTTCATTGTAACACAAGCTCACTGCTGTATAAGTTCTTTGTAACATAAGTTCTAAAGTTATAATAATCCTGCATGCTCCCTCGCATCCCCTTGTTACTTGCTATTTAATGTTAGTAAGTTCGATGTAACCTTGCATGTTCCATTGTCCAATGTAAACCATTTTGACTGATAGAAATACGGTATATTTAAACCAGTTAAATAAATAAATATGGGTTCAAAATGGCACCAACTGATCCCTATCAGTAGTCTCATGGTACTATAGCTAGGGATCAACCAATGATATTTTGAACCTGCCATTGGAATTGAACAGGAACTAGGAATCACTCATGCCTCACCTGCCAGACCCTAGGGAAACCCCTGGAAAGTATTGAGAGGGAGGAGGGTTCTGGGGATCTTGCTGGTGGGATCCACACAGCACTGTATCTCTGGCTCCTTTGAAAAGCTCCCCAGGGCATCAGACCAAGTGTTAGTAGCCAGATGTTCCTAAGGAGCAGAATAACGTGGCTTGTGAGGTTGAATGCAAGCTGCGTTATTCATTTTCCACAAGATTTACTAACTTGTGGTACTAAGTTACTGCAGGTAAGTGACTCCCATCATAGACTGAAATGGTTCAGTGAATTTTTAACATGTAGGAAACATATGGTTAAGATGGTTACCCTTGTCCCCCATTTTTTTCAAAGTTCATTTGGATCAGGGCTGCAAGAATTGGGAAATTTGTATTACTTGCATGTAGGGTTGCCAACTTTTTCACCGAGAAAAACCCGACACCTGTGGCTTGCCATGCTCCATCCATTCTCCGCCCCTAGTCCCACCCCTGCCCCGCCCCCAGCCCCACCCACAAAAATTACCGAGGATACGTGTAGGCTAACTTCCTTGGTCAGATAATAATTAAACTGGGAACCCCAAAATCCAAACATGAAATGTACAACACTGGAGAAAAAAAACTATAAAGTAATTTCCTCTTGCACTAAACAAAAACGCAAAGATGTTAGCAATACACACTTCCCAGACCAGACATATTCCAGTTAATAAATTCAAAATAAAAAGTATTTTTCTACCTTCTGTTTGGGCGTTTTATTTTTCAGTTGCAATTGCTCCAGTCACTTTCTTCTGGTTTCTTCGTGTCTTCTGCGAGCTATCCATTTGTCCTTTCTTCTCTTTTAGATGTTTTCCATTCTCTCTCTATTTCTGCTTTAACATACTGATTGTTTCCCTTTTGCTCTTTCCCCCAATTCTTTCCTTATTCCTTTATCAGCCCCTCTTACTCTCCCAATACCGGCCCATCATAGACTTTTCTTCCACACAAAATATTTTTTCCCCTCTCCATTCTCATTCCCCATCCATTCTAGTCCTCCCCCCAAATCAATTCCCTTATAGTTCTAGGCCCACCAGCATCCACTCCCTTCTAGTCCCATTCTCCCATGCCCCACATCAGCCCATTTCCAGTCCTATTCCAGCTCTTCATCAGCCCATTTCCAGTGCTAGCCCTCACATCACAGGCCATTTCCAGTCCTAGCTCCCCCCCCCCAATCACAGCCCATTTCCAGTCCAAGTCCCCCATCACAGCCTATTTCCAGTCCTAGGCCCCCCCCCCCGCACCATCACAGCCCATTTGCAGTCCGAGTCCCCCCGCACCATCACAGCCCATTTGCAGTCCGAGTCCCCCGCACCATCACAGCCCATTTGCAGTCCTAGCCCCCCTAATCACAGCCTATTTCCAGTCCAAGATCCCCCTTCCTCCACCATAGCCCATTTCCAGTCCAGGTCCCCGCCGCCCCCATCACAACCCATTTCCCTCCCATGTCCCCCCCCCCCCTACCCCTTATACAGTCCAGGTCCCCCCCCCCATCACAGACTATTTCCAGTCCAAGTTTCCCCCCCCCCATAGCCCATTTCTGGTCCAGGTCCCCTCCACCCCCATCACAACCAATTTCCAGTCCATGTCCCCCCCCATAACCCTTTTACAGTCCAGGTCCCCCCCCCATCACAGCCTATTTCCAGTCCACGGCCCCCCCCCCTTAGCCCTTTTCCAGTCCAAGTCCCCCCCCGTTAGCCCTTTTACAGTCCAAGTCCCCCCCCCCTTAGCCCTTTTCCAGTCCAGGTCCCCCCCATCACAGCCAATGCAGTCCTTGCCCCCCCCCCCCCGACCAGCATCGCGGCTGTCTGAGGCTTCAGAGGGAGCCGGGGAAGCCCGCGCGAGGCCCCGGCTCCTTCTGAACAGCCACCAGCGTGAAGAGCCTTTTCCTTCACGCTGGCGGCTGTTCCTGTGAAGCCGTGAATGCTGGGAAAGGTTAAAGGGCAAGCTGTAAGCTATACCAGCATTAGCGGCTTCACAGGAACAGCCGCCAGCGTGAAGGGAAAGGCTCTTCACGCTGGTGGCTGTTCAGAGGGAGCCGGGGCCTCGCGCGGGGCTTCCCCGGCTCCCTCTGAAAGCGGAGAAAGAAAAGCCGTTTTTTTTGCTCTGGCCGCTCCCGATCTTGCGGCCAGAGCAAAAAAACCAGCTTTTAAAGGGCCGGTTTTGCCTCTGCGCCGGCAGCCGGCCTGGCCGTGGAAAAACCGGCCAGGCCGGCTGAAAACCGGCCAGTTGGCAACCCTACTTGCATGCTGATATTTCATTATTATCACCACCAAGCTAGAAATGCACCCTGTATGATGCTCGAACTTAGCACCCACCCGCCTCCTTCCAGCCGTGCACAGGAACTCACATTTGTTAGGCTTCCTGGAAGCCCAATGTTGACATCAGTGCCCCTTCCATACTTGAACCCTGTGCAGCTGCACCACTCACACAGCCGTTGGTATAGAACAAAGAACTAGACACTGTAAGGCATAGTATAGTATATTAGAAAAGGGGCTTAACTATCGTCTCAAGTTGAATGTATTCTCATACATTAAAACTAAATAGCAATAAAACCAACTTATTGTGGTTAAGTAAAGCAAATTTAGGTCTCCCTTTGGAACATCCTGTTATTGCAGGAGTGAAGATTCCTTTGGTATTCTCCTTGAAAATGTCAGGCGTATGAGATTCAGCTCTGACAATGGACTTTCAAGTAAGCAATATAGTAAAAAAAAAAAAAAAAGTTCTTTGTAAGCTACGGCTTTTGAGACCAATAAGATCCTATTTTAATAAATCTTATTTTAGAATACTTGTAACAAGCCATTTTGTCTCACAGACTACTGCAATATCTTGTATTTAGGTATAACAGCTAAACAGAAAAAAAGGCTGCAGCTATTATAGAATACAACAGCAAACTTAACATTTAGGTGTTCTAAATATGAAGAGTTTCTTCTCTTTTACATCAATTACAGTGGCTTCCTCTCAAAACAGGATTTGATTTAAATTAGTATGTATAGTTTATAACATTTTAAATGGCTTAGCTCCCGAACCTCTATGTTGTACTATTTATTTTTGTAATTGTGGAAGACTACTTCGATCTGTTGAGCAATTTTTATTTGATCATGCATCTCCTAAAGAGGTATGATTTAAGAGACTATGGGGTCTGTTTACTAAATGGCGGTAGCAGACTCCGTGCGATATCGGAGCCGCGGCTCCGATATCGCACGGAGTCCGCTACCGCCATTTAGTAAACAGACCCCTATATGATAAACTGTTCAGTTACCAGGCTGCTTTAGAATGGAATCAACTGCATAAGGATATTAGAATCTCAGAAAATTATTTATCTTTTCATCATTCTCAAATTCTATTTGGTGAGGCTTAACTAGTTTCATATCTGTAAGTATTTGCTTTGTGTTGTATTTTAATTGTGTAATATTGTATTTAATGCCTTATGTAATCTGTTCTTGACCATCTCGGATCAAGCGGACTATAGGAAATTATATTAAACTAAACTGCGGTAAAATGTGATATTTTACTCCAACTTAGTAACTTTCCTCAGAGTCATTTCTTGAATTGAGCATATCTAAAAATTTTAAATAATTATAATTTCAAATTTCTAAGATATCATTTTACTTTTTGAAATACTGACTTCACTCGAAGCTTGTTTAGAAAGTGAATTTATAGTTTTCTCAATAATTTTCAAATTTGGGGGCGGGGAATAGTAACTAATATGCATTGCTGGAATAATGCACGATTTTTGCCAAATGTGTGTAAAATAGCAAAGATGTTTATTATTTTGTGGCAACGTGAGTTAAATAACTAGTGTGGAAAGCATGCAAAGCATGGCTAATAGAATTCTTTCCAACCCTTGTGTGTGTTTGTACGCTCATCTGCATATGTGCTTCTTGTGTGTTTTGTGTATATCTACATCTCTGTTTTATATGTTTATCTGTTGTGTGTGTGTATTTCTAATTTGTTTATAAATGTGCATGTATCTTTGTGGTGGGGCAGTCGCAGGGGGTAGTTTTTAGGGGTGGGGCAGTTTGCAGGTAGAGGAGCAGTTGCAGAAAAGGAAGTCTTGGGGGGGTAGTTGTAGGGTGTGTATTTTTGGGATAGAGCAATTTGCAGGGTGGGTGGGTGCTTGCAGAGAGTTACTTTTTAAGAGTGGGGCATTTTGAGGGGTGTTGGGACAGATCAGGGTGGTTAGTTTTTGATGTTGGAGCAGTTTGCAAGGTGGTGGGCAGCTGCGGGTGTAGTTTATTGAAGGGTAGGGCAGTCTGTGGAGAGGTGACAGAGTTCCAGGGGGCATATCTGGTGCTGGGGCAGTTAAAGGAGAAATTTTGGAGGTGGGAACAGTTTGTGTGGTCATGGTGGAGTTGCAGAGGGTAATTTTTGGGGTAGTTTTCAGGGGTGCGAGCACTCTGGTTTGGGAGACTTCAAAACAGGAGAAACGTAGTTTGAAAGGAGCAATTCTCTAAATGTTGTGTTTTACTGTTTCTTTGTCTAGAAGATAGAACTCCTCCTGTCTTAGAAATGCGTTGGGCCATTTTTTAGGGGGGGGGGGGGAGAGGACTTATTTCTTTGGAATCCCCAAACTCCAGTCTGATCTGTCCGGTTTTGAACTCTATTTTGACACCAGGAAGACAGACATTTCTCAACATTCTCTCGACACAAATGGTCTCTAAGGGAGAGGAAGGGATTTGTAGAGGTTAGTAGCTGGTGTGCATGAATGGGCAAACTGGTCTTTATCTGCCATTTATTAAATCACATCATTATCATGCAAATCGAATAATGCAGCTTGAGTTTAACTTCACAAGCTGCTTTATTTTTGGAAAGGTAATGCCAGCTTTGAGCTGGCATTATTCTTCCTCTGCAGAACATTGGGCCACTAACACATGATCTGATGCTCCCGAAGGCCATTTTAAGGAGCTGAAGGTTTTCTAAAAGTTGTGCCCATCCTGATCCCCTACCAACTAAAAGCCCCTCTAACAGACACCGTACCAATTCCTTCTCTGGCTACCTCTCCCGGAGAAGAGAACCCCCAAAATCTAATGGGTCTTTCTCTGGTGTCTAATGGGGGGGGGGGGATGGGAGGGCACAGGAGCACTCTCCAATTGCTCTGTCCTGACATCAGCCTGGGTTTTAAATGGTAGCGGTACTCTCATGGTACTACCACTAGAGGTGAAGATGCAAAGTAAGCACACTCTTTATTTATTTATTTATTTAACATCTTTTATATACCGCGCTATTGTCATCAGCTCGGTTTACATGGAACAAAACATATGCATACATAGAACTGAAAAATGCATTTTACAGGTAACAGGGTTTTTTAAACTTGGGAATAACAGGGTAAAGCTATATAAACTAGCTAACTATTTACAGAATATTCAAGTACGTTATTCAAATCTGGATATATCAATTGGATAATGTCATAGTGGGAAAGTGGCTGTAATATACTTTCATGTGCAAAAGATTAGATTGGGAAATAGCTTAGGAAGAGATGATGTTTGAGGCTTTTTCTGAATTGCGTTAGGCTATTGATAACTCTCAGTTCTAGTGGAAGGGCATTCCAGGCTATTGGGGCATGGATACTGAAGGCTCTTTTAGTTGTTTCCTTCGTATATCTGGCTGTTTGTTTAGGGATTATTAGTGTATTTATTGTGATTGACCTTCTAGATCTATTGGGAGCCTGTGGGTGTACAAGGTTGGTAATGGTTAATGGTGCTTGCTTGTTTATGGTTTTGAAAGTAGTGATTAATATCTTGTAGTGGATTCGTGCTTTGGTTGGTAGCCAGTGGAGTCTTTTTAGGATTGGGGTTATGTGGTCTGTCTTTGATACTCCTTCAAGTACTCTGGCAGCAGTGTTCATCGCCAGTTGGAGAGGATTTAATGTTGCTTGAGGGAGTCCGTAAAGAATTGCATTTGAAAAGTCAATGTGGGGCATTATCAGGGCTTGATAGATGGTTCTGAAATCTGAGGGTTCCAGTAGGGGTCGCAGGTGGCGCAATGTGCGTATCTTGTGATATATTAGTTTTGTTATGTTTTTTATGTGGGCTTTCATGTTGAGGCGCTGGTCGAGGGTTATACCTAGGTAGCGTAATGTAGGTTTTACTGTTAATTCCTTATCGTTTATCTTTAGGGAGGTAGGGGGTGTGAAGTTTTGGTTCCTTGTTATAAACATCACATCAGTCTTGCTATGGTTGATTTTCAGATTTTGGGAGAAGAGCCAATCTTCTACTGCTTCGAAGCATGCTATCAATGATGTATAATCGGGTTGGTTGATGGAGAATGGCATGTATAGTAGAATGTCATCTGCATATGCTAAACAGGTGACATTAAAGGAACGAATGAGGTCACAAATGGGTTGCATGTATATGTTAAACAATAACGCTGACAGAGAAGAACCTTGTGGTACCCCTTGATCTTGTGTCTTTATAAAATACTAGGGGCAACGTGGCAGAAATCATGCCTAGACTGAAGCCATAGATATTAATGTGTACTTGGGAGCAGGCATAAATGGTCATGCATATTTTATCAACAATGCGCCTAAATCAGGATTCCACCCATGCTCCATCCAAACCTCGCCCCTGAACAAGCTTACATGAGGGTCATGTGAAAGCACATGCCTTCTTGGCAATGCACATGTAACCCCTGAGGTAATTTTACAAAATTTTACAAACAAAAAGGCATATATAAAATTACCGTCAGTGTGTCTGGACGTGGAGAGTGTATGTGTTGCCATTACTGAAATGATCAAGCCAGAGTATTTTAGTAGGCTGGGATATTCAGGTAATTTCATTAGATTACTGAAATGATAGCAGTATGGATGGTGCTGATTTTTAAAATAATCTCCACAGTTCCAGCAGAATCTTAGTAACACCAGTCTCTTGTGGTTTTACATGATTGCTCTCAGGGTGGAGAGAAGGGAAGGGAGGCTGACTGTCATCGTTGAATTTAATCATCACTCTCATGGAAGACCATATGGGCCTGGGCCCAGAGTTTTTCAAGTACCTAGCAAAGCCTCTGCCAAAGCCCTCTCTGAAACAACTGCAGCCAGCATTGCAGGGCACACTGTCAGTCTGAGTTGCATGAGTGCCTGTATTCCCATGTTAATCTTGCTAAAAGGCAAAATCATTGTGAGAATATAGGTTTCCACATTGCTCAACCTCAAAAACAGCCATGACATGCTATCAGAGACTGTTTTGAGATGGGCAAAAGAAAGACTGAAGAATTAGCGAGGATTGCAGGGACTGGCTGTGGAAGGCAGGCATGCTTTTTGGCTGAAGAATACAGGCTAGTAGGGGAGGAGGCGAAGGAGCAGGCTTTTGGTACAACAGTGAAGGAATACATGGTCAGTGATAAGCTGATTGGAGAAGCAAGAATAGTTGGTTGAGGAAAATAATGGGGGCAGACTTTCAAGCTGGCAGGGACAGAAGGAGAGCTGGCCCATGTGTCTGACAAAGAAAGAAAGGCTAGAAAATGGGGTGGGAATTTGAGAGGGAGCAGAGCCCAAGTAGGAGCAGGGATACCAACCTCTCTTTCCCAATCTTAATTTCCACTTAATCCCAATGGAAATCTCTTTCCATTTCTCTCCCTAATACGAGGTGCGATCAAAAAGTATCGAGACTTGTACAATAACATAAGAAGCATAACACTGATAGTTATTGCACTCAGTCTCCGTCCTATTTATTTATTTATTTGAGTGCTTTATATAACCGCAATATCAGGTAATCATAGCGGTTAAAACAGGTACATTAAACATTTTAACAATATAACTGGTGCTGAAAGGCAATCAAAAATTTACATAATCCTAGAAATATAACTTATTTATAATTCAAATGACTGGAAGTGTCATTCAAACTTTTCAAAAGGGGCATGAAGGGGACTAATATCTTATGAAGAGGTTGGTTAGCTTAGGTATAGGAGGAGAGTGGGTATTTATGTAGTGTCTGTATAAGTTGCATTTTCATTTTGCCCAAAATGTTCAATGAAGAGGTGAGTTTTGAGGTGTAAACGGAACGAGGATAAGTCTGTAATGTTTTGGAGGGTAGCTGGTAATGAGTTCCAGAGCATTGGGGATAAATTCAAATGCTCTGTTGCTAGTGCATTGCTTGCAATGCAATGTGTGCCTTCGAGTCAAGTCCTGACTCCTGGCGACCCAGAAGCTCCTGGGTTTTCTTGGCAATGTCACCGGAAGTAGATTGCCAGGCCTTTCTTCCGAGGCAATGGAGGGTTAAGCGACTTGCCCAAGGCCACAAGGAGTGCTAATGGGAATTGAACCCTGGTTGCTTGTTTAGTCCTATGGAAATCTGATGGTGTTGTGAAAGTGTTATACATTTGCCCTCTTCTTTGTCAATCATTGGGTGAAACTGATTAATTGTGAGAGGGTTGGGGGAGCAATCTTTCTAATGATTTTAAAGGTGGTTATCAATAACTTGTATTTTATACGGCTTTGAATGGGCAACCAATATGAGTCATGTAGGATTGCTGTTATATGGTCGATCTATCAAGAGTTGTGGATGATTCGTGCGGCTGTATGTTGTGCCATTGTGAGTGGGTGTAGGGATATTTTAGGTAGCCCATGTAATAGACCATTACAATAATCTATATGTGGTATTATCATTGCTTGCATTAAAGTTCTAAAGTCAGAGGGCTGTAGTAGAGGTTTTAGGTGTTGCAGAAGTCGGATTTTGTTGAATATTGTTTTCGCTATATTTTTGATGTGGGTCTGGAAAGAGAGGTGTTTGTCTTGTGTTACACCTAAGTATTTTAACTTATCCTTAACTTCTAGTTCAACGTCATCAATTAAAATGCTATGTGGTGGGACGTAGGCTTGGTTCCTGGTGATTATTAAAACCTCAGTTTTTTTGTAGTTGATATTTAAGCCAAAATTCGTAAGCCAGGTTGCGATTTCCTTGAAGCAGGCTATTATGGAGTCGAAATAGGGTGAGGTATGTTGAAGGGCATGAACAGCATTATGTCATCTGCATAGATAGCATAATCAATCTTGAATTTTTTTATGATTTGACAAACTGCTTGTGTGTATATATATATATATATATAAAATAATAATGCTGAAAGCGCGGATCCTTGGGGAAGACCTGTAGTTTGAGAGTAAGTGTTAGAGAATATGTGTCCTATTCTGACTTGTTGGGATCTTTCAGAGAGATAGGATATAAACCATTTAAGTGCAGTGTTGCTTAGACCTATTTGTCTTCATCTTTGTATTAGGAGAGAATGGATGACAGAGTCAAACGCAGCAGATATGTCAAGAAAAATTAGTATGTAGGCTTGGTTAATGTTATCTTTTCCCTTAATGATTTTATTGTATAAGACTAGCATCAGTGTCTCAACATTGTGGTATGGTCTGAACCCAAATTGATCATCATCAAGCAGGGCAAAGAGGTCAATGTGGTCTTGTAATTGCATGTATATGTTCATTTCAATTATTTTGGCAAAGAAGGGAAGACTAGAGATTGGTCTGTAGGCCAATAAAACACTTCCTCCAGCGTTCCTGCCACTGCTGGAAACAATTTTGAAATGCCTCTTTCATTACGCTGTGAAGTTGCTGTGTCAAATTTTGCTTAATGGTCTCTAAGTCATTGAATTTCCTGCCTTTCAGTGGTAATTTCAGTTTTTGAAAGAAGAAAGCCTCAGGGTGTGAGGTCAGGTGAATACAGAGGCTGACAGACTTGCACAATTTGGTGTTTGGTCAAGAACTGCTAGACAAGATTTGATGCGTGAGCTGGGAAGTTATTGTGATGAAGCAACCATTCACCATTCCTGTGCAACTCTGGCCTCTTACACCGAACTGCATCTCTCAAATGAGTCAGAACTTGGACATAGTACCTTATTGATGATTTGGCCTTTTGGAGCATACTCATGATGAACAACAGCCTGGTAATCAAAGAAAACTGCGAGCATGACCTTGAAATTGATCCTCACCTGATGGACATTTTGGGTCTGGGAGAGTTTGGAGTCTTCCACTGAGAGGACTGAGCCTTAGTTCCCGGGTCATAACCATAAACTCATGATTCATTACCAGTAATAATCTTTTAAATGAAATCTGAGTAATTTTCAATGCATTCCAACAACTCCCTGGTTGCAGTCAATCTTCTTTTTGGTCAAGGGACAGGAGTTTTGGCACGAATTTTGCAGATACATGTCTCATCCCCAATTTGACAGTAAGAATGGACTGTCCCCAGCAAGCTCCCTGAAAGTCAATCGAAGATTTGAGCTTATTGCAGCTTGTACTGCTTCAACTTTATCTTCATTCCTGCTCGTGGAACTGAAATATGAGATTGCAGACCTGCTAATCTAGTAATTAGTAAACTGGCGACCAGTTGAGCTGCTTACCACTTGATACAGGACCCGGTGGGGCCCGAAACATGCATGCTATGTCGTGGAATATGTGGGATTCTTAATCGCCTTTGCATAAGATAAGTGTTGATTTCACTTCAAAAAATATTTTGGGTGCGCTGTGGCCCTGTCTGATTTTAAAAGGGTTCTTTCAGCGGTGAGGGGAAGGTTTTTCTGTCCTCCCTCTCATGTCGATTGACCCCGACAAAAAACCTGTTTGATTATTGTAAAGTGCCAGCAATAGCTACTGGCTTGATTTTTCAATGACTTTTTTTTCATGTTTTGTACTTCTGCAGTCATTGAATTGTTGGGGTTTTATCGTATTAGTAATCTGTGAACTATCATTAAAATCATCGGTAATACCTGAAGATTGGAGGATGGCCAAAGTAACGCCAATTTTTAAAAAGGTTTCCAGAGTGATCCAGGAAACTACAGACCGGTGAGCCTGACGTCAGTACCGGGGAAAATGGTAGAAACCATCATAAAGAACAAAATTACTCAGCATGTAGATAGTCATGGCCTAATGGGAGACAGCTAACATGGCTTTAGACAAGGAAGATCTTGTCTTACTAATCTGTTATGTTTTTTTGAAGGTGTGAATAAACAGGTAGACAAAGGTGAGTCAGTTGATATAGTGTATTTGGACTTTCAGAAAGCCTTTGACAAGGTCCGTCATCAGAGAACTTTGGCAAAACTAAAGAGTCATGGGATAGGAGGCAATGTACTATTGTGGATCAGGAACTGGTTAAAAGATAGAAAGCAGAGGGGAGGGCTAAATGGCCAATTTCCAAATGGAGAAAGCACAGTTACTTACCTGTAACAGGTGATCTCTGAGAACAGCAGGAATAAGTCTTCACATATGGGTACGTCAGTACCGACGGAGCCTGCGCGGGAATGCTCCCCAGCATCCAGAAAGCAAGCTTTTGGGAGCATCCCACACGCATGCGCGCTGCCTTCCCGCCTAAACACTTCCCTCTCATCAGTTGGGTTTGTAGCTGACACCGAAGGAGGGAAGTAGACAAATTAGAAAGAGAAAGAGAGAGAGAACTCCTCCTAGGGGAGGTGGGTGGGTTGTGAAGACTTATTCCTGCTGTTCCCAGAGATCACCTGTTACAGGTAAGTAACTGCTATCTCCAGGAACAAGCAGGAATGAGTCTTCACATATGGGGACTCCCAAGCTGAGATGCCTGGGAGAGGCCCAACATGTGACAAAAACTAATGGATGGGCCATGCTTCCCCCCAAGGACCTCAGGCATCCAAGGGATGGAGGGCAGGAGTTGAGCTAACAGTGTAAAAGGGTGTGCTGTGGAACAGCTAGACTAAACAAGGAATCGGGGAAGGTGTCCTTGTGTAGAAATAACTGTTAGTAAGGAAAAAGGAAGTCCCAATTCTGGAAAAAAGATGTTATGCAAGGATTGCAAAAAAAACTACACATATGGGGAAGTTAATATGGGTCTGTTGTAAAGAACCATCACAATGTCCTCATATGGAACTTCCTTACCGTGAGGAGTAAAGGAAATAAAGTTTTGCAATGTAGACAGAAATAAGAAATATTAATGTCTAGAGATAACCCCAGAGAAAAACTGGGGGATTTTATAAGAAGTTGGGACCTTGGAGAGAAGTTTAAACTTCTCTATAGTCCAAAGTGCTCCTTGTGGTCTTGGGCAAGCCACTTAACCCTCCATAGCCCATGTTCCCTGCAAAGTAGTTATCTCCAAGTTGTAATGCCCTGTTCAATGTAATTTCAGTTTGTTCAATGTAAACCGCACTGATGCAGAATAGCACGGTATATAAGAAAATGTAAAAAAAAAAAAAGTGTAAAACATTTCTGTCCCTAGAGCAGGATGGTGCCTTGGGAAAGAAAAGAAAAGACAAATCTGACTGGTCTGGAAGAAAGGTCAAGATACCTTAACTGAGGCAGGCAGACCCGGCGCTTCGGGCCTCGCCCCCTCCCCCCCCCCCCGCAATCCAAGCCAACCCCCACCCCACCCCCTACAAAAGACCACACACCATATCATCATGGAACACAACTGGTCGCAGCTTTTATTAACCATCAACAATTAACAAACCAACATTAAACTTCCTAGCCCCCATTAGCGGCACACGGCTGCACCAGCCATACCTTAGCAAAGTGCCTGCCACCGCTAATGCTATAACTTGCCACCCGGCAAGTTGGCCTGGCCCCTCTCCCCGACTTCGCCATGCTATTAGCAAAAGTCGGCCGAGGTTTTGACTGGGTCAGGGGCACCCCGCCCCCGCCCAAGTGTAGCCTGCTGCTCCGGACCCGGAAACCTCCGGGATCCCGCACCCCCCCCCCCCAGCTGCAACACCCCATACCCCCACCGTCTAAAAACGGGGAGGGAGGGAGGGACGCCAGCACCCGAAGCACAGCCTCCGCACCGACTGGCCACGCAGAGGCTGCCTGCCAGTAATCCCTCCCCACCACCCAACAATAGACACCGCGATTGGCTCCCGTGCGGCCGCGACCGACGGGAGCCAATCATTTCAAATAATGCCGCGCGCGCCCCGCCCGGGACGCATGCAGGGTCCCCACGCCCGGTTAAGGTCGGCCGCCGGGACCCTGCCCGCGGCCTCGGGATTATAGAAAAAGTGGATGGGTTCGTAGAACCCCTTCATCCAGACGAGAAAATTGTATTGGGCTGTTTAGCCCCCAATTTCTGAAGATCAGTAATGTGTGTTGCGTAAGTGATAGCACTTAGGCTAACAACTTTACCTAGAGAGCTTGTGATAAGGAAGCTTATCATAGCTCAGGAAGGAGCTATAGAAAAGGTGAAGTGACTCTGAACAAGCAACCTGTCAGTTCTGGTAGAAATAAGAAAACAGAATTTTTCCATAAAAGACTACCAGTCCCAGAATGCACCAGGTTTCCAACAGCCATTAGAGGAGCTGAAGTGGGGAAAGCACAGTTACTTACCTGTAACAGGTGATCTCTGGGAACAGCAGGAATTAGTCCTCACATATGGGTACGTCGGTACCGACGGAGCCTGCGCGGGAAAGCTCCCCAGCTTCCTAGAATGGAAGCTTTTCGGACCTCCCACTGCACATGCGCACTGCCTTCCCGCCTTCCTGAACAGCTCTCCTCAGTTTCGAGTTTATAGCTGAGTCAATAGAGAGAGGACAGGAAGATAGATAGATAAAAGATACAACTCCTAGGGGAGGTGGGTGGGTTGTGAGGACTAATTCCTGCTGTTCCCAGAGATCACCTGTTACAGGTAAGTAACTGTGCTATCTCCAGGAACAAGCAGGAATAAGTCCTCACATATGGGGACTCCCTAGCTTAGATGCGTGGGATCCCCTGTCAAGGTTTGCCATCTTTGTATGGATCTCAGGCATCCATCCTGGGAAGGTGGGCAGGAGTTGTCTAAGAATGGAACAGGTGTTTGAGGACAGCCTGGCCAAACAAGGCATCCCGGCGGGAGTCCTTGTCCAAACAGTAATGGGCTGTGAAGGTATGAACCGAGGCCCAGGTAGCGGCTCGACAGATCTGATCAATGGAAACAGAGTGCAGATGAGCCATAGAAGTTGCCATGGCTCTCACATTGTGAGCTGTGACATGGCCTTCCAGAGGAATGTTTTTACTCTGGTAAGCAAAGGAAATACACTGAGCAATCCAATTGGAAAGTGTACGCTTGGAGACTGGAAGTCCCAAATGTGAAGGATCAAAAGCCACGAAAAGTTGAGAAGACTTTCGATGTGGCTGAGTCCTATTAAGGTAAAAGGCTAGAGCCCTTTTACAATCCAGAGTATGAAGGTTCCTCTCTGCACTGGAGGCATGAGGAGCCGGAAAAAATACAGGTAGATATACCTCTTGATTAAGATGAAAAGGGGAGACCACTTTAGGCATAAAGCGGGGATTCGTCCTAAGGACCACCTTGTCATGATGAAATCTCGTATAAGGTGGATTAGCCACTAGAGCTTGCAGTTCGCTGATGCGACGAGCGGAAGTGACTGCAATTAGGAATAGTACCTTCCAGGAAAGAAATTTCAAGGAGGTAGAAAATAACGGCTCAAAAGGTGGCTTCATAAGCTGACCAAGCACTAGATTCAAATCCCATGCGACCGGGGGGGGTCTGATGGGAGGTTTAGTGAGGGTCAGGCCTCTCATGAATCTTGCAACAAGAGGGTGAGAGGAGATAGGTTGTCCATTTACAGGTTTCAGGGATGCTGAAATAGCACTTAAATGGACTCTTACAGAATTCGTCTTAAGGCCTGCATTGGAAAGATGCAGGAGATAGTCTAAGAGGGAATTCAAAGGAAGTGCCAGAGGGTCAAGGCCCTGCTGAGCACACCAAATGGAAAAACGTTTCCATTTGAAAGCATAAGACCGCCTCGTGGAAGGTTTCCTAGAGGCATGAAGGATATCTTTCACAGGTTGAGAAAGATTAAAGTCTTGAAGACTTAAGCCTTCAGTAACCAAGCTCGGAGATGTAGGGATTTGGGGTTTGGGTGCCACAAAGTCCCGTCCTCCTGAGACAGAAGGTCTGGTGCAGCTCCTAAATCCAGGGAGGATCCCTGGGAGAGCTGTAGAAGCAGAGGGAACCACACTTGGCGTGGCCAGCGTGGAGCTATGAGGATCATAGAGCCGTGATCTCTCTGGAGTTTGAACAGAGTCTTGGGAATCAGCGGAATGGGTGGAAAGGCATATAGGAACGCCTGACCCCAATGGAGGAGAAAGGCGTCCGTGGCCTGAGCTTCCTGACACGGAGTCCTGGAACAGAACCGGGGAAGTTTGGCATTCCACGGACTTGCAAAGAGGTCTATGTCCGGGGTCCCCCATTCCTGAAAGATTCTGGTTATCTGGTCCACATGTAGGGACCACTCGTGTGGCAGCAGAACACGACTGAGTCTGTCTGCTCGAGAGTTTTGAAC
The DNA here is from genome assembly GCA_033557465.1 of Ichthyophis bannanicus. Lineage (NCBI taxonomy): Eukaryota > Metazoa > Chordata > Amphibia > Gymnophiona > Ichthyophiidae > Ichthyophis > Ichthyophis bannanicus. The sequence continues at coordinate 169,360,594 of CM066032.1, read as the reverse complement.
TCCTGGAAGGTACACTGCTAGCAGATGAATTTGGTGCTCTCTGGCGAAGGCCCATAATCTGAGAGCTTCGTTGCAAAGCGACAGAGAGCCCGTCCCTCCTTGTTTGTTTATGTAAAACATGGCCACCTGATTGTCTGTCTGAACCAGGACAGTCAGGTTGGCAAGGAGGGTATGGAAGACCTTGAGGGCAAGGTAAATTGCTCGCAGTTCCAGGAGGTTGATATGAAGGGTGGCCTCCTGTGGAGACCAAGTGCCCTGAGTGGAGAGAGTTAGCAGATGGGCTCCCCACCCCAATTGGGAGGCATCTGTTGTGAGGGTTGCTTGGGGTAGCAAGGGCTGAAAGGGAGCCCCCAACAACAGATTCTTGGTGGATATCCACCAATGGAGGGACCAAGACAGACGGTTTGAGGTTTGTATTTGGTCTGAGAGTGCTCGCGACACCTGAATCCACTGGGTGGCCAGGGTCCATTGAGCTGCTCTCATATGAAGACGAGCGTAGGGCACCACATGTACTGTGGAGGCCATATGGCCCAGGAGGCGTAGCATTTCCCTGGCTGTCAAGTGAGTACTGGACTGGGCTTGGGAGGCCAAGCTCAGCAGACGCTGACCCCGAACCAGTGGAAGGTAGGCTCTTGCAGTGGTGGTGTCCAACTGGGCCCCTATGAATTCTAGAGACTGAGTAGGGCTGAGTTGAGACTTGGGGAGGTTTATTACCAGTCCCAGATACTGCAGAAGGCTCCTTGTGCGGTCTAGGGAAATCTGGGCCTGCGACTGAGTTGGAGCTCGAATGAGCCAGTCGTCCAGATATGGGAATACGAAAATCCCCATGCTTCTGAGAAATGCGGCTACGACTGCCATGCATTTGGTAAAGACTCTTGGGGCAGAGGCGAGACCGAAGGGAAGTACTCTGTATTGGTAATGACTTCCCCTGAACAGAAAGCGAAGATATTTTCTGTGGGATGGATGGATGAGTAGATGTGTATACGCATCCTGCAGGTCTAGAGAACAAAGCCAGTCCTGACTCTGAAGGTATGGAAGGAGAATGCCCAAAGAGAGCATTTTGAATTTCTCCTTGTACAGAAATTTGTTCAATTCTCTCAGATCTAGGATTGGTCTGAATCCCCCTGTTTTCTTTGGAATGAGAAAATAGGGGGAGTAGAAACCTGACCCCTGTTGATGAAGAGGAACCTCTTCTATGGCCCCTTGGGCAAGCAGAGAAGAGATCTCCTGATCCAACAGGGCTAGGAGAGGAGATGGAGAATTGAAGGGTCTCACCATGTGATGAGGAGGAAGGCTGGAGAAATGAAGTTTGTAACCCTCTCGGATGATAGAGAGGGTCCATTGCTCTGTTGTAATCTGTTCCCATCTGGGAGCAAAGTGAGCTAACCTTCCAGGTATGGTGAGAGGTTCTGGTTGGTCCAGAACCAGGAATGGCAAGTTCTCTAGGGGCAAGTCAAAACCCCTGAGGGGGTGGAGCCTGTTGAGCTGTAGTAGCTGCTGCAGGCTTTGCTCTTGCTTGTTTCGTTTGCTGACGTTTAGCCGCAAAACGAGGTTGAGAAGATTGCTGGCCAGTATTGGAAGCATATCTGGCCTTTTTATAATAAGGCCTCTTGAAAGACTTCTTCTTAGTGGGAGTAGAAGTGGACTTAGAAAGTCTCTCTAAGGTGGCATTTTCAGCGTCCATTTGAGTGGCCTTAACTTGCCACTCTGCACCGAATAAGTTCTCACCTGTACAGGGCAGATTCCGTAAGCCATCTAGAACCCAGGGTTCCAGATCAGAAGCCTGGAGCCAAGCCAGACGTCTGGCTGCGATAGCAATGCCAGAAGCTCTGCTGGCTCCTTCGAAGGAATCAAAGGCAGCTCTGTTGGAGAACTTAGAAACATCTAAAAGTTGTTTCACAACAGAAAGGAAGTCCTCCTGTTTTTCCTCAGGGATAAGGGAGGCAAAATGCCGTACTTTCTTGGCAAGTTCCCCTAGGAACATGCCCATATAGAGGCTGTAGGAATTAATCCTGGCTATAAGCATACTAGCCTGGAAGATTTTCCTACCAAAAGAGTCCAGTGTCTTACATTCCCTTCCTGGAGGTGTAGAAGAGTGCCTTTTAGTACTCTTGATCTTTTTCATTGCAGACTTTACCACAATGGAGTGGTGAGGCAATTGAGTTTTCTGAAAACCAGGAGAAGGAGGGACCCGATACATGGTGTCCAACCTACGGGAATAAGGAGACAGAGTTAAAGGGTTCTCCCAGAAATCCATCAATTGTTCTTGAAGGATTTCATGGATAGGCAGAGTAACTGCTTCTTTAGGAGACTTGGAGTATCCTAAAATATCCAATCTTTTTGACCTTGGTTCCCTTTCAGAGGAAGTAGTGATAGAAAGGCCTTTAGCCATTTCTAAAATAAAGTCCTGAAAGGACAAATCCTCTGGAGGAGACATTCTCCTTTTTGGAGAAGAAGGTTCCTCAGGAAGGTCAAGGGAGAGCTCTGCAGACTCATCAGAGGAGACAAAATCCTCAGAGGAATCGGTGTATTGTCTAGTTTCCTCTAACGCACGATACGCATACCGATCGGTATCGACATCAGGCGTACCGGGTATGGAAGCGGTATGGAGCGAAAGCCCATACGGTACCGATTTGCGTTTAGAAGAGGAAGGCCTGGGTTCCGGCATGGCGGACGATACCGGAACCGGGCCCGGAACCGCTGGAAGCGGTACCGATGGCGTTGCAGCTTTAATGAAAGCCATGACGGCCTGCTGCATGGATTGGACAGTATTGCCCATAGACGCCACGGCTGCCTGGATGTAGGTACCGGTATGGGCCGGTACCCCAGAGCAGTCCAACAGGTGATCTGTCGAGGCCGTGCCATCGATGTCAACCTGTAGCCCCTGTATTGGCGTTTTGGAAGGTAGGACCTCCCGCCGGGGCTGTTTGGCTGGGGCAGGGTCCTCAAAACTAAGAGCCTCTCGATGCTTTGAAGGAGATTTGCTCTTTGAGGACTTGCCCACAGAAGGTTTGGTTACCTGAGATCCATCCGGGGATGATGACCTGGATGACTGTGATGTTGGATTCTCTGAAGCAAACAGCACATGGAATTTGTTGGCCCGGTTCTGCAGCCCACGCTTAGACATTTGGGAGCAGGAAGGGCAGTCCGGAATGGAGTGGTCAGGCCCCAAACATTTAAGACACCATTCATGGGTGTCTGTGACTGATATTACAGCAGTACACTTGGTACACTTCTTAAATCCAGGGGCTGGCTTCTCCATGTGGAGAATTCAAGTAGGCCTGAAGGCCTAACTGAAGTGACCAAGTGCTGAAAAATAATAAAAGAAAAGAAAATAATTTTTCAAGAAAGAAAAAGGAAGACAGGCGATACCGGTATCGGTATGGGAAGGCAGGTACGCGGTCTAAAGAAACAAAACAAAAAACTACAATTTCTTCAGCGGTGACAGGATACACGACCTGCTGGCTCCGCGGAAAAAGAGAAACTGAGGAGAGCTGTTCAGGAAGGCGGGAAGGCAGTGCGCATGTGCAGTGGGAGGTCCCAAAAGCTTCCATTCTAGGAAGCTGGGGAGCTTTCCCGCGCAGGCTCCGTCGGTACCGACGTACCCATATGTGAGGACTTATTCCTGCTTGTTCCTGGAGATACGTGTGTTCAATCAGGAGGGCTATGAGGTAATCCCTAAGCACTCATCTCAAAGGGCAGGGCCTGATTCAGCACAGCTGCGCTGTATTAGGGAGGAGCACTCATCTAAGCAGAATAAAGGTAGAGTTTATTCTACAGAGAATTATCATCAGTTTCATCTGAAGGATCATCAGAAGCAGAAGCCAAACCGGACGGACAGAGAGGGCAGGAAACCCTTTGGAAGAAGGAAGAGAAAAGCCTTTGAGAGGTCTAGAAGAGTCCAGAGCAGTACGTATACTGGGAGGTATTCCAAGGGCCAGCATACACCATTGGACTGGGGAAAGCCAGAGGAATGGTGCTGCAGAGCTAGGAATCTCCAGACGCTACCTGTGAGGGAGACGGCTGTACGTGGAAGGGACCCTAAGACCCGTGCCAGAAGGTATGTGAAGAGAGATCCAGTGTCCAGGGATCTGGATTGGAAGGCTGGACATAAAAACTGGACTACATACTGGCCAGGCTATATAGAGAGGAACTCTAACAGCAATGGAAGCTCAGGTATGAACACTGATCTATGCCCTAGCTATAACCTTGAAAGACAGCAGGGAAACAAGTATTCTCCTGAAAGTGCTCCAGTGGGAGATTCATCTGTGCCAATCCATGATATTGAACCCATGCTTGTTGAAGAAGAAGGGGTGATAGCAGATGAAGAATCTGTTTATATGGACTGCTCTCTGTCTAAACTCCTTTGGTGATTTTCTGTTATAAAGTACAGCAACCATCACAAAGAAATACAAACTTGTTCTTTAATCTACTCAGAAAAGCTCCTGTGTAGGTTTTCTAGCCACGCAGTAGAAAGCAAGCCAGCTAAGGGGTTTCAGCTGGATAACTGCTAGCAATTGAGCCTTACCTAATTGCTTGTGAGCTAGGAGAGAATCACTTCTGAATCTATGTGGGAAGATATAAGAAGTTAACCTGAGAAGAACAGTTTTTTTCTTTCTTTGTAGCTTTTGGTTTGTTGTTTGATACATGCTAAGAGAATATTAGCTAAGCCTACAGAAAAGACCAGTTTGTTGCCAACCAGGTCTTATTTCGTTTGCTTTAATTGCCTGACAACTTTAAAGGTTGTTTTCCTGATTTTGTTTTTTCAAGTTTAACACTGAAAGCAAGTAACCTGATTTATGTGCTACCAAGCATATCTGTGTTGGGAGAAATAACCCCATAAATAAATATCTTATTGGCTTTACCCAAAAGCACAACTAATTATTGTGAGCGGCTGTGTCTGGTGTGAATGAACTGCATTGCCCACAATCCCTTGCAAATCATATAGATATATGCACTTGCCAAGACTGTGAAGATTCTCACCCAGGCAGCCGTCTGACAAGCTTCAGATATAAGGTAACCTGATTCTGATAGAAAAAAAGGTCATGGTAAAGAAAAGGAGTTTTCTAACTTTACCAGATAAATTGGATGTCCATTCAAGAAGTTTATGGTACTGACAGCACTGATATTGACAGAAACAATATTTCAGGGTCAGATTGTATGCTTGTGTAACAACAAGAAGGGTTAAAACCTTATTGGAGATGGTTAGTGAGGATCACTTATTAGTCAAGGTATAAGAAACATATGCAAGGTTACATGGAAACCAGTAAGATGCTTCTTACCCATGACAAGAAGTCTAGGTCGTAAAACGACTAGTCCTCAGATAATTAGGTCTTGAGATGTACCCGAAGCAGTGCAGAGGAGATCCTTAATCCTAAGATAGAGGATTCCTTTTATCACTTCAGAATAGAAGCTGGAAGAAAAAAACGCAATGTAAGGGGATACCATGTCTGTCTCTCTATGAGGGCAGTATGAGTATCATGCGTTCTTTCTTTCTCAAGACTTCAATGAGGTATTGGAAGTAGAAAAAATTGCAGTAGATAAGGATCAACTGCAATGATTAGGAATGCATCCCTGTTGTAGGAGTTCCCTTGAGGAAAAGAAACAACTTAGGGAGTGGTGCTATTCCTTAAACTTGAAGTCGTCCAGGCCCTGGTTCCTTCTCCTTTAAAGAATTTTAAGGAAAATGGAAAATTAGGAACAAACAGCCATGTGGGGCATGACTGGGTAGAGACTGCCAGTCAAAGGTTCTTTAACCGCCTGGAAGTTACCTACCAGGGGTGGACTACGACACTCTCTGACAAAGGCCCATAGTTGTAGAGCTTCATTGCATAGTTGCAGAGAGCATGTTATAGGTTGCTTAGATGAGACCTGGCTGTTGGGTAGCCAGTGTGCAACCGAATCAATTCTGTTGAAACAGAATTGAGGATGGCAAAAAATGGTAGAGAGGCTTTTTGCCCTGCAATGATTAATTGAACAGGAAGTATTTGAGGGGTCAGCTCTAACAAACGCAAGTGGCGTAGAATAGGCGGAAACCCATGTGAGCTATCTGTTTAAAGAAGCTCATTTAACCCACTTGGTGGGTTATTCATATTTCCAGTATGGATGGTTTTAGAAGCCTTCTGAGCTGACCTTGCCCAAATGTATAGACTAAATCTGGTAGGGGCTTTCAGAATGCTGAATTGCATCCTGTAAAAACCAAAATGCAGAAGGACCCAAAAAGGAAAAAGCTCTGTATTGGAAAGATTTACTGGAGTAGGAACTCCTATAGCTTCAGTAAGAAGCTCTCCAGTTGAATAATATTCAGGTTGGAGACTAGATGTCCCAACTAAAAGACAGAAGTAATACAGAGTTGAAAAGCTTACAATTTAGTAAGTCTTTATGGATAGGGTCCTCTGCAGTTAAGGTCGCACAGGTAAGTGTCAAAAAAGGGTGAAAGGTACCACTCAGCCTCTTACGTTTCTTGATTGACCTTCCCTCCTGGTTTTTTTTTTTAATAGGGAAGTAGAAACCTATTACCTGTAGGCCTGAGATATCTCAAGAGCTCTTGGAGCTAGTAGAATGAAGTTCTCTTGAACAAGAGATTCATGTCTAGAGTTAACTCAATGTTGTCTCAGCATGGATGAGAATCAAGCCAGACGCCTCTTTTGATAAAAGGTAGGTGTACGGGTCCTGAACCTCATACAGGAAGAAAAGAAATCAGAAACCCTGTAGTTACTGGGTTTGCTGAGTCCGTTGAGGTTTCTGTTTCGTTAGCCTGGTTTGATGCTGCCCCTGTTGGGGAACATCTGCCTGAGGGGGAGAAAATGGATAAAACTTTTTCCCCCAGAGGAATAAAGTTTTTTAGAAGATCCCTCATTAGCTGGGGCAGAGGAAAGTTTTGACAATCCTCTTAAGGTAGGCTTTTTAGTGGTTAACTGTCTAGCTTGAAATAGACAATCCTTGTTGAAGAGATGTTCTCCAGTACAAGGGCTATTTCCCAGCTTTTCTTGAACTAATTTATCCAAGTCTGAAGCTTGGAGCCAGGCTAAACGTCATGCCCCTATGGCTATAGCAGAAGATCTGCTAATAGATTCAAAAGAATCCATGGAAGCATGACAAAGGAATGTAGAAATATTAGGAGTATGATTGACTAGTGATAAATAGTCAGCTCTTTTATGTTCCTGAAGGAAGGGGTTGAAAAGTTTTAAATCTTCGGCAACCTCTTTCAGAGAGAATCCCATACAGAAAATATATGAAATGATTCTTGCTGAAAGCATAGATGCTTGGAAGCATCGACACCCAAAAGCATCTAAGGTTCTAGACTCAAGACCTGGCGGATAAGAGGAGTGCTTTTTTGCACTCTTAACATGCCTCATTGCTGATTCTACTACTATAGAATGATGAGGGAGTTGAGTCTTTTGAAAACCTGGGGAAGGTGGGACTTTATAGACAGTGTCCACTCTTTTGGAATGTCAGGATACCGTTAAGGGAGTTTCCCACATTCTTAATAACAGATCCTGTAAGGTCTGATGTAGAGGAAGCATGATTGCTCGTCTGGAAACCAGGGGGATTGCAAAATTTCTGAATCCCTTGGTATAGAGTCCTTCCCCGGTATAGATATGGCGAGTATTCTTGCCATATCAAGCGAGTATTCTTGCCATATCAAGCAGAAAAGCTTGAAAAGAGATTCCCTCTAAGGGAAATTCTCTGAAATGAGGAGTACAAACTGCAACTGTTGAAAATTCAGTTGCGGTACTGATGGATGCATCTCCGACATTGGGCTTAGAAGACCGGGGAGGATGAAGCATCGGATTCTCCTTATAGAGGTGTGATCGGTACTTCTCAATGTCGGTACCGAAATGGGTCGGTACTGAATCTTCCAGGCTAGATAGCGATTCCAGACTCAGCATCGAGGGAAGAGAGCCTGTTGAAAAAGGTACCAAAAACATCGATGCCGGTACCGATGTCGATACCGGCATCTGTAACGATGCCCAATTCGGCACCGGGAGCAATGCCGATGTCGGTACGCATACCGACACCGGTGCTAGCATCGAAGCTGATACTGATACCGGCGTCAACGCCGATATCGGTGATCGAAGAACGGTCTGCGGTGACTGTTGGTGAGAGATGCGCCAGACTGCGTTCCATGGCGAGGAGTTTTTCATCCAACACCATAGCCGATGCCGAGGTATCGGTAACGGTCGACGCGGTCCAAACCATCGAGCATGGCACAGGTGCATCCACAGAGGTAAGAACCTCGGGAGCAACCTGAAATCCTGATAATGCTTTGGAGCCTGAAGACTCCCGCCAGGATTGAGCCATAGTGTCCTCGAGGGCAAGGCCAGAGCCATCTCGATGCTTAGAAAGATCTACACCTCTCGAGGACTGGCTAGTCTTAACTGACTGTTGTTTGGTTACCTGACCGTGGAAGGAAGAAGAGATTCTGCCTGGTGACATCATGGTTGATGTAGATCCGGTACCAAGTTGTGCTCGGTTCTGAAGACCTCTTCTGGTAAAACTCCTACAAGAGAAACACTCTTTAGGACAATGGTCAGGACCCAAACAAGTTAGACACCAAAAATGAGTGTCTAGTAACTTAGTTGTACCGCCACAGTTTAGACATTTCTTAAGAATAGTGGCCGGCTTTTCCATAATGGAAAGGATAGAGGCCTAGTGGCCAGAAAAAAGTCAGTCAGTAAATAAGAAAAAATTTATCAGAAAAAATAAGAAATTTATTTAAGAAAAGAAAGAAAAGCACCGGCGGTACCGGTGGGCGTCGAGGGAAGACAGGCGCGACCACAAAAAATAAGAATAAAAAAGATGAATTTTCTGCGGTGACAAGGACACGTCCTGTCGGCTCCGCGGAAAAACGAAAACTGATGAGAGGGAAGTGTTTAGGCGGGAAGGCAGCGCGCATGCGTGTGGGATGCTCCCAAAAGCTTTCTTTCTGGATGCTGGGGAGCGTTCCCACGCAGGCTCTGTCGGTACCGACGTACCCATATGTGAAGACTCATTCCTGCTTGTTCCTGGAGATAGGTAAATAGTGGTGTACCCCAGGGACCTCTGCTGGATCCGCTGCTTTTTGACGTATTCATAAATGACCTGGAAAAGGGAATAACGAGTGAGTTTATCAAATTTGCAGATGACACAAAACTATTTAAAGTTCTGAAAACACATGAGGATTGTGGAAAATTGCAAGAGGATCTTGATAAACTGGAAGACTGGGCATCAAAATGGCAGATGAAATTTAATGTGGACAAGTGCAAAGTTATGCACCTAGGGAAGAACAACCCAAACTATAGTTACATGTTGCAAGGTTCCACATTAGGAACCACCAGCCAGGAAAAAGATTTAGGCATCATTGTGGATAACATGTTAAAATCTTCCACCCAGTGTGCAGCGGCAGCAAAGAGAGCAAATAGAATGCTAAGTATCATAAGGAAAAGGGAAAATAAAACAAAGGATATTATAATGCCTCTATATCGTTCCATGGTGCAACCGCACCTTAAATATTGTGTGCAATTCTGGTCGCCGTATCTTCAGAAGCATATAGCGTTATTAGAAAAGGTTCAGAGAAGAGCCACCAAAATGGTAAAGGGGATGGAAGGATACCCCTATAAAGAAAGGCTAAAAAGGTTAGGGCTCTTTAACCTGGAAAAGAGACGGCTGAGGGGAGATATGATAGAAGTCTATAAATTAATGAACGGAGTGGAACGGGTAAACGTAGATCGATTGTTTACATTATCAGAATATAGAAAGACTAGGGGGACATGCAATGAAGCTACAGGGTAAACTATTTCAGACAAATAAGAGAATTTTTTTTCACTCAACGTGTAATCAAACTCTGGAGTTTGTTACCGGAGGATGTAGTAAAGGCTATTAGTGTAGCTGGATTTAAAAAAGGTTTGGACAAGTTCCTGGAGGAAAGGTCCATAAACCATTATTAAAAAGGGACCCAGGATATCAATGCTTGACCCAATACAAGCATTGAGGAACCTGTGTCTTTTGGGGAAACTGCTAGGTACTTATGACCTAGATTGGCCACTGTTGGAAACAGGATACTGGGCTTGATGGACCTTGGTCTGACCAGTATGGCATATCTTATGTTCTTATGATTGCCTTCCATACTGAACCCGAGTAATAGGAGGTAAATTCCCAGAAGGCATGAGTAGAACCTCAGTAAGGAACCTCCGAACCAGCTCCACAGGATCCAACAAAGGAGACCTGGGAAAGTTCAGCAAACGCAAGTTATTCCTCCTTGCTTGATTGTCCAAGAACTCCAGACGTCTTCCTATAATTAAAGCTCCTTTTGCCTGAGTAGCACCCAGGTCCTGTAACACAGCAGCCGGAGTCTCCAGTTGTGAGAGCCTCACAGCATGTCCATCCACTCTCGAGCGTTCAGTCTCAGCCTGCGCCTTCACCACACACATCTCTTTAGAAAGGACAGCCACAACAGGCATGAGAGATTTTTGAAGGGAAGTTATGGCATCCCATAAGCTTTCCAAAGTAACTGTTGCCACTATTTCCTCAACAGAAGAATTGGGTGGGAGAGCCTCGGTGGAGCCTAGTGCCCCAGCTCAGATGGATCTGACAGGATTTCTGGAAAGCTCGCTTGAGTTGGTAACCAGTAGAGCTACCTTACTGGTGTCCTTTGCCTTTGAGTCAGATCGGAACTCTGTTCTGCGGCTATATTTTATTAAGATGAATGTTTCTCAATTTATGGGGTCTAAGATATTGATTTTTCCAGATTTAGCGAGAGATACCCAGAAGAGGAGGAGAGAGTTTTTGGCCTTGCGTCAACGCTCTCTTAACTTGGGGGCACAGTTTAAGTTGAAATATCCGTGTAAGTGTATAATAGTTCATAATACCAAGAAGTTTCTTTTCTTTGAACCCCTTCAATTAAAATTGTTTCTTGAGAGTAAGGAAGGGGAGGGATTGGATCCTGTACCGGCTGCCACATGTACCACCTAAGCTCTATTAGTTATAGCCTTTTGGTTGTTATTCTTAGATAAATTTCTTTTTTCTTGGAACCTTATGGAGGGTTGTTTAGAGGTCTATACCAAGCTTGTGTTATTTGTGATGTTTAAATGTTTCCTTTGATATGTCTGTATTCTAATTACACTTAGTTTACTCTGGTGTATTTGAAAATTAATAAAGAATATATAAATAAAATGATTGCCTTCCAGAATCTTCGTCACTGTCAACGCTTTGGTGGCCCTCTTGGAAATGTTTATACCAGTCAAACTCGAGCACGATTCATGTATTCAATGCCATACACTTGCTGTAACTTGTCCTAAGTCTCTTTGCCTGGATCTCCAAGTTTCTGGCAGAATTTAATGCAAGTTTGCTGTTCAATTTTTTCACTCGTCGTAAATCTGACAAACTGCTTTTACATAACAAATATTACGTGATTTAAAAAACGTACAGGTGTGCTGTAGCCACGCTACACACTGCACATGCAGAGCACATAACTAGGTCACTGCATGCTTAATAGCATTGTGGTGCGATGTATTATTATATAGCTACACAGTAAGTCTTGATACTTTTGATCACACCTCATATTCCAGTTTCTCATCTGCCTTCCCTCTCCTCTTCTGCCCCTACCCATAGTCTTTGCCTTTCTCCTTTCCCGCTTCTTATCCCTGGGTCCTATCATCTTCTCTTCTCCCCCAACCCAGGTTCTTTTTCATTCTTCTCACCACATCTCTGGTCTCCCAATCTCTCTTCCTAGCATTCTTCCCAATACTTGCATTGTGCCAAACAATTTCCTTCTGGAACTTGTATGATATAATATAAACAGTCAACATAATGAGCTGAGCCAGGAAGGTTTGTAATCAGGCTAGTGGTACCTACTAAAAAATTCAAACAAGTTTTGTAAGTCAGGACTGCCTTTTCTGCCCTGTTGTTGCTTGAATCCTACAAGAGAGAGGCCCTGAGAAACCTTCAGGAGGCTGGTGAGTTTTTTTGTGCTTTAGATATGCACTCCAACTCCTAGAAAAATACAAGGTTCAAGGGGCTTGTATCAGATACAGTGAGATTGGTTAGTATGAACTGTAATGGGGGGGAGGGGGTTACTGAGCCTTATGGTATAGTGTGCTGTGTTTAAAATGAAAGCAGACAGAACATGTTTAAAACAAAACCTTTTTCTTTAGTATCATAAACAAGAAAAACAGCTCACCAAGAAACAAATACAGGTATTAACTAAGACAAAAACAAAGGCAGAAATTAAAGTATTAAAAAACAAACTCTTCCACAATGAATTAGCAAATAAGAGAGATTGGCTAAATATGGGGGGTGGGGAGCCAGAGACAGGGATTGGGTCACAGGTGTTTTATGTTTTGATGTACACTACCTTGAATGCTGTTGCACATGGCAGTTAATAAATGTTTTAAAATAAATAAAACAAACATAAACATGTAAATGAGAATTTGTACTGGTGACTGACAACAGAGATCAAACAATTTGCAATCCAGTTCGTACAGAGAGCAGAATATAAATTCTTTTAATAAATAAATAACTAATCCTAGCAAGACTAGATAATTATTTCACTGTTATCAGAGGTTCTAGAGTGATGCGCACCAATAATTCAGCTCTAACTGTATTTGGATACAGGCCCAGTTCCTTGCAGAGCTTTCCTGCTATTGAAAATCCTGCTCTCTTTAAATAGTTATGGTAAGATCTCATTGGACAACAGTTCACTTGGTCTCTGGGAATTGCTAAGCTCAACCTTCAAGTGGAGGAGTAGCCTAGTTAGTGGTTAGAGCAACAGTCTAGTACCCAAGAGATCAGAATTGGATTCCCACTGGCGCGCCTTGTGACCTTGGGCAAGTCATTTAACCCTCCATTGCCTCAGGTACAAACTTAGATTGTAAACCCTCTGGGGAAAGGGAAATACGTACATACCTGAATGTAACTCGCCTTGAACTATCATTGGAAAGGTGTGAGCTAAATACTTAAAAAAAAGAAGCAACCTTTTCCCAAGGGAGTCTTGGGGGCTTGTTTGCAAAGCCACGTTAGCGGTTTCCGATCGTTATCGGAGCCACGGTCCCATTGATATCAATGATTTCAATGGGCCGTGGCTCCGATAACGATCGAAACCGCTACTGCAGCTTTGTAAACAAGCCCCTTGGAGTTGCAGGGCTGTGAGTAAATACAAAATCTTTGTCTTCCGAATTCTGACTCAAAGCTAGGGCAGATAAAGCTTTGATTTTTAAGTCTGAGTCCAAGGTTTGAAACTCTGAATGAGAGCTGAAGTCAAACTCTCCTGGCCATCTTTATCAAAGCCAGCCAGCAGCTCTTCAAGACATCCTAGTCAGAGGCTAGCCAGCAACTGACTAAATTCAAAAAAATCTCAGGAGGTTTCAACCAATCACAGAGGGCTACAATTCAATGCAAGAGTTAATTAACACTTCTATTTCTGACTAGTCAGTCCAGCAATCCACTTTGGAGTTTGTGTGAGCAGTTTGTATGCTCAGGTTTGTAATTTCAAAAGCTGTCAGCAAGCATCCATGCCAAGGTTTGTCTCTTCAAAGCCGAAACCTCTGGAAGGGGGTAAATCTTTATCAGTTAATTTCAAATAGATACACAAGGGCTTTATTCAAAATGGCTGCTGTAGTTTGAGCTTGTTCCCTGTTCCGATGCCTAAGAGTGTAGCAGCGAAGTGCACGCAATGAATAAAACCAGGAGTCAGTTGTAGGTTCCAAGCCAATTTATTGTGCACAGGCTCAAGCAAGGAATGCATCCAAAAGTGACTGAGCAATGGAGTACAGAAGCAAATTCCTTATATACAATGTTTACAGTTTGATACAGGCAAACTTTCTATTGGTCCCAACGCACCTTGCACCTGTCCAATCGGGGACCCTCTCGGCCTAGCTCCCTGCTCAGACTATTCTAACAAAGGCACAGTCTTAGACATCGATACATTTCTACTTCAAGGCCATTTCTAGCTCAGGGAATGCAGGAACATTTCTATCATCAGTATAGAAGAATTTAATAAAGGAATTATTCAGACTTTTCAAAGAGCAGTAAAAAATAAACCGTTTAAAGCAGTTTCTCAGACTCTAGTTCTTCTCAGCACTACTCTCAAGTGGGGGTTGGGGCCTAGGTCTGGTTTACAGGCCGTAGCCTACCACAAGAGGAAGGGTAAGGCTAGGGCTTACCCGCCTGAGCCTCAGCTTGCCGTATCTGGTCCTATGGACAAGTTTGTTCAGCTCTCTGAGGAAGTAAGGCGGAAGATTTGTGCAGGTGCAGGGGAGCGGAAAGAGGACACCATTCTCCCCCTCTGCCTGGATGTCTTTGTCTCCTGATGCGCGGTCCCTGCCAATGCCTCCAGATGTCTCTGTCGCTCCTTCGATGGCTAGTCCTATCAGCCTGTCGGACGACGGCTGGCTCACAGTTCTGGGGCAGGGGAGAGCCAGGAAGGTGGAGAGTGGAGAATCAGCCCTTGAAGGCTCTGAAGACTGCTGGAGAGAAGTCTGTGGCGGGAACGCCTCCTCAGTGTGGAGTACATGAGTCCAGTGGGCCTGCGGGACTGTTGGCTGAATTACCTATGCCTGCTTTGGGATTAACCCGGCCAAAAACAATTACGCTGGAGAGCATCTGGGATGCTATCACTCGTCTTGCCGAAGCTGTTGCGTTAAAATGAAAATAGAGGTGAATGAATTAAAACTGAATCAGGTTGCTGATACTACACAGGCCCTGGTTAAAGATAATATGGCCCTGCAGGCTAAATTGGAAGTGCTGGAGAACTCCGTCTGGGCTTCAGGTTTGAGGCTATTGAATTTTCCAGTGATACCGGGTTCTGTTCAATAGAGTTGTTTATAAAGTTCTTGTTGGATATTCTATCTGTGCCTCAAGACTTGTTACCATCTGTTACTGAAGCCTTCTATTTACCATCTGGAAAGAAGGAGCTGCCTATGTGAATACTGAAATGGAAGTTTTGAATGTTTCTGATTTACTTACTTCACCCACTTCTGATTCTATAAGAGTTTCTACCATGTTAGTTACACTGGCATTGGCTTCTGATAGAAACTGGTTGCTGAAACTGTACTATAAGAAACGGGCATCTCTTTTTCAGGGCATTAAAGTTTCTATGTTCCTAGATGTCTCAAGGAAACCCAGAAAAGGCGTAGACAGTTTCTACTATTAAAACCAGGGGTCTTGCAATTAGAAGCTTCATATTATCTCCACTTTCCCTGTAAATGTATTGTTGCATTTAAAACACAAAGGTTTATTTTCTACTAACCTGAAGATTTGTCTGCCTTTATAAGTACTAGGATTTCCTTAGTATCTACACCCACTGAGATGTCCAGGGCTAACTGACCACGCTTTAGAAGTTTTAACCTCGGTCCCTGCAGTCTTCCTGTATTTTCTTGTTCATATGTACTTTTCAGTGCAGTTGGTCTTCCTCAGGCCAACGGTTTGTTTTCTTTTTCATACCCTCCACCTCGTAGAGGGGCTATAGATATTTCTGTGTAATACAGCAGACACTTCCTGGGAGAGTGTCTGCTGTATTAGTTTCTGGATGGTTTATCTTTTCTGTACAAGCTGTGCTTGATTGTTTTTTAAAAATGCATAAATATATAAATTTAAAAAAGAGATATACAAGGGCCGCAGCCTGTGTTTTAGTGAGGTCCTCACAGTTTAGAACACATTTTCTTGGTTGCAGCTCTTGGTAGTCAATGATCTGATTTCTTAATACCTAGTAAAGAAGTTGCTCAATACTGAGACTTCTATTAGTGGTTTTCTCCTTTACCACTATGATTGATTTTCCAGCATCAAGCTTTTTATTTGTCAGTCCATTCTAATGAATTATACGTCATATGATTTGAGCAAACAATGTTTGTAAGAAAGAATAAATCAGTGGTGCGAGCTTGGCGGCAGTGCTTGGTTGATTTGCTTGGCCCCCTCCCTAACCAAAAAAAAAAGCCTTCTGCTGCCCCTGCAGCCTCTGGATGAATAATAGTAATTTCTAACGAGACTATAACTGCTTTTCTTTCTCAAACAAAATGAGTGAATGCATCTGTACTAGTGGATAAACCCGCTATCATGGTAACACTGCTTTGCTCTGGGAGATAAACACGGTTAGCTGAAAGCCGAAGTTGGATTTAGCGAGTTGGAGGGGACATGAAACTAGACAAACCAAAGCTTTTCAGACTGTCTGCAATTATGTTATATGATGCAAAGGGAAGCCACAAGATGATCTTGGAACAGATGCAGAACTAAAACTAAAGGAATGAAGGACACCACAAAAGTTCAGTGAAGTTTCTTTTTTTGTAATTTTAAATCTATATGTACAGTGATAGCTAGAAACATGAACTGCCCTGTAACTTAAAACAAACGTTGCTTTTCAGGGCAAATGTTGTACCTATACATATGACTGAAAAGCATGTGAATACTTTTCACTATGAGAAGACTACCAGATTTTCAAAGCAAACGTGCACGTACAGTATACTTTGATTATGGAAAGTACTGACTGATACATGCAATGTGAAGCGGGGTTTTTTTCTCATGTTCTGCAGGTCTTCTTTATTCAGGGGAAGGTGGTGGTGTCTTTATTTTTGTTAGAAGCTCTGCTCTATGTTTTGTTTTTAAAGATTATGGGTTTACAGAGGGAGTTGGAGGACAGGGGTAAGGATAGGGGGTCCAGGGAGAAGGATCAGGAGGCTCTCTGGGAAGAAACAGAAATGGCAATGGAGAGGGGATATCAGTGGACTGAGTTCTCTTTAGTAACCTCTGATGAAGTACTCCAGATTTAGTATTAGAGAGCATCAGACTTACACATTCTGAAATGGACCTGTCAGGATGGGTGTGTGTGACAGGAGAGGATATTGCTGAAATGTTGAGAAAGATTGTAAATGCATCTTTGCAGGAATCAGTTTTTCTTTGTCTTTGAAACAGTGTTATAAAGCATATATTGAACAGTCCCTCTGTGAATAGCGGGAAGCTGGAAAGTTATAGATCTGCAGCCCACCAGCCTCTTCTAGGTAAAATCATGGAAAATGTGGTGGCTAATCAACTGGTCGACCTTTTAGAAGCCAATTTGGTATTGGATGATAATCAGTCTGGCTTCCGCCACTTTTACAATATGCAAACTCTGCTGGTAGCATTATAGGCTCTTGAATAAGGCAGGGGTACTGATGCTTCTAGATGTCTCTATTGCTTTCAATATGGTACAACATGATTTTTTATTGAAAAGTTTGAATAGGGTAGATATAAATGGGAGACACACTTACAATGCTTTTCTTCTTTTTTTGAGGGACAGGAGCCAGACAGTAAAAATGAGAAATCAGTCTTCTACTTTGTGGACCATGAGGAGCTTGGGTGTTCTGCAGGTGTCAGTATTACTGCTATAATTATTTGATCTCCATGTGCTTCTGCTGTGTTTGGTTCTGCTGGGTAGAAATTTTATAGGTATGTAGATGACATGCAGGTGTTAGTGCCCGTATCAAGTGTGGGTGACGATGTAGGGGAAATGGTTAGCAGTACTGTCATCATGGTCCCGTCATTTAAGTCTGAAATTAAATGTGTAAAATTGGAGCTCTTATGGTTATTTGAGAAGGATATGCACAAACACATTCAGCCAGGGAATGGGCTTGAGGTGTTTAAGATCTTGTGTTATAGTTTGAGGGTGTGGCTAGACTATGATAACACTGCAAGATTATGTTTCTAGAATCATGGGCACCTCTTTCTCTAGGTTTGATATGCCATTTAAGAGTCTATTTGTCTGAAGATAATTAAATAGCAGTAACTCGTGCCTTGTTTCTCCAGAGTTTGGTTTATTGAAATACACTGCTAACTGTAGTAGGGGAAAGAGATGTATGTCTTTTGTAATTAGTCCAAAATATGGCAGCCAAGTTGATAAAGGGACTTTGTAAATTTGACTATGTAACCCCTGTAGTTGTAAATTTAATTTATGTTGGCTGCCAATTTGTTTCTATGTCCAGCTTAAGATTATACTGCTGGAGTTTAAGGTATTATGGGGCATGGGTCCAGGATATCTACATGGGAAACTGCAGTCCTATACATGCCTACTTGGACTTTGAGTCCTTGTAGACAGAATTTTTGGTGGTAGGGCCAGCTTGAGCCAGTGAGGAATTAGTGTTTAATACAGGTTTGGGAGCATTTGCTTCTGCTCCCCTTGGCTGTACCAATACAGCAGCGGAATAATTTGCTTTTCCTCCTGTGACTGTTCTAAAAATGCCTTGGTGCCAAGCAGCTTGAATACAACACACCTGTGGGAGGATACGCAAATGCTCCCATGGCTGTTATCGGGGCTGGGTTAGTGAGTGGGACTGGAAAAGAGTAGTTACTCACCTGTAACAGGTGTTCTCCAGGAGCAGCAGGAATCAGTACTCACTTATGGGTGACATCGGCGCCGATGGAGCCCCTGTGCGGAGCATTTCCCCAGCTTTCTATGAAAGCCTTTGGGAATACTATACGCATGCGCGGTCCCCTTCCCGCCTAAAGGTGCCATCTGCTCAGTCAAATGACATAGCTAAAAACAGCACACAAAAATGAAAAAATAAACTATGTACAACTGCAACTCCCAGGGGAGGAGGGAGGGTTGTGAGGACTGATTCCTGCTGCTCCTGGAGAACACCTGTTACAGGTGAGTAAATACTCTTTCTCCAGGACCAAGCAGGAAGTCAGTCCTCACTTATGGGACTCCCCAGCTTCAGGCTACCGGGGACCCAGAGCTGAAAAATGAGCTCCCTCTAGCCTCAGCATCAGAGAAAGGATTTCACTGAGACATACCTCCACCGGTAGCCCAACCAGAGGGCTGGAGGGTAGGAGTTGCCTAAACCTCAAAGAGATTCTGGAGCACTGCCTGACCGAAAGCACTGTCCTTGCGGGACTCCCTCTCCAGGCAGTAATGGGCCGCAAAAGTCTGGCTTGAGGACCAAGTTGCAGCCCTGCAGATGTCTGCCAATGGTACAGAATGGAGATGAGCTACTGAGGCAGCCATTGCCCTGACACGGTGGGCCGTGACCCGCCCCTGCAAAGGAAGGTCAGCTGCCCTGTAAGCCCAGGTGATACAGTCAGCCACCCAGATGGACAAGGTACGCTTGGACACAGGTACCCCCAAGTTATTGGGGTCAAAAGAGATGAAGAGCTGAGTAGCCCTCATATGCCCCTGCGTACGCTCAAGGTAGAAGGATAAGGCCCTCCTACAGTCCAGAGTATGCAGGACTGTCTCAGCCCGGCTGGCATGGGGCCTAGGGAAGAATGTTGGAAGAACCACCTCTTGGTTGAGATGGAAAGAGGAGACAACCTTGGGGAGGAACTTAGGATGTGTCCTAAGTACTACCCTGTTCCTATAGAAGCAAGTGTATGGCCTGTCACAGACCAGGGCTTGAAGTTCACTCACTCGCATGGCCGAAGTCAAGGCCACTAGAAATAGTGTCTTCCAGGAAAGGAAGCGTAGAGGGCATGTGGCCATGGGTTCAAAAGGTGGGCAAGTAAGCTGCTGCAAGACCACATTCAACTCCCACTCAGGGGCCGGTGGACGGAGAGGAGGCTTGAGCAATAGTAAGCCTCTGAGAAACCTGGACACCAAAGGGTGAACCGACAAAGAGTGTCCCTCCACCATTGAGTGGTGAGCTGCCAGGGCAGAGGTGTGGACCTGAACAGAATTGGACTTAAGGCCCTGATTGGACAAGTGCAGAAGGTACTGGAGTACTACTGGCACAGTGCAGCCGAAAGTATCTTCCTTGCATTGCTGACACCACAAGGAGAACCTCCGCCACTTCAGGGCATATGTTTTCCTGGTGGATTGCTTTCTAGAAGCCAAGACCACCTCTTCCACTTCCCTAGGTAGGCCCGAGGGAGCCAAGACTACCCTTGCAGCCTCCATGCCATCAGATGGAGAGATTTGAGATTGGGATGCAGAAGGGAACCCTGATCCTAAGAGAGAAGGTGGGGTTGGAATCCCAGAGGCATGGGTGTCTCCACTGCCAGTTGAAGTAGCAGGGGGAACCAGGACTGCCTCGGCCACCTGGGAGCAACCAGAAGTACTGAGGCCTTGTCCCTGAGAATCTTGAACAAGGTTCGGGCCACCAGAGGCGTGGGAGGAAACGCATATAGCAGGCCCTGGGACCACGAAATCAGGAAGGCATCTGCCGCCACCCTTAGGGGATGCGGTTGCCTGGAACAAAACCTGGGCAGTTGGTGATTCAGGGGACTGGCAAAGAGATCCATGGATGGAAGTCCCCATTTTAGGAAAATCTGTTGAACCACCAAAGGGTGCAGCTTCCACTCGTGGGGCTGCAGAATTCTGCTTAAGCGGTCTGCTAGAAAGTTCTCCTGGCCAGGAAGATAAACAGCCCTCAGCAACATCTGGTGCCTGAGGGCAAAAGAGCAAAGGGCCTGTGCTTCCAGGCATAGAGGCGTGGACCCAGTGCCGCCCTGTTTGTTCACATAGAACATGGCTACTTGGTTGTCCGTCTGAACTAGAACAGACTGGTGGGCCAAGGAGTGAGAAAAAGCCTTGAGGGCTAAGCGAATAGCACGCAGTTCCAGTAGGTTGATCTGTTGCGTGGCTTCCCATGGGGACCAGAGGCCTTGGGTGCAGCTCCCTTGACAGTGTGCACCCCAGCCCTGCAAGGAGGCATCGGTTGTCAACACCACTGTGGGGGCAGCCACCTGAAAAGGCACCCCCTGCAGCAAGTTGGGGGGGGGGGGGGGTGTAGCCACCACTGAAGAGAATCCAGGAAAGGTTTGGATACCCTTACTTTGTCTGCTAGGCTCCCTGTGGCCTGCTTCCACTGAGTTCTGAGGCACCACTGTGCAGGCCTCATGTGGAGGCAGGCATTGGGGGTCACATGCACAGTCGACGCCATGTGTCCCAGGATTTTCAGACAGAGCCTGGCAGGAACCCATGGCAGACTGAGAAACCGGGATGCCAACTCCATGAGCCTTTGAGCTTGGTCTTCTGGCAAGCCCTTGCTTGCAGAGAGTCCAGCCGTGCTCCTCTGAACTCGAGATTCTGGGAGGGGAGCAAAGTGGACTTAGCAAAGTTGATGACAAAGCCTAGGTCTTGAAGGAGTGTGACAGTCCTGAAGGTGGCCTGCCTGGCCTCCTGGTAAGTTTGACCTTGGATGAGCCAGTCGTCCAGATAGGGGAAGACAAAGACCCCTTGAGCCCTCAAGTAGGCCGCCACCACAGCTAGGCACTTTGTAAAGACCCGTGGAGCGGAAGTTAGGCCAAAAGGCAGTACCCTGTACTGGTAATGGTTTCCTCCCACCATGAACCTGAGGTACTTTCTGTGGTCTGGATGAATGAGGATGTGAGTGTACGCATCCTTTAGATCTAAGGAGCATAGCCAATCTCCCTGCTGGAGGTAGGGCAGAAGCGTTCCAAGAGTAAGCATCTTGAACTTCTCCTTCTCCAAGAACTTGTTGAGGTTCCTGAGGTCTAGGATAGGCCTTAGGCCTCCTGTTCTCTTTGGCACCAGAAAATACCTGGAGTAGAACCCGTGCCCTTGTAGCGAGGAGGTACCGGCTCCACCGCCTTGTCCAGAAGCAGACCCTGAAGTTCTTGGAGGAGGAGGTTGGTGTGCAGGAGAGGCCTCAGAGGTTCTCCTGGAAAGTAGACAGGAGGTAGCTGTTGGAAATGAAGCATATAGCCCTGGGGATTGATGCTTAAGACAGAAGCATCCCCTGTAATGGGTGGCCACCTGTGGGAAAACAGGGCTAAGCGACCTCCTGTGCAGGGATGGGACAGCAGGGGCAGAGAGGCTATGCCTTGGGAGTCAAAAAACCCCTCCCTGCTGGGTAGGAGCAGGAGCCGAAGGCTTGGGGGTCTTCTGCCTACGGGACCCATGTCCCTGCCCCTTGGCCTGCTGCCCCTGAGGGGGAGCTGGGGAGGCCTGGTACTGAGGGAAAGGTTTGTAGGCAGACACCTTTCTCGGGTAGAAGGACTTTTTACCCGAGCCCTTCTTTTTGTGAGAAGGGGCAGAAGTCTTTCTGGACAGCCTTGTCCTGGTCAGGTGCTTGGTTTCGAGCTCAGCCGCCTTCTCGGCCATGGGTTTGCCAAAAAGGTTCTCACCTCGGCAAGGGACATTGACCAACTTGTCCTGTACCCAAGGCTCGAGGCCCGATGACTGCAGCCATGCCTGGCGTCGGGCCGTGATGCCGGCGGCCTCCACACGAGCCGAAGCCTCGAAGCCATGAACATTCAGGACATGAATTTGGAACAGTCCCGGATTCCTGAAGACAAAGACTGGAACCTCTGCAAAGGTTCCCCAGAGAGGCCAGCAGAGAACCCGGCAAACTCCTTTGCCAGGTCTCGAAGGTACATGCCCATGCACAGCTGGTATGACTGGACACGGCAAGCAAGCATCGAGCCCTGGAAGCACTTTCTGCCGAAAGCATCCAGGTTCCGGGCCTCCCTGCCAGGGGGCACCATGGAGTGCATCTTCTGGCTCTTCAGACGATGCATGGCCGATTCCACCACCATGGAATGGTGCGGCAGCTGCGCCTTTTGGAAGCCAGGGCTCTTACAGAGTCGATAAATGGAATTGACTCGCTTGCTCAAAACCGGCACTAAGCCCGGTGCCTCACACATCCGGAAGAGGAGCCGTTCCAGCATCGGAGGAACCGGCACAGTAAAGGCCTCCTTCTAAGGAGAGTCATACTGGAGGACCTCGAGCTCCTCGGCTCGAGGCTCCTCCTCGGGGTCCGCGGGAATCGCCAAGGCCTTGGCCATGTCCCGCACGAACTCCGAGAACCGGGTGTCCTCCGGAGGGGACCTACTCCGGGGCTCGGACTGCGGTGAGTCCGACGGGACGCACCGAGTCCGGAAGGTATCAGGGGACTCCTCATCCTCAGTCTCCCAGGCCGACTCATCCGAAGAGTCGTCGAGGGGCTCTGACCGCGCGGGTCGAGGTGGCACCTGCCCCGACGCCGAAGGCACCGGCGTCGACGCCCTCGGTTCCGAGCAGGAGGTCGAGAAAGACCTTGACCGAGGACGTCTTTAAGCCTTCATGGTCTCGAGTATCGGCTTGGTCTCCGGGGTCGACTTCGACGTCAATGTCCCGGTGGTCGGGGCCGATGCACCAGCGAGGCTGGCCATCAGTACCCACTGCTGCTCCATGAAGGCAGACAATCTGCACTCCAAGGCTGTCAGCCTGAGTCCAAGCTCAGGAGACTCAGCAGCCACCGACTCGGGCCCCGGCGCCGCCGGGGCCCGACGTCGGCTCCCTCGGAGGAGAGTCCACGAGGACTACAGGACTTATGTGTCCGACGGTCTCCGGCTCTACACGAGGTACTTTGGATGGCTTCTCCTGCTCCAAAGGCCCGGGACGGCGGTCGGGGGTCTTAGACCTGGCCCTCGAGGAACCAGGGACCTCTTCCGATGCCGCACTCGCGAGCCGTTTCTTCCTCTTGCAGTCCCGGTCGGGGGACCCCCTGTCCAAGGAACCCTGGCGATGCTCGGGATCAGACTCCCGAGACGTCGAGGCCTCAGACGAGGTCCGGGCCCGGCCGGAGGCAGAATCCGAAAAAATCCTTTTCTTCTGGTGCTGACGGCTTTGAAGTGCCTTGGTGGACATTTTGCCACACGGGCCACAGATCATGAGATCATGATCTGGGCTGAGGCACCGAAGGCAGTAGTCGTGTGTGTCGGTGAGAGACAGTTTCTTGCACCGATCACACTTCTTGAAACCACTGGAAGCCATCGGGGAAAAAAGGGCACCCGCAAGAAGGGCAAAAACCGAAAAATAGAGAACAGGCTCGATACCGGTGTACCAAACCCGGCGGGAAGGGGAACCGGCGTCCAACTCTGAGAAAAAGGCGAAGAAATCTTCGAAAAAACATCAACTTTTCCCGGGTGACTAGGACAAACGTCCGAAGGACTCCACGGAAAAAGAGAGACTGAGCAAGATGGCACCTTTAGGCGGGAAGGGGACCGCGCATGCGTGTAGTATTCCCAAAGACTTTCATAGAAAGCTGGGGAAATGCTCCGCACGGGGGCTCCATCGGCACCGATGTCACCCATAAGTGAGGACTGACTTCCTGCTTGGTCCTGGAGAATGTGTTGTTACTGGGGCTGGCTAGGATTGGAAATCTGCTGATACTAGGGTTGTGGGATGGAACTGGAAATGGACTGATACAGCAAAACACAAATACTTAAGAGTGGAGGAGTAGCCTAGTGGTTAGAGCACTGGCTTGGGAACCAAGAGACCAGGGTTTGATTCCCACTAGCACTCCTTGTGGCCTTGGGCAAGTCACTTAACCCTCCATTGCCTCAGAAAAATTCAAGTTATCAATCTCCATGTTTAATGTACGTTTACCAAGTTTAAGTTACAATGTAAACTGCTTTGATTGAAATGATAAAGCGGTATAAAAACCCCCCTGCAAAATAAATAAATAAAATAACTTTGCTGATCCTCCTGGATTGGGATATGAAAATACATCTTGGCCAAATTCAGAGATGACAGGAATCCCCCCGGCACACTGCTTGAACCATGGATCACAAAGTTTCCATCAAGAAGCGCATGATGTGCAAGCGCTCATTGACACCCTTGAGGTCCAGAATGAGCTGAAATGCTCCTTTCCATATTGGCACCGCAAAACAGATAGAATACTGTACCTGTCCTTGCCCTGATCATCAGGGGAACAGGCACCACTGCCTTCAGGAGAGGCAACCTGTTCAAGGTGATTCACACAGCAGCCCTGCATTCGCAGATCCACAAGGGGAGAAGACAAAAGCGGCCAGGACTGGCTCTCTGCATTCCAGGGCACAGCTGTACTAAATGGGAACTCACACCCAGTGATCCTTGGTGACTTAGGCCCATTCCTGAGAGAAGAACCAGAGAAAACTGGAGGAACCAGAGAATGGGCCCCCAAAACTTCACTGTGCAGCCCTTGAGGGTCCTCCTCTGAAGGACTGGGTCCTTGGACCCAAGCGCTCCACAAAGGGACCGAGAACAAGCCCAAAGTCCATAAGCAGAGGGGCAGAAAGGCTTTCCAGGCTGGTAGCAATGGGTCAGACATCCCCTGGAGTCTGACCAGCATGGCCATGAGGAGCGGACAGAGACTGATGGAAAAGGGGATCCTCCTGTTTCACAGGCCTCTTGGACCTGTCCTCCGGAAGGCAGAATGATTTTGTCTCACCCTTCACCAGCTTCTTCAAATCAGACCAAACAGAAGCATCCCGCTAAGGCCAGATGGAAACTGGGCTTTGGAAAATGAGTCTGCTGTCCTATGTCAGAGCCAAGCAATCGCCATGCCATCGTTGACAGGGTACAATCCCTGGCCACTAGACATATCAGGCCACACATGGCAACAGAAAGGAAGGCCATACCAGACTCCAAAAGAGGGGTAGAATCATCCAGCGGAAGACACTAAATCCAATGGAACAGGGCTCGAGACATCAGGCTTGAACATGCTGCCAACTGAAGAATAGCAGCTGCCGCAGCGAACTGGTTCTTCAACGCACATCCAAATATTGGTCTAGAGCATTCACAGGAATGATGTTCTGACTGGTAACTGCAGTGACCTGCGCATTAAGCAAACCATACAATGCATCCCATCTCTGGGAGAGCATGCATCTTCTTATGCACCCTTAGTTCCAAGGCGGGGAGTTAAGGGAATCCCACTCTGACAGGAACAGGCCTCCGAGAACTGGAAGACAGTAGTGGATTTCCACACACCTTGCAGGAGTGAATACATCTTTGGTTCCTGCTCAGAGTCTGGAGCATCCGCCAAGTCCAAGGTGGATAGACACTGGGAATAAACATCTCCAGTTCCTCCTCCAGGAACAGGGGATCACATAGGCCTCTTCACAATCCTCTGAAGGCGAGAGTACTTCTTCGTCCACATCAGAGCCATGTACTGAGACATCTGAACAGGGCCGTACGAAGAGTGAATTGCGCCCTGTGCGATTTGCACATCAGGCGTGCACCCCCCCGCACCTCCATCCAGCCACTTTCTGGAAGGCTGCGGAAGAGGCATGCCCAATGTGCAGTCACCGGCACTCTAAGCAGATCTATCCCTCCTTGCTCTGACGTCGCGGAGACACCAGACCTGCTTAGAGTGCCACGAGAAGACTTACGGAGCACATTTCAGCTGTCTGCCATTGCCTGCCGCCGCTGAGTGAAGAAAAAGTGGCAGTGGCAGGCAACGTTAGGCAGCTGAAATGCACCCCTTAAGCCTTTGCGCCCTGTGCGGCTGCACCACTCGCACAGGGCTAGGTACGGTCCTGCATCTGAATCCAAGTCACCATCCTAATCTTGAACAGATCCCAGCTGATCCTCATTTCCAGGGGAATACACCTTGCCTAAGACGCTTAGCTAGAGGCAGACGTACAGGACTTTCACTCTCAGCATGCCCCTCACAAGACTGTGTGTGGGGGCACCCAGAGGCCGCAGGATCTGAATGTCCATGCTGAAAGGACTAGGCTTGCTGTAAAAAGGTCAACGAATTCTGGGGAGGATAATCCAGAATCTCTCCTCTCGGAAATGACTCCCCAACACCAGGGGTCATAGCTGCCGCAGACCCCCTAGAGGATGAGAAGCGAACCTCCAGCCGTCTGGATATCTTTACCCATAGAGTCATCCGTCACATCCTGCCCTGAGGAAGGCAAGGCCAGACTAATTGCATCTCCCGGCTGAGGGGAGGGGTGCAAACCCCTCAGGAGGGCTCAGAAACTGACATGCAAGTCCAGAATCCAGAGATGAGGCACCTCACTTGTCACAAGACAAATGATTCCTGAAAGAAGACAGAGTTTAGAAAAGTATCACAACAATGTGTGCTAAGGCTGCAGCAGCCCAAAAGGGTGCATGTTAACTGCACTTTTACTGCAAAGTGCTTTACAGGCACTAGGGTAGGAATGTACATTGAAGCAGCTTCGGCAGAACGTGCACAGGACCGCCAGGGTCACAATTGTAAAATGCTACTAATATATGACGAAAATGGTGGGAAACCTCAACACTACACAACAGTCACCAGCGGTTCACCCCAAGTTGCATCCCAGGCAGACAGAATCAGGAGCCCCCAATGATGAAGTCAAGCCTTGGTACTCACCCCCTGAGAGCCCCAGGCAGAGGATCCATGCTGGGCTCAGCTCTACTCCCCTGAAGCTGTTTCACTGGCTTTTCAGCACTCCATTTAAGGTGGCTGAGAGCTTTCTGCAATCTTCAGGAGAGAGTAAGGGGGAACAGAGGAGGAAAGAGGGGGCATTGAGGCTGTGTGAGGCTGCTGCACTCTTCCAGATCCTTCCACTTTCTGGCTTTCCCAACAGGCTGTTATGATAACCGCATGGAGCTGAACCAATTTTCTCTTCTCCTATGACTACCAAAAAGACCAGAGTCTGGTGAAGCCTCTCACGTCATGCTCAAGTGAGAGAGTCACGCTCAAGGTGGTCATTCACAAGTGTTTGATCAATCTTTTCCTCTCAATCTTCAGATTTTGTTCAGAAAGGAAAAAATCCATCCACCATCTGATGGAGACAAAGAAATACTAAAGAGACCTCTGGTGGCTGAGGTGCATAGAGGCATGGGAGTGATGGCAATGAAACCTTGGCTTTTCAATGGTTCTTTATCTCCACCAATCTGCTGGTGGGGGGAACACAATCCACTCAGGTCTGGATTGGTCTAGCAGGATGATAGGAAAGACAATGTTAATGAATACTTGAAAAGGAGGTAGATGTATGGATGTTGGGGAAAGGGAGGAGGAGTCAGGAGAGAAGGCACTGGGATCATAGGGATGTGGGAAAGCAGAGGACTCTGACAGGTGGAGATGCTAAAATTGGGTGAGAAAACAGCAGAAAGACTGGATATTGGGAGTATGAGTGGGGACTCAGAGCTTGGGTGGGACCGAGTAAGGATTTGGGGTTGCCTGAGGGGGATAGTGGGGAGTAAGAAACTGACCACAGATTAGGAGGACAATGGGGATAAGATGATTGGGTGAGGGATATGAGTAGGGCTATGAGACCAAGTGCAGAAATATGGGGATGGGAGAAGGCTTGAAGGGGATGGGGGAAGTAAAAGAGGAAATGGAGGTCTCGATAGGGGGTAACACATAAAAAAGGGCCCAGAGATGGAGAGAGGATGAGTGCTAGGAAACGAGCTGGAGATGATTAGGGTATGAAAGGCAGAAGGTGGTAGATGAGGCTGGGGAGGGGATGAGTACAGGAGGAGGAAATTGGGGACTAGAAAGAGGGTGAAAGATGGGGGTGGGTAAGATGCTGACAAGGCAAATGAGAGATGTGAACTGGAAGGACTAGTGAAATAAGGTTAGAAAATAGCTGGTAGGTAAGTAGAACAGTGAAAAAGGGTGATTGAAGATTGAGGGAGGAAGAAAGAGAAACAGAATGATGCTATAGTTAGCACACACCTTATCCTGAAGTTCCTAATATGTGTAATACATACAATAGGACATTTTATGTTTGCCAGACTTCACTATAAGAAAAGTTGCTATTAATCAGCTGTTATCATTTTTGTTAGTCCTTTTTATTATAAAACATTTAAAAACTAAAAAGCTTTCCTCATTCAATCCTTAACAGTGAGCTTCCTTGGCTTCTCCAAAAACATGGCCATGGCGTCTTTTCACACAACTTCAAAATTAACCACTTCTCCAGCAATGCCCAATCATATCAACGGATCAAGGTGCACCAATTGATCTATTGAGTTCCTCTGGCTGTACCATATGCAATGTTTAGATCCAGTATTGTTTCAAATAGTTTTAAAGTCTTTGGCAATCACATCCTTGCACAATGCTCACATGGAAAATGTCCACAGTCTGCATCCACACCTCTCTTGATGCATCTGGCCACGTTACTGATTTACAAGCATAATTGGCTGTGTTTCTGCCTCTTCGGTAAACTACCACAGAAAACATGAATGAGATTGCAATACCCCCCAGGGCTTAAAAATAAATGAAGCAATTATAGGTGCTTTCACCGAGAACAGTAACACACACACCAAGGGGGTTGATTCTATTTGTCCCTGATTCAATGATCCAGATAATAATAATCCTCATTGTGCACACAACCCTCTCAAGCATGCTTCTTTTATTTATACATCTTGGATAGCCCTGTTGTAGATATTGCTTAATTAACAAAGTTGCTCACTTCTTATATTCTTCTACATTAAAACAGATCCTTCGCAAACGCAAGAATTGACATACAGGCAATCCTGTCTTTAATTTATAAGGATGATGACTGGTAAAATATAGTAAATTATTTTTTGCTATTTCCTTTAGATAACGTTGTTACTAAGTTTCTTCCTTCTTCAAGATAGTAATATCCAAAAAGGCTATCCACTGAGATTCAATCGTACTGTCAAACTACAAATTAGATTTACAATTATTCAGCTATTTCAAAAAATCTTGCAACTTCAATCTTGGGCCTCTCCATAGACAAAAAATATCATCCAAGAACCTTCTCCAAACAACAACATATTGCATCCACTAGGATACATAAATTAACTCCTTCTCAAAGGCAGCCACATAAAGGGCCTCTATCGTTGGAACTACCGTCGCTCCCATAGCTATTCCATTGATCTGTTGATAATATCTTCCATCGGAACAAAAATAGTTTTCACAAAGCACTAGTTACAAAAGACTCAATATATATTTTACTGGCTTGCCTTCCTAAAAATGATCTTGCCATTCTAATTTTGGGAGAACATCCACGGCCTCCCTTTGATTCACATTATTATACAATGAATTTTTATCCATTGTAACCATGTCCTATTGTATGTATTACACAGTGGAAAACTAGGAACTTCAAGATAAGTGTGTCTCTGTTGGAAGAACATCAGCAGTTGCAGCCAAAATATTCAACAGAGGACTTGTATCTTTCAAATATGATTGAGCTTGCATGGCCAAAGGATTCAACAACCAAACAACAGTTCCAGGACTGAATTATCTCCAGTCACAATCAGACGTCCTGGTGGTTTCTCCAAATTTTTATGTATTTTTGGAACTGTATAAAATACCGAGCATAAAGGAGTTTTATTTACTAAATATGCAGATTCCTTCAAAGTCAACAACCCTCGTGTCACTCCTTGTTTTACTAATAGAGTCGGGAGTGGTGCCAGATGACTGGAAAAAGGCACATGTGGTCCCTTTAGACAAAAGTGGACATAAGGATGACATTGAGAACTACAGGCTGGTTAGTCTGACCTCTGTAGTTAGTAAATTATTGGAAAGACTACTAAAAGACAGAATAATGAGGTTTCTGGAGTCCAATGGTTTACAGGATCCAAGACAACATTAATTCACCAGAGGCAGGTCTTGTCAGACAAATCTGATTGACTTCTTTGAGTGACCAGGGAGTTGGACAGAGGGAGGGCTCTAGATGTGGTGTACTTAGATTTCAGTAAAACCTTTGATACCGTTCTGCACAGGTAACTTATAAACAAACTAAGCACTCTAGGGATGGACCATAAAGTTACTGAGTGTGTTAGAAATTGGTTGTGTGGGAGGCAACAAAGGGTACAGGTAAATGGAGCTCATTCTAAAGAGGTGGCTACCAGTGGTGAGCTGCAGGGATCTGTCCTTGGTCAGTTTTTTTTGTTTTTTTTTAACATCTTTGTTAGTGATGTTGCAGGAGGACTGTCAGATAAGGTTTCCTCGTTTGCGGATGATACCAAAATCTGCAATAGAGTGGACATCCAGGAAGAAGTAGATAACATGAGGGGGGATCTAGCTAAGCTTGAAGAATGGTCTAGAATTTGACAGCTGAAATTTAATGCTAGAACAGGCAGGGTCATGCATTTGGGAAGCAAAAATCCAAAGGAGCCCTACAGTGTAGGGGGTGAGGTACTTCTGTCCACAAAAGAACGGGACCTGGGCGTAATTGTGTCTGACAATCTTAAAGTAGCTAAACAGGTAGAAAAGACAACTGCAAAAGCCAGACAGATCTTTGGGTGTATGGGGAGAGGAATGGCCAGCAGAAAAAAAGGAGGTGATAATGCCTCTTTATAAGTCTCTGGTGTGACCTGTTTTGGAGTATTGTGTGCAATTCTGGAGACTGCACCTTCAAAAGGATATAAGCAGGTTGGAGTCGGTGCAGAGGGCAGCTACTAAAATGGTTAGTGGTCTTCGTTATGAAGCATACGAGAACAAAGATCTTAATATGTATACTTTAGAGGAAAGGTGGGATAGGGGAGATATGATAGAGATGTTGAAATACCTCCATTGCATAAATGCACAGGAGGAGAGCCTCTTCTGATTGAAAGCAAGCTCTGCTACAAGAGGACATTGGATGAGAGTGAAAGAGGATATACTCAGGAGTAATATGTGGAAGCATTTCTTTATGGAAAGATTAGTAGATGAGTGGAATAGTCTCTCAGTGGAGGTGGTAGAGATGAAGACAGTATCTGAAATCAAAAAAGCACGAGACAAACACAGAGGATATCGAAAGGAAAAAAGGGCATTAATGTAGTTGTTGGAAGAGCAGACTAGATAAGCCATGTGGCCTTTTTCTGCTGTCATGTTTCTATGTTTCTAATATTTCAACCTTGGCTATCAAATCCTGAGTTGGCTCTATTAATAATTTCCGATATCATATTACATCACTTGACTGCCTATATACTTGTGCATTATATTGTATCTTCGACTGTACCACCATTGTTCCACCTTTGTCCGTTCTTTTCATCACAGTGTAGTCCAGCAGCGATAATTTTATCAGTTCCTGATACTGGTAGCATGTGACGTTCCATTTTATAGGTACAAATATTTTCTCATAAAATTCCAAATCTTGCAACAACCACCACTGAAATGCCACAATCAGGGGGTCCATTTGTCCACTTGGTATCCATTTAGATGGTACAGTTACTACAGAAGAGTCCACTGGAATGGAAGGCGATTCCAGATATAGTTTGATTTGTAGCTTATTTTAAAAAAACCCTATATAATGCAATTAGTAAGTCAAAAGGTATGTATACCAATTCAATTCAAACCACTTTGAATTAATGATAAGGCGGTATAGAAAACCTGTTAAAAAAATAAATAAATAAAATAGTGAAGTCCGACAAACATAAAATGTCCTATTGTATGTATTACACAGTGGAAAACTAGGAACTTCAAGATAAGTGTGTGTCACTAAATTGGAAGATATATATCCTGTTTGGGATCCAATATTGATTTAAGATTTTATTTTCTATAGTTAGATAACAGGCAAATAAGAGAAATAGAGGAAAAAAGATCAAACAGAAGGATTAATGTCAAAGAAAAACGTAGGGAAGGAAAGGACGAAGAGTGTGAAGAAACAGAAAATGGAAATGAGATCCTGGAAGAGGACTTAGAAGAAAATTAACAAGCAGAAATGGAAGAGAGACCAGGACCAACTCAACTGGAAAAATAAAATGAGCAGATAGGTACAAGAGTGTCAGTTTTTAAGAGAACACATTTTTGTTTCTCTTTCTGTCTGTGTTATGGACTTTCCATTTTAAATTTTGTCTATACATTTGCTTCAAATTTTGTAATTTCTTATTCTTTACTAGGATGATGGTCTGGTTTCCATGTGTAGTCAAGATAAGGGATTCAGTTAACATGAAGGTTCTCTCTAGGAAACTGTAGTAGTTCAGCTTGTTCTTTTTTCTAAGTGGGGATTACTAGTGTTCTAGAATGTTTGCAGTGCTGATTTTCTATAAAGGGCTGGTGCAATTTGAGTTCTTGGGGCTGGTGTTGCGTGTCCATTTGCAGGTTTCCTATTATGATGCACAATGCTGGGCAGTGGAGGGGGGTTAGTGGTATTGTCACTGATGTAAGACTGGAATTTTAATAGTTTTTTGTATGTTAAGTTGTAAAGTGAAACACCCTACCTTCTGCTCTGCATCAATTGTTGGGAGAGATTTATTGGCGAGTCTGAGAGTGTTTCATATGAATGAATAATTATGCCTTAACAGACTAGTTTCCTCTTTCCACTATCTAGGGGTGATTCGTGACTCTGGCTTAACTTTTCATGACCACATCTCATCCCTCACAAGATGCTCTTTCTTCTATCTTTGACAGATCCAGGCCATTCGCCCCTTCCTATCCAGTACTGCTCTGACTACCCTCATGTTACATAAGAACATAAGATATGCCATACTGGGTCAGACCAAGGTCCATCAACCCAGTATCCTGTTTCTAACAGTGGCCAATCTAGGTCATAAGTACCTAGCAGTTTTCCCAAAAGACACAGGTTCCACAATGCTTGCATTGGGTCAAACAGTGATATCCCGGGTCCCTTTTAATAATGGTTTATGGACCTTTCCTCTAGGAACTTGTCCAAACCATTTTATAAACCCAGCAACACTAACAGCTTTTACTATATCCTCTGGTAACAAATTCAAGAGTTTGATTACACGTTGAGTGAAAAAATATTTCCTCTTATTAGTTTTAAATTGGCTACCCTGTAGCTTCATTGCATACCCCCTAGTCTTTCTACATTTTGATAGTGTAAACAATCGATCTATGTTTACCCATTCCACTCCATTCATTAATTTATAGACCTCAATAATATCTCCCCTCAGCCGTCTCTTTTCCAGGTTGAAGAGCCCTAACCTTTTTAGCATTTCTTCATAGGGATATCCTTCCATACCCTTTACCATTTTGGTGGCTCTTCTCTGTACCTTTTCTAATAACGCTATATCCTTTTTAAGATTCGGCGACCAGAATTGCACACAATATTCAAGGTGCAGTCGCACCATGAAATGATACAGAGGCATTATAATATCCTTTGTTTTATTTTCTATTCCTTTCCTTATGATACCTAGCATTCTATTTGTTCTCTTGGCTGCCACTGCACACTGGGTGGAGGGTTTTAACATGTTATCCATAACGATGCCTAAATCTTTCTCCTGAGTGGTGGTTCCTAATGTGGAACCTTGCATTGTGTTAACTATAGTTTGGGTTGTTCTTTCCTAGGTGCATAACTTTGCACTTCTCCACATTAAATTTGATCTGCCATTTGAATGCCCAGTCTTCCAATTTATTAAGATCCTCTTGCAATTTTCCACAACCCTCATGGGTTTTAACAACTTTAAATGTTTTGAGTCATCTGCAAATTTGATAACCTCACTCGTTATTCCCATTTCCAGGTAATTTACGAATATGTTAAAAAGCAGTGGAGCCAGCACAGATCCCTGGGGTACTCCACTATTCATCTTTCTTCATTGGGAAAATTGGCCCTTTAGTAAGACGAGATCTTCTTTGTGTAAAGCCATGTTGGCTGTCTCCCAGTAAGCCACGACTATCTACATGTTCAGTAATTTTGTTCTTTATGGTGGTTTCTACTATTTTTCCCAGTACTGACGTCAGGCTTACCAGTCTGTAGTTTCCAGGATCATCCCTGGAACCCTTTTTAAAAATTGGTGTTACATTGGCCATCCTTTAATCTTCAGGTATTACAGATGATTTTAATGATAGTTCACAGATTACTAATAGCACAGGTACACTAAAAAAATTTTTTTTTAAACTGCCTCTAATGTTTCGATTGATTTTTACGTTTTTTGGTGCGCTGAATCCAAATCTGGTACCAATTTGCTCCATCACGTACAGATTTTTTGCTACATTGGGTTAGCAGTTTGAGGTGAACGTTTCAGATTGAGTGCGATCGAGATAAAAGTTTCTTGGATGAATTCTTTATACTAATTGTTTAGTAGTTATTCAAATAAGAATAAAGAAAATTGTAACAAGGCAGCACATAAGAATAGAGTAATGTCAACAAAACACACTGTGATGGTAGCAAAATTGTCTGCACTTAAAACAGCCACATACATGTGCACAAACATTGAGCATATCAGAGCGAGGTTAGACACAAAGCAAAGCAAAGAAATGTGCAAAAAATGTTGTACAGGTATGTATGTAAGAATAGAAAACGCAAACCACACCATTGCAATACATGAAGACAAATACCCGATGGTGTGAAAATAAAATTCTAATAAATGAGATCCGACACTGTGGTAATAACTAGCAAATTTTTATTTCAAAGTTTAGTAAAAACACGATATTTGTCAACACAGTTTAGATTTTAAAGTCATTCTTGGGTCAATCAATCTCCAGGGCCAAATTCTCGTATTTTTCTTGGAGAATAACAGTGAGCAATAGGAACTGAAGCGAATGTGTTGCCATTATGAAGAAGAACACCTTTTATGCTGTCTTTTGACGAATCAATGAACAGCCGCCATTCAGCAGGATCATACTTGAGTTTAAACTTTTCCATCACTCCGTATATATCGTTGCAAAATACCAAATCTTCCTCTTTGCTGAAATACTTCAAAAATTGTGTCTCGCGGTTGCGGTACCAATAAAAAGTTGTTCCTGGTGACAATAGATTTTTCTGTTTAAGCCGAGAACCTAGCAGTTGGGCAGCATCTTTTGGAAGTCCTAAATCCCGGACTAAATCATTCAATTCAGCTTGAGAGAAAAGTTCAGGTTTCGGATCTGGTTCAGTTTCAAACTCGGAAGTACTGGACTCATCGGGAAAAGCCATCTGATGAGTCTCATCATGATCAGAACCGTCCACACAAATATGATCCAAAGATTTTGGTGGTTCAGGCACAGGTACTTCGTTGCTATGAGGCATAGGCCTAATTGCTGAGGGAAGGTTGGGGTAACTTATTACGTTCTTATTTTTTAAGTTGTATCCCTTCACAAGGCAAGAGCAAAAATAGCAGTCACTGCTGTGGTCTCTTTGTTCACGCCACATCATAGGTATTCCGAAACAAAATGCTTGTTTTTTACCTTTCATCCATAAGCGTAGATCTTCCTCACATGTCTTGCACACTTTGTGAGGAGCCCACGGTTTGTCTTGATCGCCTAACTTCAAACCGAAATAGGCGAAATATACTTTTTTAATAAATGCAGAAATGTTCCTCTGCCGCTTTTTCACGGTATATTCCCCACAAATAAACAAACAAACTGTCCGGAGAGTTGACCCAACCTCTGGCTCTGTGAGCCATCACAAATACACAGCACTGCAAACTACAACTGTAGTGAACCACTTCGGAATAAAGCTGGATTACGACTGAGCAAACAAAA
The DNA here is from genome assembly GCA_033557465.1 of Ichthyophis bannanicus. NCBI lineage: Eukaryota > Metazoa > Chordata > Amphibia > Gymnophiona > Ichthyophiidae > Ichthyophis > Ichthyophis bannanicus. The sequence continues at coordinate 169,324,637 of CM066032.1, read as the reverse complement.
GGTAATAATGAACTTGCAAGAAACTGAAATTTGACAGGAACGTTCATGTCGCAACCACCGTGTTTGAGCGAGCGAACGAGGCGAGGCGAACAGGAAAGAACATGCGCCAGCGCGAGTACTGGATTTAGCCCCCCGCCTCCCAATTGTCCTGTTAATGTATAAAATGAATACAAAACACTCTAAAATATCATGAGGGAGTGTTTCTAGTTAGTTAACCATTACAACCTCTATTTTGGGCCAAGAAAATAAACTGCAGTCGGCTAAAAAGAAATTATGTGAACATTCCTTATATGGGTAAGAAATCTAATTTTGCAATAAAACGTGACGTGATGGAACATTTTGGCTATTTTTCCTGGATTCAGCACCCCAAAATCTATAGGAATCAGTTGCAAAACTGGAGGCAGTTTTTTGGTAGTGTACCTGTGTAGTCGGTCTGCAATCTCATGTTTCAGTTCTTTCAACACCCTTGGATGTATTTTGCTACTCTTCACTTTATCAAATAGTTGTAATACATCTTCCCGGTGTATCGATATTTCAATTCTTCCGCAGTATCACCTTTAAATACTGCTTCAGTCATGGGTTACATCCCTACATCTTACTCAGTAAAGGCCGAAGCAAAGAATTCATTCAGTCTCTCTGCTATGGCCTTGTCCCCTCTTAGTGCACCTTTTACTCCTCTATCATCTAATGGTCCAACTGACTCTCTCACAGGTTTTTTGCTACGAATGTACTTTAAAAAGTCTATTATGCGTTTTTGCTTCCACAGCAAGCTTCTTCTCAAGTTCTCTCTTTGCCTGCCTTACCAAAACCTTGCATCTAACTTGCCAATATTTGTGCTGTTTCCAGTTTTCGTCATTTGGCTCTTTTTTTCCATTTCCTGAAAAATAATTTTTTGGCAACAGCAGCCTCTCTGACCTCCCCTTTAAACCAAGCTGGCAGTTTTTTGGACTTCCATCCACTTTTCTTAAAGCACATCTGGTCTGGACTTCCAAGATAGTATTTTTAAACAACATCCAAGCTTGATGTAAGTCAAGCCTGGGTATAACCTTTGCAACTGCTCCTTTTAGTTTTTTCTTACTATTTTATTTTCCTCATTTTATCATAGTCTCCCTTTCCTTACCATCCCTCCTCCATTAATTAAATCAAACGCGATCATGCTATGATCACTGTTGCCAAGTGGCCCCCAACACCCTTACCTCTTGCACAAGATCTGGTGTTCCAGTAAGGACTAGGTCCAAAATGGCTTCTCTGGTCTCCAGTTATGTACTTCGTTGACTTCTGCAACCCTGTCTTTGCTAGTCTTCCTCAGTCCCAGTTACACCACCTACAAATGATACAAAACACTGCCACTAGACTCCTTTTTCATGCGTCCCGATGTGATCATATTACACCGCTACTTGTTCAGTTACACTGGCTTCCCATTAACTTATCACATCCATTACAAGATTCTCACTCTCGTCCACTGTGCCATCTAAATGCAGACCCCATGGTATTTATGACCTCCTACAGTTCCATACTCCAACCCCTAGCCTCCGTTCAGCTCATGTCAACCGTTTATATCTCGGCTTTTTAGGTCAAATTTCAGAGGGTTTTAATCAGAATTCAAGGGGGAAAACCCTCCAGGATATATTGAGAATGTTGCTTTCCCCCCTTGAACCGTTTATATCTGCTTTCCCCTTCATGTGCTCACTTGCACTCCACTTGCCACTCTGCCTTTTTCTTTCTGGACCCTTCCCTGTGGAATTCCCTCCCAACCACCCTTGGTCTGGAAACAGTTTCCCCCAAATTCAAAGCACTACTGAAAACTCACCTCTTCTACTCTGCCTTCGATCTTCCCCCTACTTTCCCCTTGCCCTCCCCCTTTCCCAATAATTTCCCTGCCTGCTCTATATGTGTCCTTGCCCCTGAGACTCTTTCTTGTCTCATATTGTAGTGTCTCCCCCACCCCCCGTAATCCCTTGCTTGTTTTGTAAATGTTCCTTGCCTCTCTATCTCTTTCCTGTCCTATATTGTAGTTCCTTTTCCTTGTTGACTTTAGCCATTTTCCCTTTATATACACAACCATGGTGTCATGAAGGTGCGGTCTACCAAATAATTGAATAAAGAATTATGAGTTCACTGGCAAATGCATAATTAGCCTAAATGGAAATTTTCAAAAACTATACAGATATCAGGATGTTTATATTGCAGAATTGTTAGTATGATCTGTATATTTCTGGGGCATCTTGTGGGAGGAACAAGAGCAGGCCAGAAAATTATCCAGAAACCATTATTCAGATAGGTTTACATAGCCTAAATAGATAATACAGTGATGACAGCACTCTGTATATTCAAGTTCATTATCTATACAGATAGTGGCAAAGAATTTACAGATTAAGTTAAATGGGGGTGCTGGCATTTAACAAGCTAGTGGGCCAAAAATTTACTCCTGTTTGCACAGCTTGCACTCTAAGATCAGACTCAAGAGGAGGCACAAAAGCGAAATTTGGTTCAAGGTGCCACAACCCCTTGAGCTGGCCCTGGTTGGTGGTTCCAAGTGTGAAGGATATTTATACAGTCTGTCACCAGTCTCGCCCGTTTTCTGTTTAGGCGCCTACCTTGTGAAATGCGCTGCTAGATAGATTGCGGCTGGAAGAGAATTTGAGTATTTTCAATGGCATTTAAAAATATCCTCTTTCAAATGGCATTCAGGGGTTGATAGCTAGAAGTGGATGGGTTGGGAATTAAGGGCACAGTGGTGTATTACTTTTATGATTTACTTTAAAATTTTATATTGTATTTAATTTGTACTGTATTGATATTTTAAATTTGTAACCTTTAATGAGCCTCTGGGGACCTATGTGATACAAATGAAAATAAAACAAACTTGCTTTCAGATGCACATAGCTTTTAAAAGAAAATACGTATATGCTTCTGAAAATTCAAAAGTCCTCCCGCAATGCCTTTGTTGCTGTAAGTAAAGATATGCACAGATAGGCCCTACATACATAATTTTACCACATACTGGGTGGGGAATTTTGTAAAAGTGTATTTCCACAGGTACAGCACTAATTTACCTGCAGAAATGCCTTTAAAAATACCTTTCTTATGATCAAATTAATAGCATTACTGACATGATAATGTTCTGTGACCTGGAGTAGCTATCATGGCCAAGATGAAGAGCCACAGTAAGAAGTGAAGAGGGACTTTTCATAATTTTATGCTAAACATATCAATGAAATATTCAAGAACTTCCAATAAGAAAAAAAATCAAGTTACACAAAAGGATTAAGGTTTGTACTGGAATAGAACTAGTAAATCTTCCTGTTAGTTGTTAAGCTTGGGTTATTAACATAGAAACAGAGAAAATGATGGTGCCAGCTATCTATCTAGGGTGATGTCAGAAGCTGTGACATGCTCAGTCTCCAAGCTGCTGGTGAGAGGTGACTACCCACAGGTCGAGACTGGACTGGAGGAATGATAAGGAACACAATTTTAACACTGCCATATCTTACAGCTGCACATAACATTTAAATCAGAAGAAACAACTTCTAGAAACATATTCATAAACATATATATACACAATTTGTGCTTTTATACCAATGAAAATATGGCCTCAAATTCAAACACCTATCAGACCTTCTCATGAGGACATGCATTTCCGTTTTATCTTCTCTCCTCACCTCCCCAGCCCATTCACCCATATCCCACACACACGTTGATACTGACGGAAATAGATATTGCCATCCAGCCCAAACACCCCCTCACTTCCTGTTACCACACAGGTGTGCATCCTTTTTATAACAATTCGAGCAAGATATTTGTGGGCAATGTTGCATGAAATCCCGACCATGCTACCACATATCCCTCGTCAATTTTGTTTTTTGTCAGCTTAATAGACATCTGCTTTAGCTGAAGAAATTGTGTCATCTTTTTTCTCCATAAATGCAAACTCGGAGGGATCTCCTCAATCCATTTTAGCAGTACATAACTTTTTGCCACCAACAGCACCAATCATACAAACATCTATGCGCCCTGCACTCAGTCAGGCAGCATCCTAGCAGTATTACCTTGCTTACTTTGGATATTTCCATAGCTGTGCAGGCTTTTATTTCCTTGCAAACTTCCTTCCAAAAAAGTTCTAAAGTTGAAGGGCAAGGAAGGGACACTAGTAGTGTGCTCCTTCCCTCCCACCATACCCACACACATCTGAGTTTCGCAATCCCTGCTTTGTTCCTCCCTTTAGTTCAAAATGCCTAGAAGCCTCCCCTTTAAGAATAATCTGGCTGTTCTGTATCATATAGGGCCTCTACTCATTTTACAGACTCTCCCATAGTCCCCATCTGATTGAGCACCCAAAACAAAGTCCCAGATATATTCATCTTTATTTAATTTCTTGATAAACCGCCCAGGCTGAAAGGCATTAGAGTAGTTTACAAACGCTACAAGCAGGTATAGCATCTATCTATTTTATTTATTTATTGAACAGCTCTTTTATACCGCTCCTTCCAGCGATCAGGGGCAGTTTACATTCCCGTATCCCTCACAAAGAAAACCCAATGGATAGTTACAACAAAACAAATTGTGCTATAGTGCTGGAAGATGAGACCCACAGGTCGGAAGGCACTCAACTAGCTACTGGGGAAGAACTGAAGACTTCTCAGAGTAAAGCCAGCATTTATGATGTGGTTGGATCAACGCCCTCGGGACGTCTGACTGCTGATATAGCTGCGCATGAAATGAGAGTCAGAAGCTGTAAAGATGTATTACGCATTGGAACATGGAACGTACGAAGCATGAACCAAGGGAAGTTGGAGGTGGTCAAGAATGAAATGGAACGTGTACAACTTGATCTGTTGGGTGTCAGCGAACTGAAACGGACTGGCATCGGGCACTTTGCATCAGATGATCACATGGTCTACTATGCTGGAAATGAAAGACAACGAAAAAATGGTGTTGTATTTATAATAAAGAAGAAACTTGCAAGAACTGTAATGAAATACAATGCAGTCAGCGAGCGCTTAATCTCTATTCGTCTACGAGGAATGCCTATCAACACAACTATAATTCAAGTATATGCCCCAACAACAGCTGCAGAAGAGAATGAAATTGAAGAGTTCTATGAACAAGTACAAGCTGAAATTGACAGAACATGCAAACAGGATATCCTGATAGTCATGGGTGACTGGAACGCAAAAGTTGGCAACAAAGAAGAAGGCAAAGTAGTTGGAAAATATGGACTTGGCAACAGAAATGAAGCTGGAGAAAGACTGATAGAATTCTGCAAGACCAACGATCTATTCATCTCAAACACCTTCTTCCAGCAACACAAGCGGCGACTGTACACATGGACTTCACCCAATGGATTGTATAAAAATCAAATTGACTACCTCTGTGGAAGTCAACGATGGAAAAGTTCTATAACATCAACAAAGACAAAACCTGGAGCTGACTGTGGTACAGATCATCAACTACTAGTATGCAAACTCAAGCTAAAGTTGAAAAAGAGCAAACCACTCGTGAATGCAGCAAAATATGACCTTGAGAATATACCACTGGAATTTAAAGACTGCCTGCAAAATCTATTTGCTGCTTTAGATACAAATGACAGAGCTCCAGAAGAGTTATGGGATGACATCAAGAAGGCTGTGTTGGAAGAAAGCGAGAAGTCTCTACAAAAGGCGAAAAAGCAAAAACGGCCAAAATGGATGACGGAAGAAACTCTGAAAATTGCCCAGAAACGAAGAGAAGCTAAAGCCAGAGGAGAAAGAAAGACAATAACAGAACTCAACAGAGATTTCCAATGTGCAGCAAGACAGGACAAGGAAAAGTACTACAACGATGCATGCAAGGAAATAGAAGCAGAAACTATTAGAGGAAGAACAAGATCGGCTTTCCTAAAGCTACGAGAGTTAAAGAAAAAGTTCCAGCCTCAAATTGGAATGTTGCAAGATGCTCAAGGTTCTATGTTGAATGATGCTGAGAAGATCAAGAAAAGGTGGAAGGAATATACTGAGTTTTCATATGATAAAGATCAAGTGGACCAATAGCCGTTTGAACCTGTACCTTATGATCGGGAACCATTGGTGATGAAAGAAGAAGTTAAAGCAGCATTGAAAGCCTTATCAAAGAACACAGCACCAGGCATTGATAGCATTGCCATAGAAGTATTACAGCAATCTGACACAGCTGTTACCATACTTACAAGGCTCTGCCAAGAAATATGGAAGACAACATCATGGCCAACTGACTGGAAAAGATCTGTGTTTATACCAATACTAAAGAAAGGTGATCCAAACTGACTGTGGAAATTATCGCACAATCGCTCTGATCCCACATGCCAGCAAGATTCTACTGAAGATTATTCAAAAGAGACTACAACCATACCTGGAACAAGAACTACCTGAAGTGCAAGCAGGGTTCAGGAAAGGGCGAGGAACGAGAGACATCATTGCAGATGTGAGATGGATCCTTGAAAAGACTAAAGAATACCAAAAGGATATCTATTTGTGCTTTATCAACTATCAGACATAAAGGAATTTAGAAAAAAACTGAAAACCCATTTATTCTCATTGCATTACAACCAAGGATCAGAGACTGGCCAGACGACACAAAGAGACGCAGGTTAACTACTACAATTCAAACAACATATACCCACGTGCCTGAAGCTTATATAAAGTATACAACCACACGCGACATATGATACAATTTGTATATATTTACTATGTATATATGTTATAATAGTTTAATAATTTACTGTTTAAACTTTATACTGTTATCTGTACCTAGTTCATCTGTTCTATGTAAAATGACTTGGTATGATACTATCCATACCATATAACATACTGTTCATTGTAAACCGCACTTGATACTTGTGAAAGAGCGGTATAGAAATAATTGTTAAATAAATAAATAAATAAAATAGCAAGGCTTTTGACTGTGTAAACCATGAGAAACTCTGGGCCACATTAAGAAGCATGGGTATACCAGAACACCTGATTGTACTCTTGCATAATCTGTACATTGATCAAGAAGCAGCAGTTCGAACGGAACAAGGAGAAACAGAATGGTTTAAAATAAGCAAAGGTGTAAGATAAGGCTGCATACTTTCCCCCTACCTGTTTAATTTATATGCTGAACAAATCATCAGAGAAGCAGGAATGTATGAAGACAACAGAGGTGTGAAGATTGGTGGAAGACTCATCAACAACCTTCGCTATGCTGATGATACCACATTACTGGCTGAAAGTGAAGATGATCTGAAACATTTGCTTCTCACAATCAAAGAACAGTCTCAAAATGGGCCTGCACCTTAATGTAAAGAAGACAAAGATCATGACAACTGGCATAATCAACAGGTTCATCGTTGGAGAAGAAATTGAAATTGTGAACAACTTTAACCTACTTGGATCAACTATCAATAAAGAAGCAACAAGCAGTCAAGATATCAGACGACGCATTGCTCTTGGCAGAATGGCTATGAAAGACCTAGATAAGATCCTCAAGAGCAGAGATGTCTCTCTCCATACAAAGATTCGACTTGTTCAAGCCATGGTATTTTTAATAACATCATATGGATGTGAAAGCTGGACAGTGAAAAAGATAGGAAGAAAATTGATGCCTTTGAATTATGGTGCTGGAGGCGAATACTGTGTATACCATGGATTGCCCGAAGAACAAACCAGTCGGTACTAGAGGAGATCAAACCTAAGCTTTCTTTAGAAGCTCAGATGACAAGACTTCGACTTTCATACTTTGGACACATCATGCGAAGAGAGAGATCATTAGAGAAGGACATCATGCTTGGCAAGATAGAAGGTCAGCGCAAAAGAGGAAGGCCAGCAATGAGATGGATCGATACAATAACAGCAGCTATGGGTACCAGTCTGTCAACAATGAGCAAGGCCGAACACAATTTAGGATAGTTATCCAGAGGGTCGCCATGAGTCGACTCCGACTCGACGGCACTTAACAACATCCCTCACAATCTACATGCTTACTTGAGGCAACAGAGAGTTAAGTGGCTTGCCCAAGGCCACAAGGAGCGCCTATTGGACTAGAGACCGCAGTCCCTCCAGCCTGAGATTACTGTCCCTGAGCGGGAATCAAACCCCTGGCCCGAGAACTTGTCATCAAGCATTTTCTTGGCATCAAACCATAAACCATTATTAAGAAGGGACCCAGGATATCAATGGTTGACCTAGTACAAGCATTGCAGAACCTGTGTCTTTTGGGGAAACTGCTAGGTACGTATGACCTAGATTGGCCACTGTTGGAAACAGGATACTGAGCTTGATGGACCTTGGTCTGACCCAGTATGGCATAACTTATGTTCTTATGTAAAAGGTACTTCTAAGGCCTTGTATACATGATATACTGCCTGCTGCCCTTTAACATTCATGGTCTCTCTCCCATTTTTACAAAAAAGCAGAAGGGCCCGCGCTTCATCCCTTGTGAGATTTGTCCCATGTGCTTCAATATTTCCAGAACTGAAATTTAAGCAGCTTGTAAAAGTCCTGCCCAAACCCATCCAACCCTGCAGCTTTGCGTATTTGTAACTTCTGAATTACTGAATAGATATCCACATCCCTAATAGAAGCAATGAGCATCCCTCTCTGGTTTTCATCTACCTGAGACCACAGTATCTTAGCACAAAATGCATCTTACATGTTTTTGTGGGAAACCTTCCCTCCAAAGAGGTTCTGGTAGAAGTTTAAAAAGGAGGGGAGTAGCAGCTTAGTGGTTAGAGCTCTGGCTTGGGAACCAAGAGATCTGGGTTGGATGCCCACCTTCACCCCTTGTGGTCTTGGGCAAGTCATTTAACCCTCCATTGCCTCAAAAGAATCCAAGTTATCAATGTCCCAGTTTAATGTATGTTACCAAGTTTAAGTTACAATGTAAACCGCTTTGACTATAATGACAAAGAGGTCTGAAATAAACTGTTAAATAAATAAATAAAAGGCCACTTCTATTCCTCCCCATTCCTTACATATCTTTCCTCCCCATTCCTTACATATCTTTCCTCCAGTCCACTTAGCCCCGCTATATAGTATGGCTTCCTAGGTCCTATCACCAAACATGCCAGCAGCCGGCCTGTCTTGTTGCCATACTGATATGACTAATGGGTTTGCTATTCAGTGGTGGCAGTCAGCATTTTTAAAGATGTTAGTGAATCCATGTGTTTATTCTGCTCTTCTGCCACCAACCTAATTAATCTCAGGCTTTCTGCATCCTGCTGACAACTTTTCCTGAGTTCTACATGCTATTATGTCCCTTCATAGAACTGCCTTTTCAGCCATCCTGTTGATTGTGTTTAACATGTCCTGCCCATTTCATTCTCTGAAATGCACTGAATTTAACATCATAGTATAACTCCACCTACATCCTCCATGTCTTTGGCTTCTTGCCCCTACTCCCTTAATTAAACTCCATTATTACTGGGGTTTGATCGGGATTATAACAATGCCTACTGTATACTGGCTGCCTGTATCACCAGAAACATGGTCTCAGACATGGATAGTTAATCCGACCTGGCGTTACAGTAATGGGGATGGGAGCAGAGTGTGAATTGTGCTCCCCCTGGATTGAGGACATGCTGAATATTTCAAGAGCCCTAGATGTTCTCTGGGTTCCTCAGTTTTGCTGGCTTGCAGTGTTTTGTTTTATACACTATCATGTTAAAGTCTGCTTCACTCACCCATCTATAATTTGGCATTCAGCATGGGCTGCCAATATGGTCAAGAAAGATTCAAAAATGTCCTTGTACATGTAAAACCCCCCCCCCCCCCCCCTTTCTGTGTGATCCAGGCAGATGCTGTGGAACTGCTAGGCAGAACAAGGGAGCACACCAGTTCAAAGAGCTATTAGCCAGAGTTTCTCTGAGCTCATGGTCTGTTAAGAATCAGGTTTCAGAGGTGGTTTTGGCTTCTCCATGGACTAGCAGGATTGCGTCAGCCACACCTGGTGACGTCCTTTGGGTGGCGCCATACGGAAGTGCTCTCTAGAGCTCAGACCTCTCTGAGCATGCCCAGGTAGCCCACCTCCTCGACCCGCCCCTAGTCCAGCCAGTCTTCTTCCTTCCGCCTTGCCAGCAAGATGGACTCTGCTCTCCTACAACCTTTTGTTTTCTTCAATGCTAGCAATTTATCCATGCCAAAGCCCAGTTCAAAAAAGTGCCCGCAAGTGGCAACAGGACTTACGACTCCACGCACGGCTGTGTTTGCTGCGTGGGCTCTTCCGCTGATACCAGCAAGAAGAAAGGGCATCCCAAGACGCATCCGGGCCCGGAATCAGGCTCTCGAGGTGTCTCCAGCCCTCTGCCAGCTCAGGATGTGCCCGAAAGGGCCTCCATCCCCAGTCATGCCACTGTTTCAGCTACAGCTGCTCCTGCCAGTGCTCCGGCGCGGGATGCGTGCGACAGGGCCTCCATCCCCAGCCGCGCCTTCTCCGCTGCTCCAGGGCCGAGCCTTCCAGTCACCCGTGACAGCACCGAGGTAAGGCCTGACCCCCCCGAAGCCCAGTGTGTCTAGGGCCACCGATCCGGCATTTTGTGGGCCCGCTACCCCTGCTCCACGCGGTCATGCGGTGGACTGCAATGGCGCCCGGGAGAAGTCCTCGTCCTCCCCCCTCTGCCGAAGGGGTGAGTCCTCCAGCTCCGCCCACCGCTGAAGGGATCAGTCTTCCAGCTCCGCCCACCACTGTCAGAGCAACCTGGGAGACAACGTGGATGGAAGCCCCGTCCCCGATCCGGGTTCAGCGCGGCTGTTTCCCGTATCAGGGCTCAACGTTCTGGACCCAACCCTTGCCCCGGCGCATGTTCCCAACGCCGCCCACCACCCAACTGGCCCAGACAGCGATTCTGCGCATCCGGGGCATATGCAAGGACATAGACGGAGCCACGAACGCCGGCATCACAGAGGGAGCAGACATCGCAAAAGGCGATCAGGCAGCAACGATTCCTCTGCAAGCAGCTCTGGGCCGGCACTGCAAAGAACACCGCCGCACTCCGGATCAGCACTATAGGATCAGCAGAAGGCATTCAACCAGCACCAGCAGGAGCCGCCAGGGGAGGCCATGCAGCCATGCCACAGACTCTGCCAACTCCGCTATCCTAAAGATACTCACACAGATAGTTCAGCAGACCGCCCACCCCCCTACAACTCCTATATTCCAAGAGCCCTCCACGGCCCCCACTGCCAGGTCTTGCTCTAGGTCCCCCCCTAGAGGCTCGCAGGATCGTGATCAAACAACTGCACCAGCGCAATACTCTCCGGCCAACCCATCCCCGGACAGCACAGCCGAAGAGCGGGACATCGAAGCCATTGTGGGCTCAGCTTCCAATGACCGAACCGCCTCAGAGGGCAGACACTCCCCAGAACCTGAAGGGCCCCCTCCGCCTCCGGAGGACCTGTCTTACCCCAAATTTTTGCAGAGGGTGGCATCCGCACTAGCTCTGACTTCGCCCGAACCACCCGAGGAACCGGATCCAGAGGTCCTGAAATACCTCTCCTCTCCCTAGCCTTCCTTTGCTCTACCGATGCACTGCAAGATACGGGACAACTACCTCAGAGTGTGGCAAATTCCTGCCTCGGGACGCCCCTTCTCCAGAAGGCTGGACTCCAAATACCAAATCCAACCCACACCTGGGTTCATGAAACCACAGCTGCCACATAAATCCATCATGGTCTCCTCCGCACTAAAAAGGATTAGATCCTCGAGAACCCACACCACCAACAACCCGCCTGGGCGAGATCAGAAACTCCTCGATGATATAGGCAAGGTGGTCTTCCAGGGAGCAACGCTTAACGTCAATCGCCACACATCAGTTTCAGCATATCCTGTTGCAGGACACCTGTGTGGCGAACATCAAAAACGCAATCTCAGCCCTCCCTAAGGAGACGCAGGCATCGATTGCGAGTTCACTTGCCGATATCTCAGAATGCAACAAACACCTGGCTAGCACAGCCTTCGACTCCTTTGACACGTCAGTGCGGACCGCAGGTACTGCTATCTCTGCCAGACGATGGGCATGGCTCAGAGCTTCAGGCCTGAGTGACGACACCCATGACAGGATCGCAGACACCCCCTGCTCAGGCGAATCGCTCTTCGGAGACAAAGTCACGGATGTGGTGAATGTCATGAAGGAGCATTGCACTACCCTACAATTACCCTACCCTACTACCTGGCAGAGGATGGCTTTGAGCGTCGCATCGCCCCTCAGAAGGGCAGCTACCAGCAGAAAGCCTACTATGGCTCCAACAGCTACAGTTCCAACAGAAGATACCCTTCCAACCGGAAGTGGCAAGGTTCGAGGTACAAAACCAACTCTTACCAGGGACCCTCCAACCAGTGCCAGCCCCAGAAGGACCGCAAACAAAAGAAGGGCACCAACGCACCGGCAGGCAAAGGAGCCTCCTCCTTTTGACATATCCTCACAGGCGCCCACCCGGATAGGGGGTCGCCTGTCGCAATTCCTGCAGGAATGGGAGAAAGTCTCCTCCGACTCCTGGGTCCTGCGCATCATTCACGAGGGATACCGCTTGCAGTTTTATGCACCGCCTTGCCAGCGCAGCAAACCATCCAGCAGAATCCCTCCGCACCTACAACTTCCCATGGCAACAGAACTAATACACCTCCTCGTGTCCCACGCCACAGAAGAGGTACCACCATCCGAGATCAACTCTGGGTTCTACTCCAGATACTTCCTCATTCCAAAAAGGACAGGCTTGATGCGCCTCATCCTAGACCTGTGCAGACTGAACAAATTCATCATCAAAGAGAAGTTCAGGATGTACTCCCTCAATGCCATCCTCCCCCTGATCCAAACCGGCGATTTCCTGGCATCCCTGGACCTGCAAGAAGCCTACACCCACGTCCTCATCCACAAGTCGCACAGGAAGTACCTTCGCTTCCACGTGCTAGGGCGACACTACCAATACAGAGTTCTCCACTTCGGCCTGTCTCCTGCGCCTCGAGTCTTCACAAAGTGCGTAGCCATTGTCACAGCGCACCTCCGCAAGCTAAAGATATCTGTCTTTCCCTACCTGGACGACTGGCTCTTCACGGCGCCCTCAGCCCAGGAGCTACAGGAATCCCTGCAGAAGGCAACAGCTATAATCACCTCCCTGGGATTTGTCATCAACTACGACAAATCGCAACTGCAGCCCTCCCAGAGGCTCAAATTCATTGGAGCAGTAATCGACACCCGGACTTCACAAGCCTACCTGCCAGAACGCAGACTGCTCAACATTGTCTCCCTTGCAGCCAATGCCGCCGAGGTGGAGGTCTCCTCAGCACGAGCCCTCCTATGTCTTCTGGGCCATATGGCAGCAATGACGTCAGTCCTACCTGTGGCGAAGTTAAAGATGCGACCTCTCCAGTGGCACCTGCGTTCCTTCTGGAATCAGCATTCCCAGCCACCTTCCACCCGTGTCCCGATGCCCCTAAGCATCAGAACTCATCTATGCTGGTGGTCAACCCCATCGAACCTTTCCGGGGGCAAAGACATTCACCAACAGGCACACCAGGTAGTTCTCACCACGGACGCGTCCAACACCGGTTGGGGCGCACACCTCCAACATCTCAACACCCAAGGGGCATGGTCCCAGAAGAAGCGATGGCTACACATCAATCTCCTCGAGCTCAGAGCCATCAGATATGCGCTCCTAGCTTTCCTCCCGCACCTACGGGACAAGTCAGTCCTCATTCAGACGGACAACCAAGTGGCCATGTTCTACGTCAACAAGCAAGGAGGGACTGGCTCCCGCCCCCTCTGCAATGAGTTGACGGCAATATGGTCCCTGGCCTCAGAGAACAACTGCAAGCTACGGGCCTCCTACCTGCCGGTAGATATGAATACCCTTGTAGACAAACTCAGCAGGCAGTTGCAACCGCACAAATGGACCCTCTCCCAGGAGATGACCAATGCTCTCTTTCACCGGTGGGGGACCCCATCCATAGACCTCTTTGCCACAGAGCTGAATGCAAAATGCCCCCTATTCTGCTCGAGACACCCTTCGCCCAAGAGACTGGCAGCGGATGCATTCGACGTGTGCTGGGGGGAGTGGTCTCTGGTGTATGCCTTCCCGCTGACCCCCTCATCCCAGCGACCCTACAGCGGATCGTCCAGGACAGGGCACACGCCATCCTGGTGGTTCCCTACTGGCCACGTCAGATGTGGTTCACACTCCTGCAACGCCTTGCCCGCAGGGATCCGATACGCCTCCCCCCCAAAGCAGACCTAGTGACACAGAACGGAGGCAACACGAGACACCCCAACCTCAAAGCCCTCGCTCTCACTGCCTGGAGATTGAGCGGTTGAGCCTCTCCGCCCTCCACCTACCAGTAGAAGTACAAGACGTGGTCCTGGCAAGCCCGTAGGCCATCCACCAGAAAATCCTATGGCCTCAGATGGAAAAGATTCAGCATCTGGTGTGCAAGGCACGGCCTCAACCCTACCACTTGTCCTGTCGCGCAAGTCCTCCAATATCTCAACACTTTGTCCGACCACGGCCTCAAGACCCAGTCCATCCGGGTACACCTCTCAGCAATAGCATCTTTCCATGCCCCGGTGGATGAAGCCACCTCCATCGCATTGTTGCCCCTAACCACGCGTTTCATGAAGGGACTAACTAACCTCAAGCCCCCGGTCAGAACTCCGACCCCGCCCTGGGATCTCAACTCTGTTCTGCAGCGGCTAACGCAAAAACCCTTCGAACACCTCCAATCTGCAGAGATGAAGTTTGCATCCTGGAAAAACCTATTTCTAGTAGCCATAACCTCCACAAGGAGAATCAGCGAGCTACAGGCTCAGATGGCACATCCACCATACACACAACTGCTCCAGGACCGTGCGTCCCTGCGGACCAACCCTAGGTTTGTTCCCAAGGTCGCATCGGCGTTCCACATCAATCAGTCCATCGAGCTTCCCTGTTTCTTCCCGGAGCCTCACTCGTCTGCAGAGGAGCAACGCCTACATACCTAGGATTGCCTCCGAGCACTCAGGGTCTACCTCCAAAGGACACTCCTGGTCAGGAAGAGTGACCAACTTTTCCTTTCCTTCGACCCGAGCAGACCAGGACAACCTGTCTCGAAACGGACGTTTTCCAACTAGGTGGCCTCCTGTGTCTCCTTCTGCCTGGACTCGTTGGACGGCCAAGCGCCACCTAAAATTGGCTCACACCGGCTCAGAGCATTGGCTACCTCCCTGGCCAACCTGCGTTCCGTTCCACTCACGGACATCTGCAAAGCAGCCACATGGTCTACACCGCATACCTTCCAGCGGCACTACTGCCTAGACCTCCAATTGAAGGAAGACTGCGTGTTGGGAGCAGCAGTCCTGGCCTCTGCGGTCAGAGAAGTGTCTGGCACCGTTCCAAGAGCTGCCGGTTGAGAGACCTGTACACTCGACTACTGGCACAGGATGACTTCACACCTGATTTTTCTTCAATTATTACTCTGTTGTTCTGCACTTACTGAACTGTTACTGCACCTTATTGCACTGTACTACACTGTTGTGTTCTACTGCACTGTTACTGCACTTTACTGCACTATTGTGTTCTACTGCATTGTTATTGCAACACTCCCACACAAAGTTATTCATGCTGTGGCTACCATTAAACTTATAAGCCCAGAAGTACATAATCTGTTGCCTTTGTCCCCACGCCTCCCTCCTCCACCTCAGGCGCAACCGCGCTGGTAGGGAGGCACCAGGTGTGGCCGACGCAATCCTGCTAGTCCATGGAGAAAGCAAAGTTACTTACCTGTAACAGGGGTTCTCCGTGGACAGCAGGATAAGTCAGCCACACAATCCCACCCACCTCCCTGGAGGAGGTCTGCTGCAGTGACTCGCCCCTAGCTGGGAAGGCCTAGCTAGGAACATACTGGCCAGACTAGGGGCAGGTCGAGGAGGTGGGCTACCTGGGCATGCTCAGAGAGGTCTAAGCTCTAGAGAGCACTTCCGTATGGCACCGCCCGAAGGACGTCACCAGGTGTGGCTGACTTATCCTGCTGTCCACGGAGAACCCCTGTTACAGGTAAGTAACTTCGCTAAATTGACAAACACTCATTTACCCTCCTCCTTTACTCTACTATGGCTGGCCTCAGCCTGTCAGCTAACTCACATGCTTGCCTCACCTGATATGTTCTCTTGCAAGAAAAGGCCATACCTCGAGGCCCCAGGTCCAGCCTCTCTGGCAGCCAATGGCTGAAAAATGGCATATACTTGTTCCCGGAGGCTTTCTGATAGGCCAATGACCTTGAGATTTTTTTGGTGGCTTCTATTCTCTTGCCCCTCTCACTTGCTCTGTCAGCACTGTATTTTCTCTGCACAGTGCCTCCAGGGTAAGATAGAGTAGTTACTCACCTGTAACAGGTGTTCTCCAGGAGCAGCAGGAAGCAGTCCTCACATATGAGTGATGTCGGCGCCGACGGAGCCCCCCTGCGGAGCATTTCCCCAGCTTTCAAGGAAAGGCTTTGGGGATGCAGCGCGCATATGCGGTCCCCTTCCCACCCAAGGGTGCCATCTTGCTCAGTCTGATGACATAGCTAAAAGACAGCACAAACAAAATTAAGTATATGACTGCAACTCCAGGGGAAGAGGGAGGGTCACGAGGACTGATTCCTGCTGCTCCTGGAGAACACCTGTTACAGGTGAGTAACTACTCTTTCTCCACGACCAAGCAGGAAAGTCAGTCCTCACATATGGGACTCCCCAGCTCTAGGCTATCAGGAACCCAAAGCTGAAAAAATGGCTCCCTCTAAAGAGCCTCAGCATCCGTGATATCCTCTGAGAATGCCCCCGTATGGTAGCCCAACACAAGGGCCGGAGGGTAGGAGTTGCCTAAACCTCAAAGAGATTACGGAGTACCGCCTGTCCGAAAGCACTGTCCCTTCGGGACTCTCTCTCGAGGCAGTAGTGGGCTGCAAAAGTCTGGCTTGAAGACCAAGTAGTGGCCCGGCAGATGTCTGCCAACGGAACAGAGCGGAGATGAGCTACTGACGCGGCTTTTGCCCTGACACAGTGTGCTGTGACTCGACCCTGCAAGGAGAGGTCAGCTGCCTTATATGCCCAGTCAATACAATCTGCTACCCTAGTGGACAAAGTACGCTTGGAGACAGGTAACCGCAGCTTATTAGGGTCAAAGGAGACGAAGAGCTGAGTGGCCCTTCGATGCCCCCGCGTACGTTCTATGTAAAAGGACAACGCCCTCTTACAGTCCAGGGTATGCAAGACTGTTTCAGCCCGGCTGGTATGCGGCCTGGGAAAGAATGTCGGAAAAACCACCTCCTGGTTGAGGTGGAAAGAGGAGACAACTTTTGGAAGGAACTTCGGATGGGTCCACAGAACCACCATGTTCCTATAGAACCGTGTGTATGGTCTATCAGAAACCAGAGCTTGTAGTTCACTCACACGTCTGGCCGAGGTAAGAGCTACCAGGAAGAGCGCCTTCCAAGAAAGGAAGCGTAAATGGCAAGTAGCCATCGACTCATACCGTAGGCGAGTAAGTTGCTGCAAGACCACGTTCAAATCCCACTCAGTGGCCGGTGGACGAACCGGAGGCTTGAGCAGCAGCAGACCTCTGAGGAAGCGGGACACCAAGGGGTGAACCGACAGATACTGTCCCTCCACCGGTGAGTGGTGTGATAGAGCACTGAGGTGGACCCGAACTGAGTTGGACTTAAGGCCTAGGTCTGACAGGTGAAGTAGATACTGCAGTACTACTGTCACAAGGCAGGAGAAAGGATCTTCATTGCGCTGAGCACACCATATGGTGGAACCTACGCCACTTGAGGGCATACAGACTTTCTGGTGGACTGCCTCTTAGAGGCCAAGACCACCTCCTCAACTTCCCTAGGTAGAAGTAAGGGAACTAGCACTATCCTTTCAGCAGCCAGGCCATCAGATTGAGGGATATGAGATTGGGGTGCAGAAGGGAACCCTAATCCTGAGACAGGAGATCGGGTTGCAACCCCAGAGGGAATGGAGTTTCCACCGCCAACTGCAGCAGAAGTAGAAACCACGGTTGCCTCGGCCATCTGGGGGCTACCAGAATCACCGAGGCCTTGTCTCGGAGAATCTTGAACAGAGTTCGGGCCACCAGGGGTGTGGGAGGAAACGCATACAGGAAGCCCATAGACCAAGAGATCAGAAAAGCATCTGCTGCCATCTTCAGGGGATGTGGCTGTCTGGAGCAAAACCTGGGCAGCTGACGGTTCAGCGGACTTGCAAAGAGATCGATGGATGGAAGTCCCCATCATAGAAAAATCTGCTGGACCACCAGTGGATTCAACTGCCAATCCTGAGGCTGGACAATCCTGCTTAGTTTGTCTGCCAAGAAGTTCTCCTAATCAGGTAGATAAACTGCTTTGAGAAACATGCCTTGTTTGACTGCAAAGGAGCAAAGGGCCTGCGCCTTTTGACATAGGAGTCTGGACCCTGTGCCCCCTTGCTTGTTCACATAGAACATTGCTACCTGATTGTCTGAACTAAGACAGACTGATGAGAGAGGGCAAGAGAAAATGTCTGTAGAGCCAAGCGGATTGCTCGCAGCTCCGGAAGATTGATTTGGTGTGTGGCCTCCCGAGGAGATCAGAGGCCTTGAATGCACGTGCCCTGGCAATGTGCACCCCAGCCCTTTAAGGAAGCATTGGTCATCAGCTCTCTTGTGTGTGCTGGGGCCTGAAAAGGTACCCCCCTGAGAAGGTTTGGGAGATGTAGCCACCACTGCAAGGAGTCCAAAAGTGGTTTGGACACCTTTACTCTGTCTCGGAGGTCGCCTGTGGCCTGCGCCCACTGAGCTCTGAGGCACCACTGAGCAGCCCACATGAGCATTCGGAGTCACATGTACTGTGGATGCCATATGGCCCAGGAGCCGCAGGAAGTGCCTAGCGGAGACCTGAGACTTGCTTTGGAATTGGCTGGCCAAGTCCATCAGTCGGTGGGCCCTGTCCTTGGGCAAGTAAGCTCTTGCCTGCACGGTGTCTAATCTTGCCCCTATAAACTCTAGGTTCTGTGAGGGGAGCAAAGTGGATTTTGCGTAGTTTATGACAAAGCCCAAATGCTCAAGAAGAGAGACAGTGTGAAAAGTGGCTTGTCTGGCCTCCTGGAGAGACTGGCCCCTGATGAGCCAGTCATCCAGGTATGGGAAGACAAAAATCCCGATTCCTGAGATAAACCGCCACCACCGCCAGGCATTTGGTGAAAAACCTGGGGGCAGAGGTTAGGCCAAAGGGAAGTACCCTGTACTGAAAAATGGTTTCCTCCCACCACAAATCAGAGATATTGTTTGTGGTCTGGATGGATGAGGATGTGAGTATAAGCATCCTTTAGGTCTAAGGAGCATAGCCAATCTCCCTGCTGGAGGTAGGGCAGCAGCATCCCAAGGGTAAGCATCTTGAACTTTTCCCTCTCCAGAAACTTGTTTAAGTTCTGCAAGTCTAGGATAGGCCGGAGGCCTCCTGTCCTTTTTGGTACCAGGAAGTACCTGGAGTAGAAGCCTTGCCCTTTCAGGTGGTGAGGCACTGGTTCCACCGCCTGTTCCTTTAGAAGACTTGTCAACTCCTGAAGGAGGAGGTTTCTGTGCAGAGGGAGTCTTGGAGGCTACCCTGGAAAGTAGGAGGGGGGTAGCTGGTGGATGTGGAGCATGTAGCCCTTCTGGACTATGCTGAGGACCCAGGTATCCCCTGTGATGGCTGGCCACCTGTAGGCGTACAGGGTCAGCCGACCTTCTGTGCGGAGTGGAGCCAGCTGTGGAGAAGAGGCTATGCTGTGTGAGTCAAAACCCCGCTCCCTGTTGTGCAGGAGCCAGAGCTGGCGGCTTGGGGGTCTTCTACCTACGGGGCCCCTGCCCCTGCCCCTTGGCCTGCTGGCCCTGTGAGGGAGCTGGAGAGGCCTGATATTGAGGGTAGGATTTGTAGGCAGCACCCTTCCTCGAGAAAAAGGGCGTCTTTCCCGAGCCCTTCTTTTTCTAAGAAGGGGCAGAAGTCTTCCTGGATAGCCTTGTCCTGGTGAGAGTCTCAGTCTCGATTTCCACAGCTTTTCCGTCATGGGCTTATCGAAAAGGTTTTCACCTCGGCAAGGGACAGCGACCAACTTCTCCTGCACCCATGACTCCAGATGTGATGACTGCAGCCAGGCCTGACGGCGTGCGCCGATGCCGGCCGTGGCTACCCGGACCGAAGCCTCGAAGCAATCATAGGCTGCTCGAAAGATAAACTTCGAGCACTCTCAAATCCCTGTTGACAAAGCCTTGAACCTCTGCAAAGGTTCCTCGGGGAGGCCAGCTGAGAAGCCGGCAATGCCCATGTACAGCTGGTAGGTCTGGACAAGGCAAGATAGCATAGAGCCCTGGAAGCACTTTCTACCGAGGGCATCCAGGTTCCGAGCCTCCCGTGCGGGGGGCACCGAGGAGTGCATCTTCTGACTCTTCAGACGGTGCATGGCCGATTCCACAACCATGGAGTTGTGCAGTAGCTGTGCCTTTTGGAACCCAGGGCTCTTCCAGACTCGATAAATGTAATCGACCCGTTTGCTAAGAACCGGCGTCGAGGCCAGTGCCTCCCACATGCGAAAGAGCAGCTTTGGTTTTGGCCATGTCCCTCACGAAGTCCAAGAACCGGGTATCCTCCGGGGGACACTATCTCCGAGGCTCGGACTCCAGTGAGTCTGAAGGGATGCACCGGGTCCAGAAGGTGTCCGGGGACTCCTCGTCCTCTGTCTCCCACGCTGACTCCTCCGAAAAGGAATCGGGCGACTCTGGCCGTGTGGGCCTTGGTGCCACTTGGCATTGACGACCTCGGCCCCGCACGGGAAGTCGAGGGAGACCTTGACCGAGGATCAACTTGAGGATCAGCTCGGTCTCTGGGGTCGACTTAGATGTCGAGGTCCCGGTGGTCGGGGCAGATGCACCAGTCAGACCGGCGATCAGCACCCGCTGCTGTTCCATGAAGGTAGCCAAGCTGCTCTCCAAGGCTGTCAACCTGAGTCCAAGCTCAGGAGACTCAGCAGTCCCCGACTCGGGTCCAACGGTGTCGGGTCCGACGTCGGCTCCCCGGAGGAGAGTCCACGAGGACAACTGCACTTATGTGACTCGGGGACTCTGACTCCACACGAGGTAACTTGGATGGCCTCTCCGACTCCGAGAGCCCGGGGAGGTGGCGGTCAGGGCTATGCAACCTGGCCCTCGAGGAACCAGGAGCCTCCACCAACGCTGCCCTCGCGAGCTTCTACTTCCTTCTGTGCTCCCGGGTGGGAGACTCCCTCTCAGAGGAACCCCGACGGCGCTCGGGGTCAGACTCCCGAGATGTCGAGGCCTCTGACGATGTCCAGGCCCGGCCAGACGCGGAGTCAGAGAAAATTCGCTTACGTTGATGCTGACGGCTCCAAAGCGCCTTCGACGACATCTTGCCGTATGGGCCACAGGCCAGCGGGTCATGGTCGGGCCTGAGGCAACGGAGGCAGCAGTCATGTGTGTCGGTGAGAGACATAGGTTTCTTGCACCGATCACACTTTTTGAACCCGCTGGCAGCCATCGGGGGAAAGAGGGCCCCTGCAAGGTCAAAAGACTGGGCTGCCAGTGAAAACACAAAAAGAGCCCGAATGCTAGTCACGAAGGACAAAAACTGAAAATCAAAACTCTGGACTCGATACTGGTGTACCGAGCCCAGGCGGGAAGGGGAACCGGCGTTGAACCGGATAAGACACAGCGAAAATCGCAGAAAAAAAATCAACTTTTCCCGGGTGACACGAACTCACGTCCATTGGGATCCGCAGAAAAAGAAAGACTTGAGCAAGATGGCACCCTTGGGCGGGAAGGGGACCGCGCATGCGCACTGCATTCCCAAAGGCTTTCCTTGAAAGCTGGGGAAATGCTCCGAACAGGGGCTCCATCAGCACTGACGTCACCCATTTGTGAGGACTGACTTCCTGCTTGGTCCTGGAGAATATTCTTTGCCCCTCTTACCCTGATGCTCTCTCCTCCACGGCAGTGATCTGCTGAGCTTGGGAGTCAAAATGATCTTTAATTTCCTCCACAGCAGACTGTAACTTACTGAGCTCGTCTTCCAGTGTTAAGAGGGAAACTTATATATTTCTTGCATAAGCTTGCCTATCGCCATTAGTGCCACATTCTCACCATTAGCCACCATTATTGTCTCACTCACTTTATGCTTATCATTGGCCCTATGCACTGAAGCCTCTGGAACATTGCCATGCTGCTCTCTAACACCGCTAATAGACTGATTTCAGCTTGGGTAAGTGCATGGGATAGCGCTCTAATTGTGCAGGGATTAGTTACTGCGGGAAGCTCACTTTAAAGTAGGCATTTATGGGGGGGGGGGGGTGTAAGAACCCATAGAAGCTCTTCTGCCATGCATCACATGACCTCCCCTCAGAAAGATTCCATCCTGTTTATATTTTTTTGCAGTTGCAGTCTTCTCTAGACCTGCAAACAATACTCCAAATGAAGTCTCACCTGAGACTTACAGTATATGGAAGCACTATCACCACCTTTTCCTGCTGGCCATTCCTTTCCCTATGCGCCCAAGCATCCTTCTGGCTTTTGCCATTTCCTGTTCTACATGTATGGCCATTTTAAGGTCATGCCCCCAGGTCCTGCTCTTCTCTTGTGCCCAGTACTATTTCACTCACTATACTATATTGCTCCCTTGAGTATTTGCAAACCAAATGCATGGCCCTGCGTTTTTTAGCATTAAATCTTAGCTGGAAAGCATAGTTACTCACCTGTAACAGGTGATCTCCGGGAACAGCAGGAATTTAGTCTTCACATATGGAGTATCGTCGGTACCGACCGAGCAAGCACGGGAACGCTCCCCAGAGTCCAATAGGAACGCTTTTGGGAGCATCCCTCAGCACATGTGCGCTGCCTTCCCGCCTTTCCAACTGTCCCTCTTCAGTTAAGTTTGTAGCTGAGTGAAAGGATAGAGGGGGAGAGGAAAGAGAAATAGAGAGACAACTCCTAGGGGAGGTGGGTGGGTTGTGAGGACTAAATTCCTGCTGTTCCCGGAGATCACCTGTTACAGGTGAGTAACTACGCTATCTCCAGGAACAAGCAGGAATGTAGTCTTCACATATGGGGACTCCCTAGCTGAAGATGCCGGGAAGATGGCCCCAGGAAGCTGTCACCTATAGTGAGGTGGGCCATGCTTCCTCCCATGGATCTCTGGGATCCTACCAGGGTTGGTGGGTAGGAGTTGAATTAAGTCTGAAGGAGATGTTGAAGAACAGCCTGGCCAAAGAAGACATCTCGACGGGAGGCTTTATCTAGACAGTAGTGAGCAGTGAAGGTGTGCACTGAAGCCCAGGTGGCTGCTCGACAGATGTCATCGATAGACACAGAATGAAGGTTAGCCATAGAGGTTGTCATGGCTCTCACATTATGTGCTGTGACATGGCCTTGAAGAGGAAGACACTTACTCATAAGTAAAAGATATGCATTGTGCAATCCATTTAGATAGAGTTCTTTTGGAGACTGGAAGTCCCAAATGACTAGAATCAAAAGCAACAAAAAGCTGAGAAGACTTTCTATGATGCTGTGTTCTTTGTAGGTAAAAAGCCAAGGCTCTTTTACAGTCCAAAGTATGAAGGTTCCTTTCTGCATTAGAGGCACGAGGCCTCAGAAAGAATTCAGGAAGGTAAAACGATTGATTTAAATAAAAAGGCGAAACCACCTTTGGCATAAAATGTGGATGAGTTCTGAGAACAACCTTATCATGGTGAAACCTTGTATAAGGGGGATCAGCCACTAAAGCTTGCAATTCACTAATGTGACGTGCGGAGGTGATTGCAATTAGGAAGATGACCTTCCAGGATAAAAACTTTAGGGTTATAGTGGCTAAAGGTTCAAAGGGCGGTTTCATGAGCTGTCCGAGAACTAGATTTAAATCCCATGCCACCGATGGTGGCCTGATGGGAGGCTTTGTTAATAAACGACCTCTCATAAATCTTGCTATGAGTGGATGAGAGGAAATTGGCTGTCCATTTAGAGCAGGGGTCTCAAACTCAAATTGCTTTGAGTGCCAAATGAGGACTTGTAAAGTAACCCGGGGGCTGCACAAGATGCGGGCCTCATTTGCATAAGAGGCATCATTTGCATAAATATTTGCATAAAGTTACCATACACTAACTTTTAGTAAACATGCCTCTTAATGAGTGTATGGATAAAGAAAGACTAAAAGATTTCTACATTACTATAATCCAGTGCCAACCTCCAGGCACATTAGGAACTACTACAAACACTGCCCATTTAGAACCCATAGCAAACCCGCCATATCCTAACAGCACTACCAGGACTCACAAAGCACCATACTCTACCTATCAAAAGGCAACACTGCAAATATTAAATCAATACATTTCCGGGAATAACAATACATGACCTACTGGGGAAAGAGAACAAGTGGCAATGTCAAATAGGAATTACATAAACAGAATACCTCAGCTCAGTTACACATGCAGAACATACACCATCACCAAACCAGGAATCACAATTTAGAAACAGGAAGACAATAAGTAAATTGGGAATGTACAAAACTGTAGAAATAAAACTATAAATTAATTTCCTCTTGTATTAAACAAAGCACAGATGTTAATGATGCACATTTCCAAGAGCTGACATATTCCAGTTAATAAATTCAAAATAAAGAGATATTTTTCTACCATTTGGAATTTTTTTTTCAGTTGCAATTGTTCCAGCCACTTTCTTCTGGTTTCTTCGTGTCTTCTTCTGCTAACTCTCCATCGTCTGCTGTCCATTTGTCCTTTCTTCTCTCTTCTAGTTTTTTTTTCCATTCTCTCTCTACATCTGCTTTAACATACTAATCTTTCTCCTTTTGCTCTTTCCTCATTCCTATTTCATCCACTCAGATTTTACCCCTCCATCCTCAATCCACACTTACTCTCCCAATACCCGGCCAATTGTAGATTTTTCTTCCCTCCCACACAAAATATTTTCCCCCTCTCCATTTCACTCTCCCAGCCCTATCCCATTCTAATCCTCCCCCAACATCAGCTCCCTTCTAGTTCCAGCCCCACCCAGTATCCGCTCCCTTCTAGTCCCCGCATCATCAGCCCATTTCCAGTCCTATCCTAGCCCCATCATCAGCCCATTTCCATTCCAAGCCCCCTTCCACTCAGCCCATTTCCATTCCAAAACCCCATCCCCATTAGCTATTTGCAATTCAAGCCCCTCCTTCTACTCAGCCCATTTCCAGTCCTAGCAAACCCCCCAGTCCATTACCAGTTCTAGCACCCCCATAGCCCATTACCAGTCCTAAGCCCCCCAACAGCCCATTTCCAGTCCTAACCCTTCCATCACCCCATTTTCATTCTTAGCCCCCCCATAACCCCATTTTCAGTCTTAGCCCCCCAATCAGACCACCTCCAGTCCTAACCCCCATCTGCCCATTACCAGTCCTAGCCCCCCATAGCCCATTACCAGTCATAACCCCCATCACCCCATTTTCAGTCTTAGCCCCCCCCCCATTACCAGTCCTAATCCCCCCTCAGCCCATTTCCAGTCCTATCCCCCCATCACCCCATTTTCGGTCTTAGCCACCCCATTACCAGTCCTAACCCCCCCCCCCATCAGCCCACGTAAATTTAAAAATTAAAAACAAAACAAACCCCTAGCTTCTGCTGCTGCTGCCGCCGTGGCAGAGGCAGAATCAACTGTCCCGCAGCCCCTTCCCGTCTGCCCGGCAGACCCCTCAGCTGTCAGCTCCATCAGCGGTGGGCTTTTCAAGCTGCGAAGAGAAGAGTGATTTCCCTCTCGCGATGGGCTTAACCGCGCCGCGAGAGGGAAATCACTCTTCTCTTCGCAGCTTGAAAAGCCCGCCGCTGATGGAGCTGACAGCTGAGGGCTCTGCCGGGCAGATGGGAAGGGGCCGCGGGACAGTTGATTCTGCCGTTGCCACGGCAGCAGCGGCAGTAGCAGAAGCCAGGGGTTTGTTTTGTTTTTAATTTTGAAATTTACTTGGGCTGATGGGGGGGGGGGAGGGGGTTAGGACTGATAATGAAAGCCGCCGCTGATGGAGCTGACAGCTGAGGGCTCTGCCGGGCAGACGGGAAGGGGCCGCGGGACAGCTGATTCTGCTGCTGCCACAGCGGCAGCAGCAGAAGCCAGGGGTCTGTTTTGGTTTTTTTTGGTTTCCTCTCCGTCGCGGGCCGCATGTTTGAGACCACGGATTTAGAGGCTTATAGGAAGCTGCAATTGCACTAAGATGGACTCTTACTGAATTTGTCTTTAGACCAGAATTTGATAAATGAAGTTAGTACCGATTCCAAAGGTATCACAAGGGGGTTTAAGCCCTTTTGAGAACACCATATAGTAAAATGTTTCCACTTGAAGGCGTAAGAACGTTTTGTGGAAGGTTTTCTGGAAGCCTGAAGGACATCCTTTACCTGTTGGGAAAGGTTAAGATCCTGCAGGTCTAGGCTTTCAGCAACCAGGCCCTGAGATGCAGGGACTGGGGATTCGGGTGCCATAGCATCCCGTTCTCTTGAGAGAGGAGGTCTGGAGCACACCGTAACTCCAGATGTGCAGCTTGAGAGAGATGTAGAAGCAGGGGATACCACGTTTGTCCTGGCCATTGTAGCGCTATGAGGATCATACGACCTGTCTCTCTGAAGCTTGAAGAGTGTTTTGGGGATGAGGGGAATGGGTGGGAAGGCATAGAAGAAGCCCTGACCCCAGTGAAGGAGGAAAGCGCCCCTTGCTTGGCAATTGTGAGCCAGAATTCTGGAACAGAATCAGAGAAGTTTGGCATTCAGTGGATTTGCAAAGAGGTCTATGTCTGGGGTTCCCCAGATGTGAAATATCTTTATCACCTGGTCTAGGTGGACAGGCCATTCGTGAGGCAGCAGTACTCGGCTGAGTTTGTCTGCCCAAAGGTTTTGAATGCCTGGAAGATATACCACGAGAAGGTGAATTTGATGCTCTCTGGCGAGGGCCCATAGTCGTAAAGCTTTGTTGCATAACGACAGAGAGCCTGTTCCATCCTGCTTGTTCACGTAGAACATGGCTACTTGATGGTCCGTTTGGACTAGGACTGTCTTGTAGCTGAGCTAGGCATGGAATACTCGAAGAGCTAGATAGATTGCTCTGAGTTCTAGGAGGTTTATGTGAAGACAAGCCTCCTGTGGAGTCCAGGTACCCTGGGTGGAGAGATGGTGCAGGTGTGCTCCCCATCCTACCTGTGATGCATCTGTTAGGGTGGCCTGGAATGGGGGTTGTTGGAAAGGAGACCCCATTAAAAGATTCTCCAGTGATTGCCACCATTGTAGGGACAAGACAAGTCGTCGTGAGTTTGATATCTTGTCCGAAAGATGTCCTGTGGCTTGTGTCCACTGTGTGGATAGTGTCCACTGGGCTGCTTGCATGTGGAGGAGAGTATAGGGAACTACATGAATTGTGGATGCCATATGTCCCAATAATTGCAGCAGTTCTCGCGCAGTTAGGGAGGACTTTCCCGCTGCTTGAGAAGCTAACTGCATTATGCGAAGACAGTGGGGCTGTGGGAGGAAAGCCCTTGACTGTCTGGTATCCAAACAAGCTCCTATGAACTCCAGGGTCTGAGAAGGAACAAGTTGGGATTTTGGGAAATTTATGACCAATCCCAAGTATTGGAGAATTCAGATTGTGCGAGACAGTGCAGAGCTGGCTTCTGTAATCGTGGGGGCTCAAATGAGCCAGTCATCCAAGTAAGGAAAGACGAATATCCCTAGGGTTCGCAGGAATGCAGCTACTACTGCCATGCATTTCGTGAATATTCTTGGTGCCGAAGCCAGACCAAAAGGAAGAACCCTGTATTGGAGGTGTTTTCCCTTGAAAAGGAATTGTAAGAATTTCCTGTGATCTGGATGGATCAGAATATGAGTATATGAGTATACGCATCCTTTAGATCTAGAGAGCAAAGCCAATCCTGACTTTGAAGGTATGGCAGAAGAGTTCCCAGAGAAATCATTCTGAACTTTTCTCAGAACAGATATTTGTTCAATTCTCTGAGGTCTAGAATGGGTCTGTGTCCTCCTGTTTTCTTTGGAATAAGAAAATAGGGGGAGTAGAACCCTATACCCTCTTGAGGAATGGGCACTTCCTCTATTGCTTCCTGAGCAAGGAGTGTTGAGACCTCTTAATCCAGTAGATTGTCTGGAGAGGTTTGGGAATTGAACTGTCTTACAATTGTAGGAGGGGGCATGCTGTGAAAATGAAGCTTGTACCCCTCCCCTACAATGCAGAGAGTCCAATTTTCTGCTGTTATTTGGTGCCATCTGTTGACAAAATGACACAACCTGCCTGGAATGTTTAGGGGTTCTGGACCCTTCAGAGGCAGGAAGCTAAGCTCTCTACGAAGGAGTCAAAGCCCTTGAGGGGGCTGAGCCTGTGGAGCTGGTTGAGCTCTCGGGCTTTTTGGCTTCTTTTGTTGTCTGGATTGTTGCTGTTGTCCCTTTTGGGCAACTTGACCCTGAGCTTGCCCTTGCTGGGTATAGGATGGATAAAACTTCCTCTTTTTGCTGAAAAGGTTTTTTTATAGGGTTTATTTTTGGCTGGAGTGGCAGTAGATTTTGACAATCTGTCTAAAGTGAGATTGTCATTATCTATCTCATTAGCCTTTTCCTGCCAATTCTTGCCAAAGAGGTTTTCTCCTGTGCAAGGGATGTTTCCTAATTTGTCTTGTACCAAGTCTCCAAGTCTGATGCCTGAAGCCAGGCAATCCGACGTGCACCAATGGCAATAGCAGAGGTTCTGCTGATGCATTCAAAGCAGTCAAAAGCTGCACGATTTAGAAACTTGGAAACGTCTTGAGCATGCTTGACAAGAGTAAGGAAGTCTTGTCGTTTGTCATCAGGGAGAAGGGGGCTCATAAGCTCCAAGTCTCCTGTGACTTCTTTGAGGAACATTCCCATATATAAAATATATGAGCTGATCCTAGCTGAAAGCATGTAAGCCTGAAATGTTCGACGCCCAAAGGCGTCAAGAGTCCTGCATTCACGACCTGGAGGATTGGATACATGTCTTTTTGCACTTTTCATCCTACGCATGGCTGATTCCACTACCATTGAATGGTGTGGCAGCTGAGTCTTTTGAAAATCAAGACATGGTGGAACTCGATACATGGTATCGTGTCCCCTAGAATGAGGAGATGTGGTCAGAGGTGTTTCCCACATTCTGAGCATCAAATCATGAAGAATTTAATGAATGGGCAGGGTAGCTGCCTCTTTGGGAGCCTTAGGGTATTGGAGTATTTCCAATTCCTTTGCTCTAGGTTCTTTTTCAGGAGCTACCATGATTGACAGGCCTCGGGCCACATCACGAATAAAATCCTGAAAAGACATGTCCTCTGAAGGAGACATTCTGCATTGAGGAGAAGAGTCTTCCGGAAGAAGTACTCTGGTACCGACTGAGTTATCCGAGTCATCGGAATCGGAAGATTCGAAGCATCTCTGATCCCGATGTTCATGAAAAGCACGGTATTGGTATCGATCGAAGTTGGCACCGAGTTGGTCCGGTACCGATCTGTCGATGCCCGAAAAAGTCAGCATGGGCAGAATTCCCACCGGGGCCGGTACCATCGGTGCTGGTACCAGCACCGGTATCAGTGTCGGTACCGGTGCCCGTTGAACCGTCGGAAGCGGCGTCAACGGTACCGCAGCTGTAAGGAGAGCTGCAAGACTGCGTTCGATAGCGAGGAATCTCTGGTCTATCGCCGCTGCTGATGCCTGGGTGTCGGTACTGGTAGAAGCGGCCAGAACCCCTGATCATGGCACCAGTAGTTCTGCCGAGGTTGAGGCCTCGAGAACATCCTGGAGCCCCATTAGTGCTTTGGAGGTCAAAGCCTCCCGCCGGGGCTGTTTTGCCGCTATAGTTTCCTCAAGGGCAATGCCAATGGCTTCTCGATGCTTGGAAGGAGATCTACCCTTTGAGGACCGGCTCTTATGTTTAGTTACCTGAGATCCATGGGAGGAAGATGAATCTCTGGAAGACGTCGACGCAATGGACATCGCATCTGAAGAAAAGAGGGTACCGAGCTTTGCAGCCCGGTTCTGTCTTCCTCTTTTAGTCATCCACATACAAGAGGGACACTCCGAAGGAGAATGGTCAGGGCCTAAACATTTGAGACACCAGTCATGGGTGTCGGTGACGGAAATGGTACCGCCACACTTCGTACATTTTTTTAAACCACTAACTGGTTTTTCCATTTTTTAGGAAAATGGGGCCTAATGCCCAAAATGGCACCTAGCATCAAAAAGAAAAAGTTTCTGAAGAGAAACACTTCAGATAGTAAACTTTTTTTTTAAAAAAAGAAGAAAAGAGAACTGGCGGTACCGGTAGGCTTTGAGCGGAGGCAGGCGCGACCATAAGAAAAACAAGTTTAAAGAAGAAATTTTCTGCGGTGACAGGGTATGTGACCTGTCGGCTCCGCGGAAAACGAAGAACTGAAGAGGGACAGTTGGAAAGGCGGAAAAGCAGTGCGCATTTGCTGAGGGATGCTCCCAAAAGCGTTCCTATTGGACGCTGGGGAGTGTTCCCGCGCAGGCTCCATCGGCACCGACGATACCCCATATGTGAAGACTACATTCCTGCTTGTTCCTGGAGATAATTCCATATCATCCACGAAGAGGAAAATATTTCCTGACAGTTCTTCCACAATTTTGCTTACTAAAATGTTGAAAAGAACTGGATCAAAGACCGATCCATGCAGCATAGCAGTGATAACTCCCCTATCCTCAGAGTGAACTCCATTTACCACTATCCTTTGTCAGCTCTCACTCTGGTTGACCCAGTCAGCGACTTTAAGACCTACAATAAGGGGGCTCACTTTGAATATGAGTTGTCTATGCTCAAACTGAAAATGTAATTAGATCATATGTAGTGCTCTACCCTTTTCCAAGAAATTGATCAGATATGTCTGAAATGACCTACCTCTAAATAACAGTCTAAAGTTTGGCCAGAATAAAATTGTTTTCATATTATTTTTACAAAATATGTCCAAGACGTTACCTGCAATATACATTTTCTTAAAGAAAAGCAGTGTGATTGTCATGCTATTTCACTTGCATTACTTTAATTGACCTTTATTTTCAAGCTTAAAAAAAGCAGCAAATACAGTATTATTAAGAGTCTCCAAAAAGTCTCCTATTTTTTCCTGGTACTAAATGGCTTTGATTATCACATTTTTCCATAAGCCTGTTTTTCCGTGTCTTACTACAAAATTTCTATGGACAAACCTTGTTTGTTGGTGCATATCAGTTACTGTCTTCTGTCTCTCTCTTTCCCAAAATATTGCATTATATTTTCTGGGAATAAGAGGGAAATCTTTTGCTATCACATTAACCTTTTGAAGGCCTACTTTAAAATTTTAATCCACATTCTGCAGCCAGGTTAATTTTTGCATATTTCAGGAAAATTGTACTCGTCTTATTCAATATGTTCTAATAGTGATTTTCCTTCTGCTATGGTCATGTATTATATGCCATTTGATAGGAATATTTAGTCAGAATTTTGGATCCCGAGAGTTTTGGGCTCGGCCTGGAAAGGGTTAATACCTTTTACTGAAATTTATACAGTACATTTTAGTTTTTTACCCTAGAGCAGCGATGGCGAACCTATGGCACGCGTGCCAGCTGTGGCACGCGAAGGCCTTACAGCTGGCACGCGTGAAGGTCCGCAAAAAAAGAAAAAGCGGGCTCTGGCTGCTGCCGCGGACGCGGCAGCATGCAGTGTCCCGCGGGGCCCCCTCCGCCCGCTAAGCCCCTCTGCAAGGGCTTTCAGATTCGCGAGGGAGACAGCGTCTCCCTCGCGTCTCTGTTAAGCCCGTAGGGGTTAATGGGAAATTTCCCATCAGCCCCTTTAGACGCGAGGGACTGATGGGAAATTTCCCATTAGCCCCTGCGGGCTTAACAAGAGACGCGAGGGAGACGCTGTCTCCCTCGCGAATCTGAAAGCCCTTGCAGAGGGGCTTAGCGGGCGGAGGGGGCCCCGCGGGACACTGCATGCTGCCGCGTCTGCGGCAGCAGCCAGAGCCCGCTTTTTCTGTTTTTAAATTTGCCGGGGGGGGGGGGGTGTTAGGACTGCTAATGGGCTGGGGGGGGGGGTTGGACTGCTAATGGGCTGGGGGGGGTTAGGACTGCTAATTGGCTAGGAGGGGGGGGGGGTTAGGACTGCTAATGGGCTAGGAGGGGGGGGGTTAGGACTGCTAATGGGATAGGAGGGGGGGGGTTAGGACTGCTAATGGGCTGGGGGGGGGTTTGGACTGCTAATGGGCTAGGAGGGGGGGGTTAGGACTGCTAATGGGCTAGGAGGGGGGGGGGTTAGGACTGCAAATGGGCTGTGTGATGATGGGGGCTGTCTGGAAATGGGTTGATGGGGGGTTAGGACTGCTAATGGGCAGGCAGGGGGTGGGGGGGTTAGGACTGCTAATGGGCAGGGGGGGGGTTAGGACTGCTAATGGGCTGGGGGGGTTTGGACTGCTAATGGGCTGGGGGGGGATAGGACTGCTAATGGGCTAGGAGGGGGGGTTAGGACTGCTAATGGGCTAGGGGGGGTTAGGACTGCTAATGGGCTGTGGGCTGATGGGGGCTGTCTGGAAATGGGGTGATGGGGGGTTAGGACTGGTAATGGGCTATGGGGGGGGGGTTAGGACTGCTAATGGGCTAGAGAGGGGGGGTTAGGACTGCTAATGGGCTAGGGGGGGTTAGGACTGCTAATGGGCTGGGGGGGTTAGGACTGCTAATGGGCTAGGGGGGGTTAGGACTGCTAATGGGCTGGGGGGGGGTTAGGACTGCTAATGGGAGAGGAGGGGGGGGTTACGACAGCAAATCGGCTCGGCGGGGGAGAGTACTACTAAGGGGGTGGGGGGGTGAGGACTGCTAATGGGCGCGGAGGGGGGTTAGGACTGCTAATGGGCTAGGGGGGGGGTTAGGACTGCTAATGGGCTAGGGGGGGTTAGGACTGCTAATGGGCTGTGGGTTGATGGGGGCTGTCTGGAAATGGGGTGATGGGGGTTAGGACTGGTAATGAGCTATGGGGGGGGGGTTAGGACTGCTAATGGGCTAGAGAGGGGGGGTTAGGACTGCTAATGGGCTAGGGGGGGGTTAGGACTGCTAATGGGCTGATGGGGAGGGGTTAGGACTTGAGGTGGGCTGTTGGGTGGGGTTAGGACTGGAAATGGGCTGATGGGGGGTTAACACTGGAGGTGGTCTGATGGGGTTAGGACTGGTAATGGGCTATGGGGGGGTTTAGGACTGATAATGGGCTATGGGGGGGCTGGGACAAGAAATGGGCTGATGGGGAGGGGTTAGGACTTGAGGTGGGCTGATGGGGTTAGGACTGGTAATGGACTGTGGGCTGATGGGGGGTTAGGACTGGCAATGGGCTATGGGGGGCTGACTGGAAGTGGGGGGTTAGGACTGGTAATGGGTTATAGGGGGGGGGCTTAAACTGAAAATGGGGTGATGGGGGGTTAGGACTGGAAGTGGGTTGATGAGGGGGGGATAGGACTGGTATTGGGTTGGGGGGCTGCTAGGACTGGAAATGGGCTGATGCAGGGACTAGAAGGGAATGGATGCTGGGTGAGGCTGGAACTAGAAGGGAGCTGGTGTTGGGGGAGGATTAGAATGGGATGGGGCTGGGAGAGTAAAATGGAGAGGGGAAAAATATTTTGTGTGGGAGGGATAAAAAATCTACAATTGGCCGGGTATTGGGAGAGTAAGTGGGGATTGAGGATGGAGGGGTAAATTTTGAGTAGATGAAATAGGAATGAGGAAAGAGCCAAAGGAGAAAGATTAGTATGTTAAAGCAGATGTAGAGAGAGAATGACAGAAGAAAGGACAAATGGACAGCAGATGGAGAGTTAGCAGAAGACACGAAGAAACCAGAAGAAAGTGGCTGGAACAATTGCAACTGAAAAAAAATGCACAAAAGGTAGAAAAATATCTCTTTATTTTGAATTTATTAACTGGAATATGTCAGCTCTGGGAAATGTGCATCATTAATTTTTGCGCTTTGTTTAGTACAAGAGGAAATTAATATATAGTTTTATTTCTACAGTGTTGTTGTATATTCCAAGTTTGGCTTTTGGGGTTCCCAGTTTAATTATTGTCTTCCTGTTTCTAAATTGTGATTCCTTGTTTGGTGATGGTCTGTTCTGCATGTGTAACTGAGCTGAGGTATTCTGTTTATATAATTCCTATTTGACATTGCCACTTGTTCTTTCCCCAGTAGGTCATGTATTGTTGTTCTCTGAGATGTATTGGTTTAATATTTGCAGTGTTGCCTTTTGATAGGTAGAGTATGGTGCTTTGTGAGTCCTGGTAGTGCTGTTAGGATACGGCGGGTTTGCTATGGGTTCTAAATGGGCAGCGTTTGTAGTAGTTCCTAATGTGCCTGGCGGTTGGTACTGGATTATAGTAATGTAGAAACCTTTTAGTCTTTCTTTATCCATATACTCATTAAGAGGCATGTTTACTAAAAGTTAGTGTATGGTAACATTATGCAAATATTTATGCAAATGAAGCACCTTATGCAAATGGGGCTTTAATTGACGTGCTGGCACTTTGAGGAAATTCTTTGGTTTTGTGCGGCAGTTTGGGCACTCGGGCTCAAAAAGGTTAGCCATCACTGCCCTAGAGAGTAAAAGCAGAAATAAGCAAGTCAAAGTAATGCAAGAAAATTCTTCAGGGCTAAATTCTGGATGTAGACAAAAAGCATATACGAGCAGAGCATGGCAAGACCAATAGATTAGGGTATGGGAGAAAGCCTCTCTTTACCCTGTAATATTATTTTACTATTGCTATTACTACTTTTTAGATGATTTTTTTTTTTTTTTTTTTTTAACTTCTACCACTTTGGGAACATATGTAAAATGGTGATGCTAGTTGAGTTCCTATGACCAATTCAGATAAGAGGTAAACCTTCTCTTGTTCATTCCTGGTCTACATTCCACCCAGTTACCTCTGTGGAACTTTCTAAATTGATCTCCATCTCACATAAAACCTTTTGTGCATTAGATCCTATCCCCTTAGTTTGGATTACAGAACCGTCATTGGCAATTCTCCCCCTCGTTCTTATCATCCTCAATAACAGCCTGTCTGGTGTTTTCCCCTCTACCAGGAAGCATGTGATTGTTTGTCCCCTCTTAAAAAAATCCTCCTTTGACTTCTTGATCCTTCCAACTATCATCTTGCTTCTAATCTGCCATTTCTTGCTAAAATTTTGGAAAAAGCCGGCTTCTCTCAGTTATCTCACCATTTTGACTCAATCTACTTCATCCTCGTCAGTCTGGTTTCCATTCAGGGCATAGCTTCAAAACTATTCTGCTCTCTTTCCTCAACTACATTCATACAGCTCACGAATGTGGTGACATTACTCTGGCAGTTTCCCTCGATCTATCAGCGGCTTTTGATCTCGTTGGCCACTCTCTTCTGCTTTCACGACTACGGGATTCTGGGTTTCGTGGGATGGTCTACCGATGGTTTCACTCCTCTCTTTCCTCACGTTTCTTCTCAGTGCATTTCAACTCGGCTTCCTCTGATCATGTCCCCCTGCATTGTGGTGTTCCTCAGGGCTCTGTTTTGGCCCCCCTCCTTTTTAACATCTTTTTAGCACCCCTCGCCCTCCTTATACAACAGTTTGGGTTATCCGCATATTATTATGCGGATGACATTATTCTGCTTCATCATATACCCCACATCAGCCAAATCTCTCCATACTCAACGACTCAATGACTGTTTGCAGCACATCTTCATCTTAACCTAAGACACTTGCAATTTGGTTCACTTTCAATAGCCCATGTCCCACAGTTGCCCCAACTCTCACTGGTACTGCTATTCCACTAGTCTCCTCCATTTGTTATCTTGGCCTGACCCTCGATTCCGCGCTTATCTTTCAAGAACATATCTCACTCCTTTCCAGCCGTTCCTTCTATTACCTCCGTCAGATACGTGCCATCCACCCTTTCCTCTCACTGCAGGCTTTGACTACTCTGCTCTTGTCTTTGGTAATGTCTTGTTTAGATTTCTGTAACCATTCACTGGTATCACTAAGACACAACTTCATTGCTTATAACTGATATAGAATATACACACTCCTCCCGCCGAGACCATATCACACCCGTTCTCATCAAATTACATTGGCTTCCTATAGCCTATCGTTTTCAATACAAAATTTTAACACTGGCTCATCATGTTATATACACCAGTACTCCACAATATTTGGCTGATTTATTGCAATTCCACACCCCTTCTCACAGCCTTCACTCTATTCATATTAAGCATGTGGTGCTCCCATCTTCCTCCCGTGCTCACCTCCAATCCACCCGGCACTCAGCATTCTTTTTTCTGGGACCCTCAATGGAACTCTCTTCCCTCTGCAATACGTCAGGAGCCAGTTTTTGTGAAATTCAAACCCTTTAAAAAACACATCTTTTTCAATCTGCTTTTGATTTGCCATCCACCATTACCTAAACTCTCTCCTCCAGATCCTCTATGGTACCTCTTGGCTATCTCCCACTCCCCCAAATTCTCTCTCTTTCTTACTCTTTTCTGTTTTCCTTCTCCTTTTCTCTTTCCTGTCATTTAATGGAGTTCTTTTCTTTTCTTTTCTCTGGCCTAAGGCCGTTGTTTTTTTATTGTTGATTGTGAACTGCCCTGGATTAATAAGGTGTGGTATATCAAGTATTTTAATAAACATAACAAACAAACAAATAGGTGAGAAGACGGTCTTATTGAAGCATTTTGAACAGTTGAAATGCATTTTCAGATTTAACGGAGTGTTTACTGCAATGAGGTAAGCAGTTGCCATGCGAATTAGCACACAGCTGTAGTAACAATTACTGCATGGATGCGATACTTAAAGTGGGATTTTAGAAGGGCCGACTAGGAGGAATTTGGGATGTCCAGGGTGCCACATCAAAAATGACGGGAGTGGTGGCAGTGAAGGAAGGCACGTGTAAGTACCTTCTGAAATTGCTCCGTCTCCGTCTCAAAAGATGTATATCTCTATAACTGATGCTGACGATGGGCTCTTGCAGATAGCAAGGCCAGGTATGTGCACAGCTGCAGGCCACTTCTGAAATGTGGATGTCCCCGAAATGCATAACCACACAAATGGGTTCTTGGCCATACCAGCTGGGATATTATTGAACAGGGGCGTCTATATGTGAGACATGCACATCCCAGCCACTCATTTCATATCAGCAGACGTGTGGCATTGGGGCAATAAAATGACAGGACTGTACATTTGCATGCAAGGTTTGCTGGCCTAGCAAAATTTACCACAGCGCTGAGGGCACATTTCACTCTTGTCCCTGCAAATGTTGCTACCACAAAACAAGCACCTTTTTGTACCTTATTTGTGGTCAGCAGTAGGTATAGGCATGCACGCAGCAACAACCAGGGCCCAGATGTGCTCATTCCATTCTGAAATTTCATGGCGACATGCATCTTCATTGCACCGCCCAGGCCACGGCTCTACCACACCCCTGTGCTAAATGGACACACTTGTGCCAGAGACGTCTATATACTGACTTTCTAAAATGGATCCGGGGACGTCGCTGTGATTTATATCTCTGAATATCTGTTTTAAAACATCGAAATCACAAATACAGCTTCTAAAATAACCTCCTTAGCATGCGCTAATTCACATGCAAAGTGTTTTCCATGGAAAGGGGCACGAAATGGGTGGAGAATGGGCAGATTTTGGGGGTATGAACACCACCCTGCAGTCAGTGAAAGCAAGTTACCGTGTGCTGTCACTGCTGCAGACAGTAGGAAGACCCTTATCGTCGACTGCTGCAACTAAAAACCCCTGAAAAGTCCCCCACCCCCAACTTCACTAATAAAGTCCCCCCAAATCCATTGACAACTCCCCCCTGGTTCTTACTCGGGGTCCCTCATAGTTAGTGGAGAGGAGGTATGATCCTCAGATGCTTGTGCCCTGTTGTTGCCCACGTTTAAAATGGTGACTCTGAACCCTAGTGATTGATTTATGGTACTATTACTATAGGTCAATATGCCAAATAAGTGGTGTGAGCATGCCCCCGTTTGATAGCTGTGCCCCTAGTGGTGGGCTCTATATGTGAAGTGAGCTCAACAGTGGGGAGGGGGTGGGGGGGAGGCTGTGTTTCAGATGTTGTGGGCATGGGGGGTTCTTTTTAGCTGCAGTGGCCCTTTAGCGCACTACCGATAACACAAATGGAACTGTGCTATCAAAAATGCACTTAAGGTATGGTAAAGGTCTGCACTGCCCCCAACAGTTACCACAGGCTTTGCAGTTACTATGTTGTAACTATAAAACTCTACCACACTTCAGTAAACAAGCCTCTTAATGTTCGAGTACAGGATGTTGCAAAAGACAAATACTAACTTCAATACATGCACTTCAGTATGCACACAGAGATAGAAAAGGGTGAGTGAAATCAAGAAAGCTAGGGTAAAGAGACCAAAGTATAGAGGCACTTTGGAGCAGAAGTACAGTATGGAAGAACAGAAAGGATGTTATTATATAAAAACCACTTTGATGTGTCCTTGACCTTGAAAGTTAGTAGCTAATAGGTAAATAGATAGAAATTTAGGATAGACATAGAGGACCATTACAAACCGAAACAGCAAGGGTGAAGTACAGGCATAAGAAATACAGGAGACAGAATTGTAAATCTGGTCATGTTGCTGAAGATGAATTGAAATGGAAAATTTGGGAGGGGGTGCAAAATCAGTATAGCTATGCTCTGAAGGTATGATGAAGGTATTGAAGGAGAAGGAAGGAAGGGATGGCCATTTTAAAGGTTGAGAAGTTAAAGGTTACAATTAGATGCCTATATTTAAAACACAATTTGAAGAGCCAATACTTGTTTTTTCTGTTATACTAGTGCAATACATTGTCTGCTGTTCTTTTCTGAACACAAATCTCGCTCCACTTATTTTGCTGGAGTTGCTATTCCTTCTTTAGCTTAGTGGGCTTAATGTGAAGCTACTTTTGTTGCAAAGCAGAAAAGCAGTTTTCCTGGCATAGGGTGATGCAGCAGACCGAGCTTCCCACCTACAGAATCGAGTCTGCTGCCTCTGTAGTGTGCCAAGCGAGCAACTGCCCCCTTTTCCTTTCCTCCTCCTTGGGAAAAATAAAGCAAGCAAAGATGTGGGAAAATATTTTTAACTTTGTTCCTAGAGGAAGAAGTCTTATGGATTTGTTTTTGTTTTATTTTGTGCATTTTAGATCTTTGCCAGACTTGTAAATAAAAGAAAATGATAACAATTACTTAAGAACAGAGACAGACTTGCTGTCACCAATCGTTAACTCTGTGATCAGAGCAGCCTAGGAAGTGGACCCTTATCTGTCTTTAAGTTCAGGCCATGCTGACTAACAGCCCTGCTCCGTCTGCAGACCTTTGGCTCTGTAATCTTTCAGCACTGGAAAATGTACATGATAACCCATAAACTCCCCTTTCAGTCCTTTCCTAAGTATCTATGGTCCCAGCACAATGGCCAACGTCTGGCAAATAGGGCTGACATCAAATTAGTATGCATTAAGAAGACATCAGTTCTAAAGTTCGCTCACTTCTCCTTGA
This sequence comes from Ichthyophis bannanicus, assembly GCA_033557465.1. Lineage (NCBI taxonomy): Eukaryota > Metazoa > Chordata > Amphibia > Gymnophiona > Ichthyophiidae > Ichthyophis > Ichthyophis bannanicus. The sequence goes on along the minus strand of CM066032.1, from coordinate 169,285,082 downwards.
GGTAGGAGTTGGAAAGAAAATTTAAAATGGACGGACATTTATGTGAACGATCTTGGTCTGCAAACTCTTCTTTAGAATGGCCTTTGCACTTTTCCTGGGCCATTTGATGAGCTAAAAAGTAGAAATGAGGCACAAAGGGCAAAAGCCCCCCTCCCCCTTTTTATTTTAGTTAAAATAAAAGTTCTACAGAAAGGAACCATGAGATGAAGCAGAGGAGGGGCATGGAACCCAAAGTAAAGCTCTCCTGCTAGTTTAATTTTAGAACGGCTATATTAAATTTATGCTAGGGTTACCAGATTTTTGGAGAGCAAATTTGGGACACTTGGGCAGGACTGAGCTGGGCTGGGCTGGGCTGGGCTCCTCCCCTCTTTGGGCATCTTTTCCCCATATTTTGAAATTATCAGTCTAAACAACATTCAGTAATTTCAAAATTAAAAAAAAAAAAGACAGTAGTAGCTGTTCACAAGTAATAAGCATGCAGATGTCTCTCTCCATACAAAGATTCGACTTGTCCAGCCATGGTATTTTCAATAACATCATATGGATGTGAAAGCTGGACAGTGAAAAAGACAGACAGGAAGAAAATTGATGCCTTTGAATTATGGTGCTGGCGGCGAATACTGTGTATACCATGGACTGCCCGAAGAACAAACCAGTCGGTTCTAGAGGAGATCAAACCTAAGCTTTCTTTAGAAGCTCAGATGACAAGACTTTCATACTTTGGACACATCATGCGAAGAGAGAGATCATTAGAGAAAGACATCATGCTTGGCAAGATAGAAGGTCAACGCAAAAGAGGAAGGCCAGCAATGAGATGGATCGATACAATAACAGCAGCTACGGGTACCAGTCTGTCAACAATGACTCAAGACCGAACACAATTTAGGATAGCTATCCAGAGGATCGCCATGAGTCGACTCCGACTCGACGGCACTTAACATCATAAATGCATGCTTTATACATATTATATATATTTCAAAAATTTCTCCCCTTTTTTCAGAAAATATGTTAATTTAACATCGTCTCCTACCAGGATTGAGAAGACTGCATCAGAGGAGTATGAAGGAGAAGCAATGTCCTTTGCCTCAAACCCCACTGAAATTGGGGGACAGGAAATGATCTGGGATACTATCTCAAAATCAGGAATAATCCCCGAAAATTGGGGACATCTGGTAATCTTAATTTATGCATCCATTTATACTACAAAATGAAAAAGTTAATTAGATGAAGCAATGTGTGTATGGAGAACAGTTATATCATCTGACAAAACTAATGCAAGATTGACTGATGTATGATAAGCAAATACAATGTGTGCCTTCGAATCAATGCTGACTCCTGGCGATCCAGAAGCTCCTGGGTTTTCTTGGCAGTGGGACTGGAAGTAGATTGCCAGGCCTTTCTTTTGAGGCAAGTTGCTCAAGGTCTTGCTCAAGGTCACAAGGAGTGCCAGTGGGAATCAAACCCTGGTCTCTTGGTTACCAAGCCAGTGCTCTAACCACTAGGCAGCTCCTCCATGCCAATGTATGATATATTTGCATCTAAACAACAAAAATAGTTGTAACAGAGAAGCACAAGATGTGTAAGGAAGAATAGTTTGTCTGCTCTTCCCAGGAAATACACTTAATAACCCCAATCAGACAATGGCCGAATGAAGTTAACAAGGATCGCAACTTTATTGACAATGTAATCAAACCTGCACCTAAACCCGTGCTCTTACAATACATTTCCTTCCAAGGGCAATAACGTTTTCCTTTACTGCTTGCTCGCCCCCCCCCCCCCCCCAACAGCTTCCAGGCATCTGGGTTACACTCCTATTGCCACATCCCAGCAGTGGTAGCCTTCAACCTTTATGATTTCAGGTGCCAAACTGGAAGCTCCATACTCAGCGTAACAGCCCTTCCATCATATCCCAGCTGTGGGTTTCACCAGTTTGCAGAGCACTCCCACTCCCTAGTCAACCCTGATTCAACCACACCCTGTTCTTAAGATCCCCTCCCCTGCCCCCATACAGATAGGCTGAAAAGCTAACTCAGGTTTTCTGCGACACTATCCCAGGTCATACAACACAATTCAACCCTATCTTACAGAGAATACTATCCAAATTATAACAAAACCAGAAATTACTGGGTGGCAGGAAGAGACCGAAGGAGAATATGCTGGTGAGGAGGGAATCCCTCTCGAGAGGCTGAATTGAGAGGGGCCAAAGAGGCAGAACATGATCTGTGGGATCAAAACTTTTTATGGGCAGGGAAAGGGGATATTTTAAGGGCAACCAACCTTTTTGTTAAAATGGTAAATAAAGGTAAAAGGGAAAGGAGACTGCTATGGTTTTCGAAAGAAGTAGCTGAAAAAGTGAAGAAAAAGAGGGAGGCCTTCATGAAATACAAGAGATCACAGAGAGAGGAAGACAGGTATCTGTATTTGGAAAAACTTAGAGAAGCTAGCAAAGTAGTCAAGAAGGCAAAGATTCAAAAGGAGGAGGAAACAGCCAATGCAATAAAATGGGGGGGGGGGGGGGATAAAACATTTTTCAGATATATTAGTGAGAAGAGGAAGGGAAAAAGTGGTATTATCAGACTCAAGGGTGCAGGGGAGGAATATGTATAAGCTGATAAGGATAAAGCGGAATGGCTTAACAAATATTTTTGTTCTGTGTTCACAGATGAAGAACTAGGAGCAGAACCTCAGAAAACACCCACAAATAAGAACAGAAGCGAGGGACATCTTGAACAATTTTCAGAAGACTGTGTTCGTGAGAAACTAGCTCAACTTAAAGTAGACAAAGTGATGGGACCGGATGGGATACACCCTAGAATACTGAGGAAACTTGGGGACATTCTAGCAGCTCCACTGACTGACCTTTTCAATGCCTCGTTGGAGTCGGGAGTGGTGCCAAAGGACTGGAGAGAGGCTCATGTGGTGCCTTTACACAAAAGCGGAAGTAAGGATGTGGTTGAAAACTACAGGCCGGTGAGTTGGTGGCGACTAAATTATTGGAAACGCTGCTGAAAGAGAAAATAGTGAGGTTTCTGGAGTCCAGCGGATTACAGGATCCGAGGCAGCATGGATTCACCAGAGGCAGGTCTTGTCAGACAAATCTGATTGATTTCTTTGACTGGGTGACCAGGGAGTTGGACCGAGGGAGAGCCCTAGATGTGGTGTATTTAGATTTCAGTGGTGTGCCCCAGGGATCTGTCCTTGGTCCGATTCTTTTTAACATCTTTGTTAGTGATATAGCGGAAGGGCTGTCGGGTAAGGTTTGCCTCTTTGTGGATGATACCAAAATCTGCAATAGAGTAGACACCTAGGAAGGTGTAGATAACATGAGGAGGGATCTAGCTAAGCTTGAAGAATGGTCTAGAATTTGGCAGCTGGGATTTAATGTTAAAAAATGTAAGGTCGAACTTCCGGTGACATCACGGAGTAAATGGCCGCAGAGTAGCCAAGCTCCATCTGAGTCCCGCTCAATTGATGGGTAAAGTGCGGAACCCTGTGCTGGAAGAGCTTTGGGAGGTGCGGAGAGGAATGGCCCAAGCAGCGCGCAAGAAGCTGGCGGGTTTCCGATCGCCATATGCGTGGAAGGGGGAGAAAGCAGAATCGGAGGCGGACGGAGAGGAGAGGCCTGGAGCAAGGGAGAGCTCGAAGGCAGAAACGGAGAGTGATCAGCAAGAGAGGGAGGAGGTGCCGATATGGTCCTGGTTGAAGGTCTAAGAAGGACCTGCATGCTGAGCTGACTGAGATGCGAAGGGACATTAAGGAGTCCTTGAAGAGCATACAGCAGGACCTGAACGGCCTTGGAGACCGTGTGGCAGAGGTGGAGGACCACGTGGAGGAGTGCATGGGAGAGTTGCAGACGCTGGCGATGGAGCAGAGCAAGTTGCAGCGGCAACAGGAGGAGATGTTGAAAAAGATAGAGGAGATTGAGGATCGGGCATGCCGGAATAATTTGAGAGTGAAGGGGATCGGAGAAACTGCGGAGTTCAGTGACTGTGTACAGGTGGTGAGAAAGCTATGTGCTCATATGCTGGCCCTGGAAGGGGGTGGAGAGGAAGAGGTGAGAGATATGGATATTGGAGTGGAACGGGCGCATCGCAGCTTGGGGCCGAGGAGGGACCAGCAACCCAGAGACATAATCGCATGTATGCGCAGCTTTCCACTGAAGGAAAAGATTTTGCAGATTGCGCGAAAATACGGGCGGATTGTCTGGGAAGGGAATGAGGTGGACATTTACAATGACTTAACCAAAGGGACCCTAGATCGAAGACAGGGGCTGTGAGAGGTCACGGCTTACCTCCGCGGGAAAAACCTGAGATACAGGTGGTTATTTCCCTTTGGATTGCTGGTGACCGTTAATGGAGTGTCTCGGAGAGTGAAAGTGGTGGAGGAAGCCTGGGCAGTGTTAAAGGAGTTAGGATGCGAGCAGCTGCCCAAGGGAGCGGAAAAGGAGAGAACTGTGCAAGCTGGAGGGGCAAAGGAGCAGCAGCAGGAGGGTTCCCGATGGCAGAGGGTCGCAGCAAGAGGTCGAAGGTTGCAGAGGAGAGCTGAAGAAGCCGAAGTGGGGAAGAGAGTGACTGCTAAAGACTGATGGTGGACATGAGTAATTGTCATTGTAATAATGCTGAGAGAGCTGGGCAGTAGGCTACTTGGTTACTGGTTCTTGGGCATGGGGGAGGGGGGAGGAGGGAGGAGGATGGGGGTAAGGGGGGGAGCGTGCTGTGTGGATATGAGGATTCTGGGAAGGGGGGAAGGAGAGGGAAGAGAGGTGGAGGGGGGTTATGCATGGGGGGGGAGGCATAGGGGGAGGCCGGGGGGGGAGGAGCGGAGCAGGACTGGACAGACACACTTGGAAGGCTGGAAAGGGGGTGAGGGGGGATGGGGGGAGAAGAGGGAGGGGGTGGGGGGAGAAGAGGGAGGGGGTGGGGGGAAGGGGGGATGGGAGAGCGGGGAAGGGAACAACAGAGAGGTGGGGGAAGGGAGTTATGGATAGGAAAATGACGTTGCAGGTTAGAACTATTAACATGAGAGGGTTGAATTTGCCCACAAAGAGGCGTTTGCTATATCGAGAGGCGGAGAAGAATGGATGGGATGTGGTTTTGGTTCAAGAGATGCATTTGCATTGCAGGGAGTGGGGTTGATGAGGCATACACGGTTTGTGGAACAATTTTATTCATGTAATCGGGAGGGGGGAAGAGAGGGGGTAGCGGTGCTGATACGGGGGGGGGGAGAGGGGTGCATGTAGAGAGAAGTTTTGAGGATGGGGAGGGAAGAGTAGTGGGGGTGGTAGGGCGGTGGGGGGGGGGTAGAGATAGTATTGGTGTCTATATATGGACCAAAGGGGAACAAGCTAGTTTTTGGAGGAGGGTGGGAACGTTGATGGAGAAGCAAGGGAGGGGAGGATGGTGGTGGGGGGGGGGGGATTTTAATGTAGTGTTGCAACCCATGTTAGATCGGGAGCCGGGGAGGGGGGCGTAATAGAAGGGAGCTTGAGGGGCTGATGGACAAATTAAACTTGGTAGACGCTTGGAGAGTGCTACATCCCCAGAAAAGGGCTTATACCTATTACTCAGTGCCACATAACAGTTGGGGACGGATAGACATGGTGTTAGTGGATCAGGACTGGATGCTGGGAATGCAGGAGGGGGAGAGTATTCCGATAGCCTGGTCCGATTATAGGGCGGATGAGGTGGGGCTGGAGGTGGGGGGCGAGGGGGGCTGAGGTTTTGGCGTTTAAATGAGGGCTTGTTGAAGGACCCCGAGGTGGTACGGGATATTAGAGAAGGGATTAAGGAATATCTCCTACTGAATGATACCGGAGATGTCAGGGTGGCAATGGTGTGGGAAGGCTTGAAGGTGGTAATTCAAGGGAAGTTTATTGGGTGGGGGGCCAGAAAGAAACGGGAGAGGTATGAGAGGGAAGTGGCCTTGGGGACAATGTTGACAAGGGCGGAGGAGGTATATAGGAGGTCCGGGAAAAATAAGGCTAGAGAAGAGATGGAGAAGATTCGGGGGGGGGGGGGGTGCGTGGGTTACAGGTGGAGAAGGTGGCGTTTGAGTTGGCTTGGCTGAAACACCAGTATTACGAATTTGGGGATAGGGCAGGGAAGATGTTGGCGCAGAGGCTGCGGAAATGGATTGTGGCATCCAGGATATATCAAGTTAGGGGGAAAGGGGGGGGGGGAAGTGCTGTATAATGAGGGGGAGATTCAGGAAAGATTTCGCCAGTTTTATCATGAACTTTACTCAAGAGATGAGCGGGTGGAGGAGGAGCAAATAGCACGGTACCTCGAGAAGATAGAGCTTCAGGTATTGCTGGAGGAAGCGCAGGAAGGGCTGGAGGCACCAATCTCGGGAGAGGAAGTGGTAAGGGCGATTAAAGGACTACCACGGGGTAAAGCACTGGGGCTAGATGGGCTACCGTGTTCTTTTTATAGAATATTTCTCGATGAGGTAGGGGAGATTTTGTGTAGGGTGTATAATGGGATGTTGGAGAAGGGGGGGGGGGGGATCTACAAGCGGGAATGCTGACTGCGGGAATTACGATGCTGCCCAAGGAGGGGCGGGATCCGAGGGACTGTGGATCGTACAGGCCCATATCCCTATTGAATGTGGACGTCAAGGTGCTGGCGGGACGACTGGGACCTTGGTTACCGAGGGTGATAAAGGAGGATCAGACCGGGTTTATATTGGGGAGACAGGCCACAGATAACATCAAGAGGGCGGTGAGGGTAGCTTGGGAAGCTCGGCGGAGTCAAGAAGAGTTTATTTTTCTTTCTATCGATGCTGAGAAGGCGTTTGATAGGGTACATTGGGCTTTCTTGATGGCGGTGTTACATAAAATGGGGGTGGGGAGAATTTGGGGAAATGGATTAGGGGGTTGTATACGGGGCCAAGGGCACGGGTGAAGGTGAATGGGTGTTATTCGAGGGATTTTAGCCTGGGTAGGGGGACAAGGCAGGGGTGCCCTTTGTCTCCGCTCCTATTTGCGATGAGTGTGGAGCCGCTAGCGGAAGAGATTCGGACTAATGATAAGATTAAGGGTTTGGAGAGAGGGGGAGTTAGCCATAAAATTTCTCTATATGCGGATGATATCCTGTTGTACTTGGGTCGACCGCAGGATTCGTTACCGGAAGTAATGAAAGTCGTGGAGGGCTTTGGGGAAGTTTCAGGGTTTAAAATGAATGTAGAAAAGATGGAGGTTTTGAGGATTAGAATGTCGCCGAGGGTGGAGGGGGTGTTAAGGGGAATGTTCCCGTTGAGGTGGGTTCCTCATTCCTTGAAATATTTGGGGGTACTCCTGATGGCAAAATATGGGTATTTATATAAATATAATTACCCGGGAGTGTTTAGGGAGGTGGAGTGGGATATAGAGGGCTGGATGAGGCAGGAAGTGTCCTGGCTGGGTAGAATAGCCGGGGTTAAAATTAATGTATTACCGAGGTTGTTGTATCCAGTCCAAGCCTTACCGGTGAGAGTGCCAGGGGTGGTATTACGGAAAGTGCAGCAGAAAGTTTTTCAGTATATTTGGAATAGGCGACCTCCGAGGATTGCACGCGAAGTGATGTATGCACCGAAGGAGGAGGGGGGGGGGGGTTAGGGAAGCCGAGTCTTCAGGGTTATTATAAAGCGGCACAGCTGAGACATGTCATGGACTGGAGAAGGAAAGGGGATCTGAAGGCGTGGGTACCCTTAGAGCGCACATTGGTAAATGGAGGGAGACTAGATGCATGGCTGTGGGCAGGTGGGAAGGATCGTAGGGTCTTGGGAGAGGGATCATCAGCAATGCAGCAGGTAGCAAGGGTATGGGATGAGATCAGGGGCGGTAGGGGGAGGGGGAGGGCAGGTCAATTTTCCGTGATGATGCCTTGGAGGGGGTGGCGGCTATTTGCCCCGGGGTGGGAGGGAGGGGAGATTTGATGTATGGGAGGGGAAGGGGTTGGAGTGTTTTTATCAATTATTAGATGAGGGGGTATTGAGACCTTTCGAGGAGGTTAGAGAGGAATATGGGCTAGAAGAACAAGATAGATTCTCTTATTTCCAGGTGAATTCCTTTCTGAAAGGGGGTGGGGGGAAAAGGGCGGGGAGGGGAGGTGTCGGAGATAGAAGCCCTCTGGTATGGGAAATTTGGGACGGCGGGGATGATCTCGAGGTTGTACAAAGGGGTGCGAGAGGGGAAAGGGTGTAGGTTCCGATATATGGGGGAGTGGGAGAGGGATCTTGGGGGGGTATTGACGCAGGTGGAATGGAAGCAGATTTGGGATAGGGTAAGGGGGTTGCTGTGGGCGAGTAGTATTCAGGAGAATTGGTATAAAATCATGCTCCGGTGGTATTATACGCCGGAGAGGCTTCATCAGATATTTCCTGGGGTGTCGGAGAGGTGTTGGCGGGAGTGTGGGGAGGTGGGTTCCTTTTGGCATATATGGTGGGGTTGTAGTAAAGCAGAACGGTACTGGGACACGGTAGTGCGCTGGGTACAGCATCATTTGGGGGTGGAGATGAGGAAGGAGCCAGGGGTCTGTCTACTCTCCTGGTGGCGGGATGGGCAACAAGAGGGGGGGGCCAATGGTGCGGGCCTGTCTGAGCGCAGCAAGATGTGCGCTAGCTGCAGCATGGAAGTGTGTAGAGGAGCCAACGATAAGGGAGTTTAAGGGGAGGCTCCAACATATAGTCTTAATGGAGAAACTGACCGCAGTGAGGCGGGAGAGAATGAATAGATTTATGGATAAATGGGGTGTACTGTGGGGGGTCTTGTGGGGAGGGGGGGGAAGGGGAGAGGAGGGGTGGGAGAGGACGGGGTGGGGGAGGGGGGGAAGAGAGGGGGGGATTCCTAGTAGGGGGGTAGTAGGGGGGAGGGGAGGTGGGAGGGAGAGGGGCGAATAAGGGTTAAGGGTGGAGGGGGCACACTCGGATGGGGCAGCAATGTAGGGTAAGGGGGTTGTGGAGGGGGGATTTGGGCATGGTTTGGTGTGATGTTATGCTGTTCTGCTATGTAGAGGGAAGGTGTTGGGGTTGCTGGATTGTGAGTGTTCTGTATTGGTTGCAAAATCTCAAATAAAAATAAAAATAGAAAAAAAAAAAAAAAGTACGGTCATGCATTTGGGCTGCAGCAAGCCAAGGGAGCAATATAGTATAGGGGGTGAAGTACTTTTGTCCACTAAAGAAGAGCGGGACCTAGGCGTGGTTGTGTCTGATGATCTTAAAGTAGCTAAAAAGGTAGAAAAGGTGACGGCAAAAGCTAGAAGGATGCTTGGGTGCATACGGAGGAGTAGCCTAGTGGTTGGGGCAAGGTACTTCAGGCCGGAAGGTCGGGGGTTCAAATCCCACTAGAGGACAGCAACCTTGGGCCAGAAGGACTGGGGTTTCTAGTCCCACAGATGCTCCTTGTGGTCTTGGGCAAGCCACTTAACCCTCCATTGCCCATGTTCCCTGTGAGTATTAGTGTATGTGTCTCATATCCCCGCATGTTAAATGTATCCCCCAATTGTGTTGTGACCGCTTTGATTGAAGGATAAGGCGGGATACAAAACTGTCTAAATAAAATAAATAAATAAATACGGAGAGGAATGGCTAGCAGAAAAAGAGGAGGTGATAATGCCTCTGTATAAGTCTTTGGTGTGACCTCATTTGGAGTATAGTGTGCAATTCTGGAGACCGCACCTTCAAATTGATGTGAACAGGATGGTGTCGGTGCAGAAGGTGGCTACTAAAATGATTAGTGGTCTTCATTATAAAGCATATGAGGACAGACTGAAGGATCTTAATATGTACACCTTAGAGGAAAGGCGGGATAGAGGTGACATGATTGAGATGTTTAAATACCTCCGTGGCATAAATGTTCAGGGAGGAGAGCCTCTTTCAATTGAAAGCAAGTTCTGCTACGAGGGGGACATGGGGATGAGGGTGGAAGGGGAGATAGATTCAGGAGTGATATGCGGAAATATTTCTTTACAGAAAGAGTAGTGGATCCGTGGAATAGTCTCCCAGTGGAGGTGGTAGAGATGTGGACAGTAACTGAATTCAAAAAAGCATGGGACAAACACAGAGGATCTCTAAAGGTAAAAAGGGGACTGTTGTAGTTGTTGATATGGAAGGACAGACTAGATAGACCATGTGGTCTTTTTCTGTCATCATATTTCTATGTTTCTATGAACTGTCGTCACTCAAGGAACTACAATTACCAGGTAAGTATAATTTCCATTTGTTGCCCCCCACTCAACCAGTTTTTAACCCTGTTGGTCACTTTAGGGTCCATCTCTAGGGTGCTCAATTTGTTTAGAAGTCACCTATGCAGAACAGTGTCAAAGGCTTTACTGAAATCTAAGTACATCACATCTAGTGCTCTCCCTCGGTCCACCCAATTCTCTAGTCACCCAATCAAAAAAATCAATCAGAGTTGTCTGACTAGAAGCAGGTCTTGTTAGACAATTCTGATCAATTTTTGACAAGTTGATTGGTGTGCTAGGAATTGACTCTTCCAAGCTTCTACAGGGTGCAGCCAAGGCTGGCCCGTCCATTGAGCTAGAATATTTTTTGCACAGGGCCCCGGGGTTTTCCATCAGCCCCGGCGGGCTTAACAGAGCCGCGAGGGAAAAACTCTCCCTTCGCGGCTCTGAAAGCCGGTGCGGAGAGGGAGCTGATGCTGCAGGGAGGGCTCTGCCGGGCAGGGGGGCCGCGGGGCACTCGATTCTGCTGCTGTCATGGCGGCGGCGGCAGCAGCCAGCTTTTTTTTGTTATTTTAAATTTTCCCTGGGCTGATGGGGGGAGGGGGTTAGGAGTGCTAATGGTCTGTGGGCTGATGGGGGGGGGGGTTAGGACTGGTAATGGGCTATGGGGGGGGGGGGCTAAAACTGAAAATGGGTTGATGGGGGGGTTAGGACTGGAAGCGGGGTGATGGGGGGGTTAGGACTGGAAGCGGGCGGATGGGGGGGTTAGGACGGGTATTGGGCTCAGGGGTGCCTAGGACTGGAAATGGGCTGATGGGGGGGTTAGGACTTGAGGTGGTCTGATGGGGTTAGGACTGGTAATGGGCTGTGGGCTGATGGGAGGGTTAGGACTGGTAATGGACTATGGGGGGCTAAGACTGAAAATGGGGTGATGGGGGGATTAGGACTGGAAGTGGGCTGATGGGGGGCTTAGGACTGGCAATGGGCTATGGGGCGCTAGGACTGGCAATGGGCTATGGGGGGCTAGGACTGGCAATGGGTTGGGGGGTTGCTAGGACTGGAAATGGGCTGAGTGGAAGGGGGCTTTAACTGCAAATAGCTGATGGGGAGGGGGGCTTGGAATGGAAATGGGCTGTGAGGGGAGGGAGCTAGGACTGGAAATGGGCTGATAGAGGGGCTAGCATAGGGCTGGAAATGGGCTGTTGGGGGAAGCTAAGATTGGAAATGGGCTGTGGTGGGGGGCTTGAATTGAAATGGACTCATGGAGGGGCTAGAACTGGAAGTAGGCTCATGGGGGTCTTGGATTGGAAATGGGCTGAGTGGAGGGGAGCTAGGATTTGACATGGGCTGATGGTGGGGCTAGGAAAGGACTAGAAATTATTTTATTTATTTATTATTTATTACAATCTCTTATATACCGCACTATTCAACATCAGCGCGGTTTACATGAAACAAAAAGACCAGAACAACAGGCTGTTCAGTTTTACAGAGAACAGGTATACAAACTTGGATAACATGGGGGAACTATTTACATGAAATATCTACAAACAGGCATTATGACAAAGCTGTGGTAAGTATCGTGTAGTTACTTTCTTTGGTGGGGTTAGCTAGGCGTCATTGCTGACTGGGTAATACTTGAGGAACAGGTGATATTTGAGTGCCTTCCTGAACTGGGCTAGGTCAACGATAGCATGAATGTTCGATGGAAGAACATTCCAGCATCTTGGGGCGCAAAATTTGAATGCCCTGTTTGCTGTTGTCAGGGTGCATTTTGTTAAGGCCTTCGGAATTATTAGAGAGTTTATTGCTGTTGGTCTTCTGGATCTGTTAGGTGGAACGGCGTGAATGAGCTCTGTAAGTGAGTAGGAAATGGGCTGATGGGGGGCTGGGATTGGAAAGAGCTGATGGAGGGACTCAGATAGGACTGGAAATGGGCTGATGCAAGGATTAGAAGGGAGCGGATGCTGGGTGGGGCTGGAACTAGAAGGGAGCTGATGTTGGGGGAGGATTAGAATGGGATGGGGCTGGGAGAGTGAAATGGAAAGGGGAAAAATAGTTTGTGTGGGAGGGAAGAAAAATCTACAATTGGCCAGGTATTGAGAGAGTAAGTAGGGACTGAGGATGGAGGGGTAAAATTTGAGTGGATGAAATAGGAATGAGGAAAGAGCAAAAGGAGAAAGATCAGTATGTTAAAGCAGATGTAGAGAGAGAATGGAAAAAAACTAGAAGAGAGAAGAAAGGACAAATGGACAGCAGACGATGGAGAGTTAGCAGAAGACACAAAAAAAAAAAAACAGAAGAAAGTGGCTGGAGCAATTGCAACTGAAAAAATGCACAAAAGGTAGAAAGATATCTCTTTATTTTGGATTTATTAACTGGACTATGTCAGCTCTAGGAAATTTGCATCAATAACGTCTGCGCTTTGTCTAGTACAAGAGGAAATTAATTTATAGTTTTATTTCTACAGTGTTGTTGTACATTCCAAGTTTGGCTTTTGGGGTTCCCAGTTTAATTATTGTCTTCCTGTTTCTAAATTGTGATTCCTGGTTTGGTGATGGTCTATGTTCTGCATGTGTAACTTAGCTGAGGTATTCTGTTTATGTAATTCCTATTTGACATTGCCACTTGTTCTCTTTCCCCAGTAGGTCATGTATTGTTATTCTCTGAAATGTATTGGTTTAATATTTGCAGTGTTGCCTTTTGATAGGTAAGGTCTGGTGCTTTGTGAGTCCTGGTAGTGCTGTTAGGATACGGCGGGTTTGCTATGGGTTCTAAATTGGCAGTGTTTGTAGTAGTTCCTAATGTGCTTGGCGGTTGGCACTGGATTATAGTAATGTAGAAATCTTTTAGTCTTTCTTTATCCATACACTCATTAAGAGGCATGTTTACTAAAAGTTAGTGTATGGTAATATTATGCAAATATTTATGCAAATGAGGTCCCTTATGCAAACAAGGCCCCACGCCGAGTCTCCGCACATGGCCCCGCACCCCCCCCCTTGGGCCACCCCTGGGTGCAGCAGGGATTTCCTCTGTTGCAACCCCAGGACCATCAAATTCAGAGGCTGAAACAAATATGGGGGTGGATCTCCAAATGGGATCATCTGTAGGAGTGCTGAGAGGAGACTCAGTCTAAAGGCAAACAAGATTCTGGCTATCTGATATGCAAGCGAGTTAATGGAGGGTCATGAAACTCAGAAGATCTGGGCTGTTATTGAAACTAGATACTTCGATTTCTAAATGTTCAACTGACTTAGCGCCATCATGCTTATGGTAGGAGGATTTGCTCAAAAACAGGACTTTTCCATTAAGGAATGTAAGTATATTGTTAAATATTTTGGTGTTAGTTACACTTTCTTTGCCCCAGAAGAGTTCTTTTTGGATCTTAAGATATTGGCAGTTTTGATTTCAAAAACAAGGAATACATATATGACAGGTAAAGAGCAAGACTTGATGAATGATCCAGCAGGATGTGCCTAGATCCTATTTCCAACTGCTTGCTTGTTTGTTTGCTTTTTAAATTATTCTCTGCTATTTTTCTCCTCCCCCTCCTCTCTCTTTATTGTGGCCTAATGGAGCAAAAATAGTTTAATTGATTTAATTTGTATTTGTATATTTTGCTTTTTTTCTTCACCATCTGCCTCATGTTTCCTTAAACAAGTGGATACTTGTACATTGTGTGAAATGTATAAATCAAAAAAACCCAAACAAATCAACAACTGAGTGAGTGGGAGGTGACAATGGGTCAACGGAGTTCACTCCGAGGATAAGAGTGTTGCCAGTGGAGTCCCACAAGGAACAGTCATTGGTAACATATTTGAAGCAATACTGCGTCGTGTATGTGCACGATAGCATTGTTTTAGAATACAGCTGGGGACATTTTTGACACAAACATCCCCACCGCATGTACAAACCCCTTATTTATGTTCTGTGATCCTGCAACTAGGACCTGTCTTACATGTAATTAATACCCTCTTGCATTGAAGTTGTATCTCCAGGGGCATATGCCCATGAGGAAAGAGTTAGGACAGCCATTATAGTTGGATATTCAATCATTAGGCATGTGGATGGTTGGTAGATATGAGGATCACTTTGTAACTTGCTTGTCTGGTGCGAAGGTGACAGACCCCATGCGCCACCTAGATAAGATTCTAGACAGTGCTGGGGAGGAGGCTGCTGTCTTGGAACATATTTGTACCAATTACAAAGGAAAGTGTGGGAGGGAGCTTCTGGAAACCAAATTTAGATATCTACCTGACATAATTAATTACTTCTACCTACATGTCACTGCCTAGCTATCATGTATATAGTTAAGTTAACCAACTTCCACTGTACTACATATGTGGATAGCTGATATGTAAATAGTTCAATTGTATTATAATTTACAATATTCTTCTATGTAACTTATATTTGTTTGATGTAAACCGCCCCTGATCATTGGAAGGGGCGGTATAGAAAAACTATTCAAATAAAATAAATAAAGTTGAAATCCAGAACTTCCGGTGTAGCATGTTCAGAAATGTTTCCAGTTCCACGCACAGGACCCAAGAGGCAGGCAGAGATCCAGAATATCAAACTGTGAATAAGATGATGGTGCAGGGAAGAGGGTTTTAGATTTTTAGGAACTGGGCAACATTCTGGAGAAGAGGGAGAGGGGCTTTTCGAAAACAATGGGCTGCACCTTAGCCAGCGTGGAACCAGGCTGCTAGCATTAACCTTCAAAATGGAGACAGATTAATGGAGCAGCTTTTAAACTAGATAATGGGGGAAAGTAGACCATCATCCAAGAGCGCATGGCTTGAAATGATGTATCTTTGAAGGATACTAACAAAACAGGGAGGTTATGGCATCCCAATACAGTAGTACCAATAAAGGTAATGTAACCCAGGTGCCCTTAAGTAAAAAGCAGACAGGTTGAACGATTCCAAATTACCCCTGTCAACTGATAACCAGATTGTTAATATGGACAAAAACAAACTTTGAAATGCCTGTATGCAAATGCCAGAAGTCTACAAAATAAGAAGAGAGAGTTAGGTATAATTGGCATCTCAGAGACCAGGTGGAAGGATAACCAGCTGTGATACTGTGAGACCTGGATACAAATTATATCACAATAATATGGTAGATTGAATTGGTGGAAGGGAGGAGCTATATGTTAAAGATGACATGGAGTCAAACAGGATACAAGTTTTGCAGGAAACAAAATATATTGTAGAACCTCTATAAAAAGGAGATGGGAATGGTAGTGGGGGTGTACTATCGTCTGCCTTGCCAGAATGAACAGATGGATGATGAAATGCTAACAGAAAGTAAGTTTACAAAGCTTACAGCACAGAAATAATGGGTGATTTCAATTACTCGAGTATCAGCTGAGTCAATGTCACATGAGGACATGCTAGGGAGATAAAGTTTCTAGATGAAATAAATGACTACTTCATGGAGCAGCTGGTTCAGGAACAGAAACTAGGGAAAGCTCTTTTAGACCTAGTCAGGGTCAGGAGGTATGGGGTTCAGAGATATGGAATCAGGCTGGAAACGTTTTCTGCATTGCAGTGCCTCCTGGGTTTGGGAATGGGTTGAAAAGTCTCTGCTGTTTATAATGTTATTTTTGTTTTATTTGTATGCATTGTATTTATGATGCTTGTATCTGTTTTTATGTAAACCATTTTGGACGACTTTTGCAGATAAGGCGGTACAGAAGCTTTTTAAATAGTCTAGTCGAAAACAGGATCTGATGAGAGGGTTAATGATGTTGGGGTCACATGGCAATAGTGATCATAACATGATCACATTTGATTTAATAAATGGAGGGATCACAGCAAAGAAATCCACTCTGCTAGCATTTAACTTTCAAAACGGAAACTATTATAAAATGAGGAAAATGGTTAAGAAAAACTAAAAGGAGCAACTGCAAAGGTTTACATTAAGTCTGGGCATTCTTTAACAATACTATTTTGGAAGCCCTGACCAGATGTATTCTACACTTTAAGGTAGAAGGAAGGCCAAATGACTGCCGGCATGATCTAAAGGTGAGGTCAGAAAAGCTGTTATAGCCAAAAAAGGCATTTTTTATAAAATGGAAAAAGGAGCTACATGATGAAAACATGACACAACATAAGCACTGGCAAGTTAGATGCAAGGCATTGATAAGGCAGGCAAAACAGAGAATTTGAAAAGAAGCTGGCTGTGGAAACAAAAAACTCAATTTTTTTCAAGTACATTTGTAGCAAAAAGCTGAGTCAGTTGGACCATTAGATGGTAGAGGGGTAAAAGGGGCACTAAGGGAGGGCAAGGCCATAGTGGAGAGATTGAATTCTCTGTTTCTGTGTTTACTGAAGATGATGTTGAAAGTTATCCATGCCACAACTGATATTTAAAGGAACAGAATGAAAACAAACCTCAATAATACCGCAGTTTGATAAAGTAAAAACTAGCAAATCACCTGGATGGAAGGTATAAATTCAAGAGTGCTGAAAGA
Source organism: Ichthyophis bannanicus (assembly GCA_033557465.1). NCBI lineage: Eukaryota > Metazoa > Chordata > Amphibia > Gymnophiona > Ichthyophiidae > Ichthyophis > Ichthyophis bannanicus. The sequence goes on along the minus strand of CM066032.1, from coordinate 169,268,447 downwards.
ACTCAAAAATGAAACTGAATATTTACTATTAGTAATTTGTAAATTATCATTAAAATGGTCTGTAGACCTGAAGATTGGAGAGTGGCCAATTTTTATAAAGGGTTATGGGAGAGATCCAGGAAACTATAAGCCCAGTGAGGTTGACATCAGTACGGGCAAAATAGAAGAAACCATTATAAAGAACAAAATTACTGAACATATACTGTAGATAGTCAAGGCTTAATGGAACAAAGCCAACACAGCTTTAGCTAAGGAAATATTGTTTTATTGATCTGCTATATTTTTTGAAGGTGTGAATAAACAAGTAGAAAAAGGTGAGCTGGTTGAAACAATATTGGATTTTCCGAAAGCCTTTGACAAGGTCCCTCATAAGAGAGGCTTTTGGGGAAATTAAAAAGTCATGGGATAGGAGGCAGTGTACTATTGTGGATAAGGAACTGCTTAAAAGATAGAAAACAGAGAGTAGGCCTAAATGGCCAATTTTCTCAATGGAGAAAGGTGAATAGTGGAGTACTCCAGTGATTGTGCTGGACCTGTTGCTTTTTAACATATTCATAAATGAGCTGGAAATGGGAATTATGAGTGTAGGCAACCAAAATGATTTAGGGGATGGAAGGATACTCCTACGAAGAAAGCCTTATAAGGTCAGGGTTCTTCAGCATGGAAGAGATGGCTGAGTGAAGTGGAACCGGTAAACGTAGATTGGTTGTTTATTCCTTCAAAAATTAAAAAGATTAAGATACATGCAGTAAACTACAATGCAGCACATTTAAGACTAACCATAGAAAATATTTTTTTCACTCAAAACGTAATCAAACTCTGGAATTCCTTGCCAGAGGATGTAATAAAAGCAGTTATTTTAGCTGGGTTTAAAAGAGGTTTGGACAAGATCCTAGAAACAAAGTCCATAACCCATAATAAAAGCAGATTGGGGAAATCCACTGCTTACCCCCTAGGATAAACAGCATGGTCTACCTTTGGGAAACTGACACTTGTGACCTGGATTGGCCATTGCTGGAAAAAGAATATTGGGCTTGATGGACCTTTGGTTCGACCCAATATGGTATATCTTATGTTCCTATATAATTTTTCGAACTTCCATTGATTTTGAAAGAATAAACGTGCAGGTTCACACATTTGGGCTGCAAACATCAAGGGAGCAGTACAGAATAGGAGTTGAAATACTTCTGTGCATTAAAGAAGAACGAGAGCTGGAGTGATGCTATCTAATGATGTTAAGGTGGTCAAACGGGTAGAAAAGCCAATAGCTAAAACCAGGATATTTGGGTATATAGGGACAGAAATGGGCAACAGAAAAAAGGAGGTGATACTGCCTCTGCATAAATCTCTGATGAGACCTCATTTGGCATACTGTGTGCAATTCTGGAGACCACACCTTCAGAAAGATACAGACAGAATAGAGTCAGTCAAAAGCAAGGGTTCTCATATGGGGACAGACAAAGATCTCAATATGTATACTTTGGAAGAAAGAAGGGAGATGGCAGATACGACAGATGTTTAAATACCTCTATAATTTAAATGCACAGGAGGCAGACCTCTTTGAATTCAGAGGAAGATCTAGAATGAAAGGGCATAAGATGAAGGTGAAAGGCATAGACTCAGGAGTAATCAAAGGAAATATATCTTTATGGAAAGGATGGTGGATGAATGGAACAGCCTCCTAGCGGAGGTGGTAGAGACCAGGACTATATCTGAATTCAAGAAAGTGTGGGAAAATCACAGAGGATCTCTAAGGGTGAGGAAAGGATAGCAGAGTTTAGTAGTTGGCATGTATGGATAGGCAGATTGCATAGTCTTTCTTTGCTATTTTTTTCTATGTTTCTATGTTACAAGCCTGCTCACAGGATGGAGCTAATTGAATTACCTTACAACCTATCCACAAGTACCTGATCAACTCTAGCCCTCACAGCTTCCAGAGACTCCATACAGCTAAGCTTTCAGCCTTTCTTTTGCCTGTTTTTTTTTTTCCTAATACAGATTTTAACTGTTGGATATATGTTCATTTTTAGGAATATTCTGACTGCCTACATTCCTTGCATAGCTTTAAATCACATATCTGAGTGTGCCCTCAGTTCATGTAAGGCCTACTGGCCAGGGACACTTAGGTTCCCGTCCACCCTACCCCTCACCCCACGGCTGCATTGTCTATAAAGCCATCATATATGTTGACATCTGTCCTTTTTAATTAGGTGTTATACCCACCTTTTCTCCTTCTCCTGTTGTTGTTGTTAAGTGCCGTCGAGTCGGAGTCGACTCATGGCGACCCTCTGGATAGCTATCCTAAATTGTGTTCGATCTTCAGTCAGGCGTCTCCTTCTCCTAGGACCGCTTAATCAGCATGTCGTGTATTTGGTGCAATACCTGTGGTGCATTCATTCTGAGAAGAATCATTTGGAACCTAAGAGCTTGCCCTATATACTTCAAGTTAGCTGCTATGCATAAAGAATTGACTCTACTAAGGGAAGAATTAGCTGCAATAAAATGCACATCTTCTAGGATACAAATGGAACTAAATCAACCACCGCTCCCACAAAGAATCAAACATCCCAGGAACAAATGGATCACAGTGGGCTCTGGTAGGTTGTGACCTGTAATGCAGAGACACCCTATACATCAAGAGATATCCCTGCATAATACCTTCTCTGCCTTGAATAATGAGGATTCCCAATCCATGGAAACTGAAGGGCCCTTAAATGAGACAGTCAATGCCCAATTTACTGATAATTTATTTAGTTTATTTATTTAACAGCTTTTTTATACCGCTTTATCATTTCAATCAAAGCAGTTTACATTGTAACTTAAACTGTGTAATATACATTGAACAGGGACATCGATAACTTGGATTTTTCTGAGCAATGGAGGGTTAAGTGACTTGCCCAAGGCCACAAGGCGTGCTAGTGGGAATCGAACCCTTGTCTCTTGGTTCCCAAGCCAGTACTCTAACCACTAGGCTACTCCTCCACTCCTATAATGCACCAAATATGAAGAAAAAAAATCACAAAACAGAAAACTACTACTACTTGGAGATTCCACCATCAGAGGCACCAACGTGGGAACACAGTTCAAAAGAGAAAAGATGGTCAAATGCCTCCCAGGCTCTTCAGCCAGCAGGAATACAAACCAAATTGTTGGTGTAGTTAGTGCAGAAAGTCAGCACTACAAAATTGATGTTGTTATCCACTTGGGTACAAACAACCTGGCTATAAATAGTGCTTCTGCAGTTCAAAGGGACTTTCAGACTCTGGGAGAGAAACTGTAGCATTCTCAAAAGCTCTGCATGTTTTTGGTAAGGGGACAGAAAGGCTGCAACGCTTAAACAGCTTTAATACATGGCTCCAGACCTGGTGCAAACGACGATTCTGATTGATAGGCAACTGGGGAAACAGATGGATCAACAAGAGACTATATTGTGCTGATGGACTACATTTCTCTGTTGCAGGGAAAGGAATCCTAAGTGAAAAATTCAGGCAGTACATATATGGACAGGCATTAAACTAGAGAAAGGGGGTGATAGATGGGGAAGGACAAGTTCAGGACGTCACTCCTGGCAGAAGCAGAACAACATTAGAAACAGCCACACTTTTAAACCACACATCAATGACAAGTGGGAAGAGATGTGTAGAACAAAATCAATGCAAAATACAGGCAAGCCAATTAACAAATGCTGAAAAGCAATGAGCACAAATCCTCGAAGCTTAGCCAAAGTTACTGACCTGGAATCCTTAATAGTGGAAATGGACTTGGACATTGTGGCCATTACAGAAACATGGTTTAATGAATTGCATAAATGGGATATGGCCATAGCTGGCTATATTCTATTTAGAAGAGATAGAGGAGGTAGAAAAGGAGGAGTAGCCACCCTATATGTCAAAAGCAATATTAAAGCTACTGAAATGCAGGGGATGTGGGAAAAAGAAGCAGCATTACAGATTGTGTTGGAAAGAGGAGATGACACTGTCATTCATACTGGTGTGGTCTACAGGTCTCCAACTCAAACTGAAGAACTAGATAGCGAATTGATTATATATATTTTATAAAGACAGCCAAAGGGAGAAGTAATCATATTGAGTAACTTTAATCTACCCGATGTGGACTAGAGTATTCCATCTGCAAATCTGGAAAGTAGTAAAAAAATTGTGGATGCCTTCCAAGATGCGTTACTTAGACAAATGGTGATGGAACCGACCAGGGAAAGCTTGATGCTGGGATGTAGTGCTCACCAACGGAGATAGCGTATCGAATGTCCGGCTGGGTGCCCCTGTGAGCAGGAGCGATCATCACACGGTGTGGTTTGAGATAAAAGCCAAGGTGCAGTCCAATCATAGCAAGCTCAAAGTCCTAGACTTCAAAAACACTGATTTCAGTAAAATGGCCAAGTACCTTAAGGAGGAGTTGGCAGGGTGGGAATGGATAAGGTAATTGGAATTGCAATGGGCTAAACTAAAGGTGGCAATAAAAGGGGGAACAGGTAAATATGAAAGTAAATAAAAATAACAGGAGAAGGAAACCTATTTGGTTCTCCAAAGAAGTGGCTGCTCAAATAAAGGCAAAAAACACAGCTTTCACACAATTCAAAAGCTTGCAAACAGAGAAACACAGAAAGGAATACAGGATCAAACTAAAAAAGACAAAAAGAGAAATAAGGAAAGCAAAATCAAAGGCAGAGGAAAAGATGGCTAAAGATGTGAAGTGTGGCAACAAAACTTTCTTCAGGTATATTCAGGAGAGGAGGAAAATCAGAGGTGGAACTGCAGGACTCAGAAGTGCTTGGAACGGACTCGTGGAAAGTGACATTGAAAAAGCAAAATTGTTAAACAAATACTTTTGCTCTGTTTTTACTAAAGAAAATCCTGGAGAAGGACCACCTGTGACACCTAAATATAAAAATGGGAATGGAGTAGATACCACACCATTCACAGAAGATGATGTGTTAGAACAACTTGCAAAACTGAGAGGACAGGGCCATGGGACCAGATGGGATACATCCCAGGATTCTGAAAGAGCTCAGAGAGGTTCTTGCAGGGCTGTTAAAGGATTTTTTTTTTCATTATTAATATTTTTATTGATGAATTTTAAAAAAATAAAACAAAAGATTTTACATCGTAAAGAAAATACAGAAAATAACAGTCCACATCCAGGAAAGCGGCCATTACTAAGAAAAATATAAACAGAAAATAGACAATATAATTGAAAAATGGATTGAGAGGGAGAAACTGCCCACCAACTATACTAAACTCTTTATACTTTACTTACTGAAACATTGATCAACAATTTTACGTCAAAGGAACCTGATTCTAAGGATGAAGTCTCTGAGAAAACATACTTGGTGCCGCCTAAAATAACCACACATTTGCAAAGAAAAATTTTAAAAAAGGATGCACCAAGTGCTAAGATGCGAGGCTTTAAAGACAAAAAAGCCCTACACCTGAGCTGCGTTTGCCAAGAGACATCAGGAAAAATGTTTACCTTGCCCCCACAAAATTCAGCATTCTTATTTGCAAAAAACAAACGCATAACAGAATTTTTATCAGCCTCAGAGACAAAAGATACAAGCAAAGTAGCACGAGAGGAAATTACATCACGAGAAGATTCTATATACTCAGATACATCCAATGAAACTTTTAAAACTTTAGGAACAACTCCTGGGGAAACCCCACCAGAAGGTGTCCCAGTCACAGGAAGATAATAAAGCTTATTTATAGGCGGTTTAGCATTATCTTCATATCCCAGAACCTCAGTTAAATATTTATCAAATAATATCTGAGGAGACAATAAACGAGTATAAGGAAAGTTTAAACATCGAATATTCATTGCCCTTAAAGAATTCTCCAACAATTCCTGTTGGGTATGCAAGGTAATGCTATCCTTAATAAAAGACAAAGAGGATTTTTGTAAAGTAACACATTGGTTTTCTAATTTCTGACACTTAGTATCCAAAGCTGAAATTTGAAAATCATGCTGAGCCATTTTAGCTACTGAGCCTTTCGAGAATTCAGAGAATTGAGAAGCTACAGAAGCTAATGACGTAATAGAGGCCTCTATTCAAGAAAGAACAGACCAAACATCAGCAAGTGAAACATTTTGAATGTCCACAGTACCAGGAATACCGTCAGGATGCATTGTGACACAGTCCACCGGTAGCTGAAGAACCCATGGCAGAGGAACTACCAAGGGTTCAGAGCCACACTCCAACGGAAAGGAAGGAGACTTGGTGGCAGCACTAGAATCCACTCCTACATTCACAGAGACAACATGCTCATCCATAGGACCAACAGTTTTAACAACCTTAGAGGGATTCACAGTACTCACATTGAGATGATGTTTCCTGCGTTTGCCCATACCAAGAATACCACCTCTAGATCGCCTCGAGCACCGAAGGAGCGCAAAAGGAGCAAACCATGCCCCTTTAAATCGCGCCCCTTCAAAGCGCGACCGTGGTACGGAACAGATCTTATACCCTGCAGATGACATCGGGGCAAGGCGCCGCGTGGAAGCAAGCCCTACAGGTGCCTGGAGAGACCACACAGCACGCGGAGTACAATCAGGCAGAACTCCTTCTCACACACTCCCCAGGATGTTTTTAACATCCTTGGAGACAGGAGAAGTTCCTCAGGACTGGAGAAGGGCTGATGTGGTACCTCTTTACAAAAGTGGTAACAGGGAAGAAGTGACAAACTACAGGCTGGTAAGCCTTACCTCGGTGGCGGGAAACGTAATGGAGGCGCTGCTGAAAGAGCAAATAGTGGACTTTCTCAAAACCAACAGGTTGCATGATCCGAGGCATTTTTATCAAAGGACGATCTTGCCAAACAAATCCGATTGAGTTCTTTGACTGGGTGACCAGAGAACATGCAATGAATGTGATCTACACCTAGATTTCAGCAGGCTTATCAATAAAGCTTATCAAGGCGATGAACTGGATGAGAACTTGGTTGACTGACAGATGACAGAAGGTGATGGTAAACGGAACTCACTCCGATGAAAGGAGGGTGATTAGCGGTGTGCCCCAGGGTTCAGTCCTGGGACTGGTACTGTTCAATGCATTTGTGAGTGATATTGCTGAAGGACTGAATGGAAGTGTCTGTCTTTTTGCAGATGACACGAAAATCTGCAATAGAGTGAACTCCCCTGAGGGAATGGAGAACATGAGGAAAGATCTACAAAAGCTGGAAGAATGGTTTAAGATTTAATGTGAAGAAGTGCACAGAACTCCAAGGGAAATGTACGTGATAGGAGGCGAGAGATTGGTGTGCCCAGACCAGGAGAAGGACCTTGGTGTGATTATTTCTGAGGATCTCAAGGTGGTGAAACAGTGCGACAAGGCGGTGGCAAAAGCCAGGAGGATGGTGGGTTGCATACAAAGAGGAATTACCAGCAGAAAGGAAGAGGTACTAATGTCACTGCAGAAGTCACTGGTGAGGCCTCATTTGGAATACTGGGTTCAGTTTTGGAGACCATATCTCGCAAAGGATATAAAAAGACTGGAAACGGTTCAGAGGAAGGCGACCAAAATGATTTGGAGCCTGCGTCAGAAGACTTATGAGAAGAGACTTGAAGACCTAAATATGTATTCTCTGGAGGAGAGGAGGGACAGGGGAGATATGATTCAGACCTTTAAATACTTAGAGTATTAATGAACAAACCAACCTCTTTCAAAAACAGGGAAGCTGTAAAACTAGAGGGCATAACATGAAGCTGCAAGGAAGTAAATTGAAAAGGGAATGCCAGGAAATACTTTTTCACTGAAAGGGTGGTAGATGCTTGGAGTGCCCTCCCGATGGAAGTGGTGGGGGCAAATACAGTGACAGAATTCAAAATGGCATGGGACAGATACAGTGGATCCCTTTATAGCAACATGATAAAATCAAAATAAACTTAACATTCTCTTATATCTCAACAAACAGGGGTGCCCTACATGGAGCGGTGGGTACATCCCTAAACAAAGGCATGAGGAGGGGTGACCTGCAAGGAGTGGTAGGTGCACCTACTCTTGTCACCTTGCTGGGCAGACTAGATGGACCATACTGGTCTTTAGCTGCCATCATATACTATTTTACTATGATTTTCTGTTTCAGTTTCTCCAGTGTTGCTATTTACCCTCAGTATGACACCATGTCTTGATATAACTGCATAAGAATGAGTGGTCATTCTTACCTTCTCTCTGCTTTAGCTTGAACTGAATTAACTTTATAGTTTGTTGCGAAACAGTAATGTTATGGGATTAAACTTCGATGATAAAGCCACACGGGAATAACCTCAGCACCTTAGCTTCCCTTGGTCCCCAGTCACAGTACTCCTTTCCCCAGGCTAGTACATATCTGACTGCCTTGCATAAGCTGCAGCAGACAGAGGAGAGATCTGCAGAGTTGCAGGAAAGTCACTGATCAGTTGCTAGAAATGCACTGTATGGCTGCAAGAGATAGAGCTTTCCCCACTAGCTGGACTTGCTAGCCACCTAGGGCAGCAAATTCAGTGCATAGCAGCGCAACCATCCCTTATCAGGCATTCAGATTATCTCCTTCCCTATCTCCCATCCCCTGTGGTTTCCAGTATTGCCCCCTCTCCCTTGTCCTTTCCCCTGCTAACACCTTACTGCCCTCTTCCTCCTGAGTCACAGCTGCATCTATGGTAAACTCAGTGTGGTCATGTGTGTCTAGGCTGCACTCCCTTTAACAGGAAAGTTTGTGTCACAGAGGGCAGGAATGGCAGAGCTAGAGCATGCCTGAGTGCTCAAGGCTCACTGCTGTACCAACGTTACTATAAATGCAACTGTGGCTCATGAGCAGGGTGGAGATAGGGTTGCTGCAGGGCAATGGCAGGAGAAGATACTGAGCACCGGGGGAAGGGGGAAATACGGAAGGGGAGATGCTGCACTATTGGGGAGAGGGTCAGGCTAGGGAAGGGGAGATGCTGGACTGTGGAGGGGAGGTCAAGGAAAAGGCGATAATGGACTATGGGGGGAGGGGGTCAGAGAATGGAAGGGGAAATGCTGGACTACTGAGCGGCACAGAGGGAAAGAAGGAGAGATATTGTACCACTATTAGATGCTGTACACCTGGAGAGTTGTGAAGGAGAGATGCTCGGGGGGGCGGGGGGGGGGGGGAGCCATGGAAGGGGAGATGCTGCACGGGGGGGGGGGGGGTCGTAGGACAGGGAAATACTGGACCGTGGGGAGGAGGCACATGGCTGAAGGTTCATACACTTGGAGCACCATGGCAGGAAAGAAAGAACCTGGTACCTCAGGCAGTCACTCGGCTTGTTTGCCTTTGTGACTGCCCTGATGTGAACTTCTATTCTAGCATGATAACTTTTACATCTGCCCTATGCACACAGGCCAAGTTCGCATCTATGACAAATTAATAGTTACAAACAGTCAGTGGTGCAATTTAGTAATTAAATATTAAATCCAGGCAATGGAGAATAGTCTCATTTGTTGATCATTACAAATATATTTTCATAAAATGCTATAATTTTAAAATGTTATGTTATAATACATATGATATCATTCAAAGTCATATTTTAATAACTAAATAAGAAATTAAACTGTAACTGACTATTTGATTTTTCCCTCTTCATATTGTTTTTGGTATCTTCCTTAATTTTATCTGGCCTGTCTTCTCTGTCTTCTAACTTCGCTTTCTCCTATCCACCTCTCTCCTTTTCTTCTTAGAATTTCTATTCGCTTCTCCCTCTCCCCAATTCTTCAGCAAGCCTTCCATTCCTTCTGGTCTCTAAGCCACTTTCGGTGATCCTACAGCTCTCCAAGCCCCCTCTCCTTGTCCCCGTCCCCCCAGGACTCCACATCTTGTTTTCTGTCTCTTTACTCCTGGCATTTCACGATTCCTGACTCTGTACTTCCAGCACTCCAATATTCCCTCTCTTTTCCCCCTTTCAGATCACCACATCTAGGCAGGATTAAAATTGCTGGTGCACACAGGTAAGACTGGAGGGCTATGCGGGACAGACATTTCTCTCCAGAGATTACAGAGCATGGTCCTAAAGCAAGCAAAATCAGACTTCTGTTTGATCCAGCTTTGGCACCCTAGGTGACTGCATGTTTTGCCTAATGCTAAATTTGAGTCAGTTCGACATGCTTTTCTTTTCATTACCTACCACCTTCAGCACACTCCCCTTTTTAATTTTCAATTCCAGGATGCCTGTTCAGAAAGCATTAACAATCCCAGTCCTGGGACTGAAATGCAGCCCAGAAGAAAAATTAAGTTGTGCTGCTGTCTCTACAGTCACCTCCCTCCTTCTTTGAGGCCCGAGTTTCCATTTTAAGCAGGAAGCACATACCACAGAGAGAAGAGATAGAGGGACCACTACAGAGATAATGTAACAGCACAACTCTTATCTTCAGTAGGCAGTGCACCGCCTGCATTTCAGTGCCAGAATTTACAGAGCTGCTCATGTTCATACTCTATCTACACAGCTGCTGGGGCTAGGGAAGGATTTAGGAGGCGGAAAAGAAGGCAAAGAGCCCATGAGTGTCTCAAAATATCTTGGAGAGTGCTGTTTGCTTCTGTTCTTGTTAGATCCCATTGTAATTTTACTGACGTAGTGAACATTTTAAACAACTGTCTTAAGTTATTCTATTTTCTTCAGAGAACTGCTTGGTACTCTTACCATAATTCACTAGCTAATCACAAAGTGTCTTAAGTTAGTCTAATAAATAGATAACACCTATATTACTTTATCCATGTGCATGCAGGTATACCAGGGGACTTGTGGGAATTTTTAATGATATTTTAGCTCCTATTCACAAGCCTACAAACCAATTTTCACAGGGAAGCTCTCTGATCTTACTCCTGATGCACAAAGACTTCTAGAGCAAGAAAATCTTGTAAAACCACGGCACTAAAGGACAGCATCGTGGGCATGAAATGACTGGATATGATTGTTCCCATTGTAAAAAACTGCGCTGGTTCCCCCAACTCCCCTTCCCTGACTCCCCCAAAAAGCTTGGTGGCTTCAAGGGTGGGTGGGGGTTGGATGAAAGTCATGAGGAGACTGCCCCTTGCTTTCTTTATATTTTTTTTAAATATCTCCCTTCCTGTTGGTGCATGAGTCAAAGTCTACTCATGCTCTGACAGGATGGGAGATATTTACTTGAAATGCACAAATGGCTGAATATTACTGCACTAGTGTGCGCTTTTTTCTGTTTTTGTTTTGACAGTGGACACTGTTTAACAAAGTGGTCATTTCCATGCCATCAGGAGTGAAAATATGCTTTTAGTGGATGTGTTAGAACGCTGTGTGCTGGAGCTAATGCCTTAGTGTACTGGGGCTCTAGGCTGCTGAAGCATAGCTGCTATGTTCTGGTTTCTGCAGTCTCAGCCTTCTTTAGACAGATTCTTTTCTTCTCTTTCTAGCATTTCTGTTTCTGATGATGAACTTCCTTCCTTGAGTACCTGTTTCTTCCTTTGTTTGGTCATAGTAAATACTGCATTCATTCAAGGTGTCAGAGTTGCACTGGAAACTGGAGTTCATTTTCCACCAGACTTACTAACACTGCCTTGCCGATGTGCCTCAAAGGCGGCTTGCCTCGAAGAGAGAGAGGACAATTTAGTCTACATGCCAACCAATTTCTGGCTTCACTTCTGAGTGCATCAACAAGGGTGACATTTAGCACCCAAGTGAGATAGGTGCTCTTCCTTTAGCAGAAATCTGTTTGCTCATTATTGCACCAGCAAATGACTTTGCATAAGCTACTAAATGGTACTCGGATGGTAACGGCTTTTATTGGAAAGCTCTGTGTCAGTTCCCTGTTATATTGTTTACAGTATCAGCATGAATTTCTCTCTTTATATTGCTGCAGTTTGAAAGCTAGTTAGATGTCTGCAACTGCTATGTTGGCAATTAGAAACTGGAATACTGTTTCTGCTTTGATGCTAAAAATAGTCTTCATAGCACAGTTGTGGTTAAATTGTAAACGAAAAGTGCCCACTTAGTGTGGCAAAATGGCATGTTTCCCTTCCTCCAGTTACAAACTCATACATGTCTGGGGGGGGGGGGGGGTGTGAGGATTGGAGGGCGAGTACAAACAGGCAAGATATATATATACTGTGTCTCATTACGATAGCCAGGACTCTGTGGTTGTATAAGGCATCTTAATAAATGGTGTCAACCATATATCTATCTGTCTCTTGATACAGTGTGTGTGTGTCTGTGTGTGTTCTGAAGGCATACACACATTCTGGCCTTTTGCACCCATGCATTCATTTCCTCAACTTCCAAACCCTCGCACTCCTCCCTCCTACGCTCTAGCACCTTTCCCGTTGCCCCTCTGTTCCCTTCCCAAACTTCCTCTTTTTATTTTCTTCCCACTTTCCACTCTTGCCCCCTGCCCGCCTCCATTCTCTTCCAGTTTCACTGCCCCTTTAAATGTTTCCTGCCTTCTTTGCTGCTCCTTCCCCAGGGTCTAACCTCTTCCTGGCCTCCAGCGCTACCTTCTCTTTTTCCTCTGGCAGACTGCACTGCTCTTTGCTGTAATCAAGGCCTTGTCTGCCTGTGGGGCAAGGGATCCCTGCAGCCTTGTCCTCTTCCTCTGCCCATGGGAGATGGGGTCCCTGCGGGCAGACTGCAGTGGTCTTGGCTTTGACTTTATTTCCTGCCTGCCTGGCGCAACCCAGACACTCTTGGCCACAGCTCTGTTCTTCGTGTGGGCGTGACTGGGACTCCTGTGGGCTCTTCTTACTTCTTATTTGGCAGGGGGCAAGCTACACATGCATGCAGGGCCGGCCCGTCCATTGAGCAAGAATGTTTTTTGCACAGGGCCCCGCGTTTCAGGGGGCCCCGCACAAAAAACATCTTGCATCCCATTAAAGTTTTAAAAAAATCATAAACCGGCTGCCGCTGCCGCCGTGGCAGCGGCAGAATGGAGAATCCCACGGGGCCCATTTACAGTCCTTACCACCCCCCCCCCCCAATCAGCCCAACTAAGTTTAAAAAAAAAAAACCCAGAAACCGGCTGCTGCTGCCGCCGTGGCAGCGGCAGAATGGAGAATCCCGCGGGGCCCCCCTGTCCGGCAGTCTTCTCTGTGGCCTCCGTCGGCTGTCAGAGCTGCGCGAAGAGAGAGAGCTTCTCTTCTCGCAGCTCTGTTAATCACGCCGCGGGGCTGTTGGGGAATCCCATCAGCCCCGCGGGGGGATTAACGGAGCCGCGAGAAAGGGAATCTCGCCCGTCGCGCGGCTCTGAAAAGCCCGCGCTGAGGCCGCATCAATGACTGCCGGACAGGGGGGCCCCGCGGGAGTCTCCCTTCTGCCGCTGCCACGGCGGCAGCGGCAGCAGCAGCCGGGGTCTGGGTCGTCTTTTTTTAAACTTAGCTGGGCTGGGGGGGGGGGGGGGTAAGGACTGTAAATGGGCTGATGGGGGGGGAGGGAGGGAGGGAGGGGGTAAGGACTGTAAATGGGCTGATGGGGAAGGGGGGGGGTAAGGACTGTAAATGGGCTAATGGGGAGGGAGGGAGGGGGGTAAGGACTGTAAATGGGCTGATGGGGAGGGAGGGAGGGGGGATAAGGACTGTAAATGGGCTGATGGGGAGGGAGGGGTAAGGACTGTAAATGGGCTGATGGGGAGAGGGGGGGGTAAGGACTGTAAATGGGCTGATGGGGGGGAGGGAGGGAGGGGGTAAGGACTGTAAATGGGCTGATGGGGAGGGAGGGAGGGGGGGTAAGGACTGTAAATGGGCTGATGGGGAAGGGGGGGGGTAAGGACTGTAAATGGGCTGATGGGGAGGGAGGGAGGGGGGATAAGGACTGTAAATGGGCTGATGGGGAGGGGGGGTAAGGACTGTAAATGGGCTGATGGGGAGAGGGGGGGGGTAAGGACTGTAAATGGGCTGATGGGGGGGGAGGGAGGGAGGGAGTAAGGACTGTAAATGGGCTGATGGGGAGGGAGGGAGGGGGGTAAGGACTGTAAATGGGCTGAGGGGGAAGGGGGGGGTAAGGACTGTAAATGGGCTGATGGGGAGGGAGGGAGGGGGGATAAGGACTGTAAATGGGCTGATGGCGAGGGGGGGTAAGGACTGTAAATGGGCTGATGGGGAGGGAGGGAGGGGGGGTAAGGACTGTAAATGGGCTGATGGGGAGGGGGGAGGGGGGGTAAGGACTGTAAATGGGCTGATGGGGAGGGAGGGGGGGTAAGGACTGTAAATGGGCTGATGGGGAGGGGGGAGGACTGTAAATGGGCTGAGGGGGAGGGGGTAAGGACTATAAATAGGGAGGGAGGGAGGGGGGTAAGGACTGTAAATGGGCTGATAGGGGGGGGTTAGGACTGGTAATGGGCTATAGGGGGTTCGGACTGGAAGTGGGCTGATGGGGGGGGGTTAAGACTGGGAGTGGGCTATGGGGGGTTAGGACAGGTAATAGACTATGGAGGGGGCTAAGACTGGAAATGGGCTGATGGGGGAAGTTATGACAGGTAATGGGCTATGGGGGGCTATGACTACAAGTGGGCTGATGGGATTAGGACTGGAAATGGGCTATGGGGGGGTTAGGACAGGTAATGGGCTGATGGGGGGGTTACAACAGGTAATGGGCTATGGGGGTCTAAGACTACAAGTAGGCTGATAGGGGGTTAGGACTGGTAATGGGCTGTGGGGGGCGTTAGGACTGGTAATGGGCTGGGGGGGTTAGGACTGGTACTGGGCTATGGGGGGGCTAAGACTACAAGTGGGCTGATGGGTTAGGACTGGTAATGGGTTGATGGGGGGGTAAGACTGAAAATGGGCTGATGGGAGGGTAAGGACTGGAAGTGGGCTGATGGGGGGGTTAGGACTGGTAATGGGCTATAGGGGGTTCGGACTGGAAGTGGGCTGATGGGGGGTTAGGACTGGTAATGGGCTATAGGGGGTTCGGACTGGAAGTGGGCTGATGGGGGAGCTAGGACTGGTAATGGGATGGGGGGTTGCTAGGATTGGAAATGGGCTGAGTGGAAGGGGGGCTTGAACGGCAAATAGCTGATGGGGACAGGGGCTTGGAATGGAAATGGGCTGAGTGGAAAGGGGGCTTGAACTGCAAATAGCTGATGGGGAGGGGGGCTTGGAATGGAAATGGGCTGTGAGGAGAGGGAGCTAGGACTGGAAATGGGCTGAGTGGGGGGGGGGGGGGGCTAGGACAGGAAAGGGGCTGATGGCGGGGCCAGGATAGGACTGGAAATGGGCTGTTGGGCGTGCTAAGGTTGGAAATGGGCTGTGGTGGGGGCTTGAATGGAAATGGACTCATGGAGGGGCTAGAACTGGAAGTAGGCTCATGGGGGGCTTGGATTGGAAATGGGCTGAGTGGAGGGGAGCTAGGATTTGACATGGGCTGATGGTGGGGCTAGGAAAGGAATAGAAATGAGCTGATGGGGGGCTGGGATTGGAAATGAGCTGATGGAGGAACTGATAGGACTGGAAATGGGCTGATGAGGGGCTGGGATTGGAAATGAACTGATGGATGGACTCGGATAGGACTGGAAATGGATGGGGGAGCTAGGACTGGAAATGGGCTGATGGTGGGGCTAGGATAGGATTGGAAATGGGCTGATGGGGGACTAGGACTGGAAATGGGCTGATGCAGGGACAAGAAGGGAGCAGATGCTGGGTGGGGCTGGAACTAGAAAGGAGCTGATGTTGGGGGAGGATTAAAATGGGATGGAGCTGGGAGAGTGAAATGGAGAGGGAAAAATATTTTGCGTGGGAGGGAAGACAAATCTACAATTGGCCGGATATTGGGAGAGTAAGTGGGGATTGAGGATGGAGGGATAAAATTTGAGTGGATGAAATAGGAATGAGGAAAGAGCAAAAGGAGAAAGATTAGCATGTTAAAGCAGATGTAGAGAGAGAATGGAAAAAAAAAAAAACAAGACAGAAGAAAGGACAAATGGACAGCAGATGGAGAGTTAGCAGAAGACACGAAGAAACCAGAAGAAAGTGGCTGGAACAATTGCAACTGAAAAAAAATGCACAAAAGGTAGAAAAATATCTCTTTATTTTGAATTTATTAACTGGAATATGTCAGCTCTGGGAAATGTGCATCATTAATTTTTGCGCTTTGTTTAGTACAAGAGGAAATTAATTTATAGTTTTATTTCTACAGTGTTGTTGTATATTCCAAGTTTGGCTTTTGGGGTTCCCAGTTTAATTATGGTCTTCCTGTTCCTAAATTGTGATTCCTTGTTTGGTGATGGTCTATGTTCTGCATGTGTAACTGAGCTGAGGTATTCTGTTTATGTAACTCCTATTAGACATTGCCACTTGTTCTCGTTCCCCAGTAGGTCATGTATTGTTGTTCTCTGAAATGTATTGGTTTAATATTTGCAGCGTTTCCTTTTGATAGTTAGGGTATGGTGCTTTGTGAGTCCTGGTAGTGCTGTTAGAATACGGCGGGTTTGCTATGGGTTCTAAATGGGCAGTGTTTGTAGTAGTTCCTAATGTGCCTGGCGGTTGGTACTGGATTATAGTAATGTAGAAACCTTTTAGTCTTTCTTTATCCATATACTCATTAAGAGGCATGTTTACTAAAAGTTAGTGTATGGTAACATTATGCAAATATTTATGCAAATGAGGCACCTTATGCAAATGAGGCCCCGCACCGAGTCTCCGCACATGGCCCCGCACCCCCCTTGGGCCGCCCCTGCATGCATGTGCAAATAAACATGCGTAAAGACACAATTTTTCCAGCCTGCAGCCTTAACATTAGGCGCTATGCTTAAGTGAAACAAAGCAAACTAGAGTAAAATTGTAACTTACAGCAGATAAAAATAAATGAGCCCCATACAGTTTGTCCAGTTGACTTGCTCTCTTATTCTCTACCAGTATGGATAGCCTAGTGGTTAGAACACTGGCTTGGTAACCAAGCAACCAGGGTTCAATTCCCACTAGCACTCCTTGTGGCCTTGGGCAAGTCACTTAACCCTCCACTGCCTTGGAAGAAAGGCCTGGCAATCTACTTCCGGTGACACTGCCAAGAAAACCCAGGAGCTTCTGGGTCGCCAGGAGTCAGGACTGACTCGAAGGCACACATTGCATTTGCATGGATAGATGAGCATTAAGATTCCCAAAACTCCAACTAGCATCTACTCTCCCAGGCCTTTTACCTAATTTCTCTCTGAATCCTACACTGATTTCTAACTGTCCAAATTATGCTCATTGTTAGGGCTGTAACTACAGCCCTCCATGCAGAGTTTCCAGCTTTGTTGACAGTCTAATGCAGTCAAGAGGGTTTTAACCATCTATTCCCTACCGATTACTGGATTTTCTTGGAAGCTTTTCCCACTGAAGAATCACTAGTCTTCCACTGTCTCAGAAACAAAACAAAACAGGGAAATACCTAATGCATCTGTATGCCATTCACTGTGAGCTCAGATTTGAAACAGGAAGTCGGAAAAACGAAAAGCCAAATCGTTATATTGTTGATTTTAGGGTTGTAACCATGGTTGCTCTGTGCAGGTTATCCGATTCATTTTGGAGCCCTATACCTATACCACATTCTCTGCTCATTGGCTTAAATGATTCTCCTCCACTGCTGAAACATATGAAATTTTAGAGGGCCAAATAAGCCATTTTCATTTTTCCTACGTTTACCCTCTCCCCCTACCTATCCTTATAACTTCAGCTCTATGTCTGTCCTAGGCAGTTTTGCTTGCTACTGTCTCTGCCAGTAGACCACTGCAGACACCATTGTTTCCGTGAAGAAGCATTTTCTCTTGTTTCCTTTGTACCCTTTGTCCTGCAACTTCATACCATAAAAGTTAAATTGTTATGCATCTGTAAAATATTTTTTGACCTGCATTCACAAGCAAATACCAAATTATAGCTCTATGTATAGTACACTAGAAGATTTGGGAGCTGGTTTTTAAGTTTTGGGCAGAGGTAGGACAAAAACCCTGCAACTCAGTTTGACTGCACCGGTTTGAAGTAACTTCTCTTTAGCTCAAGGATTGAACTTCCAGCAGTTTAGGAGAAAGAAACACATTCATGCAAACCAAAGCTTGAACAAAACATGCTATAGAACTTACGCTTGATTCCTAAATTCAGCACTTTGGGGCAAATGTTTCATGGCATTTTCTTATATTTCTGATTGCTCTCTTTTATTGTGGATATCCTTCTTTCCCTGAAGCTGCAGGAAATCAAATCTTCACAGGAAAGATGAGGGATTTCAAAACTCTGCAAGCAAACTGCAATGCAATGCAATGTGTGCCTTCGAGTCAGTCCTGACTCCTGGCGACCCAGAAGCTCCTGGGTTTTCTTGGCAGTGTCACCGGAAGTAGATTGCCAGGCCTGATGTTGTGCTTTTTTGACCTAAAACCTAAGTTTGGCCCTCAGATGCCAGAGCGCTGTTGCATACTGCCAGACGTCTAGATAAAACAATGACACATTAACCTGCTCTGGATCTATGCAAACACTGTCTCTGTTGCCCTTATTCTGACAAGTTTGAGTCTGTGCATTACAATCCCCAAGAGCAAACAAACCTCTGAGAAAACCTCTCCCCATTCTTCCTGGCTCCTCCTTATCTTCTGAATCTCAAAGTCTTTAAGTGCCTACTAGAATATGATGGGCAAAGCAGGGCCATTTCTGTTGCTAGCTACATGTGTTATAGTTAATTCAAATACACAGACAAGTACAGAACTTTTAACTTGTCTGTTCAGTCACTCAGTTACTAAAAAGTCTTATATACACAACAAAAGTAATTTGGAGGGGAAAAAACTGTTTAGTTCATTATTTTCTTTATAGATAATGATGAGAGTGTATACATTTCAGTACAAAGTAAACACAGAAAAGTTGAGAGAGCTATAATAATTCTGAACAAGTCATATAGGCAGTACAGACACATTGAAACTACTTAACCTGGAATGAAACTAGTTCAAAGAAGTACTGTTTAGAATAGTAAAAGTGACAATGTATTTTTTATATTACCTTAAGGGGATACTTTAAGGTGATGTGCCCCTTTCATCAAATCAGTGCTCTGAATATCTAAGTTAATACTGAGCAGTTTGGCACTGCAAAACGACAACAACTTAAATTACTTGTAAATTGATTTTTGGAAAGGCTGGAACATAATAGTTAAATGTTCCAATGTGTCCAACATGTTTCAGGGGTTTGTCATTGCAATATCAACCATGGCCTGAAGTGTCGCAGACAGTTCCGATATAGCACAGAAGCACAAGACAGAAAGCTGTCCTTTAAACCAGCGTTTTTCAACCACTGTGCCGCGGCACACTAGTGTGCCGTGAGATATTGTCTGGTGTGCCGTGGGAAAAATTCCAATTTCATCCGTAACATGTGGCCTCGGCTCACAAATTAGGGTTGCCAACCGGCCGGTTTTCAGCCGGCCTGGCCAGTTTTTCCATGGCCAGGCCGGCTGCCAGCACAGTTGTAAAACCGGCCATTGAAAAGCCGGTTTTTGCTCTGGCCGCAAGATCGGGAGCGGCCAGAGCAAAAAACCGGCTTTTGTGCCGAAGTCCGCGGCGCGAACGCGATCGCGATTCCCTATAGCAGTGCAGCCGCTGGTTCTGCTTTGTACAGAGCAGCGGCTGCACTACACTTACATTGAAAAGTAAAGAGAAACTGTGTCAGGAGCCCTCCGATCATGCAGAGCCCGAGGAAGTGATGTCATGGGGGCGGGCTCCTCACAGGCTGTCTTTCCTTTTCAAATTAACTTTAGCTGCAATAAAGTTAATTTGAAAAGGAAAGACAGCCTGTGAGGAGCCCGCCCCCATGACATCACTTCCTCGGGCTCTGTGATGACCGGAGGGCTCCTGACACAGTTTCTCTTTACTTTTCAATGTAAGTGTAGTGCAGCCGCTGCTCTGTACAAAGCAGAAGCAGCGGCTTGGGCAGAGGGTGTGTGTGTGTGAGTGAACCAGCAAGGGGGGGGGGGTAGTGTGAGACAACCAGCGGTGGTGGGTGGGGGGTGGTGTGAGTGAACCAGCAGTGGAGGGGGGGGGAGTGTGAGTGAACCAGCAAGGGGGGGGGGGGGGATTGTGTGTTTTAACCAGCCGGGGAGGGGGGGTAAGTGAGTGAGTGACCCAGCAGGAGGGGTGAGTAAGTGACAGGGGGGTGGGTGAGTGAACCAGCAGTGGAGGGGGGGGGGGGTGGTGTGAGTGAACCAGCAGGGGAGGGGGGTTGGTGTGAACCAGCAGGGGAGGGGGGTTGGTGTGAGTGTTTGATTCCTATTCAAGAGAATTCCTTTATATATAGTCAATATAGGCACAGAGGTAAATTTTTTTAACATTTTCTAATGGTGGGGTGCCTCGTGATTTTTTTCATGAAAAAAGTGTGCCTTTGCACAAAAAAGGTTGAAAAACACTGCTTTAAACTACCCTAGTTCAAACAAATAGTTGCTTCACATTTGCCCTTAAATAACCTACTTTCTAGTCACAATTTAAATGCTTCCTTTCTTTAGCCTTACAATCATATCTGAGGAAGGGACCTATGAGGTCTGAAAAGCTATGTCATCTTTTAATTATTCTTACGCTGATTCAATAAACGATCCCAAGTCTCTAGTTTTCAGATAAGAAGGGGTCCCAGCAGGAAAGCGCCTGCAATTCAGAAACACGCCGGACCAATGTAATGGCTATCAAAAAGACAGTCTTGAGAGCCAAGTCCTTCACAGTGGCCTGCTTCAAGGGCTCCCAGGGTGGCGGCTTGAGCGCCAGGAGAACCAAGGACAAGTCCCAAGAATGGACAAGTGGACGAATTGGAAGATGCAAGGTGCGTACTCCATGGAAAAAACGCCTAGTATCCCAATGGGAGGCAAGCGAGCAACTCACAAGGGCCACGAAAACATGTGAGAGCCACCACCTGCACTTTCAAAGAATTCAAGGAAAGGTCCTTGTCAAAGCCATCCTATAGAAAGGGCAGGTCGTCAGATATTTGGGTCCGGAGCACCAGGACATGAACACACACCAAATTCATAGAAACAGAAAAATGACGACAGAAAAAGACCACATGGTCTATCTGGTCTGTCCTTCCATATCAACAACTACCAGTTCCCTTTTTTCTTTTAGAGATCCTCTGTGTTTGTCCCATGCTTTTTTGAATTTAGATACTGTCCTCATCTCTACCACCTCCACTGGGAGACTATTCCATGGATCCACCACTCTTTCCATAAAGAAATATTTCCGCATATCACTCCTGAATCTATCCCCTTGCACCCTCATCCCATGTCCCCTCGTAGCAGAACTTGCTTTCAATCTTAAGAGGCTCTCCCCCTGTGTATTTATGCCATGGAGGTATTTAAACATCTCAATCATATCACCTCTATCCCGCCTTTCCTCTAAGGTGTACATATTAAGATCCTTAAGACTGTCCTCATATGCTTTATAATGAAGACCACTAACCATTTTAGTAGCCACCCTCTGTACCGACTCCATCCTGTTATATCCCTTTGAAACTAGTGATGTAGAAGAGCGCAGTGCTTTAAGCAAGGTAGTCACAACTTGAGCCAAGTATCTTTTACGAGCTAGATAGCTCCTTTCAAGAGCCAAGTCGTGTGAAAAAGAAGCAGAAAATGGTGGAGTGCCAAGTAGATTGCCTGCGCCTCCAACCGGTTGATGGACCAACTAGGACCATATTCCTTGCACTTTCTATTGCAGACAATGGGCATCCCAACCAGAAAGACTAGCAACAGTGGCCAGAGCTATCCAAAAGTGGACTCTCTAGGGGTATCCCTTGCATCAAGTGATCGCTACACAGCCACCAGACTGCAATGAACAGTGAGAGGGAGAAGACACATGGGGGACCAACAGGACAGTAAGAAAAGCTGAAGAGGACACATGTGCGCCCGGGTCCAGGGAACCAGGTCCCAGGTAGTTGCCAAAGTTCCTAAGATCTGCAGATAATCCCACATCTAAGGAGCTGGGTGAAGCTTGAAGGAGTGAAGCAAACTATAGAACCACTGACATTTGTCCTGAGTTAGAAACACTCACCCTACCCGAGTATCAAAGAGGGCCCCATGAAACTCAAGGGTGTAAGGAACTCCTGGCGTGGTTGACTACCCAACCAAGGCTTTCCAAGGAGAAGACAGACCCATGCCTCCGCTCCTTGTGCCTCTGTACGAGACTTTGCTTGGATGAGCCCCTTGATGACAACAAGGCGGCAGTGACCTCTACCATGACTTTTGAGAAGGTGCAAGGAGCCATGGCAAGACCAAATGGCAGGACTCAAAACTGTAAGTGATGCCCCAGTATCACAAAGCGCAGGAAACGCTGCTGGCCCTCTTGGATGGGAATATAGAAGTAGGCCTCTGCAAGATCCAGGGAAGCTAAGAACTCATTTGTGGGGACTGCTTGAAGCACAGGCTTCAAAGGTTTCCCTGCAAAAATGTGGCATGCAGAGACAGTGACTGACCCCTCAGAGATCTAGGATGGGTCGGAAGGAACCATCATTCTTGGGCATGATGAAGTAGATGGAATAGTGGCTGAATCAGATCTTTGAGGGGGAAATTGGACAAACTGCCCGACGCTGCAGAAGCCGCTGAAGATTCTCTTGCACTGCAGACCTCTTGCAAGACAACTTGCAAGGAGAGATTATAAAAGTATCCCTGATGGGCCTGGCACAGTCAAGAAACTAACCCTGGGATATTATGTCAAGGACCCATCTGTCCGTGATAACCTTGGCCCATTTGCAGAAAGAGGCACAACTACCCACTGACCTGCGGCACGCCGGAACGGACCCCCAGGCCCATCAGCAGGCAGCGCATGATCTGGCAAGACCTAAGGAAAGGAAATATATCAAGGAACCATAATTACACCTTCCTTACTGCCCTGCCAGACCAGTCCAGATGTGTCAGCGTATACCTAAACATTATCCCTCTAAGAGTGGGTTGTGCCTATTGCAGCTCTGACGATTGCTTCTTCAAACATGGCTTGCAACAATGTTGGGTTTACATTTCCAACCTATAAAGTTCTTGGTGAAAGAATGTAGAGATGTCCATGTGGCCATCCTGTAGATGTCTTCTAGTTGCACTGTCTGTGTTTCTTCCAGAATGCTGCTTGGCCTTCACACAATGGGCTATCAGACCAGGAAGGACTATGCATCTCCTAGAAATATAAGCCATCTCAATTGTTTCTTTAATCCATCTGGCCAAGGTTACTTTTGTACCACTTGCCCTCTTCTAGGACCTGAGGATAATATGGAAAGGCAGTCAATTTTCCTAAAGTGCTCTATAACTCTCAGGTAGTGACACAACCTCCTGACATCCAAGTGATGGAGGTCTCTTTGTACCTTCTCCTCCGCTCTATCACATGCTTCATATGAAAGCAATATACTACCTTTATGAGAATGGAGAGTACCATATTTAACAAAATTTTCTGCTCTGTCCACTGGAAATAGAATTATCTACATCAGGTATCTGCAACTCCAATCCTGGAGGGCCACAAACCAGTCAGATTTTCAGGATATCCCTAATGAATATGCATGAGATAAATTTGAATAAAATGGGGACCGTGCATGCAAATATATCTCATGCGTATTCATTAGGGACACCTTGAAAACCTGACTGGTATGCACCCTTCAGGACTGGAGTTGGAGAGCCCTGATCTACATGAACATGCCTGGAACTCGGGCACTCTCCTTGCCAAGCAGATGGTTGTCATGAATATTGTTTTCCTGGAAAGTTCCCTAATTGGGGCCTGTTTTAGAGGTGAAGCTGTCAGAACCCTGAGGTCTACACATTCAAGTCCCAAGCAGGACTTAGGTGCTATTGGAGTGGCTGAATATGTCTCATTTTTTTCACAAATCAGACCACAACTTGGTGGGTTGCCAAGGACACTCCTTGCCTCTGAAACAGGCTAATGCCATTACCGTTACTTTAATGGAGCTCAAGGAAAAACCTCACTCTAATCCTTCCTGCAAAAATTGAAGGATCTGCAGAACAAAGGTCTCAAATGGATTCAGTTGCTTCTGCCTACATCAGTTCTCAAATAAGCAGCAGACCCTCACATATGGTGACGATGTGGATATCTTCCTTTATTTATTTATTTATTTTCATTTGTATACCGCTACTTCCAGTGATCAGAAGTGGATAACTTGCACGTCAAACATAACTATGGGTTACAACTGTATGAGTTACAAATTTACATTTGATTTTCGGGTGAAGAACATTAGGGTTAACATATGATAAATTACTTAGTAACATATATACAATAAAAGTAACATGTTGAGAATATATGAGTAACATATATACAAATTTACATGAGAAGAGCCATGTGACTACGCTTATGTTGGTTCCATAAATAGGAGAGTTATACTAAACCATTTAGGTATGTTTGTTTTGGTTCTTAGGTATTGTTTAAGTCGGATCATATACCTTCTTAAAGAGGTGCGTTTTTAACTTTTTTCTAAAGTCCTTCAGGTCGATAATTGATCTCAAGTCTGCTGGCAGTTGGTTCCATATGGTGGGTGCTGTGTACGTGAATGCTCGCTTACTTGTGCATGCTTTGGCTGATCTAATACTGGTTGGTATGCATAGGGTGTTTGCGTTGCAAATTCTTCTATTTCTGGATGGGGGTTGGGCGTTTATGAGGTTGTTGAGGTATGATGGTGCTATGTTGTGTATGAGTTTGAATGTTGTTACTAATAGTTTGTATTTTATACGGGCAGCTATGGGAAGCCAGTGCAATTCAATTAATATTGGTGTTATGTGTTCAGCAATTTTCTTTTTCATGATTACTCTGGCTGAAACGTTTTGAGCCATTTGAAGGATCTTTAGAGTTTTTTTAGGCAGGCCTTGAAGGATTGAGTTACAGTAATCTAAGTGCGGGATGAGCAGAGTTTGTGCTACAGTTCTGAAGTCTGAGTGGTTGAGGATGTTGCGTAAAGGTTGAATAACTTTTATTTTGTGGAAAATTGCTCTGTTTGTTAATCGTGTTTTTTCATTTTTAAATTGGAGTCAAGGGTTACTCCAAGCTATTTTATCTCTTCTTTTACCAAGTACGTGTTGTTCATTGTTATTGTTGGGGGTGGTTTGAATCCTTGATTTCGGGAGATGTACATGACTTCTGTCTTTTTATGATTTACGGACATATTGTTTTGCAGCAACCAGGTTTGCATCTCTTTTAAACAGTTCTCAAGATGATTGTAGTTTGGGTTTTCTGTGTCCAATTGTGTGTATAGCATTAAATCATCGGCATACAAATGGTATTGTATCTTGTGCTTACGAAAAATTGTACAAACCGGTTTTATGTATAGGTTGAAGAGAAGAGAAGATAACGCTGATCCTTGCAGAATACCTTGGGTTTGTGGAAATGCTTTTGCCTTTTCGCCATTGAATTGAACTTGTTGCATCCTGTTTGTTAAATAGGATGTGAACCATTTCAAAGTAGTTCCTGTTATTCCCATAGAGGCCAATCTGTTGATGAGTGTTTTGTGATGGACTGTATCAAATGCAGCTGATAGATCTATGAATAGTAATATATACGTTTTCTTCCTGTCTTCTAGTCCTTTGAGTAAGTTATCTAACAGTACTAGGAGTAGAGTTTCAACACCGTGGTGTGGCCGGAATCCATATTGTTGGTTGTCTAATTCTTCTCTTAAGTCAATATAGTCTTGTAGCTGTAGTTGAACTGCTTTTTCGATAGTTTTGTCAAGGAATGGAATGCTTGATATTGGGGGATAAGAGGTTGGATCATCCTTTTTGAGTGCTTTGTTTTTCAGTATAGGTCTTATGAGTGATTTTTTAAGGGGTGTTGGCATGATTCCTTGTTGTAATGATTGGTTCACAATGTGTGTAATGAATTGGGCAATTTCTAGTTTAGCGGTTTTGATCCAAGTTGCAGGACAGGGATCTAATTGGGAGGTTGTGGTGTTTAGGTTCGTGATTAGGTTTACTATTTGTTTCTCATCTGTTTTATGAAATTAGTCCCATTTCTCCATCATGTTTAAGGTCGCAGGTTGTTGTGGTGAGTTGTCATTTTCTTGGTTTAATGGGGGTTGTGATGATGTTGTGGGGTTTAATTTGCTGGCATAATGGTCGGCCAGAGTTTGTGCTTTGATAGGGTAGTTTGAAGTGTCTTCTTGGGATGTTTTTGTAAGTGATTTAATTAATTCAAACAATTCTCTGGGCCTGTTCAGTGATTTGTTGAGTAGATTGGTATGGTATGCCTTCTTTGCCTGGTTGATTTCCTCTTTGTATTTCGTGAGGAGCGTTAGGTATTCTGCTTTTTGTTCCTGTGTTTTTACTTGTCTCCATTTTCTTTCCAGTTTTCTTAGTTTTTTTAAATCATTTTTAGTGTTGTAGTGTACCACGGCTCGGATTTGGTTCTTGTTATGTGGGTTATCTGATTGTGAGATGTGGATTTTGGTTCTGCGATATTCTCTATTCCTTTGGTCCATTGGTCGATTAGATTTTCTAAGTTGGAGTGGTTCAGGTCTATGTGAGTTGCAATGGATTGTATTAAAGCTTCTTTATCAAGTTTTTGGAATTTTCTTTTGGTCATTGTTGTGGACCTGGGTTGGGGGTTGTTGTCTTTGATTGGAATAAGTAAAGTAAATTTTATAAGGTGGTGGTCGGACCATGGGACCTGTAAGATCTGCGGGGCGGAATTGTTGGTTACTTCTTGTTGGTGCTGTTTGGGTATGAACACCAGATCCAGAGTGTTACCCTTGTTGTGAGTGGCCTCATGTATTATTTGTTTGTATCCGAGCTGGTCCATGGCTTCAAGGAATGTATCTGTATGCGTAGTTAGGGCTGATGCTAAATTTAGGTCTCCCAATATTATTTGGTATTTTTTGCTGGCGGTGGATGAGATTATTTCAAGTGCTGCAGCCAAAGTTTCATGAGGCGATGATGGTGGTCTGTATATGAGGCAGATGGCCTGGGTTGCATTCTCCAGTTGTATTATATCAATTCCTTTGACAGTGTTCTGTGACGTATCGGATAGATTTAATGACTCTTTGGTTAAGATTAGTACTCCTCCTCCTCCTCTTTTGTTGGAGCGCGTAGAGTTGAAAAGTTTGTAACCAAGTTTGTTTAGTTGGTTGATTATGATATGATCAGATTCAGTGATCCATGTTTCTGTGACACAGAGGATGTCTGGTTTTTCGCCTGTAATGTCTTGGATAATGCGTACTTTGTTTCTTATTGACCTGGCATTTATTAGAATACATGTGCAAGATGTATGGGTATCTTTGTGGTGTTGCGGTATGTGAGTAGTTTTGTGTGGTTGTGGGATTTTACGTTTTTTTGTAATTTTTTTCCCGGTTGGTGTGTTTCTTTTGTTTTTGTGTTGTAGTGATTGCGTGTTGTGTGTAGGACTTTATTATGCACATGGTATGGATAAGTGAGCATTGTATGTGTGTGTGTTGTTGGTAGGTTGTAAGGGTGCAATGATTGCCATATAAATGGGATTTGTGAGTGATGTGGTTGCCATGCGTAGGGGAGGAGATAGATTGGGTTTGAATAGCAGTTATAGGTACATGCTGTTAAGTATAGTAAGTACATTAATATAACATTGAGCAGCTCCATTGTCAAAGGTTCTAGTGGTACAGTCTCCTGAGTTGACTAAGTTGTTTATAGATTGATTTGTTAATTTCATGGGAGGTATCCTGTGGCTGACGGTTGGGGCTGTTTGGAGTTGATATTTGTGGATCCGTCATTAAGGAATTTACGTTTGTTAGTCGCTTATAGTGTCATGGACATTTTACCTTATAACTTCCAGGTGTTGCTGGTTCTGGTGCTCTCGTGTTCGCCTTATGTGATGGCTTTGTGCTATGATTAATTCTATGCGTTTTTGTGCTTCATCAGGTGTGTTTTTTTAAGCAGGTAGGGCTACTCGGAGATAGTGAGTTGTTTCGTCCGGGAATCTTCCAGGTTCAATTAAGGAGTGGATTCACATCCGTGGGCGCTGCATGGGTGATGAGGACCACCACAGGTTAGCGCTATGCTTAGATGTTAGAGAGTCGGTGGTAGTTGAGACTGAGATATCCTTTACTTCAGTTCCAGATAGGTGCGTACGTTCTCTGCTTGCAGGTCCACGCCTAAGGGCCACACGCTGTAATTTAAATGCAGGCTGCCCGCCCCGATTGGGCAGGGATGGTGGCTGCTTCTCCCGCTGCTGGAGGCTCCGATCCCCGGGAGGGGTGAGCCGATGATGGTGGTGGGAGAGTCCTTTCCTTGTGCCTAATGGCGCGCTGTAATTTAAATGCAGGCTGCCCGCCCCGATTGGGCAGGGATGGTGGTTGCTTCTCCCGCTGCTGGAGGCTCCGATCCCCGGGAGGGGAGAGCCGATGATGGTGGTAACAATGTAGAAATTGCCTGTAACAATGTAGAAATTACTAAGAACATAAGATCATAAGATATGCCATATTGGATCCAGCCAAGGTCCATCGTCCAGTATACTGTTTCCATGAGTAGCCAATCTAGGTCATAAGTACCTAGCAGTTTCCTCAAAAGACACAGGTTCAACAATTCTTGTATTGGGTCAAGCAGTGATATCCTGGGTCCCTTTTATGGTTCTTCAAGGAACTTGTCCAAACCTTTTTTAAACCCAGCTACCTCTGCTTAAATTACTGGGAGAGTCACTAACCTGTGATAACTGAATATCGTAGGCTAATAAGTCCTGCAGTACAGGAATAAGCAGCTTGCAATTAACCTTGCTAACAGCTTTTACTACATCCTCCGGTAACAAATTCCAGAGTAGGATTACAAAAACTATTTTCTCTTATTAGTCTTAAATAAGTTACTCTGTAGCTTCATTGCATGTCCCCTAGTCTTTCTATATTCTGATGACGTAAACAATCAATCTATGTTTACCCATTCCACTCCATTCATTAATTTATAGACCTCTAGTTTGGCGGCTCTTCTCTGCACCTTTTCTAATAACGCTATATCTTTTTTAAGATACGGCAACCAGAATTGCACACATTATTCAAGGTGCGGTCGCACCATGGAACAATAGAGGCATTTTAATATCCTTTGTTTTATTTTCCATTCCTTTCCTTATGATATCTAGCATTCTATTTACTCTCTTTGCTGCCGCTGCACACTGGGCAGAGGGTTTTAACATGTTATCCATGACGACGTCTACATCTTTTTCCTGAGTGGTGGTTCCTAATGTGGAACCTTGCATTGTGTAACCTTAGTTTGGGTGTTCTTTCCTAGGTGCATAACTTTGCACTTGTCCACATTAAATTTCATCTGCCATTTGGATGCCCAGTCTTCCAATTTATCAAGATCCTCTTGCAATTTTCCACAATCCTTGTGGGTTTTAACAACTTTAAATAGTTTTGTCTCATCTGATAACCTCACTCGTTATTCCCATTTCCAGGTCATTTATGAATATGTTAAAAAGCAGTGGACCCAGCACAGATCCCTGGGGTACTCCACTATTCACCTTTCTCCATTGGGAAAATTGGCCATTTAGCCCTAACTCTGCTTTCTATCTTTTAACCAGTTCCTGATGCACTGCCTCCTATCCCATGACTTTTTAATTTCACCAAAAGTCTCTCATGAGGGACCTTGTCAAAGGCTTTTTGAAAATCCAGATACACTATTATCAACCAACTCACCTTTATCTACCTCTTTATTCACACTTTCAAAAAGAACATAACAGATTAGTAAGACAAGATCTTCCTTGTCTAAAGCCATGTTTGGCTGTCTCCCAATAAGCCATGACTTAATGGGAGATGAGGACTGTCGATGAGTACTCCTTTTTGTTCAGCACATGCCTTTCAAGAGTCATGCTCTATGCAAGAATAGTAAACTACCAAATCCTATAGGTAGTATGACTTATAACTAAGTTTGTCACCCTTAACCCCCCACAAGCAATTGATTTTCAAAAATTAATTTTTTGTCAGACCATATTCTATACCTATCTTGTTATATAAATTTAGCCAGTATCCCCAATAGGTCTTTTTTTATTTTTAATATATATGGATGGATTAGGATTCCTTCCTTGTGCCAAAAATCTGCCACCACTACCATCACTTTAGTAAAAATTCTTGTTACCACAGTCAACCCAAAAGTAGCTCATAGAGTTGGTAATGTACTCTAAAAATATAACAGTTGAGAAACCTTTGAAAAGTCTGACCCCTTGGAATATGTGAATAGGCCTCCATAAAGTGTTCCATCACCTTCAATTGATCCCATTATCTAGAGAAATTAATTCACCAGCACTGGTATATTCTAATTTTACATCATGTATTTAATGAGAACCTGATTATAGCACATTGAAGGAGAAAGAACATAGGTAAATTGATTTCTCAATCAACTGACAAGAAGAATGAGTATATACATTCATTGTATGGCTATTGTTAATGATGTGACCAGTCCTACTGAAGACAAGATCTGGGCTCAACCAATTACAGGCAAGACATATAGGAGGTAATTTTATAACAAGTCATGTAATGTTATATGCCATCAATACATTTAAGTCACCTATTTTCAATGGGTTATGCAGATAGTTTAGGTGAGTGCTCTGCTGTAAGTACATGTCATCAGGGCAATGGTGCATACTTTTGTAGTGGGCAAGCATGGGGTGGAACTTGAGCAGAGCCTATAATTACACATATACATTATAAAATATAACTTACGTATGCTTTCCACAAATCTAGGTGTGGGCAATTATTCCAAGCCTGGGGTTGGTGTTAAATGGTCATGCCTAGATTTGGCGTGCATATCTTACCATTTAATTTGCATCTGTTTTATAAAATAAACACGTGTTCTCACACACAAACTAAGCGGCTCTTATAAAATTACTTTCATAGAGCTCATTTTGATATGACCTGTAATAATTTTTTTGTAATCTATATCATTATTTGTTCTTCCCCTTTAATTTATGTTGGTAGAATGAAGTGACCAGCTAAACCAAGGAGTACCACAAGGCTCCTCCTTATCTGCATTATTCTTCAATTTATATATTCAACCCATCTGCACGATCATCCAAGCCTTTGGCATACTCTACCATATCTATGCTAATGATGTGCTACTCTATTCCCCATTCTCTACAAGCACCCCTAATTTCACAAAAATAACAGAATGCTTCAATGCAGTTACGGACTGGTTAAATTCCCATAACCTCAAAGTAAACTGCAAAAAGACTGACGCTTTATTCATCTCAAAGGACTCAACCTTCATACCACCAGCAACAATACAAGTTAAAAACGCAGAGTTGAAAACTAAGCATGAGGTTCGCTATCTAGGGGTTACTTGGACCAGCATCCAAATTTGGAGTCACACATAAACAATATCACCACGGCTGTCTATCTGAAAATCGCTCCCTTCGACACCTTAGGCCACTACTTAAACCTATCGACTTCCGATCTGTCTTCCAAGCTCTCATTATGCCCCACTTTGACTACGCTAATATTATCCTGCATGGCCTTCCTGTCCACTCACTCCATCCATTACAAATGGCCATGAATACAGCTGCACGAACCATCTACGGGGTCTCCAAATACGAGTATGTGACACTGCTACTAATGCAACTTGTCAGACGGCTGCCTGGGTGAGAATCTTCACAGTCTTGGCAAGTGCATATATCTATATGATTTGCAAGGGATTGTGGGCAATGTAGTTCATTCACACCAGACACAGCTGCTGACAATAATTTAGTTGTGCTCTTGGGTAAAGCCAATAAGATATTTATTTATGGGGTTATTTCTCCCAACACAGATATGCTTGGTAGCACATAAATTAGGTTACTTGCCTTCAGTGTTAAACTTGAAAAAAACAAAGTCAAAATCAGGAAAACAACATTCAAACTTGTCAGGCATTAGCTAATATTTTCTTAGCATATATCAAACAACAAACGAAAAGCCACAAAGAAAGAAAAAAAACTGTTCTTTTCAGGTTAACTTCTGATAACTTCCCACATAGATTCAGAAGTGATTCTCTCCTAGCTCACAAGCAATTAGGTAAGGCTCAATTGCTAGCAGTTATCCAGCTGAAACCCCTTAGCTGGC
The DNA here is from genome assembly GCA_033557465.1 of Ichthyophis bannanicus. NCBI lineage: Eukaryota > Metazoa > Chordata > Amphibia > Gymnophiona > Ichthyophiidae > Ichthyophis > Ichthyophis bannanicus. The sequence goes on along the minus strand of CM066032.1, from coordinate 169,236,540 downwards.
TTGCTTTCTACTGTGTGGGTCAAATCCTGCTTCAGGTGCTTTTCTGAGTAGATTAAAGAACCAGTTTGTATTTCTTTGTGATGGTTGCTGTACTTAATAACAGAAAGTTACCAAAGGAGTTTGGACAGAGAGCAGTCCATATAAACACATTCTTCATCTGCAATCATTCCCCCTTCAACAAGCATGGGTTCAATATCATGGATTGGCACAGATGAATCTCTCAATGGAGCACTTTCAGGAGAATACTTGTTTCCCTGCTGTCTTTCAAGGTTATAGCTAGGGCATAGATCAGTGTTCATACCTGAGCTTCCATTGCTGTTAGAGTTCCTCTCTATATAGCTTGGCCAGTATGTAGTCCAGTTCTTATGTCCAGCCTTCCAATCCAGATCCCTGGACACTGGATCTCTCTTCACATACCTTCTGGCACAGGTCTTAGGGTCCCTTCCACGTGCAGCCGTCTCCCTCACAGGTAGCGTCTGGAGTTTCCTAGCTCTGCAGCACCATTCCTCTGGCTTTCCCCAGTCCAATGGTGTATGCTGGCCCTTGAAATGCCTCCCAGTATACGTACTGCTCTGGACTCTTCTAGACCTCTCAAAGGCTTTTCTCTTCCTTCTTCCAAAGGGTTTCTTTCCTTCTCTGTCCGTCCGGTTTGGCTTCTGCTTCTGATGATCCTTCAGATGAAACTGATGATCAAGCTCAAGCTGATTCTCAGGATAATGAGGATAATTCTCTGTAGAATAAACTCCACCTTTATTCTGCCCAGATGAGTGCTCCCCCCTAATACAGCGCAGCTGTGCTGAATCAGGCCCTGCCCTTTGAGATGAGTGCTTAGGGATTACCTCATAGCCCTCCTGATTGAACACACGTTTCCCCACTTCAGCTCCTCTAATGGCTGTTGGAAACCTGGTGCATTCTGGGACTGGTAGTCTTTTATGGGAAAATTCTGTTTTCTTATTTCTACCAGAACTGACAGGTTGCTTGTTCGGAGTCACTTCACCTTTTCTATAGCTCCTTCCTGAGCTATGATAAGCTTCCTTATCACAAACTTCACTGGCTTCCTATAGCAGGGCACCTCAAATATAAAACACTCCTGATCGCATTCAAAATACTCCACCAGCTTTCTGCAACCTCCTTAGAAGACGTCCTACACTGGACGCCAGACAGCAGAATCAGAAGAACTAATATGGTGAATACCATTGCCATTCCCACTTTAGCCAGTAAAACCCCACAATATATCATACATAGAGCCTTCACTCTATTTGCCCCTCAGCTCTGGAACTCTCTCCCTGCACCAATTCGCCTTATCACTGATCTATCAACCTTCAGAAAAGCAATAAAAACTAGATAGGCCATGTGGTCTTTTTCTGTCATCATGTTTCTATGTTAATCTTTTCCAGCTTTACTTCGACCATGTCACATAACCCACCACTGTGGCGTCTCTGTCTAGTGCAAACTCCCCATGTAGTCTGCTCATTAGGTTATGATGATGTATTCTGTTCAGTTTTAATTAGAAACTCTTATCTGTTAGATCTGTTCAGATTTGCTACTTTTTTAGATTTGTTACTTGTTCAATGTAATGTAATAATGTTTAATACTGTTCAATGCAAACATGTTCCATGTACAAAGTTGTTAGATTGTAAACCGCACAGATTTTAAATAGTGCGGTATAGAAAACCAAATAAATAGATAAACTTGCGATTGAATGAGCACAAAAGTAGGTTGAACACTTGGTCGCCATAATTTCCTCTAGTTGGCCATTAGATTTAGAAACAACATTTGATCCAAGACTTTCAATTGAGAATGTTTGATCATGTTAAATCATACTCAGTTAAATTAGAGAGAGCAATTCTGGATTTTCAACATATGATTAGTGCAACCAGAAGGATTAAATGCAAAAATTGAATGGGCATCATTAATTTAAAACATGAACAGAGATTTAAAGGATTCTTCCTTTTTTTTTTTTTTTTTTTTAAATATTGGTGTGAAAAGTCTGCCTGGTTAAGATGTGTGATAAGGAAGCTTATCATAGCTCAGGAAGGAGCTATAGAAAAGGTGAAGTGACTCTGAACAAGCAACCTGTCAGTTCTGGTAGAAATAAGAAAACAGAATTTTCCCATAAAAGACTACCAGTCCCAGAATGCACCAGGTTTCCAACAGCCATTAGAGGAGCTGAAGTGGGGAAACGTGTGTTCAATCAGGAGGGCTATGAGGTAATCCCTAAGCACTCATCTCAAAGGGCAGGACCTGATTCAGTACAGCTGCGCTGTATTAGGGAGGAGCACTCATCTAAGCAGAAGGTAGAGTTTATTCTACAAAGAATTCTCATCATCTTCATGATCAGCTTGGATATCCTCAGTTTCATCTGGAGGATCATCAGAAGCAGAAGCCAAACCGGACGGACAGAGAGGGCAAGAAACCCTTTGGAAGAAAGAAGAGAAAAGCCTTTGGGAGGTCTAGAGGAGTCTGGAGCAGTACGTATACTGGGAGGCATTCCAAGGGCCAGCGTACACCATTGGACTGGGGAAAGCCAGAGGAATGGTGCTGCAGAGCTAGGAATCTCCAGACTGGACCTGTGAGGGAGACGGCTGCACATGGAAGGGACCCTAAGACCCGTGCCAGAAGGTATGTGAAGAGAGATCCAGTGTCCAGGGATCTGGATTGGAAGGCTGGACATAAGAACTGGACTACATACTGGCCAGGCTATATAGAGAGGAACTCTAACAGCAATGGAAGCTCAGGTATGAACACTGATCTATGCCCTAGCTATAACCTTGAAAGACAGCAGGGAAACAAGTATTCTCCTGAAAGTGCTCCATTGAGAAATTCATCTGTGCCAATCCATGATATTGAACCCATGATTGTTGAAGAAGGGGGAGAGATTGCAGATGAAGGATGTGTTTACATGGATTGCTCTCTGTCTAAACTCCTTTGGTGATTTTCTGTTATAAAATACAGCAAGCATCACAAAGAAATACAAACTTGTTCTTTAATCTACTCAGAAAAGCTCCTGAGTAGGATTTTTAGCCACGCAGTAGAAAGCAAGCCAGCTAAGGGTTTTCAGCTGGGTAACTGCTAGCAATTGAGCCTTACCTAATTGCTTGTGAGCTCTGAGGGAATCACTTCTGAATCTATGTGGGAAGATATAAGAAGTTAACCTGAAAAGAAAAGTTTTTCCCTTCTTTGTGGACTTTGTTTGTTGTTTGATACACTGCTAAGAAAATATTAGCTAAAGCCTACAGAAAAGACCAGTTTGTTACCAACCAGGTCTTTATTCTTTTGCTTTGATTGTCTGACAAGTTCAAATGTTGTTTTCCTGATTTTGATTTTCCAAGTTTAACCCTGAAAGCAAGTATCTTGTTTTATGTGCTACCAAGCATATCTGTGTTGGGAGAAATAACCCCATAAATAAATATCTTATTGGCTTTACCCTTAAGCACAACTAATTATTGTGAGCAGCTGTGTCTGGTGTAAATGGACTGCATTGCCCACAATCCCTTGCAAATCATATTGATATATGCACTTGCCAAGACTGTGAACATTCTCACCCAGGCAGCCGTCTGACAGATGTCATATGTTCTGTTTAAATAAACGCTGATGCCATATTTTACATCTTTAGTTGCAGAATTCAACATTGTGATGCAGAAATAACAGTGTGAGGGTTAATGAGCCATATTCCCCTGATGCAGAGCAGATTGCTCTGAACACGAATTCTCCTAGGACAAGCAGGATGAGTCAGCCACACTTGGTGACGTCATCCGACGGCGCCGAGACGGATGTACTCTCCATATATCAGAAGGGCTTTACGCCCTTCTGAGCATGGGCCAACTGGCCCTGCCCCCGGCCCGCCCCTAGCTAGCCAGTTCTTGTTCTTCCGCCTTGCCACCAAGAAGGATTCTTCTACTCTCCAACCAAATTGACTACTTTTGCTTATTTCTCCATTTCTGTCTGTTTTTCTCCAGATCTTGCATCGGAGCAACAATTCCTTCGGTCCACGTGCTCTTGGCAGATGCGAGGAGGCGAGGGTCGCTGCCGCCACTACACCCGCCGCAGCTCGGGATGTGCCTCTGAGGCCTCCATCTCCAGCCGTGGGCCTCTGATGGACAGCCCTGCTCCCCGTAGCATGAGCTCTCCCTCCTTGGATCCCCTATGATGCTGCTGCTGCATCACTTCGGCTGGTGTGAGGGGGAGCGAGGGACATTGTCGGGAGACTATCCTGGCCCGGCGGACTGCCCTTCCTTGTGTCGGCTGCGGCTCCGGATGTGCCTCTGAGGCCTCCATCCCCAGCAGCAGGTCTCCGGTGGACATCCGTGCTCCCTGTACTTCAGCTCTCTTTCTCTCTCCAGTCTGCCCTCCGGCGCACTTAAGTCTTCGGAATGCCTCCCTATCAAGCACTGCTCTGGTTCTGCTTGTCCCGGGGAGTTCGGTGATCCGGCGGACACGAGGTCCTCATGGCGGCGACCATCTTGCCTGATGACATCACGGGCCCGGCTCCTCCCCCTATGGCACCATTGGTCGGCGCCGATCCACAGCGGGACCAGCGGCAAGTGAGTTTTTCTGCGCCAACGCCCAGAGCATCGGCGCTGTCCTCGCCGACGCCTCCGCACCGAACAGGACTATCGGTAATGGCCAGATTGCATCGGCAGCGCCATTGGTCGGCGCAGATCCAACAAGAAGGAAGGGCCGATCACAGATGGCACTCCTCCAACTCCTCCATCGGCGCCGATGGTTTTGTTCAGTGCGGAGCCCCGGAATGGCCCGATGATCACGGCGCCAATACTAAAGATCCAAGGGGTGAAAGGGAAGCAATTCCAGCAAACTAATTTAGAAGCCCTGCCAACGCTACCATTAGGCATCGGCATTCACCAGCCCTATTCTTGGCTCCTTACCTCTTTGAGCCGCAAGAAAAAAGGTTGCGAATTAGTTAACCATCAGCCGGCTGAGAGGCTGAGACTACACCGCCTGCATCGATCAAGGCTGGGAGCTAGGATGAACCTCGGGGAGAGGACGCTTCCCTTCTTCTCATGTGAGCTGATCAGCCCCTCGCCAGTGCCAAAGCCCTCCCAGTAACCCAGCAAAGGGTTCCATGGGGTAAGGTGAGAAACAGAGTTTAAAGTACCCATCTGCCAGGATCTCCCTGAAGCAGAGTTTTAAGAACGAAATGTGACGGAGAAGAGATGCAGTGCGTACGGAGTGACGGGGAAGAGATGCAGTGCACACGGCTCTATGATCGGGCTGCCTCCAGTTGGTTTAACGGCCCCCCCCTATGCCGAGGAGGCGAAACCCAGCAGTCACTGGCCGCCGAGCTCCGAACGCTCACCGGAGTATTTCCAGCTTCTTGCGGCTCTTTGCACGTAAATCCTATGCTCCTCTCTTCCCACCCCAGTATTGTGACAACCGGGTTACTCCACTTGGCTACCTAGATAAGAAGCTGTGCGAGAACGCAAATTGCTCGTTTTATAGGACTTCACACCCCCATTCAGAAAACTGAGGGGAAGGCCTGCTAGGTCAGAGATTCATTGCGTAGGAGAGGCCAAATCAAGAGATCGCTCTTTTGCCTCGCATTGGGCCGACCTCTCTTGGTGTGAGGCTCTCACCTGCAGCTTGTGCTGGTCATCGACCTTCGCAACCCACCAAGTTTTCCCTTCGTGCTCGTGGAAGCGCTAGTTCGGTCCCAACCTGCACGAGCCCGAGGAGCAAGTTCCTCTGGAGATCTGATTGTAATTCCGGCTGCTGATTCTGCCCTCCAGTGGCCATAGTGTGGCGCAGTACACACAGTGTGTTCAGGAGCAGTAGGTCACTGATTCAAGTCCCGACTGTGGTTCCCCATATTTCCCAGATCGATATTTGCATGGGTACCTCCTTTCCAGAGTGCTTACTTTCAATCCTCAGTTCGATTGAAGGTGCATCTAGGCAGACCTGCTTCCAAAACCCCCATCTTGTGAAAGAGAGGTGTAGCACTAAGTTAATACATCGACTGCTGGCCTAGGAGTCATGAGTTCGCTCCCACAGTGGCGTTAATGAACAAGGCCATCTGAGGCATTACCCTTTAAACGATCCTGAGGAGGAGAAGCAGCAGCAACAAATACCCTTTCCTGGAAACCCAAGCGATCCGAGGAAGTGCCAAAGGCACAGTGCCAAAGGCCTTACAGGCTCCTTCCAGGAGTCTCGCTACCGCTTCTCAGGAATGGCCCACCGCTATGTCCTCCGCCTAATTAATCACAGGCGGTGGCAGGGTGTCTTCGTCTTCCCCTATATGGATGACTGGTAAAGGGCAGCAACGCCGCCAAAACACAACAAGCGACAGGACGCTCTATCCTTGTCCCAGAGCCCTTTGGGTTCATAGTCAACTACCCAAAATCTCATCTATAGCCAATCAAACAGTGGCCGCAGTGTGGTGCAGCACACACAGCCAGTGCCTTCAGGAGCAGAAGGTCACAGGTTCAAATCCCAGCTGTGCCTCCTGCCAACCCAGCCCCCACATTTACATGGAGTTCATAAGGGAGGGCGCTTGCAGGGTGCTCTATCGCTCAGCGTCTGCCCAACACATGCTCGTCCTACTGGGACACATGGCATCAATGGTGCACATCACCCTGGAGGTCGGCTTATGTGGGTGGTCCAGTGGGCACTCTGCTCTCGGTGGTCCCAGGCCATGGGGTCCCTGCGAGACAGGGTGATTGTCACCAGTCCCCGGGCCAAACTCACTCGGCTTGTAGCAACATCCTCCTACATCTAGGGGCGGGGATGCCTTCTAGACCCTATACTGTAAGGGATCCTCGCAACGGATGCCTCCAAACAAACTATCAGTCATATTTTATGGTCTCTCTCTGAATTGTAAAGGAATACAGATGATTAAGAATTTTTTATGAATAAAAGAAAGGATTTACTACGATACATTTGATTTTTCGATTGAACGTACTATTCAACAATAAAGGTCCAAACAAACCATGACTTTAACCCTCCGGGCTTCTTGCCACCACTGCCTACCCTTGCTGAGGGAATCCTGCACTACACAGGCCTCACCAGCGAGATCTGTGACACTGAACGCAAGAGTTCCACGCCACCACACCAAGGTTACTGTGGCCTTTAGGGCAAGGTGGCAGAGTCCTGCGCCACTAAGCCCAGTTAGTGCCATGAGTGCGAGGTGGTGAAGTCGAGGCCGGTCAGGGGATCACCATTGTATAAAAGATCACATATTCAGGACCTGACTGCAGGTCCAGTTGAGGATGCAAGCACACAGCCAGAGCACAGCTATGACTCTGCACTCTAGGGACACACACACACACACACACACACACACACACACACACACACACACAGTCAGCAAGATAGCCATAGTTCCGCACCTACGCAGAAGGGGAAAAGGTTCCCACTTCTCTACAAGGAGGACTCACAACCCTTGGCCATCATTTTCCTTCCCCCATCGGTGGGGCTGACCACAAAGCGACCTGCCCACCTCATGGTGAGCAGGAAGGATGACTGCTTCTACTCAGAGCCAGGCCTCAGCGCCAGCGCGTTTTCCCAAAGCTTAGGGTCCTAGGACTCCTGGGTACCTTCTTTCCCCCACGAAGTGCGGTGGACAAGCAGTAACTCGGGATGCTGACACGGTTGGCAATCGCCAGTTCAAACCTGTCTTGTCGTCTCCTGATCTGCTACGTATGAAAATCAATCCTACAAGGCCTGCACAAGCATCTTGAACCTTCCAGGGCACTCGCGGCCCCCGATGACTGCGCCCAAGCAGACTTAGGCCCACTTGCAGGCAAAGCCCAAACTCCTATGCGAGCATCTTGAACCAGGCAGGGCATTCGCGGCCCCGATGACTGCGCCCAAGCAGCCTTACACCCACTTGCAGGCAAAGTCCAATCTGCCAGTCCCATGGCACCTTGGGTAGCTATTCAAACTGCTAGTCTGGATGGCGCACCTCCCGCACACATAATGCCATCACGGCCCCAGACACGCCCCACGCCCTGGAGCATCATCATACCCCTATGCAGCTACTTGCCCAGGAACAGCAAGTGACCAATCCTTCATAGCATGTGACCCTGCATGCTCAGGATATGCGCGAAACAGCAAGTCAACAACAAGGGATAAAACCCTTCATCGCATGCAACCTCTCTAAACCTGGCCATACGGTCCCGGCGTACTCCATCTCTAGAAATTCCGCATGCTCCACCATAGGCTGGAACAAGCCATGCTGGAACGGCCATGGGCACACGTAGAAGCTCAAGCCATGCCAAGGGCGAGCACAGGATTCTAGCTGCGCCAAAAGATCCATCGACACCATGCCAATGGTTGCATCGACAGCTTGTGGCCCATACCTTGGGCAGGGACACTACATACCACATGGACAAACGCGTCACCTGGCAGCCTTAGGGTCTAGGTTGCTACCTCCTGCCTGGACACTCCTAACCAAGTCATGAACTCAGTCATGACTCATGCCCCTTGCGGGTTACTGCTTTAATTGGAATCACTCTTGTAACACTGAACTCTTAGTACTGTCGATATTGCGGCTGGTCCTAGCCCGGCCCTCAGCAACCTCTTCACTGCCGTGGCTGCACTAATGCGTCAATCTTGCACCACTCTGCCGCGCTTCCAGCATTGATACTGTGGCTATCTCTGCTCGCAGTGGATAACTCAGCATTCGGTGGCTCCCTCTGCTGCTGCATCCTTGCCCGTTTTGACCTTTCTCGGCAGCTACCCATTGAGACCATATACTCCCACTGCTGCCGTGTAGGTGCAAAGTGGGACTGCATGTCTACACGTCCAGTATTACTACACGCTCACCTCATTATGGGTGCACTCTCATTAACACTACACACTGCACATTGTACTGTGTGCGTACACATTGCAGGTTGGCACATGGCGCGTTGACGCCGCCACCAGGTACCCCAGGGCACGTCTTTAAAACGTCCAGCCCTGGTATCGTGTCACCTGAACCTGACCTTGGCCTCCCCCTTTCCACCGCATCGCATTACAGCTTGGGAGGCACCAAGTGTGGCTGACTCATCCTGCTTGTCCTAGGAGAAAACGGAGTTACTTACCTGTAACATGAGTTCTCTGTGGACAGCAGGATAAGTCAGCCATACATACCCGCCCTGCTCCCCTGGAAAAGGTCTCGGCCTCTGACCAGTGCCCGCCTCCTAGCGGCTAAGGCTCAGCTAGTGACGAATTGGCTAGCTGGGGGCAGGGCCAGTTGGCCCATGCTCAGAAGGGCGTAAAGCCCTTCTGAGCTATGGAGAGTACTTCTGTCTCGGCGCCATCGGATGACGTCACCAAGTGTGGCTGACTTATCCTGCTGTCCATGGAGAACTCATGTTACAGGTAAGTAACTCCGTTTTCATGTTGGTCTATGCTTTTATGATGAACAATAATGAATTAAACTTTTACTCACCAATGGATTATGTTAATGTGATCATTATGGATTGTTTTAAAGAAAGAATGAAGATTTCTATTTGTTGATGGGCACTATATGAACTAGTTTTATAAAAAAGTGATTATATCAAAAGGTGTACGTACACATATGAGGAGCATGTTACGAAGTTGTGGTAAAATTTTAGATTTTACTTCTGTTTAAATTACTGGGGGAGTCACTTACCTGTGATAACTGAATATCTCAGGCTAATAAGTCCTGCAGTACAGGAATAAGCAGCTTGCAATTAACCTTGCATGCTGCTTTATTCAAGGAACAGGAGCCATTATTTTTCCTAGCTGGGAGCACTTGGCTTTTAACACATGTCCCGATGTTCCTGGCTGTATTCCTAAAGGGGCCGGCACCTCTTAATGTCACAGCTCCCCCACCAGAGGACTCTCCCCCCCTCAGCATCCAGCACCGCTCCAAAGTTTATCTGCAGACTCCTCTCCCTCCCCCAATGTTCATCACAAGCTGTGTTATTCTATTTTAATAATAATGAGGTGTTTTTGCATGTATTTTCATGTTTTGCATCTCATTATTACTTAACATGTGTCAGGATGAAGTAAGATGCGTTACAATAAAATAACACACATTAAGGAGCAAATATCGTGCATTATTTCCATATCACACTTTAGTAGCTACCCCCCAGTGATCAATTTGAATTGACTGAAGTAGTCTCCCTTTAACTATTTGCGCTCTGTTAAAGTTACGTGTTCACTATTTGCACTTGTGTTTCAGTGTAAAGCCATGTTAAATTTTTGCTTTCTTCAGCCTGTAAACCGCTTTGACTTTCAGATATGGCAGTATATAAAAACAGCTAAATAAAAAAATAATGATGGGCCATAAAAATGTATTTAAAAACGCAATTAAAAATCTAAAAAAACTGATAAAATACAATATTTATGAGCATGTATGATTTTGAATGAATCAAAGCTTTTCAAATTTTTCAAGATTTGCTGTGATTATTAATTATAGATTAATTTTGAAAGTGTTTAATGAAATGTGAGGGTTTTTTGGATGAATATATTTAGTAATATTGATCTCACAAAGAGGGTTTCTATAGACGATTTTTTAAAGCCCAATTACATTCTTGACACAATGCCATAATCCCTGAATGATCTCTGGATTTTTCATTACCTCTTTGCAACTAGGGATTCTATGTTTTTATCGCCTGTTTTTTCAAATTCCATTACTGTTTTTGTCTGCACCACCTGCACCAGGTGCCCATTGCATGCATCCACTACCCTTTCTGTGAATAAATACATTCCTGATGTTGCTCCAGTCTACCCAATATTAAAAATTGAAAAGTATGTCATCTGATTATGTAGCTTTACAGGATTGTTCTGGAGAGAGTGGTGATGGGGGTGATGTGGCAGCGATGACAAAACTGGAGGTCAAGCATGAAAATGTGTAAACTAGATGAGCCTTACAATTATCTTTTGTGTTAGAGTTTTGGTTTGCAAATCTGGGATACCTGGGCGGGACAGGATGGGGTAGGAATCTCCCCCCTGGGAAACTATCCACATAAAAATTATAATCCACTAAAAATAAATATTCTATGTCTGTATATCTTAACAGTACATTCTTTAAGTTTCTTAACACAAAATATTTAGGACTGAGTACCAAACAATGTCTTAAACTGGCTAATATGTCCCACACAGCAAAGAATTAATTAAGCAATAGAAAAGCCAGATTAGCTGACAATACCCAGCTGGCCCCAACATGTGAATACTATAAGAGACATATGATCCGGTTCTGGATAATTTACATTGATTAGTTAATGTTCTCTATCAGATAATATTATAGCTCTAACTTTTGATGTCTCTGGCTTGGTTTTATGGCTCAGGTCTTTCTTTTCTCGCACCCTTGTCTCATCTGTTCCTTTGATTTTTCTCTTTAGAGCCTCTGTCTTCTTTTCTATTTCAGTTCTGCTTCTTCCTTCACCAGTGGATATTTATAGTAGTTACTCACCTGTAACAGGTGTTCTCCAGGAGCAGCAGGAATCAGTGCTCACATATGGGTGACGTCGGCACCGACGGAGCCCCCGTGCGGAGCATTTCCCCAGCTTTCATAGAAAGCCTTTGGGAATGCAGCACACATGCACGGTCCCCTTCCTGCCCAAGGGTGCCATCTTGCTCAGTCTGATGACATAGCTAAAAGACAGCAAAAATAGCAAAAATAAATCATATGACTGCAACTCCAAGGGGAGGAGGGAGGGTTGTGAGGACTGATTCCTGCTGCTCCTGGAGAACACCTGTTACAGGTGAGTAACTAGTATTTCTAAAGGAACAAGCAGGAAGACAGTCCTCACATATGGGACTCCCAAGCTTAGGGCTACCAGAGGCCCCAAACTGAAAAATGAGCTCCCTCTAGAGCCTCAGCATGCAAGAACAGAATCTTCTCTGACAACGCCCCTGAAGGTAGCCCAACACCAGGGCCGGAGGGTAGGAGTTGCCTAGACCCCAAAGAGATTATGGAGTACCACTTGCCCGAAAGCACTGTCCCTGTGGGACTCCCTCTCAAGGCAGTAGTGGGACGCAAAAGTCTGGCTTGAAGACCAAGTAGTGGCCCGGCAGATATCTGCCAACGGAACAGAGTGGAGATGAGCCACTGACGCAGCCTTCGCCCTGACATGGTGAGCTATAACTCAACCCTGCAACGAGAGGCCGGCTGCCCCGTAAGCCCAGGTGATGCAGTCAGCTACTCATATGGACAAAGTACGCTTGGAGACAGCCAACCCCAACTTATTGGGGTCATAAGAGACGAAGAGCTGATTCGCCCTCCGGTGCTCCTGCATACGGTCAAGGTAGAAGGACAACGCCCTCCTACAGTCCAGGGTATGCAAGACCATCTCAGCCCGGCTAGCATGAGGCCTGGGAAAGAAAGTCGGAAGAACCGCCTCCTGATTGAGGTGGTTCGAGGAGACAACCTTTGGAAGGAACTTAGGGTGAGTCCGTAAGACTACCCTGTTCCTATAGAACCTAGTATAAGGTGCTTCTGATACTAGGGCCTGAAGCTCACTCACTCGCCTTGCTGAGGTAAAGCCTATGAGAAATAGCGTTTTCCAGGACAGAAAACGCAGAGGGCAAGTAGCCATAGGTTCAAATGGTGGGCAAGTAAGCCGTTGCAAGACCACATTTAAATCCCATTCAGTGGCAGGTGGACGCACCGGAGGCTTAAGCAAAAGCAGGCCTCTGAGGAAGCGAGCCACCAAAAGGATGGCTGGAGAGAGACTGACCCTCCACCTGTGAGTGGTGTGCTGAAAGAGCACTAAGATGAACTCTAATGGAATTGGACTTAAGGCCTAGGTTGGACAGGTGAAGCAAATACTGCTGCAGCACCACTGGTACCAGGCATGAGAAGGGATTCTCATTGTGTTGAGTACTCCAGGAAGAGAATCTACGCCACTTAAGGGCATAAGACTTTCTGGTGGACTGCCTCCTAGAGGCCAAGACTATGTCCTCCACTTCCCTAGGCAGTAGTAAAGGCACTAGGACTACCCTTTCAGCAGCCAGGCCATCAAATTCAGGGACTGGAGATTGGGGTGCAAGAGAGATCCCTGCTCCTGAGACAGGAGATCGTGTTGCATCCCCAGAGGGAGAGGAGTGTCCACCGCCAGTTGCAACAGTAATGGGAACCAGGGTTGCCTTGGCCACCTGGGGGCCACCAGAATCACTCAGGCCTTGTCCCAGGTCACCTTGAAAAGGGTCTTGGACACTAGAGGCGTGGGAGGAAATGCATATAGGAGGCCTGTAGACCATGGAATGAGAAACGCATCCGCTGCTACTCAGAGGATGTGGTTGTCTGGAACAGAACCTGGGTAGTTGGCGGTTCAGAGGACTGGCAAAGAGATCTATGGTTGGAAGACCCCATCTCCGGAAGATCTGTTGAACCACTAAGGGATTCAACTGCCATTCGTGCGGCTGCAGGATCCTGCTCAATCTGTCCGCCAGGTAATTCTCCTGACCTGGGAGGTAGACTGCTTTGAGAAGAATGCCATTATTGACTGCCCAGGAGCACAGTTTCTGCACTTCCTGACATAGAAGGCGGGACCCTGTGCCCCCTTGTTTGTTCACATAGAACATAGCAACTTGATTGTCCGTCTGAACCAAGACGGACTGGTGAGAGATGAGATGAGAGAAAGTTCTCAGGGCTAAGCGGATAGCTCTCAGTTCTAAGAGACTGATCTGCTGTGCAGCCTCCCAAGGAGTCCACAGGCCTTGAGTACATGCCCCTTGGCAATGTGCACCCCAACCTTGAAGAGAAGCATCGGATGTCAGCACCTGAGAGTGTGGAGGTGCCTGAAAAGGCACCCCTTGCACTAGATTTGGAAGATAAAGCCACCATTGCAGAGAAGACTGTAGTAGGCTGGACACCCTCACCTTGTCCGTGAGGCTTCCTGTGGCCTGGTGCCACTGAGTCCTGAGGCCCCATTGAGCTGGCCTCATGTGTAGACGGGCATTTGGAGTTACATGGACCGTGGATGCCATGTGGCCTAAGAGCCTCAGGAATTGTCTGGCGGATACCAGAGAATTGCTGTGGAATAGCCTGGCTAGAACCATCAATATGTGGGCCCTGTCCACTGGTAGAAAGGCCTTTGCCTGAAAGGTGTCCAGCCGAGCTCCTATGAACTCCATGTTCTGGGAGGGTTGCAAACTGGACTTTGCGAAGTTTATGACAAACCCCAGGTGCTGAAGCAGAGTGACAGTGCAAAGGGTGGCTTGATTTGCCTCTTGCGGGGATTGACCCCTGATGAGCCAATCGTCCAGATATGGAAAGACAAAGAGGCTTTGAACCCTGAAGTAGGCCGCTACCACCGCCAGGCACTTGGTGAACACCCTGGGGGCGGATGTAAGGCCAAAAGGCAGTACTCTGTACTGATAATGGTTTCCTCCCACTACAAATCTGAGATATTGTCTGTGGTCTGGATGAATAAGGATGTGAGTATAAGCATCTTTTAGATCTAAGGAGCATAGCCAATCTCCCTGCTGGAGGTAGGGCAGCAGAATTCCAAGGGTAAGCATCTTGAACTTTTCACTCTCCAGGAATTTGTTCAGGTTTCTCAAGTCTAGGATGGGTCTGAGGCCTCCTGTTCTCTTTGGTACCAGGAAGTACCTGGAATAGAAGCCGTGACTTCTCAGGTGGTGGGGCACTGGTTCCACTGCCTGTTCCTTCAGAAGACCTGACAATTCCTGCAGCAGTAAGTCCCTGTGCAGAGGGAGTCTGGGAGGCTCCCCTGGAAAATAGGAGGGGGGTACCTGGTGGAAGTGGAGGAGATAGCCCTTCTGGACTATACTTAGAACCCAGGTATCCCTTGTGACGGCTGACCACCTGTGGGCAAACAGGGCCAGCCTGCCTCCAGTGCTGATGGGGGCCAGCTGAGGAGGAGAGGCTATGCCATTGCAGTCAAAAAACCCCTCCCTGCTGAGCAGGAGCCGGAGTAGGAGGCTTGGGGGTCTTCTGCCTACGGGGCCCATGACCCTGCCCCTTGGCCTGCTGACCCTGTTGGGGAGCTACAGAGGCCTGATAATGAGGGTACTGTTTATAGGCAGATGACTTCCTCGGGTATAAGGTCTTTCTTCCCGAGCCCTTCTTCTTCTGAGAAGGGGCAGAGGTTTTTCTGGACAGCCTTGTCCGGGTAAGAGTCTCTGTCTCGAGTTCGGCAGCCTTGTCAGCCATGGGCTTGCCAAAGAGGTTTTCACCTCAGCAGGGGACATCGACCAACTTGTCCTGCACCCATGGCTCGAGGTCCGATGACTGTAGCCGAGCCTGACGGCGTGCACCGATGCTGGCCGCGGCTACTTGGGCCGAAGCCTCGAAGCCATCATAGGCTGCTCAAGAGATAAACTTCGAGCACTCACGAATACCAGAGAACAGAGCATTGAACCTCTGCAAAGGTTCCTCGGAGAGACCAGCAGAGAACCCGGCAATCTACTTCGCCAGGTCTCGAAGGTACATGCCCATGTACAGCTGGTAGGTCTGGACACAGCAAGCAAGCATAGAGCCCTGGAAGCACTTCTTACCGAGGGCATCCAGGTTCTGGGCCTCCCGGCCGGGAGGCACCAAGGAGTGCATCTTCTGATTCTTCAGACAATGCATGGCCGATTCCACAACCATGGAGTGGTGCGGTAATTGTGCCTTTTGGAACCCGGGGGCTCTTGCGGACTCGATAGATAGAATCAACCCGCTTACTCAAAACCGGCGTTGATGCCGGCGTCTCCCACATGCGGAAGAGCAACCGTTCCAGCATCGGAGGAACCAGAACAGTAAAGGCCTCCTTCGGAGGAGAGTCATACTGTAGGGCCTCGAGCTCCTCGGCTCGAGGCTCCTCCTCAGGATCCGCGGGGAATGCCAAAGCCTTGGCCATGTCCCGCACAAAGTCCGAGAACCTGGTATCTTCCGGGGGGGACCTTCTCCGAGGCTCAGACTCGGGCGAGTCCGAAGGAACGCACTGAGTCCGAAAGCTGTTGGGCGACTCCTCATCCTCCGTCTCCCAGCCGGACTCCTCGGAAGAGGAATCGAGCAGCTCCGGTCGGGCAGGCATTGATGCCATCCACCCCGACGCTGAGGGTACCGGCGTCGACGACCTCAGTCCCGAACGGGAGGCCGAAGGGGACCTTGGCCGAGGATCGACTCGAGCTCGCATGGACTCGAGGATCGGCTCGGCCTCCGGGGTCGACCTGAACGTCGATGTCCCGGTGGTCTGGGCAGATGCACCGGTGAGACCGGCGATCAGTGCCCGCTACTGTTCCATGAAGGCAGCCAAGCTGCTCTCCAAGGCCGTTAACCTGAGTCCGAGCTCAGGAGACTCAGCAGTCCCCGACTCGGGCCCCGGCGGCGCTGGGCCCGACGTCGGCTCCCCTGGAGGTGAGCCCACGAGGACTACAGAACTCACGTGACCTGGGGACTCCATCACCACACGAGGTTGTTTTGCAGGCCTCTCCGACTCCGAAGACCCAGGACGGCGCTCGGGGCTATGCGACTTGGCCCTTGAGGAGCCAAGTGCATCCACCGACGCCACCCTCGCAGGTTTTTTCTTCTTACAATGCTCCCGCAAGGGAGACCCCCTTTCAGAGGAGCCTCGATGCTGCTCAGGGCCGGAGTCCCGAGATGTCGAGGCCTCTGACGAGGTCGGGGCCCTACCGGACTTGGAGTCAGAAGATTCTTTCCTTTTGGTGCTGCCTACTCCTTAATGCCTTAGAGGACATCTTCCCACACGGACCACAGATCATCGGGTCATGATCGGGTCTGAGGCACCGGAGGCATTAGTCATGTGTGTCGGTGAGAGACATAGGTTTCTTACATCGATCACACTTTTTAAACCCGCTGGCAGCCATCGGGGGAAAAAGGGCCCCTGCAAGGTCAAAAGACAGGGCTGCCAGTGAAAAAATAAAAAATGGCGCGAACGCTAGTCACTAAGGACAAAAACCGAAAAAGAGATCCGGGCTCGATACCGATGTATCGGGCCCAGGCAGGAAAGGGAAACCGGCGTCGAACCGAAGAAAAACAGGTTAACGCAGAGAAAATCAACTTCTTCCTCGGGTGAAACGAATATACATCCGTCGGGCTCCGCGGAAAAAAGAAGACTGAGCAAGAGGGCACCCTTGGGCAGGAAGGCGACCACACATGCGCGCTGCATTCCCAAAGGCTTTCTATGAAAGCTGGGGAAATGCTCCGCACGGGGGCTCCGTCGGCGCCGACGTCACTCATATGTGAGGACTGACTTCCTGCTTGGTCCTGGAGAATAATACTTTCTCCATAGATAAGCAGAATGAGTCAGCCACATATAGGTGATATCATCCAATGGCACCATGGACGGATTAGCTCTCCTAAAGCTCAGAAAAGCCTAGGTGGACCCTTCTGAGCATGTGCTAGCCATATCCCCACCGCCACACTGCCCATTTCTGCTTCAGTCTGTTTTATCTGCCTTTCCATATGGATGGATCTTCCTGCTTTCCTTATTGTGTTTTATTCTTTGTTTTCTGGTTAGTATTTCCTTTGTTATTTTCCTTTTCCTTTCTAGATCTGCCTGAAATCTAAGCTACTAGCATGGGCAGGAGCTGCAGAGGGACTCTCAATCTGCGTCCTGCCTGCCTGCACTTACCTTGGATCATCACCTGTGTGCTGCTGTTCTTTTGTCTCCCCTCTCCTCAGGTTTTGTACTGCCCTCCTGTGCTTCCAGTGCCTACGGCCTCCCATTCCATTGGTCTCAGCCTTTGTCTGTATCCTCAGTTCTTACACTTTCCTGCTTGCCACCAACTGCCATGGCTGCTATCCCATTCCTCTGGGGTCACCGTCCGCTCTCTATTTGTATCCCCCACCAGGCCCTGCTGCTTGCAATGTAACCAATCTCCTTCCCTGCTTACTTGCCCAGCCCCTCGCCCCACTTTCCCTTCCACCTTCAGCAGCCTCCTCAATGCTGATTCTTTCCTTTGCCCTCTTGAACTGTCGTTCGCTCCGCGCAAAGACCCACCTGGTGCATGACTTGGTGACCCAACACTCTTTAGATGCCTTCTTCCTCACAGAGTCCTGGCTCCGTGAGGGGAAGGACGGCCTTTTACACCGTTGTCTTCCTCCAGGATATTCTGCCTTTTACACCCACTCAATAGTAGCTGTGGGGGTGTGCAGTTATCTATCGGACTTCTCTCCCATTCACAGTCTCACCTTCCCCTCAGTACCCCAAATCCCTTCTTCTGTGTTTCGGGTTCCTGTCTCCCATGTACTTCCTCCTCCTCTACATTCCTCCCTCACTCCGCTCTGATTTCTGGGATTCCCTCCTCCTTTCTCTTTCGGACGTATCTCTCTTGTCCCCCCACCTTGCTATCCAGGGAGATTTCAATGTCCACCTTGATTCTCCAACTCGGCAATGGGACAAGACTCTCCTGCGCTTCTTGACTATCTGTCCCTTGCCCAGCATGTTCCCTGTCCCACTCAAGCTTACGGGCGCATCCTGGATCTTATTCTTACCCCTACCCGCTCTCCTTCCCTTCCCGCCCACGACTCGTCCTTCCCTCGCTCCTGGACTGATCACCTTTGCCTTCTGTTTTCCTTTTCTCTTCCTCCCCTGTGGGTCACCAAGAAGACTGCTGCCCCTCCTTCCCAGCAACTCAAGCGCCATATCACTCCACTCTCCTTTCAATGATTCCCCCCAGCTGACTCCCTTCTTCCTCCAGATTTCTCTACCCTCTCAGTGGACAGGCAGGTTGATACCTGGACTTCCACCCTCAACAATTTAGCTCCCCTGCATCCCATTCCCTCACGGCCATCCTCCCACCATCCCTGGTATCATCCCAGCCTGTACTTGCATCGCACACATCTCCGCCCTGCAGAACGCATCTGACGCAAACACCCCTTTCCTAACTCCCTTCTGTCATTATCACCAGCTCTACCGATCTATGATCACTGCAGCCAAGCAATCATATTACTCAAATCTAATTTCCTCCTCCTCCTCCTCCAACTCCTCCATGCGTCTCTATCAGGTCCTGCGCTCCCTCTGCTTCCCCTGCAGCTTTGGCCCTTCCTGTTGATGCCCCTAATCCGTCTCACCTCCTTCTTCACTGAAAAGATTCAGTCCCTCCGCTCCTCCTTTCCCTCTTGCCCTCCCGCCCTCTCTCCCCTTCCCCATCCTCCTCCTTTCCGCTCCCCCCTCTATCTCATGTTTTTCCTCACACCTGGCACACATTCCGTCCTGTTACATTCTGTGAACTTACCAAGGTCATTGCCTCTTCCCACAAGACCACATGCCCACTCAATCCCCTTCCCTCTACCTGACTTCTTGACCCTTCCCTCACACTCCTCCCCTACATCTTACATGACACTGTACTCCAATGGTTCCGATCCTATTTAACCAACAGACAGCAACGGATCCGCACCTTCTCCACAACCTCGCCCCCCCCTACCAACAACTTCAAGGAGTACGCCAAGGATCCACCCTATCAGCCATGTTGTTCAATATATATCTCCGTCCGCTATTTATTTATTTAGTATACATTTGTATACCGCTACTTCCAGCGATCAGCAGCGGTTTGATTACAGATTGGAAATTGTCAAATCATGACAGGAAATTTTTGAGGTATAAACACATTGATTAGACAGGAAAGCACAGCACACAGAGAACTATTTTACAGGGAACATGGGCTATGGAGGATTAAGTGGCTTGCCCAAGACCACAAGGAGCACCTGTGGGACTAGAAACCCCAGTCCTTCCGGCCCAAGGTTGCTGTCCTCTAGTGGGATTTGAACCCCCGACCTTCCGGCCCGAAGTACCTTGCCCCAACCACTAGGCCACTCCTCCACTCTATGCTCAATCATACGCACCCACAACATCAACTTCCACATATACGCAGATGGCATAATGCTCTACGCACCGATTACAACCACCAACCCAAAAAACGACCAGCTATCAGCCTGCTTCACCGACGTGGCCAACTGGCTACAGGAGAACAATCTATCCATCAACATAAAGAAAACTGAAGCCCTTATAGTGACAAAAGAACCGGACTTCAAACCACCTACCCACCTCAACATGGGAACCACGCAAATCCAAATCCAGCCCCAAATAAGATATCTAGGGGTCATCATTGACCAAGCTCTCACCTTTAAAAAACAAATCAACAAAACCGCTGGGACGATATTCCACAAAGCTAAAACTGTTCAATGCCTCCGACCCCTCCTAGAACCTCATGACTTCAGGACAGTAATGCAAGCTGTGACACTCCCCCATCTGGATTTCTGCAACATAATCTACCATGGACTTCCTGCCTCACACACCAACCCCCTCCGAACTGCCTTAAATACTACAGCAAGGATTATTCAGAATGCAAAAAAACGGGATCACATCACCCCAATCCTAAGAGACCCCCACTTCCTTCCAATACAAGCAAGAATCAAGTACAAAGCTATCCTACTCATCCACAAGACTATCCACCAAATACGGAACACCTCACTCCACCCCCTACTACCTCGCCCATCCCACAACAGATCAACCAGACATTCCTCCAATAACTCTATCGTCGTCCCCCACAAAAGAACCAAATCCACACAACGGACCTGCAACAGAGCCTTCAAACTTTACGCTCCATCCATCTGGAACTCTCTACCAAACCACATCAGGAACAACGCTGACATCACATCATTTAAGAAACAGCTGAAGACAATCCTATTCCGTGAACATCTCTGAACAGAAATACCACCCTATCCGCATGATCTAATACCTAGATTCAGCAGAAATATACATGTCTATGTCTATGTCTACCCAAATCATTAATTGTTGCCCCTTGATGATGGCCCCACCCTGAAAAATTGCCCCCCCCCTTATGTTATATGTTACACCGCTTTGACCCGGTGAAAAGCGGTATATAAATGCAGTTAAATAAATAAAATAAACATATGGTTAATATTATCCTCTCTTCTGGTTGTTTTCCCTCTGCCTGGGAGTATGCCCTTGTCTGTCCTCTCCTGAAGAAGCCCTGTCTCGACCCCACAGTCCCAGCAAACTGGCACCCAGTGTCCAACCTCCCCTTCCTTTCCAAAGTTCTTGAGAAACTCGTCTTCACACAACTTTCCACGCACCTCGACTCAACTCTTTCGCTTCACCCCCGTCAATCTGGCTTCAGGTCCAGTCACAGCACCGAAACCACCCTTCTGGCGCTCCTAAGCAAGATCTATCAGTCTCATGACCGTGGTGACCTCTCCATTGCTGTCTCTTTGGATCTCTCTTCTGCTTTTGATATCATAGATCACTGCACACTTCTTGCTCGTTTGTCCGATCTTGGGATTCATATCATCATAGATCACCGCACACTTCTTGCTCATTTGTCCGATCTTGGGGTTCACGACACCATTCTTCAATGGTTCTGTTCCCTTCTCTCATTCCGTGCTTTCGCGATTCAGTCTGGCACCACTATCTCTCCTCCACTTCCTTTTCACTGTGGTGTTCCCGAGGGTTCTGTCCTTGCCTATATCACACTAGCCCTTTGGCCCCTGACCTCACTGCCCTTGATGCCTGTCTTGCCCATGTCACCACCTGGCAACTTCCTCCATGTGAACCCTTCCAAGTCTGCTGCTCACTGGTTTTTCTTCGGCGCCCCCTCTATTCCTATTTCTTACTCTGTCCGCCTCCCCTTTCCCTCTCGTCTCCACCCTCCGTTATCTCAGCGTTACCCTGGATCCCTCGCTTTCTTTCCATCACCATGTCTCTGTGCTCACCCGTAGTTCCTTCTTCCACCTTCACAAAATCCGTGCTGTCCGGTCTTTTCTCCCTTCCTCCTCCCTCACCACTCTTGTCCTCTCTCTCGTAATTTCCCGCTTAGATTATTGTAATACAGCTCTTGCAGGTCTTCCACCGTACCAGTTGCAACTCCTTCAACTTATCCAGAATACCGCTGCCTGTCTCATCACCCATTCCTCCCCATTTGACCATGTCACCCCTCTCCTCCTCAATCTCCACTGGCTCCCTATTAAGGTCCGGTTCATTTACAAGTTATTATCACCCACCGAATCCTCTACACTAGTACCCCCCAATACCTTGACAACGTCATTCACCTCCAACTCGTCCCGCGCCTCCTCTGCTCTGCACACGGTAACCGCCTCTTCCTTCTGTTTCCATCCCAGGCCCGCCTCAAACTCATTCACCACTCAGCCTTCTTCTTCCTAAGCCCTGCCCTCTGAAACTCACTCCCACATGCCCTTCACACAGAATTATCCTTCCCCAGTTCAAGGCCCTACTCTAGACCCACCTCTTCCACCAGGCCTTTGAACTTCCCTCCCCCTCGGACTACCATGACTCTCCCCCAGCTGTGGGCCCTACCCTTGAGATTACATCCCCCCCCCCCCAAAGATCCTCTGTCCCTGTCCTCCTCCTTTCCCCCCCTTCCCTCCTTGTTCCCCTAACTGGTAACTAGTGTCTTCCTTGCATCAATGTAAAACATACGTGATGAATCTGCTAGTGGGAGTGGATCACAAATGGGGCTGATCCAACCATCAAGCACACTAGGCAGTTGCCTAGGGTGACAGCTTCTTGGGGGCAGCAAACAGCAGGCCATTCAAAGTTAAATAGGTTCTGACAGACAGGGCTCATAAGGCTTATGGTTTGCCTAGGGCACCAACACTTTGAACAAACTCTGGGTCCGGCCCTGATCAGAAACAGCTACCAAGTTAAGTTTGCATAGTATGAAGGAAGACACAGAGCTTTTCAGTAGTGTGTAAGTTCTAAGAGTATGTTCAAGAAATCTGAAATAATTCTGCGAGGCCTGCTATCAAATTTCTAACGGGAAGGAGAACCAGAAATAGAACTATAATGATAAGATTGCACGGGATCTTGTCCTAAGAATGGATGAAAATTAAATTAAGCTGTTTAAAGTTGCTACTGCTATCAATTAATGTTGTAACCACTTCCACAGCTGTAATAATTACCATATGTGCACTATGCTTTACCTCTGGTCTTATAATTTCATACATACTGTGATAGAGCAACAATATTATCTACATATTGTCTCACTGTAGAAAGTTTTCTAGTGCTTGGCTACTCAATAGGCACAAGCCTAGATCTCCACACCCCCATCCCAAGGATTGGGGCCCCCCCTAGCATTGTAGATGGGTCCTTATGAAGCCAGACTTACTGAAAGCAAAAATAAATTTTGCCCAGGGCTTTTGAGCCTGTGTATATTCACAGTCTCTGCCACAGCTCTACCTCTTCTTGCAGCATGGGTTTCCTGTTACCTACGAAACTAAAGTTGCCAACATTTTGAAAGAGAAAAACCCTGCCCAACCCCACCCTAGTTCCATCTCTTGGATCAGCTCTCCAGTCGGCCTGAAAAATAATGCACATTGAAAGACATGCATACTTTTACCTGGGGATACGTTGGGCAACAGTCAAAGCTATAATTTCCAGTGATAAGATAGTGTTTTCACCTG
The DNA here is from genome assembly GCA_033557465.1 of Ichthyophis bannanicus. Lineage (NCBI taxonomy): Eukaryota > Metazoa > Chordata > Amphibia > Gymnophiona > Ichthyophiidae > Ichthyophis > Ichthyophis bannanicus. The sequence continues at coordinate 169,213,217 of CM066032.1, read as the reverse complement.
TGAAAAGGGCATCGATTATTATCCTACAAATGTTTACACCATAAAGGTGAAAGCAAGTTAACTGTCCTACACCTTGACCCCAACCCCCCCCCCCTCCCCAAGATACATGATTTTCCAAAATGCAGCTCTTCTGGAATACACACATTATGCAATGTGCACATAGAAGCACCAAACACAGTGCCTCTTTCCCCTCAGGGCTGCCAACTCACCCCGGGTCAGTCAAATAGACAGGCCCAGCTCTGATTTTGTTACATTGGATTCATGGATTTGTACCTTCAAATAAACAGAGCTACAACGCCATTCATGCAAAACCAGAGCTGAATTAGCCTGTTTGGTCAATCTAGGGTGAGCTGGCAACACAATGCCCCAATCCCTCAGCCCTCCAGCCTCCACCATGCAATACAATCCTTTCAGTGGTCTTTGAACCCCTCACTGTCCCCCAGTGGTCACCACCAATTCCAATTTCAGACACCCTATACCAGTGATGGCTAACCTTTTTGAGCCCGAGTGCCCAAACTGCCGCACAAAACCAAAGAATTTCCTCAAAGTGCCAGCACGTCAATTTGCATAAATATTTGCATAATGCTAACATACACTAACTTTTAGTAAACATGTCTCTTAATGAGTGTATGGATAAAGACAGACTAAAAGATTTCTACATTACTATAATCCAGTGCCAACCGCCAGGCACATTAGGAACTACTACAAACACTGCCCATTTAGAACCAATAGCAAACCCACCGTATCCTAACAGCACTACCAGGACTCACAAAGCACCATACCATACCTATCAAAAGGCAACACTGCAAATATTAAACCAATACATTTCAGAGAATAACAATACATGACCTACTGGGGAAAGAGAACAAGTGGCAATGTCAAAAAGGAATTACATAAACAGAATACCTCAGCTCAGTTACACAGTTGCAATTGCTCCAGCCACTTTCTTCTGGTTTCTTCATGTTTTCTGCTAACTCTCCATCATCTGCTGTCCATTTGTCCTTTCTCTCTCTCTACATCCGCTTTAACATACTAATCTTTCTCCTTTTGCTCTTTCCTCATTCCTATTTCATCCACTCAAATTTTACCCCTCCATCCTCAATCCCCACTTACTCTCCCAATACCCGGCCAATTGTAGATTTTTTATCCCTCCCACACAAAATATTTTTCCCCTCTCCATTTTACTCTCCCAGCCCCATCCCATTCTAATCCTCCCCCAACATCAGCTCCCTTCTAGTTCCAGCCTCACCCAGCATCCATTCCCTTCTAGTCCCTGCATCAGCCCATTTCCAGTCCTAGCCCCCCATCAGCCCATTTCCAGTCCTAGCAACCCCCCAACCCAATACCAGTCCTAGCCCCCCCCATCAACCCACTTCCAGTCCTAAACCCCCATCACCCCATTTTCAGTTTAAGCCCCCCCTATAACCCATTACCAGTCCTAACTCCCATCACCCCATTTCCAGACAGCCCCCATCAGCCCATAGCCCATTACCAGTCCTAACCCCCCATAGCCCATTACCAGTCCTAACCCCCCCATAGCCCATTACCAGTCCTAACCCCTCATCACCCCATTTCCAGACAGCCCCCATCAGCCCACAGCCCATTAGCAGTCCTACCCCCCCGCCCGCCCGCCCATTAGCAGTCCTAACCCCCCCTAGCCCATTAGCAGTCCTAACCCCCCCTAGCCCATTACCAGTCCTAAACCCTCATCACCACATTTCCAGACAGCCCACATCAGCCCACAGCCCATTACCAGTCCTAACCCCCCCTAGCCCATTAGCAGTCCTAACCCCCCCCATAGCCCATTACCAGTCCTAACCCCCCATCACCCCATTTCCAGACAGCCCCATCAGCCCACAGCCCATTAGCAGTCCTACCCCCCCCGCCCCGCCCGCCCATTAGCAGTCCTAACCCCCCCCCTAGCCCATTTGAATTCCTAACCCCCCCCCTAGCCCATTTGCAGTCCTAACCCCCCCCCTAGCCCATTAGAAGTCCTAACCCCCCCCCCTAGCCCATTAGAAGTCCTAACCCCCCCCGGCAAATTTAAAAAAAAAAAAAGCTGGCTCTGGCTGCTGCCGCTGCTGCTGCCGCGGCAGAATGCAATGTCCCGCGGGGCCCCCTCCGCCCGCTAAGCCCCTCTGCAAGGGCTTTCAGATTCGCGAGGGAGAGCGTCTCCCTCGCGTCTCTGTTAAGCCCGCAGGGGCTAATGGGAAATTTCCCATCAGTCCCTCGCGTCTAAAGGGGCTGATGGGAAATTTCCCATTAGCCCCTGCGGGCTTAACAGAGACGCGAGGGAGACGCTCTCCCTCGCGAATCTGAAAGCCCTTGCAGAGGGGCTTAGCGGGCGGAGGGGGCCCCGCGGGACACTGCATTCTGCCCTTGCCGCGTCCGCGGCAGCAGTCAGAGCCAGCTTTTTCTTTTTTGCGGACCTTCCCGCGTGCCAGCTGCAAGGCCTTCGCGTGCCACAGCTGGCACGCGTGCCATAGGTTCGCCATCGCTGCCCTATACAACTGCCATTAATTATTTGATAGCATCATTCAACAATGTTTTCTGTGTGGGAAAGAATTCTGGAATCTACACAGGACTGGACAGAATGTCAATATACTAAATCCTGCATCTCCTGTTCTGTAAGATGTTCCACATTAACCAACAATGAAGGTAGGATGCCTCTCCTTCCAAATCAACATAAAATATATATGAGGAGTGCAGGAATAGCCTAGTGGTTAGAGCAACAGCCCAAGAGATCCAGGTTCAATTTCCACTGGCACTCTTTGTGACCTTGGGCAAGTCACTTTACCCTCCACTGCCTTGGAAGTAAAGGCCTGGCAATCTACTTCCAGTCATACCTTGTGAAGAAAACCCAGGGACTGCTGGGTCACCAGGAGTCAGAATCAACTTGATGGCACTTAAAAAAAAAAAAAAAAAAGCTATATCAATATTCAGTTTGCACTGGGCTGCATTAATCTGCCATGTAAACACCCAGTTCAGCAAGGGCTCACTGCAATGCCTCACTGTCTGCTTGTGTTTTTACTACTGTCCTGAGCATGTGCTTTTAACTATTTAGATATTTCTCTGGATTTTTTTTTCACTGATTATGTAACTTAATTTAACCCCTACCCCCATATATGAAAATCCAAAGAACTGTGGTTGTCCTGTTAGTCCACTTGGATATGTGGAGTAAGTAAACTAATTGTACATGATATTAAGGTCTTGCCTATAACTTCTTTGTTAACCTTTATTTCACCATATCCAAGAATCTAAAACCGCTGCCCTGTGTGAGCTTTTGAGATCATACTGTGACCAGTGATCCCTTATAGGGATGGTTCTGCTCCCCCTTTGTGAGGGATCACTTCTCTTACTTCCTTGAAGCGATTCCCCCTGGGAAGCCTGTGCTAACACAGCAGGAATGAGTTGAGCAGAGGATGAAGCCTGACATCTCTACCTGCTACCTCCTGCATGGTCAAGGAGATGGAGAAGTGGGATCCAGGAAGCAGCCTACTGGCCAAACCCTAGTCTGGGCCAGGGAGCATGTGTTCCAGCTGCAGCTGTGGGGTAATTGCGAGAGCAGCAAGACTAGAGTGAAGGAGGGAGGCAGAGAGCTTCCAACACTGCCACCACTCTCAATGGTGGTGGTGTCATTGGCAAGACCATCCACTCTCGCCTCACTGATCATCCATTACAGGTGGCTCGCTCTCTATTGCTATGCTGTCTCCCACTGAGTAACATCATCAGAAGGGCAGCAGCCCTGACCCATCAGAAAAAAAGTAGAGAGCTGGCAAACTCTCAGCCAAGTGTCCACCCAGTGACCGCTGCTGACAGGTTAGGGCAGCCAGCCTCAGTGTGGAGGAACTACAATAGAAATCCTGCCTAGCAATTCTGCTTTGATTGGTTAGATCCCAGGTTAAGGGTGAAGGATGGCTGGCAGAAAATACAGCGCTTAGACTGGTTGGTTTTCTGCTTTGCTGGCCACCAGCTTCCCGAAAACTGACCAGGGTGGTTGGCAATCTTATAGGAAAACCATGAAAGGGATGGGTCTGCAGCAGGGCCTGCCAGCATGCCAGGGTTCAGAAGCTCCATGCTGAAGTTTTGTGTTGTGCAATGGCATGTATCCTGTACAACCTACCTCTCCCCCCCATCCTCCATAGTCCATTTAGACTTTCATAATTCATATAGGTTTTATGCATAATCATATTAAAAAATTTACGGGCTCTTATGTTTGTGCTTTTATATTTGTAAGTGCAATATTTATAAAAATGTTTTTCACTATGATGCTGTAGTTTTATACCATCACAAATTCTGAGGAAAAATCCCCAAAGTTTTGCTGCCTACTAGCCCTATAGGGTCTTAATCTGCCTCATAAGTTCCCTGTACTATTGTGATACAAAATGAAAGGATCAGTTTGAGAGGGAAATATAACGGAACCATGACCAATTCATGATTTACTTGGTCATTTTCTGTACACAAGAATTAAATAACCTTATGGATGCATAGTTGATGAGAGCTTGATCTGTCTTAGGGCTTCCAGAGGCTCCGGTGGCTTGCTGGTGTTCTAAGGCAGACATTCTGTCTTTGGAGAGCAGCACAATTATTCTACATTTGTGCTGTGCAAATACCACTGTCTCTCCTCTTCCCCTTCTTTCCCGACCACAGGAATTTGCTAGATCCTATTCTATGTTAAAAAAGCACTGCCACTTACCAGCAGTGGAAACTTCAGAGCAAGCTTTAGGTCGAATTATACCCTAGCTTTCACTGAAAGTACAGTTTTATACTGTATTCTGAACCTTTTATTAAAAGATACACCCTGCTACCACGTCTCTTGTAAACGACTGCATTAGCTACAGTTTAAACATACTTATGGAGTTAATGAGAATTGTATTGTTATTTTTTTCTAATAGTTTTTAATAACAGTCTGGACCACAGAATTTAGCCCTGCAACCAGCTGGAGCTAACCAATTTTTTTCTCTCTTAGGATACATATTTCTCCTCCCTCTTCCTCATCTATGGGATATCTGGCAAGCTAATCGTGGTTAATACTGCAAAAACAGCCCATAATTCCCTTATAGTATAAAATATATACACATATCCTATTTTATTAGTTATGACAGCTTCTTCCTTCCATATTAACTAAATATATATTATACTACTATCTGACATATATATACTTTTTCTCCAGGGACAAATTTCTTATTTATCATTTTGACTTAAGTTAAATATTCTTTCAAAGTATGTTAGAATCTCACTAGATTCCGATACCTTTTATTGAGCCAATATTATCAAAATATACTGCAGCACAGAGCTTCCTCATGGGCATAGCTTGACAGCTTCATTTAGAGACAAAGGGTGGGGTGACATATTTGCATATTCATTATAGTTATCTTATAAAACCTACTAGATGGATAGGAATCCAGGCGAGGCTCCTCCCCCACCAAGATACTCAGAGGGAGCAGAGGTTCTCATTCAAGGGCTTTGTGAGAAAAAGTTAAGGAGCACATTCTCAGGCAATATAATTAAAATGCAGCAAAAATTGTAGGTGTTTAATTTCTTAGCGTGGCACTCTAAGATTAAAAAGATACTGACACCTGTAAATATATATTCTCCCAAAAACAAAGATGTAAAGTGTAGCAGGAGATCTATTATCTATTCGAAGTCTGTCCCTCCAACCATCAGATGAAAACACAGAGACAGACCGGTATGCAAACACATGCTGTTTATTGTGCGCACAGTCTCAGGCAGAGCCAGCACCCTGAACAAAACGATCTGGGAGAGCAAGTGGCGTCACACACTGTCTTATATACAGTAAGTTTTCAAACCCATACTAGGCTTCTCATTTGTCTCAGGTATCCCCTCTCCATCAATCAGTAGCCCCTGGGGGGGGGGGGTTGTGGGCTATCATATAGCATGCCTAAATGACCTGTCTAAACTGGTATGCTCCGGTCTGCTGGACTCTGGGCGAAAGGGTATGTGTTTAAGTTTTGTTTCACTGTAACTCAGGCTGAGAGGGGAGGGGTTACCCTCACAGCTACCTTCCTGGCTGCCTCACTCCCCCCTTTTTTAGTTGGACCTCAACCGCTAGGGCGGTAGAGGGCAGCAGTACGAGAAGCAGGCCGCAAGGGGGTATATTGGGTCAGGGCCATGACCAAGGTAGCCGTCTTGCGTTCCAACAGGGCATTGGGGGTGGAGGTGATAAAACGGTAGAGGATCAGGATACTGCATGGTAAGAGGGCGCATAGAAGGAAAAGAAGGAAAACTCCTATAACTAAGGTCTTAATAATGTGATAAAGAAAGCTCTGAGAATAGTACAGCAAAACTTGAGCTTGTGTGGGTATTGCAATTGCTGAAGCCCAAATGGCTTGTAGATTTCAGTTATTTTCTAAGAAAACAATAATAAAAGGATAACAATACAATCAATCATTCACAAAAGCCCCAATCAGTCCAATAGTCCTCTTTTTTTTATTTTTTTTTATTTAAGATTTTAACAACATATTATGAAGCCAACAGTTCAAGACAATCAAGAAAAATACAAGAATACACGTCGATACTCAGTAATATAAAATGATCAAGTCCACATCACGGTGACCCAGAGATGAATTTAAATACAAGAAAATAAGCAATCATGAAATCAAGGTTTAAACAAACCCATAACACAGAGGCATTCACTAAACACTCACTCATCCCGACTAACCTCCACAAAACCCTGCCGATCTAAAATAAACTTCTCTAAATGAGCAACATCAGAAAATATATAAACAGCTACCTCATAGTTAACAATACATTTGCAGGGAAATCGAAGAAAAAAGGTAGCACCCAGCTTTAGGACTCGAGGCTAACGTCAGGAAAAGCCTCCTCCTAAGCTGCGTGCTACGTGAAACATCAGGAAATATATTTATTTTATGGCCACAAAAGGGGGTCATCTTGCTTTTAAAGAAAGCTTTAAGAATACGTTGTTTATTTTCTAATGACGTCAATGATACTACCAACGTAGCACGAGAATTAATAGTATCGGAGGAGTCTTCCAAAAAATCAGTTAAGTTAGCAAGAGAGGGCTCGATGACATCAAGCCCGCCCTCAGTTGGATTACTACGCTTTAAGCCAGTGGGGATATAAAACAATTGAGACACCTCAATAGGATCTACAAAAAGCAACACTTCTTTGCAATATTTGTCAAAAAGAATTTTTGATGAAAGAAGAGGGGTCTGCGGAAAATTAAGGAAACGTAAATTAACAGCACGCAAGGTGTTTTCGAGTGCCTCCACCTTGCTATGCAAAATTAAAGCATCTTTCATCCCAGCTACATTGGCAGAATGCAAAGTAGGCAGTTGCTGCTCTAGTTTACCACACGCAGCATCTACAACAGAAATCTTATCATCTAATTGTTTAAGAGACGTAACAGTTTGGGACGTAAAATCACATAATGAGCTCAGGGTAGAAGATACTTTAGTATCAATTGATTGCAATACTTGCCAAAGATCTTTTAAGGTTATCTCTGATCCTGAAGAAACCAATGGGCACAAGGCCCCCCCAGAGGCAGCTAAAGCGACAGGGTTAGGCAACTGAACCGCCGTCGAAACGGTAGCCCGCACCATATCAGGAGACCTCACCGAATTCACTAAAGACAAAAAATCAGCAGGACAAGGAGGAGGGGTCCCCCCTCCAGAGCTAAGGGAGGCACCCTCAGGAGAGGACTGCGCAACTGGGCGTGGAACTAGATGTTTATCCAAGGGACCGATAACCGGCACAGCAGCCGCCGAGCCCTCTTCTCCACACCCAGACTTGCCTTTACGTTTCCCCATAAGTACACCACTTCCAAGTTACAAAGAAAACAAAGCCAAGAACTTACTGTTCGCCGCTGTGACACCGAAGGGGCACCGAAGGGGCGCCAAAGGGGCGTGACCCGCCCCTTTGGACACGCCCCTTCGGATCACGCTGAGTGCCTTGTGTGAGAACTCTGCCTTTCCCCCGAACTTCGGGCAGGCACAGTCGGGTCATCTTTCCTCTCAAGAACCCTGCAGCGTATAAGATCTGAGCTCTCTGGTATCCTCCGTGGACCTGGAGTGATCCCTGGAGGTGTGCGGGGCTTGTCGGAGCCCTGGGACTGCGGGAGCTGAGTGCCTTGTGTGAGAACTCTGCCTTTCCCCCGAACTTCGGGCAGGCACAGTCGGGTCATCTTTCCTCTCAAGGACCCAATAGTCCTCTTCCTATTTTCAGATAACTTGGTCCTGCTTCTCAGCAGTTCCCCAGGACCTCGCAGTGTGCTTCACCTTTCTCTGAAGTTTAAGTTTGGTTTCTCTCAAAATTTGAACCTCTCATTCTCATGGGCGGATATTTTGGCCCCTTTTTCAATGTGACACACTGATCCAGGTAGGAACGCCTTCACACATTTCTGCGGTGTGTAGTTCGGATTTTCGGGATGGTCTGTTCCATCTGGATTATGGCCAATACCCTCTGCTGGAATCTCTGGATTGCAATTGGTGACATGGCTCCAGGCCTCATTCAGAAGAGCAGCACGAATAATAAATGAAAAGACTAAATATTCTAGATTAGATTTCACAATGAGAAACTTAATTTCATCCATATTTACTAAGATCATATCCTATAAATATTGATTTATAAACTTTCAATGGTCTACCGGTCACTATCTCATATGGTGTCAACCTTGTCTCGCAGTATGATAAACTCCTTGTCTCTCTATCACTGGAGATTCATTTGCTGATAGGAAATATTCCATTATGCCCTTGACTGATCTTTACATGTTTACAGATCAGACAAGTTGCACACACGTGTTCTGCAATTTTGGCAAGTTTTAGAATTATACCAATTTTGTGAGAATTTGTCAACAAATCATCCCCCTTTGCCCATGCATGCCTGGCCAGGACATACAGAGGCAAAAAGGAGGCAAAAAAGCATCTGGAAGTACCACATGGCCAGTGTAGGTTTTCCAAAGATCATCAGGGTGCAAGGTGCACCCAGCCTGTCTCCAGGTGTCTACTTCCAATTGTTGAGCATATGTTGGGGCTTAGATAACTTCCTAAATTGAAGATTCTGGAGACGGCATAGTTGAATAAAGTGCTCATCATTTTTTTCATTTACATATTCATTAGTCAGATACATCACTTCACATCATTAAATTACCTTCATCAGTTTACTGTCCATCAGAGTCCCTCCTCTTAATATCCCACTTCATCCCTCACAAACTCCTTCATCACCTGCATCATTCCACCAACTACATACATAGGTCTTTTCATGTTTTTATACCATACTAATATATCCTTATTTGGCAAGGCTGCTAATAACATCAAACAATTGTTAATAACTTAATATTGCTGTAAACAAATGGTAGGTAGAAGATACAACTCTAGATTCTTCTCAATAAGCACAACAGTATGAGCAAACAGCGTCCCTTTCCCACTATCTCAATTGGTGTAGTTCTAAATGGACATATGTGCTCATTCTCAATAGGAACAATTTAGGTAAAGTCCTTAAAATATATAACTATTATTTTGCAACATGTAATAACATCAATCCCAATAGAAAGAAATATGGCTCCCAACATGACAGCCACACATCTCTTACGTATGACTTGAGTCTATCGTATACACTGTTCTCAGTGAGAGCGCCGTTGGACTGACCCTGAAACTGCAGCGTTCAAAAGGATCCGTGCAAGCCACTCATTAATTATGGTGTCAAAAAGAGATCCCCTTGAGGTGAGAGATCCAAGAGGGCACAAGGCACCGGCGGCTGGGCCCCATGGCGACACCTCCTCAGGTTCTTCCCGGCCTGCACGACTCTTGTGGCCGGACCCCATGGCGACACTTCTTCAGGTACCCCCCGGCCCATTCTCCCCCGCCTACCCATGTCTCCCCAGAGGCACAAATACACAAGGTTCATGCTCTTCAGGACCTATGGGTCCCCGAGGAGTCCCAGAGCAGTCAGAACTCCAGTGGCCCAGATCACCACACCGGAAGCAGCACATCCACTGTCCTTTCCTATCCTAGGCTGTGGCCTCACCTCTCTGCCTCTCTCTCTCTCTCTCTCTCTCTCTCATTCTCCCTCCCAAACCTCTCCTGGATCATTGCTGACAAGCAAGACCTGGTTTTGTCCAATCAACTCAAGTCAATGCCATCGCTTCACCTGCAAATAATTTTACAAATATTCTCATTATTCTCTGGGAACTCAGCTCCATCTCCACTCCACACCTGCTCTATATGCTTGGGAACAAAGCAACCCCACATCAGCCCCCGTCCAAAATCTCAGCAAACTTATTAATATTTACTCATCTTGTAATTGCTGTGTGTGTACTGGACCTCTGCATAATGTACTACTACAACAAGTGTATTTGGTAACATAAGTGCAAGTGTATAAACTAAAGAAAATTAATATCTCACAGTGCTGCAACATATATCTGTTTTCTCAGGAACTGTACTCCCGAAACCGAAACAAAAACTTTCAAAACAAAGTACACTCCCTCTCCGGACACCAACACGCAAAACCCAAACACAGAAAAACAGGCGAACCCATCCCAAAATCCAACATTGCAACAAATAAAACTGTGATGCTACTGTCCTGTTCATCAGCCATCAGCACAGAGCTCAACAAGGCAAAGCAATCACCTTGAATCTTACAGATCAGGAAACAGGCATTCTCAAATGACATGAAACTGCAAAGAGGTGAATTCAAAATCATGCTTTGTCACATTTAAATTAAAACCCCATATCTGAAACTGGTATCAAACTGACCCGAAATGTTATCTTCAACACAGACAGCAGAACAAACAATAGGTCTCTCCTGTGTCCAGATTCTTCCAGGCAAATACAGGTCACCATGTAGCTGAACAATTAACCTATAGCTATAGCTGTTTATGGTTCTGTAAAATATAAACAATAACTATACCCTCTTTGAGGTGCTTGCCACAATATATAAAATCCCCTTTTAACTTTTAAGTTTGCTTGATAGCATATACAGTCAAAGACAAAGAATAGATGCATAACATACTAATGATAAAGATTAACCAGGATTACCTTCTTATTTACTCAGGATTTAAATCATTTGCAAACTGGCTCAGGATGCCCCATTGTCCTGTCAGGGCTCTTAACCTCTACTTTGAAGGTCAAAGAAAAACAAAAACAGTTTTTCTTAGTTTCATGCCTTGTTTGTTTGGTCTAGTCACTTCAGCATCAAGGGGCACTTGAGTAGCCAGCAATGAAAGAAAAACAGTATTCACTTTTAAACACAGGACATATCAAAGCTTACAAGTGCTTTATGTCTAACAGCCTATCTGATCAGAATATAAGAAATTTCACTAAACCCTCCCCCCTGTGTAGTTCTGAAAAGTAACATGCTTTAACATCATCTTGGGAAAAACAGGGACCTTAAAAAAAGTAAAAAAGTCTTTATTTCTTCATAATCTTATAAGGATTTTTCTCTCTCTTTTTTATAGGCTGTAATAAATGGTTTGCAGGCTAGCTCTTACACATGAGCTTTGCCCTACAGATATTCCCCACCCCATACATCTTTGCTAATAGTAATTTGACCAGCCTTTGTTTGATCCCAGCCTTACACAATCAAGATGCTGGTCAGACATCTGAGGATGCTCAAAGGAGACACCCCCATGGCTTTAGAAGCTCAAAATTCTACAATTAAAATTGATGACAAGAGGATTGTTTGGAGGCTAGGTGAATTGTTCTTTTGTCCTCTCTAATGGGTCACCATTCTCTGCTAGAAGAAGAACTCCTCCCTGATCTCCCAGTATGTAGCCATGTAAACAGTTTCACTCCCAGTTTCATTCCCAGTATCTTTCTGTAGTTATGCAAACTGTCTCAACAGTTTCAAGTACCCCTATCTCAGCAGTTTCAACTGCTCCTTACTTACTGCGAGAGGTATGATCAAAATTTGGTTCTTTGACTATTGATTATGCATGAAACATAGTAATGAAACTGGATATGCATTAAATAAAGCAATTGTCTTCCTTCACTTCTATACTAGTACAACAGTCTATATACAGTAAACCCTGCTCCCCTTTTTTATTATCACTCCTCTCCTTGGATTTCTTTGTAAACATTTTCTAAACTGTCCCTCTCCCTGCAGTCAGTAAACCTGATGTTTTTCACTGTTTCAGGTGGCCAGCTCGCACTAAGGCTGGCCACTCCCGCTCACACAGTACAACTAGTCTGGGGGCAGTGAGCCTAACTCCATAGTCACCCCCAAAGGCAGTTTTAAAATGGCTTAGCATGCATTTCAGCGGAGTCCTATTCTTGGATCCACTAGACCCCATACTGTAATTATTCCTGATCCGTATACAACACTCGCATTTATAACACAGAACGAGACAGCAGAGGGGAGACAACAGGCAGGGACACATATAATATATATATATATATACCCTCCCAGACTCCCATTTCCCGAATCCAGACACCAGGACAGGCGGTGGTTTCAGAACCCAATATCTCAGACTACGGTTCTTACTCGGACCGCCCGTAGGGGGTGGCCAATCCCGTACCAGACTTTTCAACGCATTTCAGAAAACCAGACTTTTCAACCCGTTTCAGAAAATTAAGAGAGTGAGTACTCACTGTCCTGAAGAGCTTGGATGCCAGTCTATCAAGCCGGATTTCTGTACCCAGGGAGTCGGCCGACCAGGACCGAGTGCGCAGGATACGCCGAGGGATCCCTCCGGAACAAAGGGTCCAGTGGCGCTGGGGACCGTCAACGAACAGGAAGTCGGTCCCGGATCGGGCGAGTCCTGGTTGCGCAAACCGCGATGCCTTCACCTGGGGGTGCGAGGAGACAGACGGAGGTTTCCTGGCCAATGCACCAGGAAATGTAGCAGGAGATCTATTATCTATTCGAAGTCTGTCCCTCCAACCCTCAGATGAAAACACAGACACAGACCGGTATGCAAACACATGCTGTTTATTGTGCGCACAGTCTCAGGCAGAGCCGGCACCCTGAACAAAATGATCTGAGAGAGCAAGTGGCGTCACACACTGTCTTATATACTGTAAGTTTTCAAACCCATACTAGCTTCTCATTTGTCTCAGGTATCCCCTCTCCACCAATCAGTAGCCCCGGGGGGGGGGGGGGGTTGTGGGCTATCATATAGCATGCCTAAATGACCTGTCTAAACTGGTATGCTCCGGTCTGCTGGACTCTGGGCGAAAGGGTATGTGTTTAAGTTTTGTTTCACTGTAACTCAGGCTGAGAGGGGAGGGGTTACCCTCACAGCTACCTTCCTGGCTGCCTCAAAAGTGCTCGCATACCAGGGGACAAAAAGAAAAAGAGAATCACAGCATAGTTTCTAACACCAAAATAAATCAGAACTAATTTATGGTTCTCTTGTTTACTTCTTGAACATTTTACGTCCCGCAAAACTCCCTTTCCAACAGTAGGTGCAGAGCAGAATAGTGACATTTTACTTACCAGTTAATGTCCTTTCCTTGAGTCCTGCTAGACCAGTCCAGACAAATGGGTTGTGTTCCTCTACCAGCAAATTGGTGGAGACAAAGAACCAACGAAAAGCCCAGGTTTCAATGACATCACTCCTATGCCTCTATTCGCCTCAACCAACAGAGATCTCTTCAGTAATCGTCCCAAAGCATATAAGAGAAACATGGCAAGCCTCACACAACCTCAACTGAGGGCAACAATGAATAATCAACAGTAAAGAAGTATGTAGAAGAAAGCATAAACTGAAGGCTATCAGAAGATGAACCTGCAGAGTGAAGGGTACCGCAGCAGAAGAAGAAAGCAAATACAGTTTTAGGGGTGGGCCCTGGACTGGTCTAGCAGGATTCAAGGAAAGGACACTTTAATAAACAAACATACTATAACTGGAAAGTAAAATCCCACCTTACATATCATCCTGCTAGACCAGTCCAGACAAGTGGGATATACCTAACTTACACGGAGCGGCAGGTGCACCTACTCTTGCCATCTTACTGGGCAGACTAGATGGACCATACTGGTCTTTATCTGCCATCATTTACTATGTTACAACTCCACTGAGCAGAAAGAAAACACAGCAGCTCGCAAAACCCTTGAGCCAAAGGCCGTGTCTGGCGGCGTGTGGACATCCAAGTGATAATGCTTCACGAAAGTGGAAAGGGATGCCCACACTGCTGCCCAACAGATATCTGCAGGGGCTACCAAGCTCCGCTCCACTTATGAGGATGCTTATGCTTGGGTAGAATGGGCATGCAAACTCTCCGGAACCGGCTGTTTCTGCAACACACACACCGAAGCAATAGCTGCCTTAATACAATACCCCAAAGTCGACTTGGCCATCGCGTCACCCTTGAGCAGGCTAGCAAACAGCACAAAAAGATAGTCAGACTTATGAAAGGGATTCGTAACCTCAAAGTATCGGAGAAGCACCAGCCAGAAAACCACAAGGCAAAGATCCTTATCTTTCCGACACTACTCCTTGAGAAGGAGGGCAGGCAGACCACCTGGTTCATTTGAAAGGGAGAAAGTACCTTAAGCAAAATGGAAGACGACATAGGCCAAATGGAAACAGCCTTCTTTGAAAAAGACAGATAGGGATTTCAGCAAGACAGAGCCTGCAGCTCAGAAATCCACCTTGCGGAACAAATCGCGACCAAGAAGACCATCTTGAGCACCTACTCCTTTAAAGTGGCACACTTCAATGGCTCAAAGAGCACCCCCATCAGGGCACTGAGCACCAAGGAAGGGATCACAGACTGAAGGGGAGGACGCAGACACTGAACCCCTTGGAGAAAGCAAGAGATGTCCAGGTGCAAGGCCAGAGACTTACCAGCCATCAGATCTCAGAAACAGGCTGAACTATCAAAAAGCCGAGGGAAAGGCCCTTCTCCAGGCCATCCTCTAGAAAGGCCAACAGGGATAGGGCACCTTGGCCACCTCAGGTGCCAACTGCCACATCTCCTCTGAGCTGCTCAACGAAGCACCAAATCTGCATGTATGCCAGATTGGTAGACCTCCTCTGGGCTCCAAGCAGAGTAGAGACCACTGCATTAGAGTAGCCCGTATGCGCTAGCAGTCTCCTTTCAAGAGCCAAGCCATAAGTGAAAAGGGAACTGGATCCTCCAGGACAATTGGTCCCTGCCGTAATAGGCCCCAAGATGGAGGCAACTGAAGAGGAGGCACCTGCAGAAACTGCAACAGATCTCTGAACCACTTTCTCCTTGGCCAATTTGGTGCCACCAGAACAATCCTGCCTAGATGATATTCTATACTCCAAAGCACACCCTCCACCAGGGCTTGAACTCCTGAGAGCTGGGAGATCACCAAGTCAGCAGGGACCGCTGGAGTGGTCGCATGTGAGCACATGCCCATGGTACCACCTCTATGGTCACCATCGTCAATCCAAGGAGCTGAAGATAATCCCAGACTCTGGGAGCCTGCTGCAGACAGAGCAGCACCAGGCAATCCAACAATCTTTTGATTTTCTCCTCTGGTAGGAAAGCTCTACCCACTCGAGTGTCAAAACGTGCTCCCAGAAACTCCAGGAAATGGGAAGGCAATAGCTGGCTCTTTCCCAGACTGATCACCCAGCTGAGGCTCTCCAAAAAGGACACCACTCAGGATGCCACCCAAGATGCCACGGAAAGGGAACAGGCCCAGACGAACCAGTCATCCAGATATGGATGGACACAGATCCCTTGACGCCACAGTGCCATGGTTGCTACCACCATGACCTTGGAGAAAGATCTCAGGGCAGTGGATAGCCCAGAAATGGAGAGCCAGGCATGGAAAAAATGCAGAAGCTTCTGTTGATCCATCTGGATTGAGATATGAAAACATACCTCTGCTAGATCCAGAGAAGTGAAGAACTCCTCTTGGCACACTACCTGAATCACGGAGCACAAGGTTGCCATCCAGAAGCACAGGATGCGCAAGTGCTCACTGACCACCCCCCTCCCCCTTGCACTGAGGTCCAGAATGGGCCAGAAACAACCAAGAAATGGAGTATCTGCCCTTGCCCTACTCATCCAGCAGGACGAGTATCACTGCCTTTAAGCGCAGCAACTTGTCCAAGGTGGCCTGCACAGCGGCACTGTTGATCGCAGACCCACAAAGGGAGATGAAGGCTTCCAGAATCGGCTCTTTGCACTCAAGGTTATAGCAGAACTGAATGGTGTCTAGCATCCAGTGATCCTTGGTAATCTGGGCCCATTCCTGAAAGAAGAGGCGAAGCCTTCCTCCAACTGGAGGAACCAAGGAATGGGCCCTCAAACCTTCACTGCACAGTCTGGGTGGGTCCTCTTGTGGAAGGGACCAAGTCCCTGGGCCCACGCACTCCATGAAAGGACTGAGAATGAGCCCAAAGCCCAGTAGCAGATGAGAAGAAAGGTTTTCCAGCTTGGTAATGATAAGAGTTGCGAGACCCCAGGAATCCAGCCAGCGCAACCTTGGTGGATGGGCGGAGGCCGACAAGAAAAGGGCACCATCCCGTTTCACAGGCCCCTTGGACCTGTCCTCCAAAAGACTAAGATTTTGTCTCACCCAGGTCCTTCACCAGCTTCTCCAAATTGGCTCAAAACAGAAGCTTCCTCTTAAAGGTCAGGTGGGCCAACCAGGTTTTGGAAGATAAGTCTGCTACCCAGTGCCAGAGCCAAATCCAATGCTGACACACCATTTTCAGGACACTATCCCTGGCCGTCAAACATACCAGGTCATAAATGGCTCAAAGGGCACCCCCATCAGGGCACTGAGCACCAAGACACAGATCCCAGGAAGGGATCACAGACTGAAGGGGAGGACACAGACACTGAACCCCTTGGAGAAAGCAAGAGATGTCCAGGTGCAAGGCCAGAGACATACCAGCCATCGGATCTCAGAAACAGGCTGAACTATCAAAAAGCCGAGGGAAAGGCCCTTCTCCAGGCCCTCTAGAAAGGCCAACAGGGATGGGGCACCTTGGCCACCTCAGGTGCCAACTGCCAACCATCACATCTCCTCTGAGCTGCTCAACGAAGCACCAGATCTGCATGTATGCCAGATTGGTAGACCTCCTCTGGGCTCCAAGCAGAGTAGAGACCACTGCATGAGAGTAGCCCGTACGCACTAGCAGTCTCCTTTCAAGAGCCAAGCCATAAGTGGCTACTCTCATGGCATCAGAAAGACTAGGGGGACATTCAATGAAGCTACAATAGCCAGCCCTAGAAGCTCTCCCAGAAGGGATAGAGCTCCACCATTGCCTGATCCGCCTGCAGACGCCTCCTGCTGCTTCAGCTGTCCAATCAGGGCAGCCCCGGCACTACTAAAAGAGCGCCAGTGGTCCCGACTGCCTCTTCAGCCCTAGAAGCTCTCCCAGAAGGGATAGAGCTCCACCGTCACAAGATCCGCCTCCAGACGCCTCCTGCTGCTTCAGCTGTCCAATCGGGGCAGCCCCAGCACTACTAAAAGAGCGCCAGTAGGCGCACCTGCGCCTGAGGGCCTCGCCAGAGGGCCCTTTGGCATGGCCCTTAGGCGGCGGCCCTTGACACAAGGTCCACCATTCACCAACAAGCCTGCCTATTAACCTTGTCGGACTTGAGACTCCGACGAGACACGCCTACAGCCTCACGGACCCACAACTGAAGCTTGAGCTACCCCCCCTGGGTCGAGCTTGCTCACCAGGCACCAACAGCCTCCGACACCGCATGAAATACCGTACACCTCTGACGGCGCTGTACCTCAGTCGATCGACTCTGTGAGTATCTCTACCCATCGATGTCGTATGAGCTTGCTACCCCACACTTACTGTAAGTGTGAGTAGACTTTATTACTAAGTTTGCTGTTTACTATAAGTAACTGTCGGACCAAGTTTACGGCATACTGAGAGTATCTCATGGACACACAAATCTACCATTACTGATAGTATTGTATGCTACCCCAGCAAATATTGCTGAAATTTCTGTGAGATCCTCACTGCCAACAACATACAAGCACTCGCACTACTGCAAACAGGTAGTGCCATAGAACAAGCTGACCTTAACTGGATTATGAAAAACTCACAACACACATAGAAGGCACACACACCCATCAGCACACACCTTCCCGACAAAGGAAAGTCCCCAACCACGCTCAGGTCACTCTGAACACCAGCTCAAAATGATCATATCCAGCATAATCTTAATCAGCCTATACCTACTGAGCAACGTCATCAATGGCTCCTTCTCCAACATACCTAACCAAAATCCGATTATGATCATACGAGGTCAAGGAAGGAGACAGCACAGTAACATACACAGCCCACCAACAGAACCCCCACCCACACTTAATCCACATACCGCTTCAACACCCCACAAAACTCAAGCAACACCAAAACCCATGCAACCTGAAATGTGCCCTCATAAATGCACGGTCCGTCCGTAAAAAGTGGCCAGTCATCCCCGACCTCATATCACACCTCAACCTGGACATCCTACTAGTGACAGAATCTTGGATCACCAGTGCGGACTCAATCCTCATCAACCAACTCACCCCCCCCCTGAATTCTCAACCCACACCTGCCACAGAGCAGACCGCAGAGGAGGCGGTGCATTCATCCTGGTAAGGACAGACCTCCAGTATCAAACGATCAGCTCCTACAGTTCAACACACCTCGATACGATCACCATATCTAACCACCACAATACCATCAACCTTATATATAGATCCCCAACCTCATCCACTGATGACCTTGCAATGATAGTTGAACTAGCCTCAAACCCGCAAAACACACGCAAGCCGAACTGGATACTGGGAGATTTTAACCTACCAGCTCTACAAGATAACTACTCCAAAGCCTTCCTTGAAGCACTCAGCAACCTGGACTATGAACAAATAGTTGATGCCCCCACACATCAAAAAGGCAACTTACTAGACCTTGTCTTCATCCCTCGTCTGGATGCTAGCTCGATCTACAACTTCAACGTGACCACCACCCCTGTCCCATGGTCGGACCACTATCTAATCTGTTTTCAAATACCAATGCACCAAGACAGTGAACAGACTTCAAAAGTGTCTGATAAAGCAGTAGCCCCTGCCGGACGATTTAGACCTTTTGACAAAAAATGTCCTCCCTAACATCATGACTACTTCACCAAACCTTGACGAGGTAATGGCTTCATGGAACAACCACCTAAGCTCCTTTGCACACACAACGAACCAGACTAAACCACATACTTCAGATAAACAGCTAAGAAGGAAAAAACCCGCATGCTGGTACACCTCCGAACTATGAACTTCACTTCAAATACTGAGGAAACTTGAAAGAAAATGGCGACGTACACGGTCCCCAACAGCCCAGACAGCCTACAACTCTCACCTGCACATACACCGGGACTTATTATCAACTAAAATAAAGGAACATCACTCCGAACTCTTAAGCCGTTCCTTGAACAAACCCCACGAGCTATTCAATCTAGTAAAGACAATAACAAAGGAACCCTCCATCCTCCCAACCAGCCATGATCCACCCCCAGGTCTATGCAGACTACCTGATGGCCAAAACCAAGAATGTTAGCAAAGCTATGCTATCTAGCCACAACAAGAATCCACCTATGCCACTCACCTCTCTCATAACACCATCAGATGCATGTATTGAGGACATCATAGCTGACATCAACGCCACTACTGCCCCTAACGACCTTTGTCCAGCATTCTGGATAAGGTCACTACGTAAGGAAATCAGCCCGATAATAGCCAAGATCATTGACTTATCCTTCTCTACAGGTAATTTCCCTCTATGCCTCAAGCAGACATCTATCCGAACCCTTCTGAAGAACTCCAAACTAAACTCCCAGAAGGTGGAATCATACCAGCCAATATCAAGTATCCCGCTGCTCGCAAAAATAACCAAGAAGATCGTACAGCGTCAAATACAGGATCACATCGACTCTTCAGCTCCCCTTGACCCATGCCAACATGGCTTCAGGGAATCACACAGAGTTGAAACTCTCCTTGCCACACTCACCAACACGCTAATCATGGGGATCGATATCATCAAACAAGGGTTTGCTTTAATCTTCCTAGACATTGCTGCCGCATTTGACTCTGTGAACCATGAACAACTCCTAATACGGCTCCAAGATAAGGGAATTAACGAAACAGCATGGAGTTGATGCAAATCCTATCTCACGGACAGATGGCAGCAGGTGCGGACAGGTTCCACAACTTCTGAGCCTTTCCAACAAGAGCACGTTGTTCCCCAGGGCTCCTCACTCTCCGCTCTCCTATTCAACATTTACATGCAACCCATATGTGAAATAATCCGTTCATTCAACGTACCATGCTTTATCTATGCAGACGATGTACTACTCTTCACCCCATTCACGATTGAGAATCCTGACTTTTCCCCACTGGTAAAATGCTTCAATGCAATAACTGACTGGCTCCACTCACAGAGCCTCAAGATTAACTTCAGCAAGACTGACGTCCTGTTCGTCACTAGAAACCAATCCTTCTCACCACCACCGACCTTAAAGACAAGAGACGCCGAGCTCCCAAGTAGACCCTGCATCCGCTACCTGGGTGTTACGTTAGACCAACAACTCGACTTCAAATCGCACATCAGCAACACCATCAAACAAATCTACCGCAAAATAAAAACTCTATGACATCTCCGTCCCCTGCTGCAACCAGACGACTTCAGATCAGTTTTTCAGGCTCTTGTAACACCCCACTTCGACTACACCAATGTAATCCTGTATGGCCTAACCAAAAACACTCTAAACCCTCTTCAGCTGGCTATGAACACAGCTGCACGCGTCCTGCATGGTATCCTAGAGGGGACCACATCACCCCAATCCTTAAGGACTTACACAATGGCTACCAATCTACTGCCGGCTCACCTATAAAATAGTGCTTATGACCTTCAAGGCTATCAATAAGATACCTTCCACATCCTTAATGGACCTCCTCCATCCTGCCCCAGCCAAAAGAGCGAGGAGATCATTCGCTACCAATACTTTAAAAATCCCCAAAGAGATAACAAAAAACCGGGCCTTCAAACTCTATGCCCTCATATGCTGGAATGCATTCCCAACTTCCATTAGAACCATAACAGACCTTGTTCAATTCAGAAAGGCACTAAAGCACCACCTCTTTCTCTTGCACTACTCTCACACACTGCTAAGAATTCGTGAGTGTTAGACAACTCATACACATAATGTAGATAACTATAGATAATTGTATATAGTTACCCTAGTTGAAACCCAAGTTCGATCACCAGTTCAATGTAAGTGCTTAATGGCGTACCTGTTCTGCACAAAATTGTTGCCTGTGAACCGCGCTGATTTTTAAGAGCGCGGTATATAAAAAATAAATAAATATAACCCATTTAAGACTAATAAGAGGAAATATTTTTTCGCTCAATGCATAATCAAACTCTGGAATTTGTTACCGAAGGATATAGTAAAAGTTAGTGTAACTGGGTTCAAAAAAAGGTTTGGACAAGTTCCTGGAGGAAAGGTCCATAAACCATTAATAAAGGGGACCCAGGATATCCACTGCTTGCCCCAGTACAAGCATTGTGGAACCTGTGTATTTTGGGGAAACTGATAGGTACTTGTGACCTGGATTGGCCACTACTGGAAACAGGATACTGGGTTTGATGGACCTTGGTCTGACCCAGTATGGCATATATTATGTTCTTAGAAAGGAAGGCTGTAGCAGACTTCAAAAGAGAGGTAGTATCATTCGGTAGAAAGAGACTGAACAGGGCTGGAGGCGTCAGGCTGGTACATACCGCCAGCTGCAGGATAGCAGCTGCCACGGTGAACTGGCTCTGCAATAATGAATCCACTTTGCAGTCCAGAAAATCCTTTAAGGCCAATCCACTTTCCACAGGAATGGTGGTCCGTCTGAAAACTGCCGTGACCTGCGCATCCATCTTGGGAATGTCAAACCACTCAACGCACTCCTTCTCTGGGAGAGCACAGATCTTTTCAGACACCCTTAACTCCTTAGGCAGGGAGTGAGGAGAGTCCCACTCTGACCGGATCATACCCTTAATCACTTCTGGAAACGGCAAGACAGTAGTGGATTTCTGCACCCCTTGAAGAAGTGGGCATACTTCAGCTCCTACTTTGTGCCGGAAGTATCCATCAAGTTGAAGGTGGATGGGACCCTGGCAATCAAAGCCCCACCAGCTCCTCCTTCCGGAATAGGTGGATCACTCCGGCCTCTTCAAAATCCTCCAAAGGTGAGAGTACTTCATCCCCATTGCAGAGTTATCTGAATCCAAGTCAGAGTCAAAATCTCGGGTAGCTCCCCCATCTCCAGGGGGTGTGCCTCAATTAGGGATGCTTAGTCAAGGGTAATCGAACAGAGCTTCCATTCTCAGCCTGCCCCGCATGAGACTGTGCCCGGGGGCACCCAGAGGCCACAGGGTCTGAATTTCCCTGCCAGAAGGATCAGGTCTGCTGCAAAAAAGGAAAAGAATTCCAGGGAGGATAATCCAGAGTTCAGAAGCTTTCCTCTTGTAAATGACCCGCCAACACCAAGGGGCACAGTCACCCCAGACCTCACAGAGGACGATGAGCGGCTCACAGCACTTTCGCTGGATCCTCCAGCTGGCTGTATATCCTTACCCATAGCATCATACATCACCTCCTGTCCTGGGGCAGGTAAGGCCAGACTAACTACATCCCCCAGTTGGGAGAGGGGAAGCAGGCCCTCCAGAGATGACTCAAACTGCCATGCAAGAAGAGCAGAGTCCATAATCCAGAGATGAGTCACCTTGCTTGCCACAGGTTAAACAACGTTTCCTGGAAGAAGACAGAGTTAAGACAAATATCACAACAGTGTGTACTAGGGCTGCAGCAGCCCAAAGGCACATGTTAATTGTGATTTTATTGCAATGCACGTTACAGGAGCTAGGGAAAGAGCACACATTGGAGCTGCTTGGGCAGAACCATGACTGCCAGGCACACAATAGGTAAAACATTACTAATGCATGCAAAAAACAGCAGGAGACCCCCCACCATGCCAACGGTCACCAGCGGCCCAAGATGGAATCGGGAGCCCCCAAAGACAATGACAAGGTCAAGCCTTGGTACTCTCTCCCTGAGAGCTCCAGGCAGAGAATCCATGCTGGGCTCAGCTTTCTTCCTCAAACTGTTTTACTGGCTTTGCAGCACTGCATTTGAGGTGGCTGGCAGGCAGATCCCTCTGAGAGCCTTCTGCAATCTTTGGGAGAGAGCAGGGGGTGACAGAGGAGGAAGGAGGGGGCACTGAAATTGTATGAGGCTGCTACACTCTTCCAAATCCTTCTAAATCCTTCCAATTTGGTGGCTGCTCAGCAGGCTCTTATCCAGGGTAAAGGCGTGGAACTAAACCAATTTTCTCTCCTCCTGTGGCTACCAAAAAGGACTGCAGTCTAGTGGAGCCTCCCAAATTGCACTCAAGTGAGAGAGTCATCCTCAAGGTGGTCGTTCATGAGCATTTAATCAGTCTTTTCCTCTCTATCTTCAGAGAGATGAAAATCCATCCACCACCTGCTGGAGACAAAGAAATACTGAAGGGACCCTCTGGTGGCTCAGGTGAATAGAGACATAGGAGTGATGTCATTGAAACCTGGGCTTTTCATTGGTTCTTTGTCTCCACCAATCTGCTGGTAGGGGAACACAACCCACTTGTCTGGACTGGTCTTCAGACAGCACCAGAGTTTTGATACTGTGTGGCATTCACAATTATAATTTCAGATATTGTCTGTATATATGTGTCATGCAAGGGTGGTGTGCCTGTTTGTGTGTGGATGTGGAAGTGGGCACCTTTGTGTTGGTGGGCTGCGGTGCATGAATATGTGTGCTGCAGAGCTGGGGAGGATCTCTTTGTATGGTGCGGAGGTGAGGTGCCTCTGTGTGTGTGTGTGTGTGTGTCAGTCATATGGAGGTGGGATGCCTGTATGTGTATGTGGTATGGGGGTGTGGACGGAGTGCTTGCATGTGTTCTAGGGAGAGGGGAAGCATATTTTGACTACACCTTGCACTCCTCCCTCCCCTTCCAACCCCTCTCCTGCTGACTCTCCTCCTCTGTTACCCTACAGACTTTCTCCCATTCACTAACCCCCCTAGCACTCTTATCCCATGCCCTAAAATCCATTTTCCCATCTTCCTTTTCTAAATAGGCCACTGTGCCTTTAAACTGTCCCTGTCTTTACCTCACTTCCTACACCCCCCCTAAACCACTTTTCTGCTGCAGGCCGCAACCGTGGCTTCCCCTTTCTTTTCTGGCCATAGGAATCCAATCTTCTATGGGCAGATAGAAGGGGTCTTTGCCGCGACTGCAGCCATCCCCTTCTCTTCTGCCTATGGGGGATGGGATCCCCATGGACAGAAGAGAAGGGGGAGGCTGCGATTGCAGCCCAGAGGAAATCTGTCTGTCCATGGGGATCCCATCCCCCACAGGCAGAAGAAAAGATATCCCCTTTTCTTCTGCTCGTGGGAGATCCAGCCATCGGGGAAACTCATTTAGGGAGATTGATGCCCCCCCCAAACTACACCCATGGGCTTCCCAAACCAGTTCTAGTGACTCTTTTGCTCCCCACCCAGACAGCTGGGTTTTCAGGTTATCCATAGTGAATATGCATGAGGTACATTTATATATTGTGCAAGATCATTATGGATATCCAGAAAACCTGACTGTTGGTTGGGTCACCGGGACAGGTTGGGAAGCTCTCTGCAATATGTGATTGCTTCAGATTTAAATAGTCCAATAGAAAAAGTCCCGGTTAAATTAGCAGCAAAAATACTCTTTTTTTTTTTTTTTGTCGGAGCAAGAAACTCACAAAAGGGGGTGAAAATGTTAACACCACTTCGCTGTGAATGCTCCTTTTTACTCAAATTCATAAAGTGTTGAAAACATAGGGAAATCAAATTACTTATCTCTTGATTTCCCTGTTTTCAACACTTTATGAATTTGAGTAAAAAGGAGCGCTCACAGTAAGGCGGTGTTAACATTTTCACCCCCTTTTGTGAGTTTCTTGCTCCAACAAAAAAAAAAAAAAAAAGAAAGAGTATTTTTGCTGCTAACTTAACCGGGACTTTTTCTATTGGATTTTGTAAATGGTCTTTGGTTTTAAAGGATATTTTTTGTATCAGATTTAAATAGTACAAAATCTTGATCATCCAATAAAAGGAATCAGAATCTATTAGGGCAGGGGTCATTGAAGAGAGCATCAAATCAGCTGGAATCATTTTTAATTTCAGCACCAGCAGGATAAGAGTGACCGAGAATTGCTCCTGCCCTTGGGAAATCTAAGCAAGCCCTTTTGGGATAAGGGAGGCAGGGATACCAAGGGGAAGCAATTCCTAAATGGGGCATTTTGGCCTATCTCCCAACCCAGCTCAGACCCTGCCTTAATTCAGCCCATTTCTCTGCAGCTCTGCAATCCTGAATAGTTTCAAATCTCACAGTGGACACTTCCTGCTTCTTAACCTTATAGCAGGAAGTATCAGTCGTGAGATTTGATGCTCAAACTCCAAGTCCATAAAACCCATTCCCTACTTTCTTCATCTCTCCATTCATTTTCTCTCCTAGCCTATCATCTGCTCTTGAGTGTCAACATTTTCTTCCTCTGATTCAGTCATCTCCACTCCCTCAGAGAGTGCCTCACTCTCATGACAGTCATGCCTTCTCTTCTCTCCCCAATACTTTCCTCCTCCTCCTTTTATCTATCCTGCATGCTCCCCCCCACCCCCCACCCCCAGGCATACCTCACATTCCCTGTGCAGGTAAACAAAGAAATGTACATTTTTTTTTACAACCATGGTTAGTTGGGCATATGTCATGAAATGTAAAGAGAGGTTTTATTTATTAGTATTCAGTTCACGCCTTTCCAGTAGACATTCAAGGCGAGTTACATTTAGGTACAGTGGGAATTTTCCTGTCCCCTGTGGGCTTACAATCTAAATTTGTACCTGAGGCAATGGGGGATTAAGTGGCTTGTCCAAGGCCATGAGGAGTATCATGTGGAAAGTTTAAGTCCTGATCAAGATCTTTGGGCTGATCTACAGTATATCTGATGTCTTTTCTCTCTATTCTTAAGTAATTAAAAAGTTGATGTAGATGGATTGATATTTGCTGTAACTTCACCAAGCTTGATTACAAAGGCTAGCTTTAGTTGAATTTTGTTACTTTCTCTACAACTCTGAAAATCAAAAGCAAGATAATGACCTAAAGGGCCTAAAGAGTAGAGAGTACATTTGCCATCTTGCGAATGGTACCATTTTTTAAAAATAACTGATATTAAACCTAGGCACGTATACAGTCTACTGCTTTAGGAAAGGTCCCTGTAACAGAAACTCTCCATTCTGATACTTTGTTCATTCTGGTTGTAAACACAAAAAAAATACTAGGTCAGGATAATCTGACTCTCTTACATTTCATTAACCGTTTCCCTTCAGTATTTCAATTTTCTGACGCTGGCTAGATACAATACACGTCTGCATATGAGAACATTTCTATTTAAATATAGCTCAGGCTGAGCAATGGTAGCTCCTTCAAAGATGATCAAGATATTTGAAAGCACTTTTGGCATCAATATCCATGCATGCAGATGGAAGAATATTAGTAATGTTTTGTCTGAATGCTAAATCACAAAGGTACGGCAACAGGAACATGAAGAAGTAGTTCTTCCTATTGAGTATAGAAGTTTAGGAACTTTACTGCCACAGTGAGGCAGCCAGGAAGGTAGCTGTGAGGGTAACCCCTCCCCTCTCAGCCTGAGTTACAGTGAAACAAAACTTAAACACATACCCTTTCGCCCAGAGTCCAGCAGACCGGAGCATACCAGTTTAGACAGGTCATTTAGGCATGCTATATGATAGCCCACAACCCCCCCCCCCCCAGGGGCTACTGATTGGTGGAGAGGGGATACCTGAGACAAATGAGAAGCTAGTATGGGTTTGAAAACTTACTGTACATAAGACAGTGTGTGACGCCACTTGGTCTCTCAGATCGTTTTGTTCAGCGTGCCGGCTCTGCCTGAGACTGTGCGCACAATAAACAGCATGTGTTTGCATACCGGTCTGTCTCTGTGTTTTCATCTGAGGGTTGGAGGGACAGACTTCGAATAGATAATAGATCTCCTGCTACATTTCCTGGTGCACTGGCTGGGAAACCTCCGTCTGTCTCCTCGCACCCCCAGGTGAAGGCATCGCGGTTTGCGCAACCAGGACTCGCCCAATCCGGGACCGACCTCCTGGTCGTCGACGGTCTCCAGCGCCACTGGACCCTTTGTTCCGGAGGGATCCCTCGGCGTATCCTGCGCACTTGGTCCTGGATGGCCGACTCCCTGGGTACAGAAATCCGGCTTGATAGACTGGCATCCAAACTCTTCAGGACGGTGAGTACTCACTCTTAATTTTCTGAAACTTGTTGAAAAGTCTGTTTTTCTGAAATGCGTTGAAAAGTCTGGTACGGGATTGGCCACCCCCTACGGGCGGTCCGAGTAAAAACCGTAGTCTGAGATATTGGGTTCTGAAACCACCGCCTGTCCTGGTGTCTGGATTCGGGAAACGGGAGTCTGGGAGGGTATATATATATATATATATATATATATATATATATATGTCTGTCTGTCTGTGTCCCTGCCTGTTGTCTCCCCTCTGCTGTCTCGTTTTGTGTTATAAACGCGAGTGTTGTATACGAATTAGGAGAATAATTACAGTATGGGGTCTAGTGGATCCAAGAATAGGACTCCGCTGAAATGCATGCTAAGCCATTTTAAAACTGCCTTTGGGGGTGACTATGGAGTTAGGCTCACTGCTCCCAGACTAGTTGTACTGTGTGAGCGGGAGTGGCCCACCTTAGTGCGAGCGTGGCCACCTGAAACAGTGAAAAACATCAGGTCTACTGACTGCAGGGAGAGGGACAGTTTAGAAAATGTTTTTTAAAAAAGGAGAAATCCAAGAAGGGGGAAGATACCGAGAGTCTGTTCCCAACCCCCTAGCTTCTCCTCTAACCTCTGTAAATAAAGAGGAAAGGGACTGTTCCCTGTAAATAAAAGGGGAGTAGGGGGACTCTCCTGTAGATAAAGGGGAGCAGGGTTTACTGTATATAGACTGTTGTACTAGTATAGAAGTGAAGGAAGACATTTCATTACTATGTTTCATGCATAATCAATAGTCAAAGAACCAAATTTTGATCATACCTCTCAGCAGTGAGTAAGGGGTACTTGAAACTGTTGAGACAGTTTGCATAACTACAGAAAGATACTGGGAGATCAGGGAGAAGTTCTTCTTCTAGCAGATGAATGGAGACCCATTAGAGAGGACAAAAGGACAATTCACCCAGGAGTCTTTCTCCTAGCAAACAAATGGAAACCCATTAAAGAGGACAAAAAGAACAATTCACCTAGCCTCCAAACAATCCTCTTGTCATCAATTTTAATTGTAGAGTTTTTGAGCTTCTAAAACCATGCGGGGTATCTCCCTTGAGCATCCTCAGATGTCTGACCAGCA